>JAUNZM010000540.1:2400000-3000000 GCA_033459285.1 Clamator glandarius | reverse complement strand
CCTCATCTGAGCATCTGTAATATTCTGTAATACAATATTCTTGGGTTTTATCACCCTGTGAGTTAATTGTATTCCAGGCTAATGTAGTGTGAGCTCATAAAATCCTTATAGGAAAATCAAAATCCTCATATTTAGTAAGAAAACAAAATGAAAACCCAAACCAAATGAGCCTCTCTTCCCAAGAGATGTACATACACTCTCTACACATGCAATGCCAGGAAGATCATTGTTCCTGCAAAAATTTTACATACAATTAGCAAACCTAGACAGTATAAAGACAAAACTCTAAATTACTCCTAAAGGCTAGAACACATCAGTAAAGTAACATAATCATACATATTTGAGCAGCCTGGCAATTTGAGGTATTATAGTTCCATTCAAAAAAAAAAATCATTTCCCATTTTTGCATTTTCTTACTGTAATGAACAATCTTGCATTAGCTTTAAAAGATACATTACAGTGCTTTCTCCAAAACATGTAAAAGGAGAATAAGAAAATCAATTACTGATAAAAGTAATATGCTTTTTCTACTATAAATACATCAGATCCACTTGTCATTAAATAGCAGCCAAAAGCTGAAGTGAAAAATCTTTTGCTGTTCACAACAGGAATTTAAAAATCACAGAAATGAAGGATCATTTACCAAAAACTTGATTAGGGAAAACAGAAAAAAAAAAATAGCAAGGACACAGCAAGTCACATTTGATCCTAGTTTCTTCTATTAGCAATAGATTCAATGTTCTAAATGTAAGTAAGGCATCCTATATAATCAACAATATTAGCTCTTATAGTTTGTCTTTGCCCTTAGACAACTTCTCATTTAACAGTGAAAAAATGGCATATGAAGAACAAATTATACGCAGCGCTTAGTGGAACATTTAAAATTATCCCCTAAGCATGCAACAAAAGTCTTCATAAACAGTATGAAAAAGACTTTTATTGTATTTAATTATTTACTAACATTTTCTATGAAGTAACATTACAGTAAAAGACATTTAAAGTACTCTAAATTCTGTAAAAATAAACTAAATTTCTTTATATTTCTATGAAAATAATTGCTCAATGTCACGTGTCCCATTTAACATGATTTTCAGACAGTGCATATATACAATTTTTACATCATTAACTCTTCTTCCTGTGTATCCAAATGTCTTGCAGTTCTGCTGGGTAAGCACCGGTTCATTCATGGTGTTAAAAACGCTACCTTTTTATACAGCTGATATTTTACTTGTTCAGTTATGTAATGTACAGCTAAAAAAGAACAGCATACAAAAAAAAGTCAAAACTTTTTGTCTTGTGGATTCAAATTTACTGCTTTTAGATGGGCAGCTTAAAACTGATACCTAAAAATACAATTGTCTATTCATTTTTACAATATAATTTATGTGGTAGATAACATTTAATTCAACATAACAATGCAATTGAAACACAGTCTTGTAATGTTCTGTATACACATGAAATGGGTATGAATGAAAAGACAAAAAGTGGAGGGAAAGGGGAAAATCACAAATAAGGACAAATTTTTTTGCTAAAGCAGGCAAATATGAGTCAGCAGATAGAAATTTCCCAGTTTGTGGTAAGATTCATTATATTACCACAAATAAGAAACTGGACTTTCTATACTTTTTCTTCCCTATAAAGCAGGTAATACTTCTCCCCAATCTCCCCGAGATTTGCTAATATATAATATATTGCTGTTACACCTACATAGATGTAACAGTCATTGGATCTGATGATACATGAAACGCTACAGAAGCTTTCTATAGGCAGTACCTCTCTTTTAAAAAGAAAATCTAGAGACTAGAAGTTTCAAACATAGGCCTGTATTTTTTTTCCTCAGTGGTTAACATTGTTTTGAGCTGGAACGTGTTGAATACCAAAGAAACATTACAGAAAGCATTACTACAATGTTGGATATTGGAAAATATTTATGCTTAACATCTATCAGAACTGGAACTTAGGCATGAAACAACATTCCATCATCAGTGCTGTTGCCCAGCTCTGTCCTCCACATTATCACCCAGCTTCTCTCTTCTGCAGATCTACTCAGAACAAAAGGTAATATACTTTCCTGAGAGAGAACCCCAGGAAAGCCCTTCTGAGAGCCTGTGGATAAGTTTCTATCACAATTTATTCTTAGAGTTTGAAAGGCTCATGCGTTTTATGAGATCTCTGACAAAAGGAGCCAGCCAAATCTCAGAATGAGTCATTTATTAAGAGGCAAGGTGTATCAAATTAAAGAAAATTACATTTTAAAAAAATGCTCACGTCTCCAGATTCAATGTTCTACTCATTTACAGCTGAATCAAAAGAGATCTAGATGTTTTTTTAACATCTAAAGCTTATGCATACACAGAAGGGTTTTAATAGATCATCAGCATCAGATAATTCTCCCAGATCTCCTTCTATGGGTCCATCTTAAAACAAATTATTCAAAGCATTTAAATGTCTTAGTCTTTGACTTAGATCATATGTGAATAATAACCTACATGTTTTATTGAGTTATGAAGTATTTAAATACACTTTTGAGTTTGAAAAATATTATTTAGCTGAAATTGCTTTGTTCACTTCTGCAATTTCTGCTTTTGACAGGTAGAACTATGGAAATACAAGAAAAAAAATGCTGCACAAAATATCATTGACTCTTCGGGAAAAAAATGATTCATTATGTGGTACTAATTAATTTCTTCAGCTCTTACTAACGTATCAGATCTTTCAGTTGTATTGTTTCTAACAAATCTTTAGGTGCTCGTTAGCTGCAAGCAATACCAACAGAACACTAATAACAATCACAAGTTCTAATTGGTTCCCTAGCTGGCCCGATTAAGAGGAATATACATTGTAAACCCATGAAAAGCAAAATATAGAAAAGAAACAAAATATGAAATTAAAATCAAGGTACCACCGTGCAGGAAAACAATATAAAACCAAGGTAACACACACTTGCAGCCCAGAAGGTCAACCATATCCTGGACTGCATAGGGAGCCTATTACAAAGCTGGAGAGGGGATCTATGTTAGGAAGTGCAGTGATAGGACAAGGGGTAACATTTTTTAAGCTGAAAGATTTAATTAGATATTAGAAGAAATTGTTTAGTGGGAAGGGGTGAGGCACAGGAACAGGTTGCCCAGTGAAATTGTGGATTCCTGAAGGTGTTCAAGGCCAGGCTGGATGAGTCTTTGAGCAACACCATCTAGAGAAAGGTGTCCCTGCCCATGGCAGAGAGAGTGAAACCAGATGATCTTTAGGGTCACTTCTAACCTAAATGATTCTATGATTTTATTTACAGGATTTTCTCTCCATTATCTGAAGGGTAAAGAAACTCTTCAAGTTTTAATATGACGGTTAAATTATTCACCTTTTGAATACCAAAAACCTCCACTATGTACAACTTAGTTGCTATGGCAATTTTTCACTTACAATGAACAAAATAAAAAGTGAACAACTAACACAGCCTCTGTGCTACGCAAATAGCACACCTGAAGACTTGAAATTACAGTTAGCATAACACATCAGCTTACCAAAAGCAGAGCTTAGCATTTCTCAGGTCTTCGCAGATACAGATGCTCTTACCCTACACCCAGATCTTCGTTTTAATCCCTGTAAATCATTCCTAACAACCCACCCCAGGTGTGATCACACTACATGAAGCATTTTGCAGCATTAACTGAAGTGATGTACCGAGATTTGTCTTTCCATGCTAAACCTTGTTCTTCCTGTTATGGCTCTACATCCCCACCTTCTGTGCCATCAAACGCAGGCAAAACCCCAGGTTATGAAATTACCAGATTGTTGCACATCATTGTGCCCAAAAGACCCACATTGTTGGAATACAGTACCTGGCTTCTTGCCTTTGTACAATATAGCACTGCAGTTCATTACAACTGCGCCTCAGGCTGGAGGACAAAAATCACTTTAATGCTTGTGGCTGTAATGTTGGCGTCCAGTATTACACACACAGGACAAAGGTAAAAGATGATGAGAAGGTTATGCAGTAAAAGGAAATTGTGGAGAGGAGGGTGCTGGCCTCTTCTCTCAAGTGACAGGGGACAGGACAAGAGGGAATGGCCTCAAGCTCCACCAGGGGGGGGTTCAGGCTGAACATTTGGAAAAAAATGTTCATGGAAAGGGTCATTGGGCACTGGAACAGGCTGCCCAGAGAGGTGGTTGAGTCACCTTCCCTGGTGGTGTTTAAGGCACAGGTGGACGAGGTGCTGAGGGGCATGGGTTAGTGTTTGATAGGAATGGTTGGACTCGATCTGGTGGGTCTTTTCAAGCCTGGTGATTCTATGAAAAAGAAATCCATCTTAGAATGAGAAAACTACTACACTGCTACTAGTGAACTCCTTTGTTAGTGGTATTGCTCAAGAGTTTTCTGTCTTATCTATTCATAATTGAATTCCTAGGCTGATGTCTCCTTAGAAATATCCCATTCATGGGTAGGGATATAAATGTCATGGCACTTCTCAGGGTATTATGGCTTAGCGTAGATTTTTGCCCTGGCAGTCATAGGTGATGAAGACATGGTGTAGCAGTTTCCCACTTGTACAACTAGAAACCATTGTACTGGGTGAAGGTAGCAGCCTGCACCAGCCAAGCCCCTCTGTCTATTGAGCAAGAAACTGTAGCAGCATTGACAAGGCACAAACATCCTCTCCATGGCTGACAGTTGTAGTTCAACAGCCCAACCACATTACATAAACAATGATCCAGTCAGGGAAGAACCACAGCATGGTGCAGGCAAGCAAGTTTAGAAAGACCAAAGTGGGGCAGCTGAGAAAGGAAGTTCACCAAGAAGCTGGAATTGCAAAGTGGAACTGGGGAGGTGCTGGGACTAGGAAAATCAGTGGAATAAGTCATGGAACAGGAGGCAATGACAGGGCTGACATCTTCATAAAGTGAGGATATATAGATTATTCAGGCTCATCTTTTAATCTAAGACATGTAGGAAAAATCCCATGTGGCAAAAAGTCAAATCCAAAATACCAATAGAAAGAGTTTGAGTTGTTTTTATCCTTTCAGACCAGTCTAATGATTTTGTTTAAAAAAACCTTACTCACAATTTTCAGATGCTCAAGACTGGCTGCGATGCCTCACAGCATTCCCTTCCTCACAACAGCCCAACTCATGCATATCTCAGCAGAAAGACTAGATCACAGAGAACATACTACTTTGCATGGGGCATTTCACCTAGGAGCTCACTGTGAGCCTGAACAGCCTCCACTGATGCTTGCAAAGCTAGCAGTATCACATTACCCAACAGTCTGTTGATAATTTTTGGGGACTGGATACAATTTGCTAAACGGGTCTAATAGCTAAGTCACACTTTACTGTATACTTGAATGCTTGAATGTATATGTTGATTTAATGTATATGCAACATGTTACACAAAATCCTTCATTCCATATCTTTCTTAGAAAATTACACTATTGTCACAAGAACCAAAACTATGGATTGGAATAAAGTGTAGGATATGACAAGATAGTGTTATAGTTTGTTTTACTACTAGCAGAAGCGATTTCTCAAGCTTCCATTGGCTGTGCAGATGAGCTCCAATATTTGCTAACTATAACCAGATAATGCTTTGCATAATCAAGAATACCACACACAAGCAGATCTGGCAGAGCATACAATCCATAAAACTTAAGCAATCAATCCAAAGTTATCAATGTACACATCACCTACACTAAACTAGGCTGGATGCTGCAAAGCATCCGTTCACACACATGCAGGTTCATAAAGCCGGCTTGGGAAAGAGAGTGGGTATCTGATCACTGTGGGGTAACTTCAGCTCTACTTCTAAAATAGACTTCTTGTATAACCACGTAAAGCTACCCATTGCACTTCTTCCTGCATCAATTCTTCACCAATTACAGAGCCAATTTGGTTAATAAGATACTGATATTAAATTCAAGATGTTACACACACGACACAAGCCTACATGAAATAATTGTGGACAATACCTTCCCTTCTTGCCACGTACACCTGATCTATTAAGCTTTTTCTGCCAAGATCCTATTTACATGCTATGTATTGAAACTTGGATCAGAGTCTAGATTATATGGGAACAGATATTCTGTCAGCTGGTTTTGAAGCTATTATACATACCAACCACAAAGAGGCAATATCCATAGTAATAACATCTGAAATATTTTCAGGATTCAGATTTGGATCCGGAGAAACCAGCAGGAGCCAGTAATTCCCCAGATACCTTCCCTAAAAGCAGAGAACGCTCATAGTATATTAAGCAGATAGTCGAAACATAATCTGTGTGGGGTTATTTCCTTTGATCATGGCTTCAGGTCTGCAAGCACCACAGAGAACTCTAGGCCTTGGTTGAACTCTGTGTTTCATATATGCTAACTGGAAAAGTGAGCTGCATCACCTCTCAGGGCAACAGAAAAGGTAAGACTACAAAAGACAGGGATTCTACTGTTTCCACAAGGAAAATTTGTAGTTCAATTACAGCATGTAAAACAACACAGATAAGAAAACACACTTCTACAAACACCACCTTCCTTCAGTTATTCATAATTCACTTATTTTTTCCTTCTACAAATTAACAACTGAAGAATTTCTTGAAAGAGTTATTGAAGAACTAGTTGGTGTCAAACAAAACAGCCCCAGTTTATGCACTCAGCAAAACTTCAACCATGTTAACAATGCCTGGACAAGAGCCACATTTGTGCATCTCCAAAGCAGTTCAGAGGCATGAGGACAGGAGAGAAAGAAATATCTTTCAATCTGGTCTATCTCCTAGCCACCATTTTATTGACAAGATTTTAAAATTATTTAACTATATGTAAAATTACACGCCTATGTATAGAACTACATCACACTGAATAAATGGATACACAGCATTCCTATAGATGCTTTTTTAATAAACAGAAGTTTTGCCTCAAAAGCTATTTCTTTCTCTAGATATTTTTCCCTCGGGGTCCTTGTTGTCAGCTAGTTCACTTATGCTTTTTTCTTCCCCCTTTTCCTAGTCTGGTAAAGTTGGAAGGCAGGGTAACACTGAAAACATTAAAAATTCATTATGAACATTTTATACATTTTTAAAATCCATCCTTATTTAAAAAAATAAATAAGCCTAAAACAACCCCAGCCTAGCTGATCCAGGGAAAAAGGCAGCAGAGGAATTTAGTCTGCTCTGCCAACGTGGGCACCAGAAGGCATAGAAAGGTATAGGCAGTGCTGTGCCGGGACATGGTTCTCAACAAGCCTAATCAGGACAGTGAGACTGGCGTTACTAACATGACTGCGCTGCCTGAGGGATCCAAACTGATTTCTTTTAAGACAGTCGGGACTACATCTGTGTGGCAGTAAGCACAGTCCCAATCAAGATGACCTGGTTTCTTTTATTTTGGTTTGCTCAATCACTGCATGACATTAAGACAGTGGTTGTCAGACATACATTCAGGTTTTATCACAATCTGCCAAGACATTTTTGTATTCGCTCATAATACACATCCACAACTTGATATATAGATTTTTCATGTTTGTAGTTGCTATTTCGTATCTCATACTTGAATGTTGTTGTTATTTAAAGCAGGAATTCATCCTTTTTTATAGAATCACAGAATTGTTTGGGTTGGAAGGGAATTCAAAGATCATCCAGTTCCAACCCCTCTGTCATAGATGGTTTCTTTTTGTTTTTTAAATTTAAATTCTTAGATGTATACACCTGAGTTTTGCCCACCTTAGAGACAAACACAGCAAAGAAAAGTAGACAAAGTTAACATGTAGTCAGATCTATAACTAGATATTACAGAGTATCTGGTTTTCCTTTTGCCAGCTATTCCCAATTCACATGAATAAAGTAAGTAATTTTTTATTTATATATTAAGCATAAAAATAAAACAAAACAATATATGAGAAAAATAATAGTAATTTCTGAGAAAACAAGGTAACAATTCAGAAGTCCGGGGAATGAGAGTCTAGATTGAATCAGGAACATAAGGAACTGAAGAATCCCTCAGAAAACAGGAAAAATGATGGAAAGCCTGAGGTGGAAAGATCTGAACAATATACTCTCTTTAAATTACGTATAATATACATAAGGAGGAACTGAGTTCTCCCACAGCAATATTCACATAGGCAGCAGAAACTTGGAGGACCTTGTTCATTTCCTGCTACGACTGTTGAAACGTTGCTACATTTCATGCAGATATATTTTTATGATGGGTAAAAGTCATTCTATCACATACTGAGTATTAATCGCTCCCAAGAGACAATCCTTTACTTTTTTATATACTAAATTCTCTATTCTTCCATAATCCTACCAAAATGTTACTTCTTCCAAAATCTTCCACTTTACAAATCAATCAAACCAATAACTGACAGCACCAAATTAGTGGCTATCTGCATGTTATCATGATTCACAGCTGAAGAATCACAGAACAGTTTAGGTTGAGAGAGATCTCGAGAAGTTACCTGGTCTAGCGCTCTGCCTGAAATGAGGATAATTTCGCCATTACATGAGGTAACTCACAGCCCTGTCCAGTCTAGTTTTGAGGACAGAAATCTCACACATTGTCACCCTATGTTCCAGAGAAAAGTCTTTCATTTTTTCAGGCATCCTGTTCTGAGAAAATAATTTAAGATTCTTTAGGATCCTTTGGAATTTAATACAACCCTGCACAGTAAGAACAAAAGATTACTTTACTATTACACTGCTTTAGCTAAAAATACTTGCTAAAAATACTTTACACATTTGCAAGTTGTTTTCTTTAAAGAAATTGTATATGTAACTGTACACGTTCACAGAGCAGTAACGTAAAACTTGTAAGTAGACATATCAGTACCTGTTATGGCTATCATGCCTTACAAACACATCACTGTTTGATCCAAGAATCAAGTGAAAGGGAATACTGAACACCTGAAATCTATTCTTCATTTCACTTTCTCAAAATTTATTTTGTTTTATTATAGTGAAGAAAAAACTAAGTACAAATCACAAGTATAGAATTTTATTTTAGATTGAATTTTAACAATTCAATCATAAAGCTCCACCAAGTGGAAGTCCTTAAAACTACACTAAGTAAATTCGTGAACAAAAATTCATGTTAAAATTATAACCCATACTCACAATTCTAATTATATACCATGAGTAGTGAAGCTGCCATCCATACCAATAACCCCTACTTTTTACCAGTGCATGCTAATCATATTATTGATTGGAATAATAAGAATAATTTTTAAATCATTAGCATAGATAATTTCCCCTCTGTTCAGAGATGCTCTTTTGAAAAGATTAATTTTGCTGTATCTGGAATGGATTTAAATGAACTCTGGACAATGATTTGCTACTTTAGAAAAGTCATCTTTCTGGCTTGCTGAAATTGCTATGAACAATCTTAAGTTTGCTTTCTTAATGTGCAGCTTTGGTTATTTACACAAATTAACAGGCATTGCCATTTGAAGTAGCATAAGATTCTCGAACAAATGTAGTTGGTTAAATGGTTTGCTCTTTCTCACTATTGAAATATTCATGACCTGTGTAATTTTAACAACCTGATAAAAACTGTTAAAAGCATAGCTGTGCTGCCCAGCAGGTAGTGCCATTTTTAATGAAACCATAACTATCATAAATAAATAACCAACCTATAAAATATTCATAGTGTACCTCAACTCCTTTAAGAAAATTTGTCTTGGTATGGGGGCTGCAAAACATGCCACAGCTACTCTCATCCAGTAAAGGAATTAACAGAGAGATATTCTAAGCCAAAGTTTGTTCTCAGAACATTCGAACTTAGCTTTACTGCATAGAAGAAGTAAAATTTACACACAGAATTCAGAGGGATCTAAACTTGCTTGGTACATTTGATAGCACCATGCCTCTCACAGTACAACAGGAGTGTGAAGAGTATCTCCTTTTTGAAGTGACTCCCTTCTTTCTGTTTTGTTATACCACACCAACTTATCTGTGAGGAAATTTGATATGTGCCAGGAAGCCGTTCTTCCAGTGCAATGTGGGTCACTCCCTGCATTCAGGGAACACTACAGAAAGTTATTGGCATGTTAACCTGATCCTATTTTCTACAGCATAGCCTGTAAAGCCCCAAAATCATCAGCCTGGAATGTGTCTATATTAAAATGTGGTTCAGATCACATGCGGGCTTTTGAAGTGAATTTCAGCCACCACCCTTAGGTACTGTGCTCACATTTGCAACACAGAGCAGTCTTCGAGCATATCAATGGGGTTTCTTGGAAATTAAATGAAACCAGAAGCTGCACTCCAAATGCTCGCAGACGTTTCATCTGCAGGACAGGCTAGAGTTAGTCCAAAGTATCTAAAAGCATGTACCACGTAGACCTTGTATCACGTGGTCCTCAGCAACAACTGCTCTAAGATAGATGTGTTTCATGCATGTTTATACCACATCCCACTATTTTACGAACATAAACATATCCTCACTCATCCCAGTCTTCCACCTCCTGTTTGGTTTTGCATTTCCTTGGTTTTGCTTTATTTTTCAGCTCTCAGGTTCCCACAATCATATACTGAGAGAGTGTCAGCTTTCTTTTGAAATAAGTGTTGAGAAACAACTGCAAATTTATTACAAAGATGTTAAGAAATACAAGATCTGCTTTCCGAAATAAGGATGGGTCAAACTATCTCAGATTTTGCTGTTATTTAAGCATTAAAATAATTTAGACACAGTATAGATGTATTGGAAAGAGATAGAATGAAATATTGCTCTATTATGAGAAAAGGAAATGCTTTCAACACTACCATTCACGAGGCAACATGTGAAACAAACTACTTGAAGGAAAGATATTTACATTTCCAGGACCAGACAGGTAGCACTTGAAAAGATTAAACTTTTTTCAGAACAGAGTTTTTTTTCTTAGATGAAATTCTACATCTAGAAAAGTCCTAATGGCTTATCCTTACTTAAAAAAGCTGGTAGAGGATCACCCAATTAACTACAAGTTAGTCAGATCAACGTCAACACAAACTAAATCATGACAAGACAATGTTTGCAAACAGGACTGAAGAACAGCCTGATAATTAACAATAAGCAACACAAATACGTGGAAAGTAGAGCCTGACAAACTAATAAAAATACATTACAAAACCAACTGCTAAAGTAACTGGGCTGACACTAACCATGCTCTGTAACAGCAGTAGCTGCATGACATTTTTTTAAAATGTGACATTTCCATAGTGACATTTGTCACCTTACAAAAATTAATGAGATTCACCACAAAGACTAAAAACCAGTGAAGAGATGACAAAAAAAATGTGTAAATGTTGAATCATTTAAGAGGGATGTTTTTAGTAGTCTCAGACTTTGGGCCAGTGCTGCTATTTTTATCAATGACTGGAAAGAAAATGAATAAATACAAAACCACTGGGAGCAAGCAGAAGTCAGTGAATTGGGCCACATAAGTTACATGAGTTAGCTAACCCCACTTGGATTCTAATATGATCAAATACAATTTAATGCTTAAGAAAAAAAGAGGGAGATAACTTTCAAGATGGCAACCACACCCACAGTCTAAACCAGCATGAATAATTACATTATTTGGCAATAATGATTAATAAAAAATAGAAAATAAATTCCCAAAGCAAAATGCTTTGTACGAGTAGCAAGAATCCCGAGGAGAGACTGTGATGACAATGAATCAACGCAAAGCTCTGAAATTACACCATGTATCACGCTACCCCAACAACTGCTTCTAAGTTTCAAGAAGTTCAGAATTAGCTCACAATCAGCCAGCCAGTGGGGGAAGATTATTTCTGTCCATAGGACTGAAAAGGCTCTAATCAATGGGCTTTTACAACAGACAGTGAAGAAGAGAATTCATCAGAGATCAGCAGACACTTGCCAGGGGAAGAAGCTTCTAATAAACACTGGATCTTTAATCCAGAAACAAAAGAGCATCAGAAGTAGTTACTGAAAGCCAAAGATAGAAAAACTCAGACTACAAGAGAATAATCATTTGACAGTGGCAGTGACTGATTATTGGAACAGTGTACCTGGGATTCTCCATCACCAGAAGAATTTATTTCAGAACCAGGCTTTTTTCCCCCCCCAGAGCTGCTACAGCTCATGAAGGAATTAAAAGTTCTGCTCCATGATAATTTATTAACCAAAAATGTCTGTTCCAAGTGACACAGGTCAAACCATTCGAACAGAAGGGTCCCACTGGTCTTTAAAAATCCAAGCATCTATGACAATGCCCTAGTCAAGAACAGAATTTCTCATTATTTAAACACACTTTTGTGCTCTAAGCACCTCTGGTACATTTCACTAGGCTGATAATTGAAATGCCAGTAAAAATATGGTTTATTTATGTTCATTGAGGCACTCAAAATAATTTGCAAAGAGAAAAAGCATCAGGCTGAATGATCAGAATAATGGCTATGCATCTGTAGCATTCGTACAGAATTCTGATACTCTTTTTTCACTCATTTAAGCCAATTTGAATCATTTCTGCTGACCTGTGAGGAATATCTTTTCAAGCATTATACCCTGTTCTGTGGGAACTTTCTTTATTTTGCTTCTTGGGAATAGAGTGTTATGATCATGAATTAGTACTATGATCAAAAGAACCTTCAAAGAAAGTGCATGTGTTACATTCAAAAATTCTTCGTGGAGTGCTAGGTTTTGAAATAAGCCATAGTGACTGCTCTGACATTTGGTTTCAGCCTAACAAAAGTAATTTCTGACCGTTAACTCTTTACGTAGTTGACTTATGCTAGTAAATGAAAAAACGTCTACTTACTTTTCAGCCACATTTCACAAATACTTCTTGAGATATAAGCTGCACTGAAATGAAACATTAGTGAAGGCCAAGCTGTTATCACAAAATATACTGTTATTCACAGTAATGGCTGTTTAGAAGGCATTATTGCTTCTGTGGAATTTCTGAACTGCATTAATGTGCATAATCCTTGTGTAATAAATAAATTACTATTCTTTCCAGCACTTAAAACACCTAATTACAGAATTCCAAATTTATCCAATCCACAGCTGTGCTTTTGTTTTGAATTGTTTATCCTACTAGCTATCAAGGTGTATCATGCTGGTCACATGGTATCAGACTGTTGTTATTTTCTCTTGAACTGCATTAAGTGAAGCAAAACGCAAGTTAAATGCTCTTTTTCCATATAATCAGTTACAGTAACTGCAGGAGAAAGTTATACAATTTGTCTCATCATATGCACTATATTCTCTTTCCTTTACCCTCTCAAACTGTCACCATCAGTATGTTTATCCAGCTGTTTTAGGAACATCAGAAGCATTTCAGGTAAGTGAGGTTGTGGGTTGGACTCCAGTTCCACAGCAGCTGGTTGTTGTTTCATGTAAATTCACAGCTGATTTTTCCAACTAGACAGAATGAAGGGCAATGCCCAGTTTATTATTACGGTGCTCAAACACTGCAAAAGGCATTGTCAATAGCTTTGCCAACCCCCTGTGGTTTTTTCATTGGCAGAGTTAGCAAATGGCTTAGCATGACCAAAGCTCAAGCACTGAAACATGCTGAGCACTTACTAGATATTTTGGAATTAAAATAATATAATAAAAAGTAATCCTAATGTGGAAATTTTATACAAAGGAAGATATGGGAGAAAAGAAAAGATAAATCAGTCTACAGGAAAAAAGGAAAAAGGCAGAACCTCACAAACAACTTTTTCAGTCAATTCAACTTCTGCAACGTCACTGCAAAATACTGATTTTATTTTTTTCCCCCCACCCTACGTCATAGTATTTGGGTGTTTTAAAATAAAACTCTTCAAAATTAAGAGATGCAGAACATCTATAAAAACCATGCTTAAAACCCAGCTCAAGTTTTCTAAGAACACCTGCTTTGTAGAGCTACTCTCAACAATATGAAATGATTTGTGAAAGAAGAGAAATGACTTAAAGTCTGCTTCAGTTGCACCTACTGAACAATATTTGAACCTAGTAGTTGACTACAGGATTCCTGGTTCTGTACCACCCTCCTTCCAAACGGCTAATCCTGTCTCCTTTGACCTGTTCCCGTGCCCCATTATTAGGTGATGCTTGTGCAAAACGACCGCCCTGCCCTGGAAATCATCTCCGAGTGCTTACAAGAGGGCAAAATGCCTTTGGTTCTCTTCCATCGGCCTTGAGGAGACAGAGATAGGCAACGGTTTCTTAATGCATTTCATTACATTCTTCATTAGACAAGGAAGTAATTCCACAGTTTTAAAATCAAATGAAGTATTTCCATATATCTTTCACTTCCTCTCCCACTATCTCCCACATAGGCTCTCTACTTAATAAATCTGTCACTAAACAAAAAAACACAGTATGCGAAGGAGAGATTCCTGAACTCATCCCATGCAATAAAGGTAAATTTCTCAAGAAAAACTGAATGGACGTTTGTATTTGACATATTTATGCAACATGGTAAATAAATTCTTTTACACCAGCTACCAAAAATGGTTGTAATTTTAGCTTACAGACACAGATCCCAGCAGACAAAACCAAACAACAACAGCAAAATGAGATATTCTTTAGGAGAATAATCCAGTGAATAACTTTACTCCAAGCATGAAACTGCTCCTTCAAGCTTAGATTTCTGAAAGCTTTGTTTATTCCACCTTGGATGTCCTACCCAAGTTATTCCTGACTTAATCTGATGAAAATACAAATTGAGCCCAGGAAAAGAAACAAGCAAGCAATTTTCTCTGTATTCCGTTCAGTGAATGTTATAGATGTTGCAGTTCAAAAATGCCTAAGAAGAAAGACAGGGAAAAAACCTAACCCACAATTTGCTGTTTCTACATGCACCGAAGAGTCTGAAGAGCTGTGTACCCTGTACATATGAGGTGTGGATGTCATATTGCTCACTGTTATCTAGCAGGCAAGTCATCTACAACTAACACTACAGACATTTGGTTAAATGTGAAACAATTTTTTTCAGGTTTTCTTTATCTTTAAAGTCAAACCCTGTTCATACAACAGATTTTCTCCAGCAGAAAAAGATGCATCACTAGAGCACTGTTGGTCAAAATGAGAGCAGGATAATGCGAAGTGTACTTCGAGAGCAATCTTGGATTTAAATGGTATCTCTGCATGAACACGATGAATTAGCTGTTGTTCTGCACACAAGATTGCATTGAGGCTCGTGCTTTACACAGACACATTTAAGTTTAGTACAAGATTAAGAGCATTATGGTTTCACAGCAACCTTTTGAGCACATGATCTAAAGAAAGCAGTTCATCTGATTTTTCAAATCTAGTATCAGACACTTGTAAGTATTTTAAGACTTTCCATCACCCCTCAAAATGGCCACTAATCAATTTACACTTCTGAAACCCTGATGGAAACACAGGTGCTATTTACAGAAACTTACAGCATCCACAGCAAGTTAAAGAAATAATTATTTGTGCAAGGAATTTCAGTCACAAAAATGCTGGGGTGTGCGTTGCCATTTTTTAAAGCAAAATTTCACATTCACAAGTGAAATTTCACATTCAAAAGTCACAGTATTAAAATAAACAAGCAACAAAAAGTATATCAGTTTCACTGAAGAAGCAGAAACCATCTAAACATAATAAAGCACTGAATCTCTCTTCTTTAGTAACATCTTATTTAGTCTGAGTACACATAACTAGGGCTGACTTTCAGAAACCAGCCCAACTTCTCAAAGATTGCCTTTTTTAATTAAAATATAATTTTGATCAGGCTCTTGACTGGTTCTCTTATGATACCAGTATGATGAAAGTGGTTAGCTGCACGGCTAAGATTCGTTTACCTGTGTGGAGTCACATCGAGTTATATTGGTAGCTTAATTTCACTTCTCTTAAATACTAGTCAACAACATTCAGATTCCAAACTGACCTTTTCCTTTACACTAATAGCTTTTCTTATCAGCAGCAAAATCACTACATCTTTCACACAGCTGATCTGTCACTGTGTTTGGAATAATCCTTTACCCTAACATTTGGTGCTGACTATTAATAAATTAAGAACTAACATAAAAATAATTACCCTTTCACCTAGGAAAACACTAGTGGCCACTACAGAACGTTCCCTCTGTGACACAGTGTTTTGCCCTGTATAATTGATGCAAAGGCGTAACAGGATACTGTTATGTTCTCTGCACTAGCTATCATTTTCATGCACATACTATTTGTCTCCATACTAGAGTAGATGCAATAGTCTACTGCAAGGGGTTTTTGTTTGTTGATTAGAAACAACTCTAGTTTTAATGTCAAACTATTTCTTTATGTTGAAAGAAAGATTTTTTTTTAAAGGCTACAGATACTTGTTGCGTATAACACTACCCTACATTTCACTTCCAGATGAATTTGAACCTTCCAACAAAAGCCAAAAAGTATTTATTACCAGCCTGTATATATAATGTGTACAACTGAAAATTGACAAATCTTTCTTATCTGTTAGCAGCAAATGCATCATAAATCATGGTGCATAGAAAAATTCAACATTTCACCTTGCATAAGCATATAATTCATAGAATACTGCAGATGAAGGAGCAGAGATCTCTTTTCTCCACTGCCAATAAATTAACCTCCAACTTTGTTTTATACATCTGCCAGCACAGTGGTGAACTGAGGTGTTGCAGGCACCATTGTGATGGACTAAGGAAATGCTAAGGTCTGTTGCTTTACCTCATCAATCTGGAACCTGAATGGAGCTTTCCCTGAAGATCGCCTCCACACACATTCCTGAGGAGCATTGACTGGTGACCAGAGCTGCTGGCTGGGAAAAAAAACAAGTTGTACAGCATAGTAACAGTGTTAACAGCTCTTTATCAAGACAAGCTACCTCTTCAAGGAAGTCTTTCTACCAGTACTGAGTAAGAGGCTGACCTGCCCTTGCAGCAGATGAAATATTCTGAAAGCAAGTTTCGGGATTTTTCTTAAACTAACATTGTAGTACTTTCACATGGTAGGTTTTTTTCTCCTCACATTGTCACGTACTTACCAAAGTTAAGAATCAGACCATGCATAGGTTAATGCAACCACTGAAGCTCCTTGCTTGCTTTCTTAACATATTCAGGAGAAAGTGCCATGAAAGGATATTTCTTACACAGCACTTAAAGCACCAGATGGAACTGCCTAGCAGACATGGTTTTTCTTCTCAGCCTGTTTAGTGACCCTAGGGAGTACCTTCCTGCTTCACTTTCTTTTTCCGCAGACTAAAAATGGCAACATTTGCTTTTTTTTTTTGTAAAACTAAGATGTCTAGCAAGAAAAGAAAAGACAAGCGTTAAAGAGGAAAGTATAAATGTCACTATAAGGAATGTTTTTACTGATAAAAAGATTTAGCTGAGTTCTATCTACAACAGAGGCTAATAACAACAAACATTATTTACAAAGGATAAATTAAACTATATAAACTGTCACTGAATTATCTAATTGGCATTTTGTCTCTCCTAAATATGCTCCAGATTAAGTATATATTCATAAAGGCTCTTAAGTCTTCAAACTATTTATAACTCTCAAACATTGAAATAATGTATTTACATCAGGATTAATCATCACTATAATTTAATTAGCATTTGACAAGAATTGATTTGGCAGAACTTTTTCCCTTAAAAATAGGAAATGGCCATAAAACAGGGGAATGGCCATAAACTAAACACACTGGTTTTTCTCTCCATCTGCTTCTAGTAGGATGCATTTTTCAACTGCTAATTCAGTCAAGATCTCAGCTTCATTTATCCAGTTAATTAGAGTCAGATGCTGACAACATCAAGATTATAAATCAATTCTGGGTATGCAGGCAGAAAGAAAGCTCCTGCTAACACCAATGTACATGTTTTGATTTCTTACAGACCTACATATGAAAGAAGAGGACAAACTAGTAGCACACTGGAAGCAGAATTACAAATAGATCCCATAAAAGATGTGCCTAAAAGTCGTGTACTAAAGCCTAACCTTGTAAATGCTTGAACCCAAAAGCCAGGTCTAGAACATCATACTACTAGCAAGCTGCAGAGGAAACTGGAGCTGGGTCTCCTACTTTAGGGCACTGGCCCCAAGTAGTAGGATTGATATAAGAAGTTGTTTTCCATCCCCCACTTTGGATCCAGTCAGCGGTAAATGCTCCAGACTAGTGAAGACAAGGGTAGTTTGGGGCATGCAGAGATATGCAATTCCAGTAACTGCAAAACTTCAAAAATCAAATAGGACAACAAGGTGATGTACATGATCCCTTTTTTGTGTATGGTTTTTTCCTGTTTGAGGGATCACCTCTTTGTCACTGACAAAGAAAGCCCATCACAACTAATGCTGACTCAGAAATTACCAGAGAATACTCCCTTATCTTAGCTCCTTCTACTTGCTATGTCTATGATTAGAACACTGGATAGATTGAGAATACGCCACAACACTAAGTACTAAGAAAACCTCAAACCTGA
This sequence comes from Clamator glandarius, assembly GCA_033459285.1. Classification (NCBI taxonomy): domain Eukaryota; kingdom Metazoa; phylum Chordata; class Aves; order Cuculiformes; family Cuculidae; genus Clamator; species Clamator glandarius. The sequence continues at coordinate 2,981,627 of JAUNZM010000540.1, read as the reverse complement.
AAGAAAAAATGTTGTAGTATATAATATTCTCCCTTCAAAACTAAAAGCAAACTCTTAACTCCAAAGCACAGAACAAGTCACATCAGAGAGGAAAGATTAAAAGGACCCTTGGGATTTCTGTTGAAACCATATAACAATGTCAAGTATCAGTTGTAAACTGATCTGTGTGCACAAAGCATACAGATTGTTTAAGGATATATAGACTCCTGGGTCACACAGTCCAGCATCAAAATACCAAAGTGTTTTCCCGTATCTTCAAAAATATTCTGTAAGTAAGACTGTATTTCTTTTCACTCAGCTTTAGAGGTTGTCAGTTACACTCCAAATACCTGAGCAACTAAAGATTCCCAGGTAATCAAAAGTGATTTTTCAAAATTTTTTTTTCAGGCAGCAAAGGGCTCATTTTAATCCTTCCTAAATGTGACAAAAATACTTCTGCCCATTAAATCTTCACTATACAATGACATGCCACATCTTGGATTTTCAGTGTATCCTTTCTCAAGGTCTTGCAACTTTGCTACATTTCAAATCACACAGTATGGCCTCAACAATGTCAACTTATCATAGTGTCAGGGATTTTCTCTTTACTATCTAACAGCCCCTCCTCAGAGGCACAGGAGCCAAACACTAGTTCTGAGACTCAGCATCAACATTTTTGTCTTTTGAGCATCAAATACAGAAATTTCAGGTACTCACCCAAAGGCAGAGCAATTCCAAGTGCTATAATTTATAGGATTAGGAAGATCACAGCAAAGGGTTATAAGACCATTTTAACTACACGTGGGCTACTCAAAGATATTATGTTGGATACCTGGAGAGAAATAATAAGCTTATTCAAAGCTAACATGCCTTGAAACATCTAAAGCAGCAAAAAGCAGATTTAGAAAAAAAACTGTAATTTCCTGTGCTCCGATCCCACGTTGATACCACGTGGCACTCCTATCCCATCTTTCTCTGGATTCCTGTTGACAGCAATTCACTGCCTTTATTTAAAGAAACTCTGAGTTTTAAGCAGATGTATCTTGACAGTAACAATGAAACACTCACCATCCCTTCTGGCAGGTACCATAGCCATCTGTTGTTCAGGTGTACGACTTGAACAGTTCAAATAAGAGAACGAAAACAGGGGCCAAAGTGAGGAACACAGTCAAGAGCAGGCCAGGCAGTCACAATTGCCCTGGGAGTGGCCTCACTGCATCTAGCATAGTAAGACAACCAAAGACCAATCTGCCCAAAGGAAAAAATTGCTATAGCCCACAAATCTCTTATCACTAAGCCCATGGCTCCACAGAAAATGTTAAGCTTCAGGAAGAGTGACCATAAAAATATAGATATACATGAATCAGTTGCCTTCTGCTGGAAAACTTGTCCCTGAGAATTGTAGAAGGTGGGTGTCCTCCCACACCATTAGCTAGTGGGATGTGCCGAACTCTCAGATGAGATACAGCTGATAGATAGGTCGTACAAAAATAATTGCAGTTCTAAACCGAGGCCTGTCATCACCTTGGTCTCCAAGGCAGTATGCCACAAAGCAATAATATAAACTGGTGACACAAACAGATAGCCTAGATCAGTCCTTAGCACGTTGCTTAATTTCACTCCATTGGTTACATAAAGAGCTAAAACAAAGCCTTACACTTAATTCATGTCTCCAAAACCTTTTTGTTTCTAGGCTTTGGTAGGAAACAAATGCCTCAGACTAGCTTTTGCTTTCATTTACAAAAACAATGATCACAAATTATTTACTCTCTGCGTATCCTTAGCGCTAAACCACAATGGAAGTTTCCAACAACAACTTCAAGTTGTCTGGGTTTCTTGGTGTTTGTATTATCGCATGTGTGATCACAAGTGTCCCCTGTAAGAATTTGGTCTGTATAGTGTTCTAGTATGTGCAGTGATTTTCTCAGAGCTGGACTCTCACTTTAGTAAGATAGACCAAAGTTATCCCACAATTAAAGACAATAAACATGAAGCAAACAGCCTTGTTTTGACCTGACTAGACCTGTTACACAAGCCACAATGAGGGAAAAGGGGTAATCTTACTAGAAACTCTTAGCTTCTTGCTGCAGTGATTTCATTTGTCCTGGATATTGTTAGTAAAGTGAATTATCAGATTTACGCCACATGAGTTTCCATTCTTACTCTTGAATAAGCATTGAGGAATCAGTTATACTCCAAATTGGAAAGTGATTTGGTATAAACACTGCTCAAATACACACATTTTCAATCCAGACATGATTTTTTAAACTCTCAAGTATATGCATTTTATTTTTTTGTGAAAGTATCTAAAACTTCTGCCCATTTACTTCAAAAGCCTCACTCTTCCTTAAACTAAAACCTGTAGTATTTGAAAATTCACTCAGACTTCAAGGTTTATCTATTCTTTATATAACCTACATCTCAGTTTTTACCAGAGTACCACCCTAACCTACAAAACAATATTCATTCCAAGCCAGCAAATGATCTCATTTCATACACACATTCTCTATCTGGGTCCAAGTCCCTACAAGGCGAGTATACAATGTGATTTCCTGCAAAAGAAAACCTCTGAAATTAGTCAGGCTGACAAGAAACTCAGATTAGACTTGGCAAAAGGTTCACAAAGACTTAGCCAAATTGGCTGTTTGTGATTGCTAATGACACCTAAAACCATGTTTGAGCCACTCCAGTTTCACAGATCATAACCCAAGTGAAGCAAACCCCTGTTTCTTTTCCAGACTAATTCCCTCCTGCAGTACCATGAACTAGCAAGGCAACAACTGATCTGCAATAAGTAAGGCCTTACTGAGGTGTTATAAGTATATTAAATGACACTGTTATACAGATATTCAGCACTATCACAAGATCCACAAGCCTCCCACCCCCTGTAATCATAACTCTCCCAAAAAAATACAAGTGAAAAACCCCATGATTGTGAAACATAACGATTCTGCTTCAAAAATGATAATATTTCATGAAAACCAAAATATACTATATTCTCCATGGAAAAGAAGGATTCAGCCTAAAACATGGCTTACAAATATTGCAATTCACTATAGGAAATAAACCAAAAAACCACAGAAGGACGTACACAGAGGATACATCAATACAAAATTAGTATTTTAAAATGCATGAGAAATATCCATATGTAGGTGTATTCCACTGCAATTGTGGATAAACTAAATTTTTGTGTTCATCAAAATTCCAATTATCTCATTACCTTTACTATGCTGCAGATTTTAGCCTAATGGAGGCAAGTTAAAAATACTTACAGGCCCAGTGCAAACAAGCTGAATTCATAATTCACTGCATTTTGGTTTTATAAACATGTTAGTTAGCTTACAACACAATTAGGATTTACTTCACAGAATCCTTTTGTATCATCAAATAATTTCACTGGCCAAGCAAGAAGTATGCCAAATCACCTTCTAAAACCATGACAGAAAACTATTGTGAAGGTTTAGTCTGCAAAATTTCTATTACTGTATGTTACTTTTTTGGGGTGGGAAATTGACCCAATTAGGAATTTGCAAACTTTTACTCTTTTTTGCTTACTATTGCACTCTCTTCTTTTGTGCTCTTACACTTTGCCTTCTTTTTATTTAAAATGAAATGAAAGTGATATAACTTGCACTGGTCAGGACAGAGGAGAGAAATCATCAAATCTTGGGATCTTTAAATACTGTGTTTCTATAGTTTGAGAGTTGCAGGGATCTGAGCTAGAGCATGCATGATACATCCACTCCTACCAACTATTTTTCAGTAGGCCTGCTCTATTTTCTTATACTTTGGTTGCTTTTACAAGTGAACACAAGAGGGCACAGCTCATGTGCTGTCTCAAACTCTATTTGTATGCAGCATATGCCAAATTAAAATGATTTTTCCAGCATGCAAAGTGTCCCCCTTTGGAAACCTGCATACCAAAATTAGGCAAAGCAGCAGACAAGAAAATTTACATACATATAATTTCAAATACTGCATGAAAACTGAAATGCTGTTAAGTGAAATAATATAAGATTATCATGTGATAAAGGTAAATCAGGACCTCAAAAAGCAATGTGTAGTATGTATAAGTTAAAATATCTGTTTCAGGAAATCTGACACAGGTTCAACTAACATTTGAAGGTCCTGAATATAAAACATCCTGGAAAAGGAAATATGGAGTGACTCAGGAAAAGAGCAGCCTGATAAGGAAGGGGAACAAAATGAGAATATAGGATTCTTCCCTGCATTAAACCTTTGAGGGTCAAGTTTATCAGTCTATTTTTAACACAATTACTTTAAAAAAAAAAAAGCTGAGCTTCAAGACTTACTAGTTTCTGTAATCTACTGTATAAAAATCAAGTATTGCACTTAAATATAATATTTTGTGTTCCAAGACAATCCATATCACATTTTTAATTTTTAGTTATAAAATAAATAAGTAATAATTGATAACAGAACTAGACTTTGATAAGCTAAAAAAAAAAAACCAAAACCAAAAAAGAGAATTAACCGTGTAGTGTGGGTAAGCAATACGTGTAATCCAGAAGCTGCTTGTTAGCACTAGGAACCTAATCCAAAGTCAGAGGCTGATAAGAAATGCTGTTCAGAATTGACTGTTAACACTGCTGCTGCAGCTTCTGCTGACAGGTCAGTGCCTTCTACAAATAGTTTCTCCAAATGCAGAGTTGATCAGGTAAAAAATAGCAGGTACTTGTCCACCTCCTCAGCCCACTGGCAAGACCCTGGTCTAACAAAAAAGCTGTGCCTTCAGCTGTGCAGCACCACACTGCTCGTAGAGCATGGAAGTTTTCATTCAAGCACCTCCAGCTACAGAGACAAACCCCATTGTGGTGTGGTACCACCACAGCCTACTTCTGCAAGTCAGAAAAACACCTTGTTCCTAAAGGTAGAGCAGTAATACTCTCAGCAGGCAGGCTGTACCCTTTTACTGAGTTTACCAGAGCAGCTCTCACCATATCAGTTGCATTGTTTACAGCATCACACCTGCCTTCAGAGACACCAAGCCCACAAATTCACCTGCCCAGGGAAGCATAGTGCTCTTACAACATATGGTAACGTTACCAGTATATGCAAGCAACTTCTGCTTTTTGCACATAACTGAAAATTCTTATAAGCAGTAAAATGCTCCATCTTCTTGGATTAAAAGCACCTGCCTTCATGAGATAGGTAAAGCCAAAAGAAGTCTACTGTGACATCTGGATGAGAAAGATGCAGTCTGAAAAGCAGCTCACAATAAACACGCAAATGAAAACAAGGGCTAACATCAACTTTGCACTGGAAGTCTTCTCTGAAAAGGGCTAATAATACACAGGTGTGATAGTAGTGTAGATTCAATACACATTCTGTAGCTTCTAAGATACATCACAAATCTGAAAACACCTTTGGCTATATGATTTAAAACTTTCTTTTTTTTTTACATTGTTGATCTGTTTTTCCTAAATATTTGGCTTCTGCTATTAACATTTTTAAAAGAAGAAATCGGACTGGAATCACACCCTCGTGACATTACTGCCAATGAGATCTCAGACACCATGTTTGAAAACTGACAGGATTAAAACATGCTCAGCATCAAGATGCTTGGCTGTAGGTGCTCTGACTTGCCTGAAATTCCACCTTCCTCCCTGGTCAGACTTGTCGTCATATCCCAGAAGACCATCCTGCACTTGAGATGCCTATGTCATCTAGTTGGATATAGATGACCAGCTCACTTTTATTTGAAAGTAAGCCCAGTGAAAATAACACTCATTATCTAACAGTAATTAGTGTCCGAAACCCAAGAAACCTGAGTACAACGTTCTCAGTGGAAGAAGTTCAAACCATCTTTGACCTTCCATAAAGCTGCCCTAACCACTAGGCTGCAGGCAGCAACACAGCAAAGGCTTCTGCCACCTCTTCTACAATGTCACACCACTGAATACACATTGATTCTGATCAGCAGCAGCAAAAAATACCATTTTCCTCCTCCTCTCTTAGTATTATTTACATTAGCAAGCACACTATGTCGTTTGCCCTCATTATAAAGACATAACCGAAAAATAACATGGTTCTCCAGCTTGTGTAAAAATGATGAAAAGTAATTCTAGTATGTGCAGAGTTGAATGCAAATAAGAGAGCAAGTTCAGGAAAAGAGAGCAGAATACAGAGGGGAAGGAATACACACATCATCATGATGAAAGATTAGGCTGCTGCTTCTGTTTAAATTATCAGCCATAGTGTATAATTTTAAGCAAAATTATCTTCAAGATAAAACCAATTTCCAAAATATACAGCCCAGCAAAATATAAGGCATATCTATCTATTTGCTTTTGATTGCTTCAGTAGTATGCTATAAATTTGTTTTAAAAGCAGAATTAATTTTTAATTCTTTTTAGAAGTAACCATTCCAAAAGTAGTAAGAAACTATAGAAGAAAGCAAAGATCACATCAGTCTACATCAGTTCCTGGCTCCATTTTCTGAAACACTGCATGTTACTGTGCACATGTTTATTTTTATCTGTCAGTGTGGTTTATTGTTAGGGAAGTATAGTATCAGCTGCCTCTTCCCCAACATCAAAGCTACTTTGTTAAAGTTAATCGCGTTTGACTTCCAGAGGATCTTTTACCAAGGTAACACAAAAACCTGCTCATCATTATTTTTACAGCAGTAAAGATACCAAATGGATTCAGTATCTCATTTACCTTTTGGAAAAAAAAAATAAAAAAAATCCATTCCATTGCATTAATCCATTGAAAGGACTTAAGAATTCCTTTTGCCATTTACTAAATTACTTTAGCTATGAGCAACCAGAATATTATCTGCACATCATCAGATGACTAATCACACTGTATTAATGAATAACTGCCTGGGTTTGCAGAAGACTGCTGTGCAAAGGTTCCTATGTTAAGCTGCACTGCCTTCTAACATAACCCCTTAACGCTTGTAACTACTTGTGTTCACTGACATGGAACATTTAGTATATAAGCTTATGGGTTTCAGTATAATACACGTTTCCGAGTGACAGTAAAAAGGAGAAGACATGACATGACCATCAGGAACTTGTTCCTGTGTAACACAAGTTATCTTAAAAATAACAAAACCCAGTCATCTTTAGACAGATCAACACAATTTCAGGTACCTTAGAATGTTAGTTGTTAATCCTACAAATGTTTATCAGTTCAAGTTCAAATCATTGTTACTCTTGGTATATGAAATATGCTATAAAAATCTTGGGCACCTCAACAACCTGCAGTAAAAAATATAAAAGGAAGTATTTTGTGCACTATTAAGAAACATCCGATCTCTTAAAAGAGATTATTATATTGTCTTGTAAAAAGAGAGAGGATTTATCTAATGCTTACAATAGTAAAATCAGTGCTTTTTAATAGTTCTCCCGCATACACACCCCTTTAAGTAGGAGGAGGAATTTTGTTAGGCATTTTTACCTGAATAATCTCAGTACCATCTTTTTAAAGCTTATAAACGCAACAGGACAATTTATAGCGTATAGGGATACAAAAGGTCTTTTAACTCCTAAATTGGTATTGCTGAGGGATGAGAAGCTAAAGCAGGTATGCACATCTTCGTGGCATTTTGCTCTATTTTAAACAAGTGTCTTTTACAGCACGCCCTTCATCTTAATAAGTATGTACGTGTGTGTATAAAATTATTTTGTCTATTAGAAAATCTTGTCAATTGAATTGTACAGAACAAAAGTTCAGCAAACAACATTCCATTACACAGAATCTGAGGTATATTTACTTAATTGTCCCCTCCATGTGAAATTACTAAAGGCAAAAAGGTTGAAAAAAAGCTAGTTATATTGTATGAACCAACTATTAAGACTTTCAAAAGCAATGCAAGACTCTGCCTCTGGACTCACCTAGGAATATGAAGGCATGTGAGCAAAGCCCTTGGTAGTTAGCACAAGGGGGAGCAGCTGTGCTGTACGAACAAGGCTCCTGACCCTGCTTGGAAAGGTTCGAGATGCAGGATCTGCACAACCTGCTCGCTGAGTGCCTCAGCCTATTGCTGAGACAGCTTCTTTACAGAAACGCCCTGATATGCCCTCAAACACCTACAAAAAAAGAAAAAAAATGTTCACTTCATCAACTCCCCCCCACCCCTTTCGACATGTACACTTCAAAACACAGCTTTGGCAAATTCACCCCGCTGCCTGATGCAGCCGTTTTCTAAAACCACAAAGAATAGCTACAGCTGGTTGCTATTTTTCCCCTCAGTTGCAATATCCAAATGTTTGTGGGGAGGAGAGAACTTCTCTACAATTATTTCATTTTGTTAATATAGCAACTCTGCAAATCAAGGAAATTACAAGACCTCAGAGAGTATCATGTAGATCTCTGCATGCTCTTACACTTTGATTCATTTCAAAAGATATAAGAAAATACTAAATATCAGCTTCTCCTCCACCCTGAGGGAGCTAGTAAGTTGCAGTGCACATTGAAATGTACTGAAAGGAATTTGTAAGTCATTGGCCCTTGTGAACATTATTGTCTTACCGACAAAAGCAATCCTTCTGCAGAAATCTGTAAAGAGATTCTCAACCCAAATTCCTTGTCACAGTTTATGCTGATTTTCTTCCAGATTAACACAGCTGTAGTGCTTCCTGTGATTGCTGTCTAGAAACCACCTTTTCCAATACACAGGACTGGATGCTCTTTAAGGACTTATAATCCCTTTAGTTTCATACTTACTGAACATAAAATTAACCACAACCACCTTCTGTCTGTAAATAACAATCTTTGCTGCTACAGCTAGATGATAGTTCAAAAAAAAGCTTAAAAAAATCACAATAAAATAGATAACTTTTCAGATGAAGTGCCAAATAAAGACCAAGTAAATTGGTTAGACAGTCAAAGAGTTCACTTCTAACCCAGAGCTTCAAACAATATCTGCTTTTGGTGTTACAGATATACTACACATGAATTTATACTATTTTATTATCTAAGTCTCCTTAAGGACTCTGAGAAAGAAAACTGGAAAATAACAGATAGAAAGATCCTCCATCCGGCAACTACTCTTACTAGTATTTATTCCATTTTTCGGATTACTTTATAAAACAAATTGATATATGCAAAACCCCACCCAAATTCCACAGAAGCCAGTGTGAATCCTTCTGCAGAATCTATGAGAGTTCATTTAGTTCATACCATCCTCCACACCACACTTCATCTATTAGCATTTTGAAAGCCACCAAAATACTAAAGCTCCATACTCAAATAGGACACAAGAAATGAATTAAAGCCCCATAGCTTTTTAGAGCTTACCATGAGGTTTATATAAGCTTTTTCAGAAATTGAAACAATAACCACCAGAGTCAAATTTTAATACTATTACTCTGCAACACCTGCAAGCAGCTTTTATCTCCACAGAACTGCTGAAGTTAAATTTCACCAGCTGAGGAGACCATGATCATCCTTACAAGAAGTGCAAGGAAATCCCTTCAGCACAGCAGAATCTGAACTGCAGGTTCAATAAATCTGCCAGTTAGTTTAATTATAATGAACATATTTATAGTGGAATCACACCAAAAACACAACAGATAGGACTATAAGTTATAGTCTTTCCTCAGAATAAAGTGAACATAAACTGTATTCTTATTTCTAAAGGTTACATGAAGATTTTCATCTCCAAGGTTTTCTCATTTAAATCCACATTATCCTATTTTGTTTTTACTTACTGCATGTTGTTGTTTAACTGAGGGAAAGATTTAAGAGTTTTTAACCACAGTATCTCTTGGAAGTTCCAAGTAAAGCCTTGACAGGGCCCAGCTTGCCAAGAACTGCACTTTCTACCAGTAAGCAAGGAAATCTATCCAGCGTTTATTTTTTTTTAAAGAAAAAAGACATTTCCTTTGGAATTTATTTTCTCTACTAACGATTCTGTGTGCTCGCTGCCCAATATAAACATGCACCTTTCCCCAAGGACAAGGAAAATCCTCAAGCACCCTGAGGGACTGTGGTGGCAATGAGGCCCCCCTAGACTGGGCAGGAGTCTGGGCAGGAATTATCCCCCCTCTCAGGACTCAGCCCCAAGCAAGTGGGCTCAGCCAGTCAGGTTTTCCTAGGCTATGGCTGTGCCTCCACCCGTGGCTTCTTCCCCCATTGTCCACAAGTGTTTCTTGATGTTTTTTGTGAGGAAGACCCAATGTTTTCTCTGGCAAAACCGTCACTCTGCCTGGGTGTGCACCTGGTGCCTAAGGAGGGAGGGAGAATGAAGGCACCACTGCCAGAGAGGGCTGAGAAATGGTTATGGATGGAGAAAAGTTCTTAATCTTTGAGTGTGTGTTTTAAGGAAAGAGGCAGCCTCTTTAGGCCTTGCATTTGACCTGCTTACATCAGGAAAATGCTATAAACTGAAGGACTGCCCTTTTATTTTAAAGGCTAGTTTGTTCTAAATACATGCGTCTTCAGTATGATGGATTGATAGATAAGGAAAATGAGCATGTTCCAAAGTGTTCATGATAGGCTTTTATTACATAGCATCGCATTTGTTATCCTGCAACAGTGGCCACTTAATGAATCCAGTTCATACAATGTTGCTGACATCCCTGATGTGCCTGCAAAGAAAAAAGGAATTTTTTTTCCTAGTCTAGATGGTAAGAAGGTAGATAGTCTCCATGCTGTCACCTGATCCAAGACTAGTTTAGCCAACAGCACAAAGTAAATACATAGTATATGGTTATCTGAGGTTTTCTTCCCTATTGACTGTGTTGTATCATAGTGAAGGATTTGTACTAATCTGATGAGAAAGCAAAGAGTGTATCAGAACAAGACTGGCTTTCATGGAATTATTAGTCATGGGCAGGCTATTAAAAGTGCCTCTGGAGTGTAGTCGTAAAAAGAAAGATGAATTTCAAAGGTAACTCAGCACAACAAATAGCCGAGTAGAAACAACTTCACATAACTGCCAAGCAGAATGTGGCTGACGCTCAAAAATTCAAAAAAAAAAGCAGAAACATGATAAGAATAGAAAGGATGTTCATTTTCAAGCAGAAGATAAGATATGGATTAAAGTTCATTCTCAGAATAGTGCAGAGCAAGATTTTTACCGCTACACTAACCCCAAATCAGAAGATTCCTTACAGAGTTATTTAAGTAACAAGGGTAAACTGAACCATTGTGCCTATTGCACACAATATGTGCTGCTTTGGCATATAAGTCCTGGCATGATTATACTGCTGGGGATTCTGACAAACTTTATTCTGGAGTTGCGGTAGAATTCAATTCTTGCATTCTTTATGTTTCCAGCTCTGATTTTATCTATAGGACAATAAATTCATACATTTACGTTCTTTGCCTCTGTTGTTCAGTTTTTACCTCTCCCTCAAGAAAAGGAAATCACCACAAAAAAGGTGGTAGCCATGTAACTATTCTCACATACAAAAGATAACTTTCTTTCCTTTTTTTCATTACATACATATAATTCCACTCATGTGGATCTTGGTCTAATGATGATTGTTAGTTGATAAGTTGGAGAAGGAGATCTTGGAAAGGGAGAGGGGCTGGATAACAAGGGTCAGCTCAAGGAAAGGATTCCTGTTTCTGATAGCATGCGCATCCTGCAAAATTAACTGGAGAAGAAGCAAACAAACGGTTTGAGAAAGCTTGTATCACTGGTAAAACAAGGCAGGGAAAAAGCACTGTGGACAAGATTAGTTAGGAAAGAAAAGGCAAAGCTGTATGTGTTTTTTAAGCTAAGGAAAAAATGTTGAAGTTGAATAAAAATCTACTAAAGAAATTTAGAATCATAGAATAACCAGGTCCTTGTCCACCATGCCTTAAACACCTCCAGGGAAGGTGACTCAACCACCTCCCTAGGCAGCCTGTTTGCGTAACTACATTAAATTTCTTATAGACCTGGCAATGGAGCAGTCTGCAAGTATACATTTAGCCTTCAAAGTGATATAGGACACCCCGAAAGTGTATAGTGTCAGTATATTGAGTCTATGATTCAAAACAAGAATGAATATGAATGAGCTTTAGCTTTTAGGAAGCTGGTGCTACAACTACAGTTTGACAGAAGCATTGCAGATTCACATGCCGAGTCTCATTTTCACCATTTTAGTTTCCTTCATGTCCTTGGGCAAATTACTTGATCTTGGCAGGTCTCTTTCTTCTGTAATACAAATCTGTTGGTAATAATTCCCTTTGTTCATTCTTTGTCCAAGCAGACAATAAACTCTTCTGAGCAAAGACACCCTCTTGCATAAAATTGCTGCAGTAATAAAAATAATTACTTCTGAGTTTTTTTTCAAACTGTAAATTCTTGGTTTACTAAAGAGAAATATATAGAAATGATGACATTTTCTGAAATGTTATTAACATTAACCTATGGGGATAAACCAGAATTCACCAGAGGTTCATTAATCAACTTTTCAGGCTATGTAGATGTATTTGGTTAAATACATGGAAAGGAAGAGCAGACTTTTCCAGTGCCCCTCTTGTCCTACAGTTCCTTTCACATTTTTCTCCCACTCTCAGCTTCACTTTTTTTTCCATGTTGCTTCTTATAGTTTGAATAACTTCCCATCTGCCACATGCCAAATCTCCTTTAGATCCTTCCTTAAAACCTACTTCCTTCACACAGCCTACTTATGCTGATATTTTCACCAAGACATCTCCATTCATTCCCCATCTGAACTATCGTTCCATAAATCATATTTGTCTTGCTGAGATTGTCAGTGCTAAACATGAAGCATGTCCCAGACATTCTAGCAGTCACTCTCAGTCTGCTGCCACATGAATGATAGCAGGCTTTTGTATCAATTCCTGTGTATTTCCCAGAAGGACAGAAGACAAAAAAATAATTCAAAAGAACTTCACAACAGCCCTCAAGGCTTGTCTATATTACACAGCTGGGAACAAACATTTCTTCCTCCTGTGAACTACAACTCACAATATTGTTAGTTAACCAGAGGTTAAATGTAGTTAACGAACGTTAATTCCTCTTACGTCTGACAGTTCCTTACACGTATACAAACATCTTCAGATATTTATATGTACTTTTCTTCTTAGTTCTGGAAGTGAATGTTTCAAATGACACAGAAACTGAACCTGAATAGAAAGCATAATTATTAGTCCTTAACAGTCAATAACAACGTATGACTTGCTTAAAAATTGATGAGAAAGATCTGTGAACAGTTTTGAAAATTATATTTATCAGGTCATGTTTAGTCAACAGCTCTGTATTTCAATTGTGAAGATTAATGTTTTTTCCATGAAAGTTATGCCAAAACTTTGACTCACTGGAAATAAAACATTAGTTTAAAGAGCTACTCATTATCATCTGTTTTACAGTAAAAAATAAATTTAATGAATTAAGATATAAACCATTTTGTCACATAACAGAATGTTAGAGAAGACACGAAAAGTGACCTGTGTACAAATAGTTCATCCATCGTTGCCAAGTTCCCAACTACTGTTACATTTGCACAGTTTATACAGAAAGATAGAAGTTTCACTTGCTCGGATGGTTGACTTAGATTAGCTTTCTTCTTTGAAACAGAAATTATAACGCATACCTTACGGGAGTATGGTGACGACTGACTGCTATTTTCATTATCTGCAGAGTGCAGAACCCTACCCTGTGTGTTAACATCCACTGGCCCAATAAGCACTGGCACTGATGCACTTTCAGTGAAATCTTCAGGGAGATGACAATTTTACCCTTTGCATGGGGCAAAGAGGTTGTACAGGTTGTAACTACAAAGTAATGAGCGTTTTCAGAACTACCACTGCACCTTCAGCATGTGTTGCTGCTTACGTGAAAGGAGCTAACACTAGATCTCAAGGTCACCTTCAGAGACTTTATTCCCACAAGAAATCAGCAAAACTTGGGAGATTCCAAGTACTTCTGGGAAATGGTGAATGGAAGTGGATGGTGTCCAGCATCTTGCAGGATAAATTCAGATTTATTTGCAATCAAAATTAAAAAATCTTAATTTAGCATTGAAAATCTATATTAAATATCTAAATGAAGCAAGAAAAGAGAAAAACAGAAATTATTTTATATATATGTAATGATATTAACTGTCAGTGCTGAAGTATCAAAAAATCATACAAGGAATTCTTGCAAACATTGCAAATCCTTAACTTAAAATTCTCCTTTATTTTCCAGAAAAATGCTGTAGACAGCTGTCATACATTCAGTAAGATATAACTAATCTTATACTACATTTAAGGTTTTATCCTTTTTTTTTATTTATTTATGATGCAATGTTTTGGTCAATTTTGCTCTCAGACCAGATTATTTTTTAGGTTCTTTTCTTTTTTTTTTTTTTCCTCTACAAAACATTTAGACTCATTCTTAATTTATTGATATCTGCAACTGGTATTCTTGGCTTTAGACATGTTCTAACATGACAAAGCTGGGAAAGCACTGGCAGATAGCGCCTGTGCAAGTGGGGACAGATGTTTTGCAAAGGCTGAGAAGCTAAGGAATCTGCAGAATTACTAAATCCCAGTGGATTTAATGCTTCTTGCTGTCTCTAAAATACCAACACTTTAATGAGTGTCCCATTTCCTGGCTCGACTTGTACTGTGAATTTTGGGATCTCTGCAAACCATTTAATATTTCATTTCTGTATATACTTCTTAAATATTTAAAAATACTGTATTTTCTGATGAAACTACAAATGAAAACGTAGATAAAATAAAATCGATTCCTCTATAAAAGCTGATTTCTCCAAAGTTCCTAAGGCTAGTCATGACTTTGAGAACCTTGATTTTGGTTCTGCAACTAGAAACGGTCAGAAATCATTGTGATTTTTCAGAGACCAGAAGAGTAGTTTCAGAAAACAATACATATTCCTCTTAGAAAACAATACATTTTCAAAGTGGCCCTTCTTGGCTACTTAAAAATGGAAGTATTCAAAGTTTCTAGTAACCATGGATAAGCTGGGCATACATCATACTGTTGCAGATTCTTATGTTGACTGCCCCTTTTTCCATGTCCAAAAGGGCTCAGTTTGTAAATAGGAACCTCACCTTGCCCTACTGCCAGCTTTCCAAGTTCATTTGGGTCTTAATATCTACAAGAAAGACTTTACATTCTTTTCACACTATTCAGACAACAATCTCTCTGCTGCATCTGTAAGAGCTCATCACCTTCATTTCATCCTCTTCAGTTCTGATTCAGGAACGCACTTCACTAAATCCGTAATTTCTAAGCAATGTGTAGACAATTTATGTATCTGGCAGTTTTTGTGAATGGGAATGTTCTCTTACAGATGATAAAGGCTGGAACCTACAAAATTCTTACTGTCATGCAGCACAAGAAAGAATTGTATCTTCTTACAGTTAACTGTTCTAGTAATTTTTTTTTTTTTAAAAAAGGAAATACAGTGTTCAGAAATAACTTGCAAGATACAACTGAAGGACCAGGTTCCTTGAACAAGCAATTTTATATTCCATTTTTAAAAGCCAGGCTAGTCTTGAACAGCTGAATAAAAAATCTGTAGTTGCCTAAATGCAGACATTCCAGAACTTGAAGCTAAGAATGTATTTTAATAAGACTACCTCAGGGAGACAGTAAGATTTTGTGAAATTACATCCGATGATCTAATAGCTTGAGCAGTACAAAGTGACACTGTTAAGAAATCAGCATACCTGGATACAGTGCACAGTTAAATCCCATCTGTGCTGTGTGTGAGGGAGAGATCTAGTGCCTGGCCCATAAAGAGGGTGGTTACGATGCTGTTTACATTTCAGATATCTGCATATTTTCACAAAAACAACCATCAACCACATCATCCGATGCCAGCTCCACAGCATATGCAGTGAATCACCACTTGACTACAGAAAAGTTTTTTGGGATCCATACTTCCATCCCTTTAAAGCTTGCAAATACTCAGACTTCAGAAAAATAAAAGCATTTTGTGTCCAAGGGATATCGTACTGAGCACATTGTTCATTTATTAATTCAGTAAAATCTCCCTTGTTGAAGCTACTCAACATTGCCACAGGATTTCCAGTCTAGCAGCAAAGTTCAGAGCTGGTATCCCAGCAATCCATTCCGGCTTGCTACATGACATAGAAAATACTTCTTGCAAGTGATTAGCAATAGGTTGTTTTTATAACAGTGTGTTTCTGCACATATGCCCTCCTCCAATATCCCTTCTCTATTCCCAGGACACAGACACCAACTCAGTAGTCACAGACTACTATATTACATCAGAGAGCCTCATTAAATCACTGCAGACACAATTATCTTTTGTATCCATCAAACCGTGAAAGGTTACCTGAGTAACTAAAAAATTCCAGGCGTGTCTTCCTAATAAACAGTATAGTGATTAATTGCTAAAAGAATCTCGTGCTTTAGGAGTAGCTTTTATTTGGAAAGTTTAACATACTCATTCACCAGACAACTGAACTCTCCACTTCTCACTTTCTCAGGTCACCTGCAAGTACTAAAGATTTATGTGAGCAAGAAATATTGTTACTTTTTAACATGGCGATGTTTTTTTAAGCAACATATCTCAGATAGAGATTTAGCCCCATGATGCATACAAAGAAAGAGAGTGCCTTGAGGGGATTTGGTATGAACTGGGTCACAAAGGCAATTAAAAGTCGTAAACCAGATGTATTATGTCTGTTCTATCCTTTTCATTTGTGTCAACGGGTGAAATCGTAGCATGGTACGCCCCGGTTCATTTTGTCATTCTAAAGCTAGAAATGAAGTTAAAAAAAAAAAAAAAGCAGCTCTCATTCTTTTTAGTACTGTGAAAGATAGACATTCTATTATTCCACTTAAATCAATGATAAATGAAAAGCTGAAATTACATGTGCATTTTTAAAGATTCTGATTCTATAAAGTGCATTCTGCAGTCTGGATTTGTTTTAATTGTGATTAATTTGCTTTCTTCTATATCCCATAGTATCTATCCACAGGATGAAACATACAGAAATAAATCACTACCATTAACACTGTCTTTTTATTCACCTGTGGAATACCTCATAAGAATTACCAGTTCATTTAAAATATACAATTTAACTTTCACACAACTGAGCTGGGCTGAATATGCTTTCTTCTTCCATAGAAGATCAGTTTAAACACAGTGAAACAAGTAAATCACTTATGTGGTTGCTCAGTAAGGAGTTACTCAAGTTAATTATATGTCTGTTGATTTTGGCAATAACTAATGCTACAATATTTACTTTAATAAGCTGAATTAAGCTCAGAGCCTCTCTAAAATCACACTCTGTAGAGAGCAAATAGTGTAAGCATTGCAGAATGAGGATTCCACTTAAAAATGAACTTATTACTTATTTGCCAAACTGCCTGCAAATGGGGGAGGATTTGCTATCTCGGCAAGATATCTTTATAGGCAACTGCTGGGAAAGCTGTTGCAATAACTTGGTGGCACTGAGAAGCTGGTGCCATGGCATCATTCCTAAATAAATGCCATCTTTGGAAGCTCACCCACTGGGACAGAGCAGAATTCTCTCTGGCCTCTTAGCTACCTAACTGAGTGGAGAGCAATAGTAAGTTCATAAAACAAAGTTTCTTATATATCCCCTTCCCTGCTCTAGTCCCAAAAGAACCACTGTACTGTCTAGGAGATCTTCAGAAATGCAGGACAGTGTGGCATAGAGGCATTACCTGCATTCCTTCAGGTTTCCTATATTCCTCATGACATCAGTCCCTAAGGCAGAACTAATCAAAATAGGCAGAGATTTCCATGACTGCACATCAGAAAGTTCACTTTCGTTAACCGCCCACTTCTTTCTTCAGCTTGCATTGTTTGAGTCATATTTGTGCTCCCATCTTCACCTGTGGAACTTTCAGACTCATTCCTGATACTGTTATCTGGGGCTTTTTTTGTGGGGGAGTAGAGGCAGGAATGCCATTTGTCATCCCTAAATAGTTTACTTTCCATAGCCAGACAGAAATGTGCCTGTAATTTGCTTTATACTGCCAATACTTTTTGTGAGAGGAAATTGTTGGGGCACTGGAAGTTATTTATTTTCCACTATATTTTATTAGGTTATTTCCTGTTTTTCTTCCTGTTCCTTTGCTCTGTCTAATTTGGCAGATTGATTTTCTTCTTGCACTTTCCTTCCTCTTAGTTTGTTCTCCCAGTCCAACTCACTATCTACTCATCCAAATCTTCAGAACATCAGTTGAATCTTAGAAAACAGAGCTGGCCAAGGGTTTCAACATTTAAAATGCAGATAAAGCTTTTCAATTAATTTAAACCTTCAGGCTTGCCATAAGAGTTACATCCAAACCTAGAAAACAGTCATTTCCTCTGTGATTTTTTTTTTTGCATATTTGTTTTTGCTTTCATCTTATTTTCCCCAAACTTATGCTAGCTCCTTCTTTATCTTGTTCCTGTTCCCACTGAAGTCAGGGTCCAATTCATTTGCTTTCTATTTTAGATATTGGCATATTCCCAAAGACTGAAGCACCTCAGTATTTTTTCAGCATTTAGACTCGTAATGGTAGAGAGCAAAAGCACTAGGAAATAACACAACATTCCTGGTACCACTTGATGAGAGTTGGGCAAAACAGGACTGTTGTTTGGGGTTACATAAGCTTACTTGGCCTAAGACCCTTATTGCTGAATACATTCAGCTTCCTTCTCCTGTAATCTCAGTAAAGTATAATTATGTTAGAAATACTTACTGACAGATGAGTACTATATTGAACTTCGGCCAGCAGCTTCATCTGTTCCGTATTGCATGTTTTATTGTTGTATTAGGAAATGAAAATTGCTCACCGCGTGATGAAAATCAACTGTATTTCTCTGAAGGTGAATTTTCATATCTACTAGCTAACAAATTTCCAGTGAAAAGCGCTATGCTTCTGGAACCAAGTCCCTCTAAAGTTATGTGCCCCTCTAGACTGAGATAAATTGGACACCATTAGATGCATCTGTACCTTGGGAAAAGAGATCATTAAGTTCAACTCACAGAGAAACAGCCCCAAGGGATCTTAGGCTTATTCAGGCTAGCCAAAGGCCATAGCCAGCACAGCTGAATTTCCAAAATTTTACATATTTCAGCTATTAATTTGAATTTCCAAATAGTCCTTAAACATATTGTTACAGACCTCTGAAATGGAATTACTCAGCAGCTAATCTCACCCATCAACTGCATCAACACATGTCCAAGGAAAGCAGAAGCTGCGTTATTCCTGCAGCATTTTATAATTTCTCTCTTAAGAACAATTGGATTTGTATTTATTTTAACAAAGACATTACTTTTGTCATAACTCTTAAAAATAAACAAAACTACTACAGAACATTATCGATTCAGTTCAACTACACATAAAACAACAGAAGAAAAGAGACTTACCCAAATGTTATCATTACAAAACCCAAATGAAGAAAACTCATTTATTTTAATTACGTATTAGTAGTAACTATGCACAAACCATCAAACTTGGAGAGGGATACTCGTAACATTGCTTTTCTAATCAGTTTCTAACATGTTATCTAAGTTACAGCATTTGTTAACTAAGCACAAATTTGATAGTATTGAGGGGAAGCAATACACTCAAAAGAGATTATGGAGACAGGAATATGCTGATACTAAAGGCATTGAAAACATATTTTTTATGCCAAGAAAGAAAAAACTTAGGGTATGACCTGGAAATTTGAATACTTGAAGAACAAGGGTTCAGCATTTTTTTATTTTTCTTTTTTTGGCACACTCCATTCATTCCAATTTACTGTTCATGCATTTGGACACAGATCCAACTGTCTCCTGTATCCAAGGATAATGACCTACCACTCCAGTGATTTAGTAAACCTCAACTCTATGTAGCCACTCAATCAGTGATGGGCTAATCCCTTAATGGCCATTTGCGTCTTTCCAATGCATCCGAAAGAGTTCTGCAACACTCCAATTCTGCTGCACAGAATTATGTGCACTTCTTCCACCCTTGTTATCTTATCAGGTAGCTAATTCCCACAAATGATCATGCAGTTTCAAGTTTAAGATGAAATTGCAATTGAATCATAAATTTGTCACTCTCCAGACAGCTGCTAAGTCAGTAAAATCTTGATCAAGTGGGGATTAGTCACTGGATTGAACAATTAAGACCTGTGAGTACATCTGGTCCTCTGTCAGAGCCATGTTTATTGATAAAAAAAATAGTTTATGTGGAGGTTTAAAATGTTATTAATTCTTAAGTGGGGCATAATCCTTTATCTAGCATATTGTGACACACAGCTAACTATCCCACTAACCTCTTGTTCTGCTCAATTGACTATTTAAACAGGATTAATCTTTTGAAATAATGACTGTGAGCCTTGATAAATTACCGGAGCAGAATGCAGTGGGAGATGTCATTCACAAAAATTGTTTACTTCCATGGCCTTTTTTTGTTCTGTAAAGGGAAACAGACTTTCAGATTAAATTAATTTAGATTAATTTAATTAGATTAATTTAAATGTTCGTATACACTAAGCAATATATTTCCTACACAAGAAAAACACTTTTCCTGCAGAGAATTGAATATACGCGTACCTCTGAGCCCTATTTTGAAAAAATGAAGGCACAATGGGATACTGCAATGCTATTGTGCACTGCTTGTTACATAATGGAAACAAATAAAGGAGATAAGCACTTCCCTCAGGTTAGTGACCTCTAACCAAAGTTTTCTTTACTAGAGATTTTTCCATTGCATCATGTACCCGTGTTTTACCACAATCTATTTTTGTTAATTTCTTGTAGGAAACAATAGATCTCTGAAATGGGAAGTATTACTGTCCTATGGCTGTAAATTTTATACCTTTTGCATTTTAAACATTGAGATAGTTTCTTAACTACAGTTATACATGGATTGAAATTCTGTCTGTTTCTATAGTTCCTCTGTTACGGAGTTTTCATTGTGTTAACAACCTGCTGCAAAGAACTCAGCACAGATTAAAAGTCTCTTTTCAGACATGTTACTAACAGCAACAAGCTTTGCTCATCTTTGTTTTGGGTGAGACTTCAACTTATAAATTAAAACTAAGTGATTTAAGTAAAATTCACGAATGATACCTTAAGCGTACGCAGCCTTGTTGCCTGACAGATTCAGTCAGTGCCTGCAAAGTCTGTCGTAGGTAATCATCGGCTAAGCTCCTCTAGTGCTACTAGGATAATTTTTTTCTAATTTATCTGGAGTAATGAAACAAAAAAAAACCCAGTATTCCTACATCTGCAGATAAAAATGTGATTTGCTTGCCTGATGGAAACCTCTGTGTTGCACTTGCTTGTTATGAAAATGATTCCTGGAATTACACCAGACAAAGGAAAAAGATTAAACTCACATTTTCTGCAGCTCAAATGCTCTCATTCCATAGCACTGAGTAAAAGTCATCTTTTATAAGCAGATCTTTACCCTTCACTCCCCTCGCTCTTTTCATAAGATGCTGAACCAAAACATTCAGTTTCAGATTTGAAAGAAATACTTTCAACTTGACCCAGAGCTTTTCAACAAAAAAAAAAAAAATTAATCCAAGAGACTAAATATAAATTCAGCCCAATGAAACTGAAATTTTGGACAGAGGCCTGAGTTTGGTTACCCATCTGAAAAAAACAATTCATATCCTTAATTAACTTAGTAATGTACTTTACACTACAGTGTTTCCGAGTTCAAAGCCACATCAATGTATTAACAATATGGTAACTCCACACAAGCAACTAAAATAAATTAATTGTATGGAGGAAATTGGTACACTGAGCAGCACCAAATGTACTAGGATATGCACTAAACAATCATCATCGTGTTTAGCTCAGCTGGAAATAAAGGCATATGTAATTTCTTCACTGCGTAATTCCATTCTGTATCTTTAAAACATTTTGTACACTGCGTGTTACCGACTCTGTGATTGGTGAAGACCCTAAGTATAGAAATGAAACCACGTGTGGTTGTAAAAGTTCTCAAGGAACAGTTTAGCCAGGCAGATACTTTTGCTGTCAATATAATTATTGATTGATTTAGCACTGGGAAGTGATGGAAAACTTCAAGTCAAAATGAACTATCTTGTGGGTTTTGAACAGATCTCTCAAAGGCTCTCAGCCGTTTCACAAACATAACATTTCTGCAGCCCACCTCTCACAAGGAGGCATCAAACTCTGATGTCAGCAGCTTGCTCATGCAAACAAAAATTATGCCCTCAAAAATACTTTTTACCTAATGCCCGAAGCACATAATTCACACCCCACTACAGGCTACGGCACACAGGAGGGGAAGTTTTAGTCACAGTTTAGTCAAAGGTAAAAACTGCCATGGGCAGCAGCGTGCAGAGGTGGCTGAATCCCTCAGGACCGCTCCTCGCTTGGGTCTCGCTCCGTGCAGCATCAGCGCTGGCGGCTGGTGAGGTGGGTGTTTGGGGCTGGCCCACGTACACCTGCTGAAGCTGGAATGTTTTAATTTGTATTCACTATGGCAAATTCTCTCTAAGTATCACACCCTATGCTCTTTGTCAAATCACAGCTGAAGGGCCTCTTGCTCAAAGAATGTAGCCCGAATTCTTCTGACAACCAAGCTGGATCAGGGTGATTCACTTCATGAATCAGACAGAACATGCCCTGCACTAGCCATTGCTTTTCCATGATGCTCACAAGTAAAATTTTGTAAATACTCTAAAATCCTGCTCTCATGGGTCATCGTCATTTCATTTTGCCCTTGCCTGTGGCTGATTAATGCAAATTAAATTTCATGCCAGTCAGCTCAAGCAATCTGCACAATGCAGAGAAATGGAGGATTTCCACTAGAAGGCAAAATGTATTTCACTAGTTACTAATGTTTTCAGAAAAGGTCAGAATTCTAAATGCAGTGATTATTTAAAGAAGGAATTTATAAAGTCAATCACAATAATCTTTAATGTAAAAGTGTGAGTGAAGAATCCAGTTGAGTTACCTAGGATTTATTTTTCTGAAGTTAGTATATGACTAAATAAAACATTTAAAATGTAAAACAACAACCCTGCCTCTAAAGATGGATCTGTGCAAAAAAAAGAGCCAGGAATGTACTAAGCTAGTTCCAGCAAATGGCCAAGTTAAACAACACACAATGACAAAATTTCCCCTGACTAAAAACAATGTTATACATTTCATGACTATTCACTATATTGCTCCTAAAGTGAGTTCATGTTTTGGGCTGGTATTTCAACTGGGCTGCAAGATGAGCTGACTCCTATCTGCTAACATTTGTTCCAGGCAGAGAAGGGAAGTTAAAAAAAAAAAATGCATGTGAACAAAAAACCCTGCCCTAAATTTCTCTGTCACCTGAAATTTAATTCTACTTAAAAAATCACAGATCTTATAGCGTTAAATGCAGAATCACATATCAGAGGAACTGCAATCCGTCAGAAGTACGTGGTGAACAGAATATAATCCCAATACAGAGACCTTCCTGTAGTCTTGATATCAATGTGACAGAACATCCTCTAACTGTATACTCGTGGATTAAGTAGGATGCTAAATTTGGAATAATCAGTGGGTTTGAACTTAATCCAACTTTTGGTTGGATAGAGTTCTTACTCCTGTAAACTTCAGGAACACGGGTCTTTCCTAAGTAAGTCTAAGACTGCATATTCAGCAGAGGTTCATAGTATTAGAAGTGCATTACATTATATTACATTAATATTAACAAGGGAGATTAATGTTGTAACTGGCTGGCCTCGAAAATCATAGTTAACTGAGAAATTTAGTGGTTTTTATTTCCCTATAGTACCCAGTTACAATAAATAATCTAATACCATTAGAAATTACATTGGGCAAGTCTCTGCTAGACAAAATGTTTCAATATGTAAATCCTTAAAAGAGCAGTATGTGTTTTGCTAAGTCCATTGCTCCAAAACTGGTTTGGGTCAATCCAATTTTTTATATGATTTTGGATACCTCGACTGTACAAAACTTTTTGTAATCTAATTACAGAAAACAAAATAACACATTGAGGTGGAGAAACAAGTGAATTCTAGAGAATCTTCCCTAGAAAAAAAATCACTTTTTCTTTCTTTTAAATTCTTTAATAAAAAATTTTAGCTCTCTCTGAAGTGCTCAAGAAATTATTTCTTCTCTATGTAAATATCACTGATCTATCTATGAGGTTTTAAATGTTGTGGCCCTAACAGAAGTACCGCTGAACAGCCATATAACATAACCAAGGCATCAGCTGCTTCATGTTTATCATTGTGGATATGGACTGCTCTGTTGTATGACTGTCTATAATGTAGCCCAAGCTGATAATAAAATGTTTGGCTGGATGATCAGTGATTGATGTGATGGGGACTTCTGTCCAGTTTCTGATGGCTGCATTGTCCATACGTGCAGCCAGAAAGCACAAAAGCCAAAGACTGGGAGGGCAGGAAGAGCAACCTGTTAACTTCCCACATCGTGCAAGTCTAGGACACTCCAGTTTGGATCTGAAGTACAATGATAAAGGCCTGAAGTGAAAAATAACATGGCTACTGCCTAGTCTTTTGTTGTTATACAGCTAAATGCAAAGCTCTGTCACTTGGAGCAGGAGTAATTCCCCATCAAGGCACTCATTCATTTTTTACCTTTAATAGTTAATGATTTGTTTAGGAGACAATGGAAATTCCCTCAGTGTTTGATTCAGCTTTAGGAGAAAAAAAAGGATATTCTGAGAGACTTAACTCTTAGATGTGTGTGTGGTAGATGAGAACTAAAGGGTTAACAAAACTAATCGTGGGTAGCCATCAAGCAGCAGAAAGTAGCAAACATACTGGATACAAACAGGTGATAAAAGCTGATAAGAGAGATGACAAAATTAAGAAAATAAAGAGCACTGTTATAAAGATTTATAGATCAGCTAAAGCAGAGCAAAATAAATGATAACAAACACTGATAAAAAATAAATGGGGCATCAGCCATATAAACACGCAGGAAACTTCAATGCTTCTGTATAGTACTATGACACTGCTTTGTTTACACCAGCATTGACCTTTTGCTCCCAAAGAAGTTTATTAACCATCTTGGTCGTTCCTTGTGTTGCTTTACTCATCAAGAGAAAGTTGTACAGGGTTGATGCTGATGAATGGCTTTTTTGGAAAGTCAAGTTATCCTTGACTAGATGCAGATGGCCTAGTAAAAAATGAATGCTGCCAGCAGACATTGTCTTTATCAGTAGTAAAAGTTCAGCAGGGACTAGACTTCCTCATCTCTGGCCAGAGAAACCCAGCCTTCTGTTTCAGCACCATATCACATATTGTCCTAATGAATTCTTGTAACACACTGCAGCCCAGATAAATATGCTTATATTAATGTCTCTTGGCAGTCTGGGGCATGGTACAGAATTGACACAAGTGTTTGGATTCTGCCTGCTGCAGACGCTAGGAATTTATACAGCTTAGGAATATTAGACTGGTTTTAGGGTGTTTGTCCTGCGTGATGACCTTCAGTAGTGCAAACTGCAGCTCATCCTCCTCAGACTGGCTTCACAAAGGGGAGGACAAAAAGCCACACTGCAGTCCTGCAGCTCGGAGCAGGGTAAGCAAGAAGCTCAGTCACTAGAGAGTTTCATTCATTCCACAACAGTACAAGAACTTTGAGATTTATATTTCAGATCATCCAGTAGACTTCCACCAGGGCAAGATCCATTGCAGGCAATAAAAATCCTTCTGCCATGTGACCTTTCCTTTCTTTGATTCTCTGTTAATTCTTCCTTCTAATAACAGAAACATGCATTTCCACACTTCTGAGGTAACGAGCAATGAGTGATTTACAGCACACAACTCCTCAGAGCATGAAGCACCATCCTCAAGACAGCAAGAGCTTGGCCTTTGAAGAATTCTCTAGGCAACCAGATTTTTAAAACTCTATAATTCCCAATAGCTACCCAGAATAACTTGGATAAATATTGTAATTACAATAACAGTGCAATATCATACTCAAGGTACTGAACTATATTTTGAGTTAAATTACATGACAGGCTTCAGCTCTGACTGCTGCTTTGTAAGCCCTGTAACTTTTTGTTGCAAGTCAGGAAATTCCTTCATCTGCAGCGAGTGGCTTGACTGCCGAGTATTCCAGAACCGCTGTCCTGAGAGCAAGAAACCCTCTAGGCTGAGCCGTCTAGTGGTTTGAGAGCGCAACAGCTCTCCTGCTCTAAATACAGGTCTTTGTTGGGCTGGAATCCTTGCCATACAGTAGAGAAAAACCTCTTTATTTGCCTTTACAATGTACCTTTACTGTGCCGCTAGGCCGATAACTTAACCTAAAAACTTCAGTAATACAGTTAAAAATGTCAGAGACCTTCCTGAGAGGAAACATTAAGCAGACGTGATTATTGTATGAGGAGAGCGTGTGCATGAGGACACACCATTTCCCAAGAAAACTCTCGGGCAGGAATTTTTCCGGTCGTTACTGTTTCTGTAGTTATGTTTCTCAACATTTCATTCAACTGAATGGGAGTTCTGGGGCATGACTCAGATGAGAATGAGCCATAAAAAGAAACAGCCTGACAATAAATACAGTTGTATTTCTCTCCTGCACTTCCATGCTGAAGTGTCTCAGTGCCCTTTATGGTTTTTATCCCCTTGCACCAAAAGGGCTTTTTTGATCCTGGGGAAGAGCAACTAGTTTTATATCAGATTTATCCTGTCATTCAAGCCAGAATGATCAGATCAGGTCTTTCCATGACTGCTCAGACTAATTTTGCAGACTAAGATCTTGATTCTGCCAGAGTTCATCTGAATATATCTAGCCTGTTTCACATGAAAAATAGTGATAGTATTATTTAGGATTATATTTATACCTGTGTTATAGGCAGTTAGTCGTCAGGAATAGAAAAGCTCTACATGGGACTATACATTCTCATTCAAGATTTGCAGTGTCTTTAAACACTTTCCTTCTAAAGCTTTATCTATGGCTTGCAACTTCTTCAGAGTCTTCCTGCTATTCAGTGTTCCTACAGCACATAGCACAAGATCTCTCTGTGCTATGTTTACGTTCTTTCAGGCCACTCCGACTGCTTAGGGCCCTTTGAGGTGTCAAAGCTAACTTCTTCAGCAGCAGAAGCTGGCACTTGTGTTTGGATTGCATTCTATGTAGAAAACTGCATTTTATTTATTTTATGCCCTGGCTTACTTCCAGAGGCCATGCTGGTCTTGGTTCCCTCACCACCATGATTTAAAAACTGCTCTGTGCTGGTAAAGCCACTTCTGTTCATCAGCATGGAGATGGCCGAACTAAGCACTTAACTCTAGGCTTTGTCATGCTGCTATTTGAAGCCATGGATTGGGTTTTTTTATGGGAATCGACACAGGCTGTGCTCATAACTCTTAAGTATGTAAAGCTTTGTACAAGCAGAGAAGAGCATAATCTTTGTATATTTTGTCTTTGCCTCATTTGAATCATATTCTAACCAACCCTGTTCTTTCCCATATTACAAATATTCTTTCACGAAGAATGAAAAGGAAAAGTTTCTTTCTTTCTGTTTTTCCTTTTGGTGTCTCTTTCTGTGCTTTGCATTGATAACTTCCACGAAGACAAGCCGCTTGGCTAGAAGTTCTTCAAACACCTGTTTTTTAGCAAATCTGCCAGGGCATCTCACTAGAGAAACCAAGGGCGGCACCTAGGAGCAGTGCATGGAGAGCACCTTCATTTCTGTCTACCAGGCTCATCTTCCTCTCAAGCTGTTCTGGCAGTTTCGCTTCATCCCTCACAGGACTCTGCTGACAGCCCTGGTACGCCTGCCCCGAACACCAAGAGCTGCTCTGCTCCTCTACTGAGCAACTGGGGCTTAGAGCACTCTCTGCAGCTATTGGCCCACCGTGCCTGTCCTCCAGGTTTATCTCAGCTCTACCCCCAGTTTTGTCACTGTATCCTTCAATCCCCTCTCTCCCCATAAAAGTGTCTAGCTGTCTCTTAAACTCACTTTACCATTTGCTTCTTTGACCTCACTTGGCAACTTATCCTTGTGTTTATTATTTGAGGTGAAATAGTTCTGGCTACATTCCTGGTTTTACTCTTAATTGTCTAATTTTTAGAATGGTGGCAGTGGGGTTGGGATTTGAGTTTGTTTTTTTCTTTAGCTCATTGCTCTTGTGATCGGGTCTTCTGTTTCATTAGCCTCCTTCACATCATCAGGACTTCCAATAACTAAAAGAATCCTAATGAATCTTCCCAAATATTGTAGCTAGATTCTTGTCCATTAGTGCCATTCTGAACTGCATGCACTGCCTTTAATTACTCTTTTGTTAACTGGAGGGGAGGCAGGGGAATGGGATTTTTCCCCAAGCAAGGAAGACTTCCCCAGTCAAAAAGCTGAGCAATTTTCCCTGGGGAGGGCACAAACAGGGCCCAAGCAGGACTGAGCAGCAGAACTTGTGCATCCTCTGGCAGCATCCCTCTGCCTGCTGGTTGCCTTTGTGTACCCACCTCAGGCTAACTCCAGGCTGCTCTGAGGTGTGGGGCTGCAGGCACCTTCTTGAAGCCCCTCGATCCACTTCATAGCCTTGTCAGACTTTTGGACAAGATGTTGGGAGCAGCTTGCTTACCATATTGGATTTGCTGGTAGGTCACATTGACGATGGGAAAAGACTGCACGTGATAAGGTTTTCTCAGTAGCTGTCTGGGGAAGCAGAAAAAGGAAGAAACACCAGTTTAAGGCACCTATCTGCATCTTCGGGAATTGTTCCCAGCTGCTGCAAGGTTGGTTGGTGGAGCAGTGAAATGAACCCTACTGGCTTCCTGAAACAGATAGGCCTGGTTGGAGTAGCTTCTAAAACAAACAACTCGCCTAACCCATTATGGAAAGAGAAGGAAAGAGCTACTCCTTTGCAAGTCCCCTCCTTCACTTACGGGAATCCATATCTGCACTAGGATGGACTGTCTTAAGGTTGGTTGCCTCACTGCAGCAAGGTAATGTCTTTGTACCTCCTGTTCTGTTAGTATAGCCTGCACCCTTAAAGAATTCCACGTACCCCAAAAGTATGCTCATGTGGTTACAGCTTAGGACCCTTAGCTCTCATGTTTTCCTAAAGTAGAAAGGAGGCTTTGCTGCATTCACCTACCATGGAAAAAAATGGTGCAAGTGAACCCTTGAATCTCAGCTGACACCATCAGAGTGAAGAGATCACATTCCTTTTCCTACCCAACAATGTTGTACATCATGAAGTGACAAGAAACAGTAGTGGTGTTACCTGTATCATTAATGTTCTGCATTTTGGGGGGCTTTGGAAGCTACAGGAATAGCATGCCAATCACTGTAAGACATTAACCATCAGCCAAAATAACATCAGTCACTGTTTTCAGTTTAAGAACAGAGGGCAGGGGCATAAAAGATTTGCTCAATTAATCGTAGGATTGAAAATTTTCCAGAGAGCTACGGATACTGGTAAGATATAATAGAGTGCAGCCCCCTCATCTTTCATGTAGAGGTCAAGCTCACAGAAAGTCAGCCCGCTGAGCAGTTTCTGCTTGCCACAAAATGAGGAATTGCATGCTGCAAGAACCAGCATCTGGGGGCTGCTTCTGAGACATTCATGTAGTAAAGCACTTCAATAAAGTTGGCTTACCTTGCTGGTAGAATCTTGAAAACAGGGAAATGAAAGAGAGAGTCATAAAATGCCTCTCGTGACAAAGACGGTAAAATAACTAGGAATAAAAATTTTACAAAATTAAATATAT
The DNA here is from genome assembly GCA_033459285.1 of Clamator glandarius. Lineage (NCBI taxonomy): Eukaryota > Metazoa > Chordata > Aves > Cuculiformes > Cuculidae > Clamator > Clamator glandarius. The sequence continues at coordinate 2,952,050 of JAUNZM010000540.1, read as the reverse complement.
TTATTTAAACATTTACCATTGTCTTCACTGTACTCAGCCCACTGGGGGATGAAATCATCATCAAACAACAGAGTAGCAATAAGAACTTCCATTGAAAATGTTGCAACAGCAAAAACAAAAGGACACGCTCTGTCACTCATCAACCCACACCATATTTGCTGTAGCCACCTACCATTATTATCCAGCATGCAATTCACCAAGCAGCAAAACCATGGCTGTGGTTATTTACAGGTCACTGAAAGTCTGGCCTGAATGGCAGTGGAGTTTTGGTTGTATTTCACAAAAGAGTTTTATTTATGTTTGACTAATGCAAGCACAACTGGAGGTTGATTTTTCTTTTTTTGGCTTTTAGTATAAACACTCATGGCAGCTCTCTATTTTGGGTGCAGACTGAAAAACAGATTGTTTTGTAGTTGCAGAAGACTGCTGGGTAATTCAGAGGACATTGTTATTGCAACTGAACTTTTCTTTCAAAAAGGCAGGAGGAGTCACTTTATTTTTTAATTCTGTGCAGTTTTATGTATACTATTCGCTCCAAGTATTTGATGTTTGCCACACTTGTTATGAGTTTCTCCAGAGAGATGCTGTCTTTTGGCAGCAAAAGATAAAGTTGACTTGTACAAATAACTCACAGTACCCCAACAGTAATTAACAGTGATGCAATACCCATGCGAAAAAGAGGACTTGAAGAATTAACTGTTGAGTTTTCTTGACGATGCAGCTGCACTTTAAGAGAGAAAGCTCAACCCGTCATAGAACTCCATTGTGTACATTAGAGAAAAAAGCTTGGCAAGATACATTAAAGATTTTTGCTAAAGAGATACAAATATTTTGCAAGGTCAAAGTGCACTGAGGCAGGCTGTACTTACTTCCAAGGAAAAGTAGGCAGTATGACAAAGAATCAGTAATATTTTTTTATCTTCGTTTTCACACTTCATCATCTAAGAACAATTGTCTTTTTCAACCTACTGAACTGACTTAAACCACCCCAACTCTAAGTTAACTTTTACTAAAAAGACAACCTAATCTCAGAAGTTATCTGAGCTTGTAGTTTCAGTGCAGCCCTACAGAAGGCCAGTACAGCTATTTATAAACTGGATTTTACTATTCTACAAAGTTCTTATACAGATCTTACAGGTCGAAAGAAAAGGAATAGTTTGGTAAGAAGACAAACGACTGAAGCAACTGTTTTATAGCACAATATGAAACTTGACACTGTTTTCTGCTGCCAGTATGATTCCCAAGAGAGATGGATAAATTGTGGTCAAGACCTGGACAGGTTAACTAGTGGTCATCAGTGCTGGTGGTACCTTTATATACAAAAAAAAAAAAAAAAAAAAGGATACTATTGGACAGGGCATTTGAAATTTAATACCAGACATGAAACAAGACATCTGTTGGACTCTCATTTGTTTCTCTTTGAATGGGCTTTAATTGAAAGCTCAGTGAAAAATGCAGGTTACATTCTTAGTGTTATCAATAGTTTGTAACAGCAACAACATCAGAACAGTGATGCATCTAATATTTATACACTTTCTAATTTTAGATGTCTAAGAGCAATACATTATCAGATATATATACACACAATTTCAAGCAATTAAAAGTAAATAATAAACCCCTCCTCCCCAAACCCTGAAACAATATATTTCCTTACACTAATAATGTCTTTTTCACATATACTTGACAAAGAGTCTTTTTAAGTTACTTATCTTAAGAGTAATCTGTTAATGGAGATCCTGGACCAGCCCCATTAAAAGTTCAGTTTTAAGTTTATACAGCTTGTTAGCCACATAACCAGTGTGGCTTTACATTGTAAACAAATCCCAAATGTCTACAATGACTGGAATTAGTTTTGTATAAAGGAGATCTACACATCTCATGAAAGAATAAATTTAATCCAATACATTAAAAAGAGAGAAATAAAGGTAAAGAGTTAATTGACAAACAAGACAGTTTTGGGGGATCAGTTAGGTGATTATTTATAAAACAAGTTAACTTAATGGTAAGATTCTTGTTTTCTGTAAAGAGAGGCTCTGGTTCATCTAACTTTAGCTGCTCTAGAAATACGTTCTTTAAAAAAAAAAAGGTTTGATTTGTGAAATTCAAAAGCACAGCTTCCAACTTTAAAAGCTTGCCCTTCGGCAGTATGAGTACAAAGTTTACCAAAAGTATCTCAGGTGATTGTTCTGTCTCATACCGTGAGGATAGCTGCACTAGCGTTTGGAAACCTCAGCATATGCACAGATGCAGTAAGCGTAAAGCTCACCTTCACCAGGGAGGAATCACCCTGCCCACTGCAGGACTTAAAAAGGCACAACGATAGGCACCTAGAGAAACTCAAGTGAAAGTAAAACCAGAAAACTGGAGATAGACGTGGAAGGTAAGCATAGTTTATAGTAATCTTGAAACTGTGGCCATCTTGCTTACTTCTTATAAAAATCACGAATAAAAATCTCTTAAACTTATTGAATAGGAGCTTATGTAAGTCCAAATGGAAGGCAAGGCTGAACAGAATCCTACAGTTTAGTTAACTTGTGTCAAATGGGATGCGAAGACAGCTGCAGCTTTCTGACAGAGGTGATCGAAGATGGCTGATAAAGTTTGCAGTAGCTCATAATGTCCCATCTGGTTTATTCACTTGTTCGAACTGTCTAAAGGGCCAACTGCAGTTTAGTCATGTTCCTCTGGTGCATGTTGTGATGACGAACTAATTCATCAGACCTGGCAAATTTTTTTTGACAGCTGGGCCACCGGCAACTGAAAGGCTTTTCACCTGTTAACAAAACACCCTGTTATTAACTGGGTATACAGCTCGCCTGAGACGCTGCTATTTGTTTTCTTTCTGCAGGGTTGTGAGGAGCTGGGCAGAGCCCCTGTCAGGAGGAAAGGCATCCCAGGCTGACCTGAGAGGGTGTGGGAGTGCCCTCAATTCCTGCTCACATCAGCGCTCTGTGCTTTTGTACATCTCTCTCAGCTGATCTTTAACAACAGCCCTTTCAGATGACGTAGAACATCTTGCAGTGGTTCATTCCTGAAGACAAGCCCTTACTGAACACCATGTTACCATGTCTGTGCTACTCTTGGCTCTCAAACAAACTAGTTTCAAAGTCATTCTGGCATTTGCACAAGCTTCAGTCACACCTCAGACTGGTGCAGACACACTGCTAGGCACTGTGAAAATTGTCAGTGATGATTTAGAGCTTGACCTCAAGTCAAGAAGAGTTTTCCCAGCTAGTTCAATGAGTTTTGGCTTAAGTTCTTTAAAACTGGTGAGTGTAAGTGAATGTGGTAGAAGCAACAGAGTTCAGCCTGAAGTCTGCTGAGCAAGACTGAAAGTTTCCCTGTACCAGCTAAATAAAGCAGATTAATACGTATAGGAAATGTTAAAGGTTCAAAATATTCAGTGTTTTTCTAAGAATCCCATGAGCATAATAGTCACTAGAAATGACCCCAAGCAAAGCACATTCAATTTTAACAAGAAATGTCATCATCTTTTTATGATTTAATCTCGTGTCTTGATTTTCTATAATGTTTAAGTGGAAGTTCAGGCTATGTTTCTGATGCCACAGGAATAATGACAGAATGCTGTCGTTAGCTCAGAGCCATGCCCAGTAACTCATGTTTCTTTTAGAATTGCATTTTCTTTTTTTTCCCAAAAAATAGATGCAGTATTTTAAAGTAGGTTCAGCTCTGGGACTGGGCTCTTCACTGCTGCCTACAAACCTCGTATTCTCCAACTCCAGACACACTGTTGGGGAACAAGCTCACCCAGATTGCTCTTTTTTGCCTCACACTGTGTATTTCACAAACATCCAAATTCAAGCATTACAGGATCTGGCATAAGTGTGTATTTCTATTTGCGAAATCCTGTGCAACATATTTAAGGGGGGAGGAGGTTTAAATCTACTTTATCCACTCAAAATATATGCTAGCAATTGTCTCACATGAGTGCATAAAACAGTATGGGACAAAAATGATCAGGTCAGAGCTAGCGGTAAAAATCACAGATTGCATAAAGTGATCTTCTTTCATCTCAGCAGCATTAGCAAAACCACCTTGTGAACTGCTGTGAGTTATCTATTTTCACTGAACTACCACAGTCAAAGCAGCACAGTTTCACTGTTTCACCAGCAGTTTTGGTTGTCCTCTTGCAACAGGGGGCAGCAATCTCTGTCAGTTCTGCACGGGGCACAGATTACTTTGTACAGCTCCACTGTACAGATACCAAAAATCACATTTCCATTGCTAAAAAAAAATGCACCTGAATTTGTAGCTTAACAAGTAGCTTGTCAGTTCACTTAAAATGAGGCTGGAATTAGATGAAAGTCACATGTGCTTGCCTTCATCAAGACTCAACGTGGAGCAAGTTAACTTGAGCTAGGTTCTTTGTTGCAAAATTGAGGGGGCACAAGGAAGAAGGAATGAAGCTAACGGGGAAACATGGAGATGAAAAATCCCCACCCACAATTTGTGCTCTTTCCCCCCAGGATATGTGTATTTTACAGTCAAAGGAGCATGACACATCCAAAACCGCTGACAAGAGCATCATCACAGCAGCGCGCAGCTGGGTTGCAGAGCTCGCACAGAACCTGAGCCAGTGGCAGGCAGCAAGCCCACGCTGAGGTCTGTGCTGTGGGGCTGTCATGGCTCAAGTGAGACTGCTTTCAGCAATGAGTGTAGTGTGGGCTTGGACAACATGGAGCAAGGAAGAATGTGAAGGGAGAGATGGGTTTCACTAGAGAAAAAGAGAGCAAGCTCATCACTGATTTAGCTAATCTGGGATAAAAAATTACTGGAATCATGGAAGTCATGAATTAGCAGATCAGGTAATGAAATGTGATGGGGAATGTAATTTATCCAGGCTTGCTAACAAGTGACAACCACTTGCCATTTTGTTTCTACCAGAAAGTCACCTCTTGCTGATTAAGAAAATACCTTTCTTCATGTGAATGCTCACAGACCCAGGCCCTGCAGCTCGCTGTGAGACTACGGGGAGAACCCAGGACCACAGCCATGCCCTTTACCATTTGCAGATTGCAAGTGCAGATATGGCCACGACTTGAAGCATTTATTCAGCCAGTGCCACAGAAAATGCCATTGCTCTCAGGTGAAACATTTCCTTTATTAAAATTTCTCTGTTATCTTTGAAAGTCTTAAATATGTGTTTACGGTCCAGAAGAGAAAAAAGAATCCTTAGCAGGGAGAAAAAGATTTTCAGGCTCCTTGTCCATCTGTACAGAGACTGAATTTAAAAGGTTAACGCCAGTATAGAAAATGATGTGACATCTAATAACACATCAAAGTGCTCGGTAAACAATTATTTGGGAAAAATACTGCATGCATAGCGGAAGGGAAAAGAAAATTCCAGTTCATAGGAATAATTCTAAAACTTAATACTAAATATAGAGGTTGCTGCAGTTGCTTCTTAATGGTGTTTACATTTCCAGGAGGGCAGAGTAGACTAAAATGGCCTCCTATTTTTTTCCCTATATTTATATGAAATACTATGGTTTCTACAGAAAGGTCCTTGAATATTTGAGTAAGCTTTTACTTTACTGTCTGTCAGTGTGAGTTTGCAAAAGGCACTCCTTTTATCTTCTGGAGAGATTACAGTACAAGCAGCAACAGCAAGAGCTTTGCCGTGCTATCCTACATTAGTCTCAACTGACACTTAGGAGAAGCATGAGTAGACACGAATACTTTAGATTACAGACCTCTGGCTGAAGCTAGAATTAAAATTTCTGTCTTGCAGGGGTTTTTCAGTAAAGGCAGTAGATCAACTTGACATTTGTGGGCTGAGACCATGATGTTCATTTCACAATAGCTGACAAAATGTATTTTGCCAAGCTGAAACTTCTTTAAACATGAAGAAAGAAAGTGTAGTTTCCAAAATTACCTAAATCCATTTGTGAAAAGTGATTATGACACTTGGGAGATGTGGTCACACTGAAAGATCAGCACACTGAAATTATTTCTGCTGTTTTGAATACTTAACCCCTCATTAAGAGATTTTCTAATAATGTAATTTACAACAATATTGATTTAAACTTAAAAAATAAGGAAATATAAATGTGAATAAAAGTTTACGCACTTGTTTTACCTGTATGAGTCCTGGTATGAGTCTTCAGATGATCAGATCTGGAGAACTTTCTCTGACAGGTTTTACACTGGAAGGGCTTCACACCTGAAAAGACAAAAGAAGTCTATTCTTATATCCCAGCACTTTAGGGAAGGGTGAATGAAATCACCTATATTTGAATTTTCAAAAGTCTGGGGGTTTTTTTGTACTAATTACTAGGTCCTCCCAGTTTCATGCCTACACACTACAGAAAGTCATTAATCAGGCTACCATCCCATTATAACCTTCTCTTCCAATGTCTGAGTCTGAAGCATCCGAACAACACCACAGTAAACAGACACCCACTTACACTGTGGGGCTAAGGAAGATCTGTTATGATCCTGTGGACTGGAACTATTTGCATCATGTATGAGCAAATATGACATAAGAACAATAGAGATGTAGGGATACATTTTTATATATTCCAAATAATCTTAACTTACTTAACACTTCTACTACTTACTTTACACACTACACACAAGTCTTGGGGACTGCTTAACACAGATAAATTACACTATGCGGTTGCTAAAAAGGTATCAACCCAATAGAGTACTTTTACCACCCGCTTTCAAAGACACTTCCTACATCTCTCAATAACACCATTTAAGTGGGATAGAACATCTTCAGCAAGAGAAGTAGGAGGCAGAAATCCACCACAGAACAGTGAGTAAACCAATTGTCAGGCCGCTCCCTGAGAGACAGGAGACCCAAACACCATTTCTTGCTGTGATGCCATTGGAGAAGTACTTTGAAGCCCTTTCTCACATCCCATGCAGTGTATCCTCATGGTTCCACTACTAGACAGGAGGCTGGGCTCACCACCATCTCCTCATCTGTGACTTTGGGAAAGGCAGCTATTTCCCCTGCCAGTCTAATCTAGACCTCCAAGAACTCTTGAAATGCTGAAATGAGCTATCTTGACATTTTCAGAAAAATGTGTATGCACAAAAAAACAACTTGTTGTAGTTGGACCGAACTCACAAGTAGTTTTGGCTGTCTCAGAACATTTCACCCAGTAAATGATTCATTGAGAAAGATACACAAGTCTAGCTAGAGCCCAGACCCATTCATGACTGCTGCTGCTCTCTCTGCTGTCTTTCTGTGAGCTGCTACTCACCTTCTACGCTACTCGTGCAATCCAACCAGCTAGATCTTTGATGTTTCTCTCTTTCCTGCTCCTAGAATCCTTTAGTTGGCAGAATTCAAGAAAGGCTCAAATCTAAGCTTGAGTAGTTTGCTGAATTAGGGTCTTAAGCATTATAGCTGGCATGGGTTTTGCCTCTCCAATTCTGTTTTCCACATATAAGTACACAGTAATTCCACCAGCCCTTCAGGTTATGCATACGCAGCACTCACCTATTAGCATTGCCACACATACACTGGAACACCAACAGTGGCTTTTATCAGGTTACTCATTGGCAACTTTTTCAGCAGAACCATTTGGTTTCTTAAATTGATATATCCCCTATACTGGGGACAGAGTATGAAGCAAATACTTTCATTAAGAAAGCTCTTTTAAAAAGATGGCATTAGGATGAAAGGGTCACCTATACAACCATAGTAGTGCTGAGATGCCAATAAAAACACTCAGCTACAGTCCTCTCCTGAAGCTACCTTGAAGAACTTGGCACTACAGGTATGGTGTATGAGCACCACCAGAAAGATGGATGTTTAGAAGCACACTTTTCAGTATCAAGATGAACTCTAATGAGTAGAGATGTGATATCAACAAACCCGTGTGTCGTCTTTGGTGCCGTTTGAGTTGGTCTGAACGAGAAAATCTTCGTTCACAGTCCTTGAAATCACACTGATAAGGTTTTTCACCTGCAAAGGACAAAAGTTTTATCTAAGTAAGGGAACACATCAACTAGAAACAGAAGATAAAATATTCACAGAATCACAGAATAACCAGGTTGGAAGAGACCCACCGGATTGTCGAGTCCAACCATTCCCACCAATCCCTAAATCATGCTCCTAAGCACCTCGTCTACCCTCACCTTAAACACCTCCAGGGACGGTGACTCAACCACCTCCCTTGGCAGACTGTAAACTAAAAGACTTAGACTTCCTTCCTGTCTAAAGCATCCTGGCAGTACAGTAAGATTCCTTTGCTATAAAACTGCTTTGGAATCAGTGGTGAAAGGCTGGCATAATTGACACTGATCTTTGATCTCTTAATTCTGAAAATATAGCCCATTAGGTTAAACCTAAAAAAAAATCATGTTGCATTAATTTCTTTTAATTGTTTTCTTCTGGAAAAGAACAGAAATCTCTTGGTTTATATTTCTCTGAAAACCATATTAAGCCCTTCCCACCTGTTTCACTAATACATAAGGTACACAAGGCAATAACTTGCAGTCTGCTCTAAATTGGATTTAAAGCAAAAACTAAGCATTCATGTAGGTGGCAATTTTAGCCACATAAATTAATTCAAAGAAAGTGAGCAAAATTCAACCACAGAAAAATACATTTTCTTCACCAAAACAGAAATTATGTTTCTTTCATAAAGCACCACTAAATAGAATTTCTTAAGTAGCTGCACATCTCTCACAGGGAAGACCATGAATTATTGCAAAGCCTCATGTAAAATCAGACTCTTCCTCCACCTCCCATACAGCTCAGCAATGATTCTCAGCATGGATTTTCTCTGGGACGAAAAGTGAGATTCCGACATGATTTCCAATGCAAAGGACTTCACCAATCACGTGAACATGAAAAAATAAACACTTGAGGAGAGGAAAGAGGGAAACACTGCTGGCATGTAGCATTCCACAGAGTTGATGAAAATTGGCCAGCACAAAAAACCATAATCCTTATGCTGTTACAGGAGGAGCTGTATGATCTTTCAGATCTGATTCACATCTAGTCTAAGGCCTCTTTGCACACCAATGGAATCCTGCAAAAGTCTCAGAATTACATTTATACCTACATGAAGTCTGGTTACAGGGCCACAGCCCTCCTCAGAGGCCTCAACTCAACAAGTCATGAAACATCTCCTGCTGCAAAGCTGGGCGGAGCTGGGTTTTATCTGGAGGGTACACACAAGACCAGCTGGGATCTGCTTTGTCTACTATGGAAAGCCGAGATGCAAAACAAAGGTCCAGAAGGAAGGACTTAAAGAAGAAAGTCAGCTGGGCAATGGGTGTAATTTCTGTGGGTCTATTTTTAAACATATAACTTTCCTATATCTTTGTGTAAGTGTCTGCATTTCTGATTTTATTATGATGAGGATGCATCAGTGAGGTTATTATGATTATGATGAGGTTGTACTCTGCCTGCACAGGTATTCTGAGATACCAGGGCAAACAAGTTTAGTTTAAAGCAGAAGCCTTCTGATCTCGGTAACAAGGTGTAAGTAGCAGACTAAGAAGAGCAAATTCCTACTGGTGTGGCTAAGATGAAAATTTTACAAAAGCAAGTAAGTCTGCAGAACAAGCTAACTTCCTGTGACAGTCACCCAAAGGAGTTTACTGATTCTCAAACCTAGGTGTGGACAATTTCCATGTCTGCTGGGCTTAATTTATTAGCATAAGGGATTAAAGTTGCCACAGGTGTTTGAAATAGTTCCGTACACTTTGACCGCAAGGACTCCCTGGGGGGTGCCTGCTTTTTAGAAACCACTTACTTCCAAGGAATTCAGCCCTTTGGCAGATTTAAGAGGGGGAATGTCAGCAGAGCAGAATGCAGTGACAGGATGATTGTCTGCTAATTGCAATATAAATGCAGAAGATGGTTAAGGAGGTATTTGAATAAAACAATATAGAGAGTCTGATGGCATGCACATGAAATTATTTCTTTAAATACTTTGAAATATAATATTGATTACATTAAGGACAAATGTAACCAATGCATATATTAAAGGAATCAATCATAGAGTTATGCTGACACTGCACAGAAAACAAAAAGCAAACAAAGAAAAAGAAACACAATATTTGGACAGAAATACTTATTTCCCTTTCCTTCTACATCTTCCATGTCACCTAATGCCAAGGAAAATGCCTGCCAAAACCAACTGTCTTATACCTGTTAACTCTTCTAAGTCTCATCAGAACAGGACAACAGAAATGTCCCAGATTAGAAGTCATCTGTTAGTACCTCATTAAATCACTACACTGAGAGGGGTTAGGGCAGTGTCTAGTTTCCCCAGGACTATTAAAGCCTCTCCAGTAAAAGGCTGAATTCTCTCAATGTATTAAAAAAATCTCATAATGCTGTCACCTTACTATGTGACCATATACAATTTCAAAACAAAACAAAGATGAAGCTTCCCCAGCCCTTCCACCTGTGACTCTGAGGCTTCCATGATTGTTTACATTTCATTACTGAAAAAGGGCACACAAAATAAAGGCTAAACTTGGTGCTTAATGAAATAGTCACAATGAAAGAGGACTGAGGAATGACAGTTCTTTAATATTTACAAAAAATTCAGAAAAGCTTAACAACAGCAGAACAAGCATGAATCAGCCTTTGCACATATTGCAATAACTACTTCTAATAAAATAATCTTTTTTTACTCAAAAATAGCTAACTTAAACTAGAGGAAGCATGCACATTTTCTCTGGAGCAAATTCATTTGCCTAAATACATGGGGAAACAGAATTTCCTACTGCAGTGGCAGTTGCACAAAATATTAATTATCGTTACATTTAATGAAGGAGCACTGCAAGAGCAAAAGCCTTCTTATTGCTAACAAGAAAACATGAAGAGATGGGCCTGATATTGAAACCAGAGACTGAAAGTCAGAATGAGAATCTGAAGATTTTTCTATCCTCCTTTCATCATTTGAAATGCTTTTTCTTGCACACCCATTTAGCCAAATGAGCACAACCCCATAATCACAACTTTACCTCACCAACACATCTTTCTAGTCAATATAATTTGCTTTAGTAAACTGAGAAAAAACCTACGTTTCTTTATTTAGTAGAGAGCCCTTATGGGCAATGTTTTCTATCATCTTCACAATGTAGTTCAAGTGTGAGATGTCATTACTGTTTTGAAACTAATCTTGTATTTGAAATACATAAGTATTCTTCTCTTGTGCCGCAGAAATCGAAGTATAAAAGCAGGCCACACCGGGTGACCCCAAAGGTCCATCCAGCCCAGCAGTGTCCCACTGTGGCTCACTGAAGATGGCTGCAGGAGAGCAGAAGATAGCAGGACTCTCTCCCAGTATTCAGCAGTTCATGAGCTAGCAACTTTCTAAGCCAAAGATGGCTTTCTATTTAATACTTGTTAATGGAGCTTCTTTCCATTAATTTGTCCAGTTGCTTCTTGAACTCATGTATGCTTTCAGCTTCCACAGTATTCTGCAGAATGGTATTCCATGGCTTATATATGAAGGTCAGTATTTCAAAGCAACTCTAGTGAAAGAGTGCTCTCCTAGAAGTTATCACATGAGAGAAATTACCACCTCTTAAGAGGAGAGCCTGTGCAGTTCCTAGCTCAGGCACAATTTTGCCCATTTATTTATCGATTGATCGTATCTATATTCAGAGGACATAGCTCTGTCTTTCAGAGGAGGTGTAATGATGAACTGCAGTAATGACTGTAAAGCATTTGGCGACGGAGTGGCAAATGCCAGAGTAAAAGGGAATTTGCTCTTGCCAAAGCAAAGAAATCAGTGTTAGATGATCAGCATAAAAATAGTTATTAGACTGCATTAATTACATCCCCTAGAGCCTCAGAAACTCACCACTGAGAGCTGAGTCCCCTACCAAATAAAAGACAATCTTCCTGATTTACAGATTCTCATACTTCATTGTAGATGCTCATACCTCTAGTTGAGCATATTTAGGCTGAAGAATATTCCTGGCAAACAGACAGAAGATATTTTCTCTGTAAAAATGCACAGCTTTCCATTAGGATAAATCCATTTTTTCCACTCTGTGGCACTGAACCCAAAGGGTGTCTAGCAAGAATGCTTAAGTTTCCACCATACACAAAATTTATGGAGGGCTGGACATCAATTTTTTTTCTGCAAAGAGGTCTCTGAATTCTGCCACAGGATGACAACTCTCATTATTTGCTGTTCTGTCAAAAAAAGTTATATGTATTTTTGCATTTCCTTTCAGAGGCATATCTACTGCAGCAAAATACATGAAGATAAGAAAAAAGCTTTTTTGACTGTACATGTTTCAATAAAGGCATTGTTAACAATGGATAAGCAGTTTTGGAGGGTACAAAATGTCAACGAATTTTCAACTAAAGCTATGTTGAAACATTGGTAAAAACTGATTACAGAATCCAACTTTGTGTTTCAGAGCCCTGCTTGATTTTGCAATATTGCAATCAGCAAAGAATAGAAGATCTGATGAGCCAGTCCTCTAAGTATCTATTACAGAAAGAAAAAAAGATAATCAAGAGCCAACATTACTCTGCAAGGATAATATCTTCTGGTTTAATATTATATATATGGAAAAGCTTGTTTTCAAATCATGTGTTCATAATTTTAAAAATTGACCTACCACTAAATTAAAAAAGGTAGAAGAACTACAAACCTATGAGTGAATCCAGAACAGCCCTACAGGAGGGCTAATAACATTTTATGTTGACTGTAGAGATGTATACCAAACACAACATAATTATCTTCCATCTGACATCTGACAGCTCTCCTTTAGACTGGCTCCTCAGTATTCCTCACTATCAAAACACTGAAGCAGCAGTGGAAGAGACACATCACTGTTTAGAAAGAATATTAGCCATTATGTTTGCCAGCTACTTTCTGCTTAACACACTGATTCCACTAAGCATATTTTCTTTACCTAGTAGAGAATGCTGGAATGGGATTTTGGAGTTTATTGGGTTACAAACAGACAGATGATCAGACAGCCAAAGAGGCATACACATAATTTTCAACATAAACCAACTGCCTCACTCAAGTCATACTTAAGAGATCCCCTAACAAATAAAAACAAGTAGATGAAGAAAAGAAAGAAGGCGTAGAGAAGTGTGAACTATAGCTCCCGCTACTGCTATCAAAAGGACACCCATGTTGTTTATAATGGAGAATGATCTGCCCTTGGAGAAAACTGGTTTCCAAATTTTGCTTTTGACAATTAGCTTTTCCACAAGCAGGAGAAAAATCAGGGCTATACAGGCAGAGAAAAACACGAAATTACAAAGGAAGCTGGAAGTGGATTTGCATCACAACAGTTATTTCAACTGCCCAGGGATCTTGAAGAGCATGGAACAGGTAAAGACCATTATGGCCACCAAGTTCAGACCCTCCACCACAACAAGCAGCCAAGAAAATATGTTAATTCAGAAGCGCTTGTAGACTATCCATTCCAAATGCTCCTGTATAGTATAGTTCACCAAGCACTTCCAAAAACTAGGCCTGATAGGCGACAGAAGGAGACAAGAAGTGAAAGGTGTCATATTCAAAGCCTTTTCAGCAGCTGTGAATTTGGCAAGTACAATTTTCAGACAATAATCATAGGAAATGACTAGTACCCATACAATAGAAGGAAGACAAAAACGTGCCAGCCTGATAAATGGAAGAACTCCCTTCTGATCCTAAAGCTGAATGCACCAGCCACACAAGTTCCCCAAGCAATTCTGATACCCCTTGCTTCCTCTCTTCAACTACAAACAGCCTTGAAAGCTTACAGGGTCTTACCAATGGCAACATTTGTATCAGCAAATACAAACTTCGGTAATAGAGATGGCCTCTTATGGAAAGCACCTTGCAAAGGTTTGAGAAATAAGTAAGTTTTGTTGTCAACATATCGAAATACAGTGGCAGAAAGACCCAGGACCACCTATAAGAAGATATGTCTGAGGGGGAAAAATATTTACTTTTACCTCATTCCACTATAGGGGAAACCAAAGAAGGCGCATGTATGACCTCAAAGACAACAGAAGCTCTACAGAAGCTAGACAACCATAGTTCTATCCTCTGTGTCTTTGGGGGCTTTTGTGACTCTATATGGTTAGATTATATGCAGTGTAATTCTGAAAATCTTCTCCAGTTAAGGGGAAATAAATGGTGCAAACTGAAGTCCTTGTGGTATTTCTAGAAACAACATTGCGAAAGCCAAACAACTAAATGGAACAAAATATAGGACCAGAAAAAAAAAAGTTATGACTGTTAAAATACAGAGTAAATCAATTCAGGAATGAAAGAAACACTGATTATGAGAAAAATCCAGAACGGTTTAGGCATGCCCAAGAAAAACATTGCAGTTAATGGACCCCAAAAGTTCTCAACATTTTCTTCTGTTTCAGATTTATTTACAGAAAATAGAAGAGCATTTCTGTAGACTTCCATATCTAAAGACTAATTAGTTATAATCTAAATTACCTTGAGTGTGTATTCTGAGCAACACTGAAGATGTCTATCTGAAAATTTTGTGACTTGCTCAGTCATAAATTATAAACATTTTGTAATGTTCATTTCTCGCCTCGAAGTATTTTAGACAGCTAACTAATGTCACCACATGGTCTCCAAAATGAACAGTTTGCAGGTATTTTTTTATGAAACGTTAGACAATCTGCTAGGTCACAGCAGCACGGACGGCCTTCCTGCTCTCTGTTTCATCCCTTTGACCTTCCATCACATAAACGCTGAACTGAACATCCATATATACAGATTTTATCCACAGATTTCTAGATCAGTACAGAAAGAACTGTCAAAACAAAAATATGATAGGCAATAAAAAAAGCATAAGGAGCATATCTAAAGCTACATCATAATTTTACATTTCCAACAGTATAAATCTCCCAGCATGGGAAATAATTCTGCTTATTCTTTGGCAAGGTACAGCAGGGGGGTTGATTTCCATATTTTGAGATGTAACTTATATTGCTTAAACTCAGAGAGAATCCAAGTCTTAGCCTACTAATAACTGGCTTTGGGTTCAATTCTTCATGGAAAGATCCCATAGCAAGGAAGCTCATTTGCTAATTCCTGCCTCCACTCCCAAGCAGAAAAGGTTTACCCAGGAGGACAAGATGATGCTAAATGTCTAGGTTCCTCTTGCAGAGGAAACTCCTTAACAGTTAACAGCAGTTAAGATTTGGAGCAAGCTTCGATGCTGCCAAATGTGAAAAAAAAGTTCACAGCCCTGTGTGATGCCCCTATAAGAGTAAGAGGGGGGGCGTGATCTTGCTGTCAGCACCACTCTGTGGTTTTCTTCACTAAATTCAGTCTTCTGTATCCAAAAGGGATTGCCTGGATGACAGCTCACATACATACCTCATCTGACAGAGCCTCACTGCCCCCGACCTGCCAGATCATTTCTTGCACCTTATGCTATTTTAAAATCATCCTGTCCACTTTGCTGTCCAGTGCTGCAACGTGATTTATACCAACCCACGCTGACACTTACCAGTGTGCTTTCTGCTGTGCATCTGTAAATGGGACAACTTAAAGTATCGCTTGTTACAGCCAGGGTACGCACACATGAAGGGACGTTTTTCATTTGTCTCGCTTGCTGATCGGACAATAGTCGGAGCTACTCCTGGAACTCGTCGGACATCCTACAATGACAGAGACTTGTTAATGCAATGTGTATGTTCCCAAGCTTTTATTTAACATATTCAAAGACAAATAATCAGAGGCAATTCTCCAGAAAAAAAAGAGATACTTCAATATATTGTACTGCAAACTGGCAATTTTTAATTATACATTAATGAAGTACAGCTTCAATATACCTTAATCTGTTCTTTCCAGAGTATTAAAATCACTTGGAGGTGAAAAGCAATGAATTCTTCTTATTAAATTCTCTCACCAATATTTACATGCAAGATTAAGTAAGCCACATTCTGACCTCGTGTATAATCACACAATCCTGGAAAAAACCTCATTGGCATATGAATAGTTTTTGGTTTATACTAGTGTAAGACTTAACATCACACATCACAGTAGCACTCCTCTCTTTATTTTACTCATATGAAGTTAAAGAACAAGGAAATGAAAGTATTAGGTTAATATAAATCAGTAAAAATCAAAACAGGAAAGATTGTCTTGGTGGAGCTAGTGAACAGTTCAGCATTAATCCATTTTTACCACTGTCACAATGTTCCATCAAAGATGATCTTCCCCTTCTGAGGTAATTAATGATATTCCCCTTCTGGGGTAATTAACTTCCTTAAATAATCTCAGCTGCTTACTTTTATTCACTCAACAAAAGCTGGCTCATAAGCCTATTTCTGGGAGTTTGCCACTGAATAAAGACTTGTTAAACTATACAGAAAAGGAGAAAAGATACTACCTAAAAACATTGATGTATATTGGCAACACAAAGCAACATAGAAGGGAAATATTATGTAATGACTTTGCCATCAGTTTTAAAAAGATCCATCTTTTACAGTAGTAATTATTGATGTGTGACTGTTTCAGAAAATCTCATGAAAGGTAATCTCCTTCCAAATATTCACTTATTACTTAGTCACTAGGAAACAATCACTTATTATATTTCATTTTAAGGAAATATGTTTGAATTACTAAAGTTTCAGAAATGTCCAAAATGATCAAAATGTCATCCAACACTTTCTTACACACAGTTATCAGAGGTAGTCCATTGTAATCAGAGAAGCTGGATCTAGAAGCTGGATCTTATATTTTGGACCATCTTGAGAAGCTGGTAAGGAATTGCCTCACAGATGTATTTTAGAAGGAGAAATAAACAATTTCAAATGACTGTGTCAGAAAGAAATCTTACATCATACTCCAAAGGCTTCAGCAAAGTTGAGACACTTATCTAAATCAATTTTTGATAACACAGGGAAATTGCAGACCAAGGATGGATTTATAAATAGCAGTGAAGTACTAAATGAACAATATAGTTTTACTTCCCTGAAAATAATACCCTACTATACTCACTTGTATGCCTCGAAAAACTCCATGGGTGTGTATTCTGTACTGGGCCCCACAGCTGTATAACATGGGAGCACTGTGGTTCTCATTTTCATATCCTGCTGTATGGCTGTAAATAAAGAAGGGAATAACAGAGGAAAAAAATATTTTTCAGTGTTCAGCTCCATGTGACAGGTTTCATTTCTTAAGTCAATGATAACACATGCAGAGTTCATTTTTATAGCCAGGATATCCAAGTTCAAATGAAATGCACCAAAGGAAGCCTGCTCTGGCTTCGAATCCATCTGCTCCCACTGGCACAATGCACTGACTCCATCCATACATCTCTTAGTATCCATGAAGACAGTCCAGTACAAAAAAATTGTCATGATCTGAACTCTGATCTATTTCCACAAAGATTTTAGGTAAGAGGAAAAAATCCACATAGCAGCATAACTGTGTCATGTGCACATGTACACATTATTTATCAGTTAAATGTGGGGCTGGCTATTGCTAATATCTTTTGGAATGAGCAAAATGCCTCAGGTTTCACATTAAGTGCAGTGGATTTTTGTCAGCACCTCATGACTCAGATATTACCAGATACTACCAAGAAAGTGATGACATTTATAAGAATAGCAGTCATGCACTCATAAACAGAGATTACAAATCAGTGTCCAAACTATTTATCCCACATATCAACTTGCAGGATGTACTACAAATTAACCCTTTAGAAAAAATTTAAAAAATAAAACCAGCCTACCCCTACTGCATACAGATTTTCAAGATTTCTCATCAACACAATAATTCTAAAAATTTGTAATTTTTGCTGTGTTTTGGGGTGTCACAACCATATACTTTATCTATTTATTCTTCAAAATCCTACGTTCCTCTGTCCAAATTGTTATGAACATTGTTGTGTTTCCTGTTTGCATCCTTTTTCAAGCTGAAACTAGGTAAATAAATTTTAGGGGTTTTATGTTTAAATGAGTATTTTACATTAGTGCGTACTTCACCACATGTATTAATATACATTGGCAACTGTAAGTGTTCATGTTTTGCACTGCACTAGAAATTAGAAAGCCCAGAACAAAGCCCAAGGGCACACAGCTGGGGACAAAGATGGATACATAGGATGTTATCCCAGTCTTTGCCAAATGCTTGCAATAGCAATTTGAAGGGGTCCCTGAGGCCCAGACTCTCATTTCACTGGTCCTTCCCTTCTCTTCACTCAAAGTTCACGTGCAGAGTAGAATTACAAGGAAGTTTTAAACCTCTTAAGTGATTTGCAGAACAGCCAGTGGAGCTGGAATGCAGGAGATGTCTAAACGGTTTGTGAGCCTCGCTAAACGGGAGGGGAGCAGTATTTGTTAACTGCTCTTACTGCAGCGTGTGGGTCATATTCCACCTTATTTGTCCCCATAGCAGCTTGCAGGCTTGCTCCTTCAGAGCAAGTCCTTTGCTGCCTGAAACACTCAATTCAAATCCTGGCCCCACCTGGCTATTCAAAACAAAGACTACACCTTGTACGAAGTTGTATTTCAATTTTAACTGGCAAATGCAGCAAGTCTATAGATGTTAAAAAAAAAGGTTGAAAAGCACCCAGCCCATGGCAATACCCACATTGACCACAAATGAAGCAGTGCACTTTAAAAATGAAATGAGAAGTACCACTTATAAGGAGGGAGTTCCGCAGTAGAAGCTACTGCTGATCTGTAACACAGCAGCAATTCAAAGGTAAATATGAACTTCAAGATTAGTCACCCTCAGTAACAGTGTAACTTCTCATTCACACCTGTGCCAGAGACCTTACGCATTACAATACACAACAGGCACAAAGTTAGATAAGAAGAATTCCCACCATAGAAAATTTAGAAGGAGGAACAGGAATATGCAGTAAAAGCTTACACCATAAAACACAGCCTAACTTTCCCTCCAAATTCACATGGTTTTCATCTTTCCCTGATGACTGCTTTTGTAAAGACCAGTCAGTTCTGAAATAATTCCACCCAGGAATAAGAAGTGTACCAAAGCCCTGTATGTGCCCTCAAAAACAATGGCTCTATGATTGTGAGGTACCTTCCAGATGATCTCCATCTTGATTTTTATTGCACAGTTGGGATGCCTTCCTCAGCATTCAGCCTTTTTCATATTTCCTCACATTATTTCTAGTTATATTTCACTAAACCTGTACATGCAACTGCAAAGCCTTGAAGGTTAAAACATGGTTTTTGAGCCTCTTAACCCATAATATTCTAAGTAATGAAAAGCCATCTACTTAACCAGCTCCCTAGGAGAGATTCTTTAATAATCAGGAACTCCTGCTCCCATTTCACATTGGGCACATTTCCATAAACACTGGCTGGTACTCAGTGTGGTCATACAGACAATCACAGCAAAACAGATCACATGAGATTTCTTGGTTAAAATGCTACTCATTCACTATGAAGTACTATGGAATAATCTGACCTTCAGGAAGATGGAAATTAACAGGTGAGTGTTCTTCCCAGGCAATGAAGAAACTGGAATATTGAAGGAGTATTTGCAAACTGTCCCTACATCACTGCTCTTTTGAGCTTCAACCTCCACCCTGAAGTAACAGTAATTTCCCTGTAAAATACAATCTTTTTTTTTCCAGCTTCTTTCCTCAATGCACCCGTGATGGTCATCACAAAATGCATGACACAGTTTGCATAGCTGGCTTTTCTCATATTGCTGCATTTCCTATGTTAATATGAAAGCACCGATGGAAGAACCAATAAATCTTCTAAATACATTACTGAAACACCTGCTTTATTGTAAACAAGAGATAACAATCAGATGTAATCCCACATGCATAAGTAATATCTCTAAGGTCCTTTCCAACCCAAACTATGCCACAATTCTATTCTATGATACAAGTAACTGATGAATTTATGCCTGCAGTACATTAAGTAAATGGAAATCTTAAGAGGGCAGGAGATTCCTTGACTTTCATCTAGAAAGCCAGAAAGCCAGGCACTCTGTATTTATCTAAGCAAAGAGACA
This sequence comes from Clamator glandarius, assembly GCA_033459285.1. Classification (NCBI taxonomy): domain Eukaryota; kingdom Metazoa; phylum Chordata; class Aves; order Cuculiformes; family Cuculidae; genus Clamator; species Clamator glandarius. The sequence continues at coordinate 2,932,107 of JAUNZM010000540.1, read as the reverse complement.
ATGCCTCATATGATTAGGCCACCAAATCAATATGAATAATAATGAAAAATGGTCTGGCTAGATTCTCATGACGGTCTAGATCTGCAGTAAAGAACTGCAATGTGTGTGCTGGTTACTCCAAATCCACTAACAATATACGCATGATAAATGAAAAAGAAGACATGTTAGAGATTATACCGTGCTGTTCAGATGAACAGATATAGTTCAGGGTAAGTAAACACTGATACTGCAGGAGAGACAGGCTTCTGGGATCAGGACCCACGTGTTCTCTCCCAGCAGGATGAGCTGCTCAGGCAACACCACAGCAGCCTGGAGAACGGCCAAGAGAGCTGCTCACTGCCCTGCTGCAAGTGCACTCCTAGCACGGCCAAGAGCACGGACAAAGCTCCTATGCCGTGTCTTCCCCTGCTCCAAAGGCTGAGCAGCCCCCAGGAGAAACTCAGCTAAAGGGGACAGCTAATCAGGGACAAACAGCCAAATTAACCAAAGAAGGAAAAAAAATAACCACGCCAATAAGACCCAGAGTTAGAGTTAGGGGGACACTAGACTGACCCCTCCACAAGTCCTAAAAGGAGTCAACACAAAGCAAGGTCAGATGCAGCCGAACCGTCCTGCCAGGATCCAACAGAATTTTTTGTTTGCACAAGGATTGAAGGATTTGGTCTCACAGCCTAGTTCTGCCTTTACTTGTAAATATACAACTCCCTTTAGCTTCAACGGGGACTGCACAAAGACAGAATTGGACTGTAAATATTTAGAATTCGTGTTCGTTGGTGAAAAAAAGGACCCAGTATATTTTGTTCTCTGGTTCTAGGCAGCCAGAAACAGACCTGGAAACACAGCCATAAAATCTAACTCTAGATAACTGGGAAACAAAGACTGATACTTCTGCAACATAAAACGCTAAGCAAGCACTCTGTGTTGTAGAGTGTTAGAGGCGCTTGCATTTACCATTAGCCCGGCAAATCCTTAACACTCGGAGAGTAGCTCTTTTTAAATGATTAATCTCAAAGTTGTACAGATTGTACAAAGATTAATAAAAATGAAGGCTTTACAGATGAGAATGTGTGATGAAAAACAGAGCAGCTTTTGAGAGTTGTATCAATCTAAGTGGTTATAAAAAAAACTCATAAAAGATGACATTCTAATCTGAATATTTTAAAAAATAATCAAGCTGCAATTTCTCTCTCACACCATTTTTACTTTGTTAAACTGAAATTGTCTGTCTAATGTATAAAGCAGTTACAACTTAATCTGAAGAGTTAAGCCTTTTATTATTATTTCATAAACCAAAAAAGGGAAGCTTTAGGGCATGCTGAGAAGGGTTAGAAAATTTCAGATGAAACGTGAATACACATTGATTCATGAGATTCAGACTTGGAAGAATAAAAAAAGCCAGAAAGCAAGATTACATAAAACAGGCACCACATTAAGCTTCAATTTAATTGTGTTTCAATGCAGGAACAGGAATTTTAGGGTTTAGAAACGGTGCCAAAAATGAGGCAAAGTGAGGGTGTGGGCTAGTCTCGTTGATAACAGAACATAAAGGAAGAGAAGTAGAGTTAATTCCCTCTGCTAAAATATTTACCATCCTAGCACCCTGGGAAAAAATTTGTATGGAGACAGCAAAAAGATTCTGACTAGTTATATAGAAGATCATGTTTCTGCCTGTTTTTTATCTAATACTATACCGAGTATGGAGTATAAAGCTGTGTTTTTATCTGCACTTTACAAGGCAAAGGAATATTAAAAAATGTGGTTTCACAGATTGCATCTCTTCTGCCATCTTCAATGAGAAAACCAGCTGGTTCATGAAAGGAAGGCACTGGATTTTCAGACAACTGTGGTCCCTCCAACTTCAATAGTCTTTGTTTGGTTTGGGATTTTTTACTATTGACCTGAGTAGAACTGGGTTTTCAACCAATGCTTCCCTTCAAAATGAGACCCTCAGCTTTCAGTGAGAAAGGGAAAATTCAAGATTAGAGACAATATGTCAGCATCCATTTCCAATTCATGATGATTGCAGACCTGAACCCAAGTAGGTAGTTCTGCAGCCCTCATTTTACTAATAATACCACCAAAGCTAAAGAGATAAGAACTTTACCATTCACTCCTACACAAAATAAGTTTTCACTGTCCTGTTTTAGATGTAGTTTTAATAGTGTTCTACAGAGATCATACCTAATTTTCCTTCCAGTGAGCCTGAGCCAACAGCAGTTTACACAAATGACCTGACTGCTTAACACCAAACAAAACCAAAAGGAAAACAAAACAAAAACAAATTTTGTTTGGTTATATACTCAATTTCAGATGACTATCGGAAATAGGATTCAAAACTTCTTACTCAAGCAGATCAAGAGAAATCTATGGAACATTTCTGCTATGTCTTACTGCTGGGTGTGTGCCCGTACTTCTTGTCCAGCATGTCGTATCATTTCTTGCTTTGTATAAATCATTTCCATGTCACTTTTATATAGATCTCACCAAAACATCAAGGAGAGCTTTATAGTCACAAGCTCTGCCTCTACGACACCACTATGAAGGAGAGCAGTATTTTCCACATTGGACAATTAAGAAAGTAACACAAAAATACTAAAGGCAGAAATTGAGGGAAAAAGCATTCACAAACATGGGACATCTGATTTCAGATGTCCAGTACCTGAATTCTCAGGGTGATAAGCAGAGTACCCACTGACTTTCCTGCAATAGCATAAATCTGATCTTGGCTGCTCCAAACAAAATACCACAAAATGATGAACAAACCACCAGCAAATGGTCTGACAAGATAAATTCCAGTCCCACGGTGATGTTCACTGCCTTAACCACGAAGTTTTCCTTCCAGATCCTTGAAGCTGCTGGTCTGAAAACAAGCCAGCCTTCCTTCTTGCCTACCCAAAGTTCAGAAGGTGACAGAGAAGCCCCTGAACAAACAAACTACACATAATCGATGCACCAGTTCACAAGGCACCAAATATGGACTGCTCTATCCCTACAGGAGTAGTAAGCACAACTCGAGCTCAATCTTTCTTATTCAGAACCTAAAATCTACAACACAGACTCAAGCCACTTGGACTATATAGTAGCAGCAGTGCATTGCTTTCTTCTGCCGAGACAAATCTTTGCAGAGAGAAGCTTATTTTGGGTCATTAGACTCCCTTCTGGCTTACCAATAAGCAGAAACAGCTAGAATTCAACTTTCAAGATCTCCTCCATGTTGTTGAGTAGTCTGACTGCAGCCTTTTCTATCTGCACCCACATTTACACCTCTCACCTCTTCCCCTGCCATTACACTCTGCCAAAAGACACCACCTCTGTTCATTTTCTGTGTCCCTCTCCACCACTTAGCACTGGTTGGCCAGGCACTCTATTCCACACCTTTTACTGCCCACCCACTGCTGTGCCTTCTGCAGCTCCCTAACGCTTTCACCCACTGAAAGCACTCAAAGACTAAAAGCCACCAAGACAAAAACACTTTTTGCCCTCAGCTCCAGTATCTGATTTTAAAATAACCAGAGAGGAAAAAAAAAAAAATCAGGAAAAAATAATCTTTGAAGGCCTTAAAGCCACAGGCTCAAGCAGGCTCCGATCAGATAAAATCACTAGATAGGTTAGCTGCCAGGCTCTTGCTTCTGATCACACACAAACAGGACTGTTCATAAGCTAGCAGCCCAACAGGAATGCTTTTCACAACTAAAAAGGACACAGCTTTGGCCACCTGACAGTATTCCTTGCCAAATTTCAAACTTTTAATCTGGAGTGAGGAGATTCTTGAGCTGATCGGTCAAATATTGGCAAGAACCTAAACAGCTAAAACCAGAATGCTTTCAGATAAACCTCTGAATAACTTAAGCATAGAAGCTGCTAACTAACTCTACCTGAAGCACATGGCAAGAGCATTATTTCATTATATAAAACTCACACTGAATATGAATGCAGAAAGCCAGCTACTGAACTGATTGACTGTTAAGTGCAAAGCCTATGACCCGTAAGTTTTATACAATTGCAGAGTTCTCTAACTATTTGCAGAACTTACTGGAAATGTTATAATGCGCAAAAGTCTTACTGAAGCCAGGATCCTAAGTGCTGGGGAGAATTCAAGGCAAGGAGCTAAACAAGGACTGTCATCATTGGACAGAATCTAGAAGCTCCATATTTCAACAGAAAGACTGATTCCAAAATTCTTAAATTACAACTACAAGATTGAGAAAAGCATCTGAAATACTAAACGCCTGGGAATCACTTATGAACAGTTCATATATTTTAAAGATGTAAATCTTGGGAAGAATACCTTATGTTCATGGCAACTGAGATTGGAGGTACTGCATATTGTAACTCTCAGCCAGAAAAGACAGATAACTATTTTGGCTCATATTACCAGTGATGAGGCTATGTCTAGCACTGATTTTCCACAGATTCTACAATCTTGGCCTATACCAAAACTTTCAGCTTTGTTTTACCATAGATCATTCATCTTGATTTTCCCCCCCACCCTCCTTTCATGCATCCTAGGTCACATACTTTACACTGCTAACAGTCTGACTCCTGGACAAGTAAGAAGCCATTTATTTTGCTCAGTACTCCTTTAACATTTCTATTGTGTTTCTTTTTTTTTTTTCACTGAGTTCCCCAAAGAATAACCTCTTCCTTGCTTTAATAACTTGGACCTCAGTCAAGGTTGATGTGTTTCTCCATTTTGCAGGATATTTTCTTCAGAAGAGACAAAACAGTGTCTAATATTGCAATGACTGATCTTTAAAGGGTACGGCTTAAAGAGGATATCAAAAGCACTCATGGAAAATAAAAGTAGGAAATAACCTTTAAAAAGAGATCAGTAGCAAAGTCACTGAACTGTACACAGTGGTAGGGTGTGGGTGGGGATCTTCTAAACCAAGAGAGTTCCTTGACAGATCTCTGAAGGCTCAGTTCTCTAGTTCATTCTCATATAGTTCTCACACCGTCTTCTCCCTGTAACTTTCCATCACCACTTGCTGGGGGTTGGACTAGATGACCTGTAAGGGTCCTTCCCAACCCAAAGCCTTCAATGATTTGTGAATGAGCTAGAAGCAGACCCATAACATTTTTTTTCTTCTATCACATTACAGCATCATACACAAAGTCCGTCTTGAACAAGGTTTTCAACCAGAGAGGAGCAGATTTAGACTAGACATAAGGAAGAATTTCTTCCTGATGACAGTGGTGATGCACTGGCACAGGTTGCCAAAGGAAGTCGAGGCTGCCCCATCCCTGGAGGTGTTCAAGGCCACGTTGGATGGGGCTTTGGGCATCCTGGTCTAGTGGGAGATGTCCCAGCCCATGACAGGGGAGTTGGAACTAGATGATCTTTAAGGTCCCTTCCAACCCAAACTATTCTATGATTCACGGAAAACTACATGAAAGCAGCCTTTTTCTCCCGCTGTTCATGTCTATGAGGGCTTTTTCTCCCACTGTTCACTTGAGTCTGTTGGCACACGATTGGGCACTGAGAACATCTCGAAGCAGGAAGGTGGTACCTACCTTAGGAGGGAGAATTTTCATAGCCAGTTCTCTGCTCAGAGCACAGCAGGCAATCTTTGGCTTTACCTAAGGTGGCACTTTCACTCACGTGGCTTGTGAAACAAGGTGAAGTTACGCTACCGCACGGGCCCAGCGGGTCTCAGCCCAACACACCGGAGCGGCACAGGCGCCGCCTCCTTCGCCCTGTCCGCCCCCAGCACCCCATCCTCGCCCCCCTGCAGCCCGCCGGGGCCCCGCGGCGCCTCGGTGCCTTCCTGCCCTCCCGGCCGCAGGAAGCCCCGCGGGGGAGCGGGACCGGAGCCTCTTCCCGGCAGGTGGGAGGGCGACAATGGCCCGGAGGAAGGAAGCCGGGAGGCGGCAGGGCTTGGACACAGGACGCCCGGCCTGGAGAAGGGAGGGAAAGGGAAGAGGGATGCTACGAAGGGGCGACGGCTCGAGGGCGAGAGCGCGGAGGGGACGCGCTGCCCGCCGGGGACCGGGCTCGGCTCTGCCCGGGGAGCCCCGTCTGCTGCCCCCCCGCGCCAGAGCCGGGCTGCCCGCACCCAACGGGGCAGCGCCCGGCACGGAACCGGGCACCCAACGGGCTGGCACCCGGCACCCGAGTGGCCGGCACCCCGGTACTGAAGTGGCCGGCACCGAAGTGGCCGACACCAAAGTGGCCAGCACCCCAGCACCGAACTGGCCAGCACCCTGGCACCGAGCTGGCCAGCACCGAAGTGGCCAGCACCCCAGCACCGCAGTGGCCAGCACTGAAGTGGCCAGCACTCCGACACCCAACCAGCCGGCACCCTGGCACCAAAGTGGCGAGTACCGAAGTGGCCAGCACCCCAGTGGCCAGCACCTGCCACTAAAGTGGCCAGCACCCGGCACCGAAGTGGCCGGCACCGAACTAACCAGCACCGAAGTGGCCAGCACCCTGGCATCAAAGTGGCCAGCACCGAAATGGCCAGCACCTTGGCACTGAAATGGCCAGCACCGAACTGGCCAGCACCCTGGCACCGAAGTGGCCAGTACTGAAGTGGCCAGCACCGAACTGGCCAGCACCTGGCACCTAAGTGGCCAGTACTGAAGTGGCCAGCACCGAACTGGCCAGCACCTGGCACCTAAGTGGCCAGTACTGAAGTGGCCAGCACCGAACTGGCCAGCACCTGGCACCTAAGTGGCCAGTACTGAAGTGGCCAGCAGCCGGCATTGACCCCCGGCTGTCACCACCACGGTGGCGAGCTGCTGTCGGAACCGGCCAGCATTTTACGGTGCTGGTGGCTGGGTTCGAGCCGTAACATAGAAGATGAAGTTCTCTCAATAACACAGATATGTTAGGGCAAAAGAAGAGAAAGGAATAAAGTACCTTACCCCTTCAGTGTGGATCCCAAGTTCATTTGGTTCCATGTCATGCATTCCAGCTGGGAGGTCATTTGGTACAAATTGTCACTGTTGTGAAAATACGTAGAATTAGAAATAAAATTACTACCATCAAATTAAAACCGATACGTCAAAATCACAACATTTTGTTTGTTATTGTTTCTAAAGAGATAACAGCAGAAAGCGAAATATTTTATATAATCCCCTTTATCGATGTAACACGATTTTTTAATAAAAGTAGTGTCTGTGGATTTAAAAGCGTCTTTTAATCTGCAAGTCTGTCATTTAGTAAATGTCTAGAACTGGAGACGCAGAACTTTTTCCTTATAGCAAAGACATATCCGATATTGACACATTGATATTAATGAAACGAATTCGGGCGGCCCTGCGGGCTAACGAAGCCGATTATTTGTTTTAAAAAGGCAAATCTGTGAACTGTTTTAAGCAGGAGCGTGAGGGACCACGTGGTTTATGGAGTGAAGCCACTATCGGGGCTCGTGATGGATGTAACAACATCGAGCGGCTTGACAAGCGGGAGAAAAATGGAGTGGCTGAGCGATAAACGAAGCCCCCGTTGGAAAAGGCTTTTTCCACTCCGCAGGCGGCTCTGGAGAACCGCGTCTTCCACACTTGGAAGAGGCAAAGCCGGGGTTCGGCTCGGGGCTCCCCGGGAGGGCTGCCCCCCTCCCGGCTCCCTCCGGACCGCAGGAGCCCCCGGGATTGATGCCGGGGAACAGCCGCGCACAATAAACGCGAGTCTCCCTCTTGATTAATTACCCCTAAATTCGCCGGACTTACGCGGTGAATTTATATCGTTCTGTTATTAGAAGAGGAATTTTTTTTCCTTTTTTTTTTTTTCCTTCGTGGCAGGTAGAAGCGACCTAAAAAAGTCAGATTCCAGTGGGAAGCTTTTGCATATAAAAACAAATTAAGTGACTTCAATCTCAAAGTATGCGTAATATCATTTGTCAGTATCACTTGGACACTATTATTCATTAGTGCGTCTGAAGTGCTATTATGCTACTACAATGTCCTGCATATCAGCTCAGGAATTGTTAAACTCTCCTGCAGTTTCCCCATTCGAAACAGCAGTCCGTGCTGGTCTGTGCCAACTACGTTTTGCAATTCCACGAATTCTTCCTGTAATGCTGCTGTAATTAATTCCTCCAGGACCCTGATTTTTATTAGAAGTGCCCGCCCGATGCATTTACAGCAGGAGATTTCCCTTTAACTTTCTTTCGCTTGACAGTTCATTTATAAGAGCCTCCCCCACAATATCCACTTTTCCCCCCTCCTTTGCTTTTTCATAAAGCAATACACTTATTCATCTTGTCACTAGCCCTCAGCCACTGTATTGCAAGCCGCCTTTGGGTGACAGTGTCCAAAACAAACCCCTCGGGACCCAGCGCGGTGTTTCACCTCCCCGGCTGAAGCTCCCACCGGCTCCTGCCCTCCCCGGCTTTGCAGCTCCGGCCACAGCTGAGCGGCGGAGCCCGAGCTGGTTGCAGCCTTTACAGGGAGAGGCTGCGGGAGGGACCCGCAGTCTTCGGCCCCCCTCGCCCTCCCACTGCAGCTGCTGGGGGGCAGGAGACGGGGGGAGCCGGCGGTCACTGCAACCCACGCCATCCCGGTCCCCGCACCCCACAGCAGCCTGATCCCTGCACCCTGCGGCCGCCCGGTCCCTGCACCACACAGGAGCCTGATCCCCGCACCCCACGGCAGCCTAGTTCCCGCACCCCATAGCAGCCTGATCCCCGCACCCCACGGCAGCCTAGTTCCCGCACCCCATAGCAGCCCGGTCCCCGCACCCCACAGCAGCCTGATCCCCACACCCCACGGCAGCCTAGTTCCCGCACCCCACAGCAGCCTGGTTCCCGCACCCCACATCAGCCTGATCCCCGCACCCCACGGCAGCCTAGTCCCCGCACCCCACAGCAGCCTGATCCCTGCACCCCACGGCAGCCTAGTTCCCGCACCCCATAGCAGCCTGATCCCTGCACCCCACAGCAGCCTGATCCCCGCACCCCACGGCAGCCTAGTTCCCGCACCCCACAGGAGCCTGATCCCCGCACCCCACGGCAGCCTAGTTCCCGCACCCCATAGCAGCCTGATCCCCGCACCCCACAGCAGCCTGATCCCCACACCCCACGGCAGCCTAGTTCCCGCACTCCACAGCAGCCTGATCCCCGCACCCCACGGCAGCCTAGTTCCCGCACCCCATAGCAGCCCGGTCCCCGCACCCCACAGCAGCCTGATCCCCGCACCCCACGGCAGCCCGGTCCCCGCACCCCACGGCAGCCCGGTCCCCGCACCCCACAGCAGCCTGATCCCCGCACCCCACGCCATCCCGGTCCCCGCACCCCCGGCCCTTCCCACGGGCTGCAGAGAGGGGCAGTGAGAGCTCCTGGCCGAGAGGATAAAGGCCTTTTCTGTGGGGATGCTGAGCTCACGACTCCGCGAGTTTTACCTCCCGAAAATCCCAGGAGTGACCCAAACTATGGCTAAATCCTCCTCGGCCCAGCGATCCCGGGGCGTTTGCCCGAGGGCCACCGGGCACCGACCCCGGGCTAAACATCTCGCCTCTGACGTGTGATGGAGAACAGGACATCCCTGACTCCATTTACGCCTCGCCGTGGTTTGTTACTGACGGTACCGTGAGGTGTTCTCATGGAATTAACAGCCCCTCGCAAAAATCTCGGTCTCGGGTGAGGTTTGAATGATGAGAAGGAAAGCGGGGTCTCCGGGGATACGCCCGCACCGATTGCAATCAGAATCCTTGGCCCTCCGAGCGGCCACAAAGAAGACACTAAAAATAACTTATTTTCATTACAGAGATGCTTTTAAAGAGAAACGAGAGGAAGGGGGGGGGAACATTTCTACAACGGGGATTAATGTAAGTTGGAGTGGAATAAAAGGAAGCCAACGCTGAGCAAAAAAGGAACTTAAAAGGAAACCAGTAGTAGATCATATAGAGTTTGTTTTGGCCTGCATTGCGGTATTACCGAGTTTTTGACCTCTGCACAGAAAGAGCTATAATCTGAACCGAGACTCCTCCACTTTTAAAGCCTTTGTAAGTGTGACTCACAGTAAATTTTCAGCATCGAGCATGTTTACTACATGAAACAGCGCGAGGTAGAAAAGTTCACATCCCCATTTTAATGCCCGTCCCCTACCGTGCTCTGTGCGGGTTTGTCACCCGCGTCCAGCTGCCAACAACAGGCACAGGATCCCTTGGCAGAGGAGCGGGCTGCGCTGCGAACAGAGAGCGAGGAGTTGCCGAGGCGAGAGATTTCAGAGATACTTTTGCTTCCAGTGTCAGAATTACGATCTTTTAACCATTTCTTTCGAGCTGTCGCCTTCCCGACTGCTTTGCCTCGACACTAGACGGAAGGGAATTGCTCCCCAGCCCCGCACCTCGCAAGGGAGAGCACCAGCTGGAGATGGTTCGTTCCCGCATCCCCTCGCAGCTGCTTTTTTGCTCCACCTCTGCAACCCTGAAGGAGTTTGGGGGATGAGGGAGGGACGGAGCCCGGCGGGACCCAGCGGGCGGGTGCGAGGCCGCTCAGAGCCGAAGCCTCGGCCAGGGTGGGTGGGCAAAGGGGTCACAAACGACCCCAGCGCCCCTTCTCCAGCGTCCCCGGGATGTGCGAGGGAGCATCCCGCTTCCCGCTCCCGAGCTGGGTTCCTCCCACCGCACTGCCAGCTCTCCAGTCCTCAGCCAGCGCGAGGAGCGACAGACGGGACGAAACCCGTCCCTCTGGGGATGAGCATCACCCCCTGCCCCGTCCCGGCGCTCGGAGGAGGCAACCGAGCCGTCAGCTGGCAAAGCAGAGCTGCGAACTTGGCCCCAGCTGCGAAAAGCAAAAGAAGTCTTCGCGAAGGAAGTACGGGGAAAAAAAATGCGGTCTTAAAAGATAATAACAAAGAGCCCTTCAAATCAAAATTAATATTGGCAAAGACGCACCGTGCGGTCGGGTTGGAAATGTGGCTAACGAGTCCCACCCGTTTCTGCTCGGTAACTGGTCACTCACTTTCTAGGCAACGAAGAGCATTCGTCTAGTAGGAAAATCGGGTTTTTTCCCAGATGCTTTTGAACACGTGCAGGGAAGGACAAGGCGAGGCCGAACAGAGCTCACCCACCTGCTCAGGCTCAGGTGCTGCAGCAGGAGCTGCCCTCGGCTCCGAGCATCAGTATTGGCTCCTGTGAGGTTTAAGAGCTTAGAACCTTATCCTACCGAAGCGAGCAGTAAACCTGGCGGGGGGCAGAGTAGGATCGAGGTTAAGGGGAGGAAGAAAAGAGCCCCGCAGGGCAGCGCCGGGCGGGAGGTGGCCGCGTTCGGGCCATGCCAGGTTGTGCTCATCCCTCCCCACCGCTGCCTGGGCACAGGCACATGGAGGAGGGAGCTGTGGGCACAAGCAGGGGATTCCTGTTGGGATCACACCTCCCGGGACAGGGACCGCCCCACTACACGTACGAACGAGCGCAAAGGCCGCAGGAGGGAGCTCCACACGGGAGGGGGGCGCTGCCCTTCCCGAGCCTCCCTACAAACCGTATTTATAGATTTCCCTGCGAGGCGAGCAATCTCTGCCCCTTCAGCGCAAGGGGTGCTCCCCGCCAATTATTCTGCAACCTAATCTCTCTGGATAGGCTGCTTTCCTTCCTTCATTACCTCATTCCCTCCTTCCCTTGACGTCAACTCGCGTTCATTAGAGAAGCGGCTCCTGGAAGTGACAGAATTTTGTTGTCCCCCGTCCAGTGTTGATTAATCAGAGATGCTATAATCGGCCTACAAGAGGAGCCGCTCGCGGCTTCCTTCGCCGAGGCTCATTGTTTTGTGTGCGAGAGTTACTTAGCAACTCCAAGATACGGGACCGGCTCCAAGTTCACAAAAAGTTGAAGAATAAATTTTGGGGAACTTCTTTGCTCACTAAACACGTTGTAAAACTGCAAGAGACACGCCCAGACCCCATGTCAGACCGAAGGAAACGGGAAAATGCACTTGGAACGGGCGCGTCAGCTCGAAAGAGAGTTCGTGCTCGCAGCTAAGTTCCAGATGCACCTTTCTCCCAGCAAGGAAATCCGATAGGTTTATTGCCCCGTTTTCAATAAATAACTTCCCTGCAGGCCAGCGCCCGTCGCTCCTTTCTGGGAGCATCGGGAGGGTTCTTGGCCTGCCAGGGGAAGCCCCTGGAAGAGGCTGAGTTTTAATTGCCTGCCTGGTCCCTGCACCATCGTTTCTGCTCACTAGCCAGCGCTCCCGCATCTTCCCTGCCCTGGGGAAGAGCAGCAGCGGAGACTCCCAGGGCCGGGAACGGGGAGGAGGAGCAGGAGCCTCGAGGCTCGGATCCGGGGGCCGGAGGGGCTGGGGACCGTGCCTGCCCCGGGCAGCGGGGAGAGGCTCTGGAACAGGGTTGGGGTTGGGGCCGAGGCTTCGCTGAGCTGCCCCGAGCACGTTCCCCCGGGGCAGACGAGGGTGAATCCCAAACCCTTTATCCGAGCGTGCTCCAAGCAGCCCGGCTCCCGCTTCCCAGGCTCCCGCACCTGCCCCGGGAGCGGCTGCCCCGACGACCCCCTCCAAAACCTTTGTCCCGGCGGCTTGGGAACGCTCTGGCGTCCTTTTTTTTTTGTTGTTGTTTTATAAATTTCGGGGTTTGTTTGTTTGTGTTTAGTTTGATTTTGGGCTTGGGAGTTTTTTGTTTGATTGGGTTTTGTGTTGGGTTTTTTTGGTGTTTTTTTTGTGTGTGTGTGCTGGTTTTTGGGTTTTTTTTAACCTGTGAATCTTTCTTTTTTTTTTTTTTTTCAACTGAGAAAAACTAAATCTTTCCTTGCAGAAAGGAGAAAAGTGTCCGAACGGCGTGCGAGGGAGAGATCAGAGCAAGAACCCATGGCAAAGGAGGGAAGGCGGGGGTGCCTGCTGGGGGTACCTGTTGTAGGGGGTCCGGAGGAGCAGGGCCTGGCTGCCGGTGCAGCTGTCGGTGGGGGTGTGACAGCCGTACACCGGGGGAGGCACCGAATACTGCTGGTCCCCTGCGGAGAAAGCGACAGAGAGTTAACCTAGGTCGCGTCCTGCGCCACGGAGGCGGCTGCAGGAGCTCCGGGGGTTCAAATTCGAGCTCCCAGCCCTGCGGAGGCTGAAATTACCTAGCGAGGGCTGCTGGCTGATGGGGTCCTCGTGTTTGAAGGAGTGGTTTGTAAACTGAGCTGCGTGGTGAGACGGCGTGTGGCCGTAGCTCGGGGTCCCGTCGAACGCCACGGTGCTGTAACCTGCCGAAAAAAAAAAAAAAAAACAACACAGCGGGGTTAGGAGAAGCCTTGAGCCCCCTGGGACACCAGCGTCCCACCCGCCTCCCCACTCCTTTTCGAGCGAGAGGAGCCGAACGCTCCCATCGCCGTCAGCTCCCGAAATACTCGGCTTTTATTGCACCGTGTTGATTTTGCAGCCCAGGGTGAGGAAAAAAAAAAAAAGACATAGGAAGGCTGTGCCCCTTCCTTCAACCTCCCACAGCACCCCCCTCCCCAGCACACGCACTGGGACCCCCGAGGGACCCCCCCGCCCCGGGGCAGCCGAGCCGAGGGGCCGAAAGTCGGAAGTCTCTTTCGTGTTTAAAGAGAACAGAACGGCCTCGGTAATAAAAAAGGATGTTTTCATTAATTGTTGCTCATATTAAAGAGGAAGATTCCCATCTGCTCGGTGCACTCCTCTGCCGTTTCCAATTTAGAAGTTACCCTTTAATCTTTCTCTCTCTTTTTTTTTTTTTCTCTTAAGAGCAGCTCTGAGGAGTCTGCAATAAAGAGGCGGAATGTTACACGCAAAAATAAAACTCCTTTCAGCGAAAATTGCTCTCCAAAATAATAAACAACCTATTTTGTTTCCTACACCGAGCAGATTCAGATGGAAAGAGACCACCTCTGCTGACCCCGGGCCGACACCAAATCGTAAATCAGGTGCTTGGACACCAACTTTCATTAATGACTTGGAGCTGGCTAAACAACTTCAGCTAAAAAAGTAATTACAAAGTAATATTATCTCAGCGGCTTCTCGGCTCATCAGCATTTACCCCGAGAACCGAGCTCCTCCGAGAGTCGCTCTTCCAAAAAAAAAAAAAAAAAAACCCAACAAAACAAAACAAAAAGTCCGACACGGGCTGGGTAAAGAAACCAAACGGACGACGAGCCCTCCCCCTCCCCTCTCTCCCTCTCTCTAAACCTGTTTATTCCAGCACGGGCACCCCCTGAGCCCCGTCTGGATGCGGTGATTTTGTTGGTGGAGAGGGAACACTCGAAGCTGGTTTTAATGTTCCTCTCTCGGTTCCCGGCGGTGCCGAGTGCTCGGCAGGTCTCTGCTTCACCTCCGCTGATCGATAATCACAGGGGGAGTTAGAGATAACAAAATCGAGAAGCAAAGAAGGGGTCCGGCTCTTGCTTCTACGTTTGTTTGTCTCTGCAGAGAGCCTGTAACTAGCGACAGTACGGGACTGACTTAAACTGCGGGGTTGCGAGAAAGAAATTAAGGGAGCGATGGGGAGGGGAAAAAAAATCCAGAAGACTCTGGAACCTTCACCTGCGTGATGGTTTTTAGCCGGCCCTGAGCCTGTAGGGCTGGGATAAATGTGGAGCTGACTCGTTTCCAGCCAAGTCCCCACCGCATCCCCCTCTCGCTAGGAGCAGAGCTCCTCTCACGGCGATGCCAGCAGCGCTGACAGCCCGGTACCTCACGGGCTCCCATCCCACAGCTGTTTCTCGCTCCTTATCTCCTCCCTTAGCCCGCAGGGTAGAGCCTCAGCCTTCAACTCCCTTTTTCCCCATTTCCCTCTGCCTCTTTTTCAACTTCCAGAAAACACCGACACTTTCTACGTTACTTTTGGCCCGGCTCAGACTCTCGGTGACCTTCAAAACTCTGCTTGGAGCAGAAGGAGGTTTTGGCCGCGTTTTCCGGTGTTGCCTGACCCAAAGCTTCAGGAATGTGATAAGAAAGTTGAGTTCTGAACCGAGCTGCCGATAGTGAGGTCTCTTTAATTAGGACGTTATCAGAGCTAGGCCTGATTAAAATGTGCTGAAAATAATTGAAAGTTGTACATCTGCTGGAGTACGGGGCCCGCTGGAGGCATCCAGTTGTTGGAGGAGCCCAGCTGGATGAAAGAGGCGAAAGAGGAGAGGAAAACTGGGCAGAGGTTTCAAAGCCTTAGCTCCCTAACCCCCACCCCATCCAGACTTGGCAGAAATGTCATCTCAGAGCCAAGGTAGCGTCTTTCCCACGGTCGGAGGAACCAGCTAGAAGAAAAAAAAAATAGGAGTTCAACCTTGAGGAGAGCGAAAGCAAAAACATTTTATCCATTCACAAGAGAAAAAAAAAATAAAAGAAAGGAAGAAAGAAAGAAAGCAAACACCCTTTGCCGCATTCTTCCTTGCCGAAGGAACTCGCTGTGTGTCGCCTACTATAGCTGTGGCTAAGCCGCAGTGCCCCGAGCTGTAGGGACCGACCTCCCGGTGCCCCGCGGGCGGTCCTGGAGCACGGGAGGGAGCCGGGACGCGGCCGCTGCTCCCGGGACTGAGCCTTCCCCGGGGCCGGGGGCACAGGTGTGGTTTGGGGGTGTGTGTGCACAGCCCGTGATTCCCGCGGAGCGCCGGGCACCCAGTAAAGCCCGACACGAGCTCCGTGTCTCTGGGCGTCGAAGGCGCCGCAGCTGTTTTGTCCTTCATTCCCCCAGGGCAGAGTTTATTTTCCTCACTTTCCTCTCCATTTTCTCGTCGCTGCTTGTGCCCAGCGATTACAAAGTCCCTCCGCTGCCTAACACTTTCAAAACGCCTTTAACAACCCCCCGGCAGAGCTCCCAGGCTGCTCCCCGCCGGCTCCCGCTGCTCGGGACCGGAGCCTCCCCGTGAGCTCCAGGGATGCTGCTCGCCTTTCCCGGAGCGACCCTAGCGCCGCGCTCCGCGTTTCCCGACACCAGAGCCCAGCGGGGACAGAGGGCGAAGGCAGCAGCGCGGTGGCACCGGCTCTGCCCGGAGCGGGGCTGCGCTGCTCGGCCACCGCTGCCTCGTCGCCTCCCCTCGCTGCGAAGGTCGCCGCGGGTTCCCAGATCGGCCCCGGGCCACGCTCGGTGTCCGGCACGGAGCGCGCCGCCCGTTCCCAGCTCCGATCCGTGGGGATCTGCGAGACCGGGGCTCGTTCGCGGATCACGGGAGAACGAAAACAGCCCCCCCCGGGACCACCGCAAGCCCGAGCTGCGGGCTGGGCGAGGGTCACCCCACGCCAAAAGCGGGGTGACCTCGACGCCCCTCCAGCTCCCCCGTCCCTCGAGTCTCGGGACCGCGGCTTCCCGACCCCCGGGGGGGCCAGGCAGAGCTGACGGGAAGGGAACGGGATCCGAAAGATCTCGGGTGAGATCCAGGCACGCTCGCCACCCTCTCCCCAACCCTTCTTCCCCGCGTTCGCACCGGCAGATGTTTATACTGCAGCCGCTGAAGAAAAACGATTAGATGGTGATGTCGGTGCCACCCGCGGGGGCTGAGCCACCGCCCGGCCGTGCAGCCCACGGGAATTTCTCAGGGCGGCGCAAGCGGCGGGGCAGCGGGGAGCTGAGGCGCAGCCCGTCCTGGCCTCGGAGAAGCTGCAAAGAAGCTACGAGGCACCCGCCGTTCGTGCCCCCGGCCGGGAGCGTTCGGCTCGGAAACACTAACGCGAGGACAGCGGATTCGGGGGGAGGGTTGGAGGTACAACCCCTCTCCTCCCGCTCTGCAGAGGGAACCGCCTCGGGGCCGCGGCCCCATCCCCGTTAGCGAACGAGCCTTTGAGAGGCGAGAGGCCGCTCGCTGCCCCGAGTCGTGGCTCCCGGCGCTGCGCGGAGCGAGGCGGCGGCCGCGCGGGGAGGGAGAGGAGGCGCCGGAGGGCCGGCTCGCCTAACCCTGCCCGGCCGCCGCGGGCAGACAGGCCGGGCTCGGCCTTCACAGCAAGCGCTGCCCTTACCCTGGTTGCGGATGGCTTGCTGGCTCTCCAGGCAGTTGGGCAGGTAGGGCCCGTTGGGGAACATCCTCGCCTGGCCCGAGGGCGGCTGGCTGGGCGGCGGGGCGCCGAAGGGCCCGTAGCGGCAAGCGCCGGCCGTGCCGGTGAACTGGCCCGAGAAGTGGACGGTGAAGGCGCTCAGGTATTGCTCCTCGTGCGGATCCGACCCGTTCCAGCTCGGCTCCTGCTTGATGAAGGAGTGAGGCCCCAGCGAGCCGTAGGAGGCTCCCGGGGGGAAGTCCAGGACGGGAGCCCACTGCGCCGCGCTGCTCACCGGCATGGCGCAGCTGCTGTTGCCCGGCAGGGAGGGCACGGAGGGCAGCAGCGCGTTGAGGTCTCGGACGTCGGAGCCCATCTGCTCGCAGACCTTCTGCCTGCCTCCGGGCAGCCAGTCTCCCCCCGGGCCGCACTTGCTCCAGGACACCTGGCCCCTGCCCGCCAGGCCGGAGCCCGGCTCGGGCTGCAGGCACCAGGCCGGCGAGCTCAGCCCTTTGGGGGAAGTTTGCTCGGCGATGCAGCTCCCGGGGTCCAGCCCTGCGGGAGCCGGCAGCAGCGACAGGGAAAGGTTGTTCTCCAGGTTCGCCTCCGGGGTCGCACCCGCTCGCAGGGCAGGGCACGTGTCTGCGTGTCTGTCTGTCCGTGAGCGCGTCTGCCCGTCCGTCCGTCCGTCCGCGTTAGGGGGGCACGGCCGTCTCGCACGCCTCACCTCGGATGCCTGCTCACCCTCAACTTTGCAAAGCTCAAATAGAGGCGCTTGCAAGGGAGGAGGAGTCAGCCACGCCGATCCTCCATTCACACAACCTCCGCCGAGGGGCTGCCCACAGCCCGCTCTGCTGAACCCAGCCGGACCAGCCACGGGGGGGAAGGGGGGAGGCACACGGAGAGCCTGGGGTGGAGGGGGAGAGGTTGCTGTGGGAGAATATATCTCCCCTGCGCGTCACTCCCACCCTTCTTCTAGCGCAAGCCCCACTAAATCTCACCCTAACGTCCCTTCGCTTTAGGAGAGGCTTGAGAGATTGTTAGAGGGATCCAGGTGGCCAGTAAGTACGTGCTGGATGGCTTCCCCCGCCTGCTCCGTGCGAGTCCCACGGGGACTCCCGAGGGCGGCGAGGTCGCTGGCCTTGGGGACAGCGCGGAGCCGCCTCCGCCCTCGCGGGAGCCGAGGGAAGTGACCCAGCCCGGGGCGGGAGGACACCGTCCCCGCCAGGGGAAAGCGTCTTTCCAGGTGCTTCTCCGGCTCTGGGAGGAACCCTCGATCCCGCGGGCCCTTGCCCCGCACACAGCGGGCTCCGGGGGGCAGCGCGGGGCGCCCTTTGCCAGCGAGTCCCAGCCCGTGTGCGAGAGGGAAGGGAGCGGCTGGGCGGGCGGGGGAGGATCGCGGCGCTGTGAGTGACCTGCGCTTGGGAGATTCACCTGGCACTGCTCCTGGGGAGCCCCGGGCTCGCTCCCTTCCCTCCCCAGCCTCCCGCACGGCAGCTTCTCAGCACGTGTCCCGGGGGCGGCGGCGGGACAGCCCCCTAGGGCATCTTATACGTTATCCGCAGGCGGCCTTTCCAGGCGACGCGGCGAGTTTCGGGTCCCCCTAGCAGCGAGGGATGCGGGGGACCAGCGGGAAGCCCCGGGGGACGTGGCGGTACCTGCCGGGGCCCGGGGCAGAGCCCGCAGCCTCCCCCGCGGGAGACGCTCTCGCCAAACGCGAGAAGAGGGATCTCGCCGTTTTCCTTCAAAATCACTAACCAATAACCAGGCTCTCGGGATCTGCCCCAGGGGCCGCGCACGGGCACAGGCACGGGAAGCACCGCTGGCCCTTGAGCATCTTCGCCGGCACCGCCGCGCCCTCCTGGCCCCTCGTCCTCCCTTCGCAGCCAGAAACTACAAAAGAAACGCCATGAACATTTACCTGCCGCTGGAAAGACCGAGTTTGTTGTCTTCCCAGTGGTATCTCCTTCCCCAAGCAGCGTTAAAGGTTACCGCAAGCATCGCCAGTCTTGAATCGATGTTTTGAAAAGGGTAAATTCTACAACAAAAGGCATTAAGACAGGTCGTTATTAGAGTAGCCAAGTACAATTGCATTTTCCTTTTAAACTCTTTAACCGAAACCATCGGGGTTTTATTATTATAGCTATTATACTATAGTTAAATTATTTTAATTGTCGCAAACTAGATAATTCCCTTTACTGGTGGTGAATCTATTAATTACGGAAATCTACGTGTAAGATAAAAGCGAAAGATTCGTTGATTATCTTTGTCTATATTAAAGATAGTCTGGGTTTATAGGATCTGCCGGGTTTTTTTGCTAGTACACACAAAACTAAACCGCTCTGGGAGTGCATTTTGTGAAGGCAGCCGGTGCCCGGGCTGGGGGTGACGCTTTGCCCTCTCTGTCACCTCCGGCTCCCCCGCTTCCCCTCTCTGAGAGCTCCGGGGCTCCCTGCACCCCGCAGCCACCCCTGCCCTGTCCCTGTCGGGGCCTTCGGGAAGGTGCAGAATCGGGAGCTGCTGAAATTGCTCTTTTCTGTGATGGACTGACACTGTTGCAGGTGGCCGTGAAGAGGTTGATTTCATCTTTGGCTCTAAAATCGACAACGTACACACAGAAATAGACGCCTTTGGTCAGCCTAAGCAGAGCATTTAATTTCTCATGAAAACTAGACCTCTTTTGGTACAATCAGAAAAAGCCTTTCTCGCAGCGGGCTATTTTTCGAATTATTGCTGGTTTGATTTTTATTTTCCCTTTCTTGAAACGACCTAGCTTGATAAATCTTGAAAGGGAAAGATATTTTCTTGATCGCTTGGGTCTGCGTTATTCCACCTGGGAGGAAGGATTGCTGAAGCCTTTCCAACTCTTGGCTCCTCTCGCCCTTCCCAGCGGAGAGACGCGAAGAGCCCCCGGCCACCCGCGCATCCTCCCTCCCGGCAGCCGCCGGCTCAGCCCCGAGCGCCGGCACCTGCCCCCCGAGGCACCGACCGGCACCGGCGAAACCGAGGGGGCCGCATCCCCAAGAAGAGGATGGAAGCTCAGAGCTTTCTAGCCCGGGACGGGCTGGGGATTTGTGGGAAAAAGCCGGCGCTGCTTCTCGCAGCCGTTCCCTGCTCGCCAGCTCCGGGGAGAGATAAGAATCTCCCGTCCCGCAGCGAAGCGGGGGCGCTTTTCCAGCCCAGGCTGGGAGCGCTGGCAGCAGGTACCCCCGGGAGCGCCCCGGCACGCCGGGAGGAGCGGCTCCCCCCGAGCATCCTTCCCGGGGATCCCGACCCCGCTCGCAGCCGCATCCCGGTGTAAATCACCCCTGCCGGCAGCCGGGCCTCAGTGCCAGGCTGGAAGCGGTGGCAGTTCAGGAACAGCATCTCCTTTGGCAGCGTCAGCAACATCCTGCCCTCTCCCCTCCAAAGTGAGTCTGATCCAAACCTCTGCCAGGCAACAATCGGGATTAATCGCTTTGCCCGATGTTCCAGAGCTGTGGTAACTCCTGGTAAATGCTCAGTCTTCGATTGTGCTTAAAGCCACACTCTACATCAACAACAAACAACAGAGATTTCCTGGACGAGGATTATTCTGCTGAGAATCCTACTCGATTCCAGGCAAAATGCACTCGGGAACCTGCTCCAACGTCAGCCCTGCTGAAGAATCTCCCCAGCCGGCGTTTCCCCGTTCCGCTTTCTCCTCTGCCAGGCTAACCAGTTAATGGACCGGTAATTCTTACTACACTTTAATAAACTCTGTAAATGGTCCCCTCGCGGCTTGGAGGTGGGGGAGACGGACTTAAACAGATAAATCCCCAGCCCTTCCAATCCTGCTCCAGCCGCTCACAACACGCAGGAGGGAATCTGTCTCTTTCCATTCAAGGAGCCGATCGGAGTTTGATTATTTAAGAGCCGAGAGCAGCACAAACCAGGCTGCAAAGTGTCTCGGGGAGCGCAGAGGGGCAGGAGCTCATCTCAGAGGGCCCGATCCTGCATCCCGAGCACAGCGGGAGCTCCCGGTAAGGCGGCATCGCCTTCCCCACCGGGGCTGACGGGGTCACACGCTGTCGAGCTGGGGAGAGGGCAGGTTTATCCCTTGAGGGGGAAAAGGTATTCACAGAATCACTAGGTTGGAAGAGACCTTTGAGATCATCAAGCCCAACTGTACCCGTCTACTATTAGCTCATATCCCTAAGCACTTCATCTATCCATCTTTTAAATATCTTCAGAGATGGGGACTCAACCACCTTCCTGGGCAGGCTCTGCCAATGCCTGAGAACCCTTCCTGCGAAGGAATTTTTCCTAATGTCCAGTCTGAACCTCCCTAGGCACAACTTGAGGCCATCCCCTCTCGTCCTGTCACTTGGAAGAAGAGACCAGCACTCACTTCTCTACAACCTCTTTTCAGACAGTTGTAGACAAGGTCTCCCCTCATCCTCCTTTTCTCCAGGCTACACAACCCTAGCTCCTCATAATGCTTGTTCACCCCTTCACCAGCTTCATCGCACACCCTCCAGCACCTCCATGTCTTGCTTGTGACGAAAAAAAAAAAAAAAAAAAAACCTGAACACAGTGTTGCGAGGGTGGGGAGGCCCTGAAACAGGTTGTCTAGGGAAGTCATGGAGGTGTTCAAGGCCAGGCTGGATGAGGTTATGAACAACCTGCTCTAGTGGAAGGTGCCTCTGCCGGGTAGGGGGATTGGATCGGGTCCCTGCGGGGCTGGGGACCGGGACCGGGGGCCGTTCGGGGACCGGGGTACCGGCTCCATCCCCCCTGCGGGGGGATGGAGCCGGTACCCCGGTCCCCGAACGCCCCCCGCGGGCGACTCGCGCTGCTGCATCTCCCGGCCCCGCACCGGGGGCGAGCCCCGTGTCATTATTTTACCGTAAATCTTTGAAACGCTGGAACTAATTACGGAGGGGATATGTCTCAATTTGTTCCGCATTAGCGCCGCGCAGGGACGCAGGCACCGAAATTGATGGGCCCGGTCCAGCGGCGCTGACCCCGCGTTCAACCCGGGAGGGGCCGCGCTCCGCCTCCCGCACCTGCGGAGCCGGTGCCCGCTGCTCAGCCCCCGTGCGGAGCGGAGAGGGCTCTGCTGGATTTATTGGATTTATCCGGGATAAATCACGGGGCTGGAGGAGGGTCGTAAAGCATCTCTGCGGTCCTGCCCTCGCCGGGGTTCTGGGGAGCAGGAGTTCACAGAAAGCTGGGGATCAGCAACAATCTCTCAGATCCAGCGCGTGTGAGGTTTCAAAAGCCTTGGATATACAATGGGATTTAATTACGGAGCCCCTAAAATTAGGGTATACAATGGGATTTATTTACGGAGCAGCTAAAACCATCACAGACAATTTTTTATAAGTATTTGGTGCTTGCATACAAAAGAATTTGTGGGGGGAAAAAGCTATTCCTAGGTAATACGTTCAGCTCTCTTGGCATCACCTCTAATGGTTTTGAAAGTGACAACATATTTGTATTGGGAGGGGAAAAAATATTCTAAAACGCAGAATATTGTTAATTGACATACCATAACTGAGATCTAAGGAATTAATTTCTCTCTGGTTTTAGTATGCAGATTCCACTATAAAGGCATTGCTGAACTCTAAATGTAATATAAAAGAAATGTAATACAATATAATATAATACAATATAATTTAATACAATATAATATAATACAATATAATATAATATATCAGCAACAGTACTTGCCATGGACACAAATCTGAAGAATTCTTTGAGCCACCTGGAATACCATCTTTGAATATGAGTACGTATCTGAAATGCAAACCAAACATTTATACTTTCAGAAGAGTTGGGGAAAGCTCCAGCTGACGTGGAGCTGCTGTTCCCAGGCAATATTTCTGGTACCGCACAGGTAGGGAAAGGTAGTTTACAAGGGATAACACACACAGCCTCAGGTCTCACTAACCATTGAGTATGACAGCACAGGGATGGAGGATGAATTGTCCTTTACCAGTTTCTCCAGTAGATTGGATGTGAGCATATTTTCCTAAACACTAACCAGTCATGCCTTCATCTTTCAACTTCATTCTTGACCAACACATTTTAACAATGCAAGCAAAGTCCAACTCTCACTTTGTTCTTGCAAAGCCCTTTAGCAGCCCTGTGCAAAGATACTGTCTTGACCAGCCCTCCTCAGGGGGAAACTATGTCTCATTCATAGAATCACAGAATAATTTAGGTTGGAAAAGACCAGCTGTAAACCTAACGCTGCCAAGTCCACCACGAAACCATGTCCCTAAGCACCACATCTACATATTTCTTAAATACTTCCAAGGATAGTGACTCAACCACCTCCCTGGGCAGCCTGTTCCAGTGCTTGACAACCCTTTTGGTGAAGTAATGTTCCCTAATATCCAATCTAAACATCCTCTGGTGCAACTTGAGGCCATTTTGTCTCATCCTATCACCCGTTACTTGGGAGAAGCCTCTAACACCTGCATCACTATAACCTCCTTTCAGGCAGTTTTAGAGAGCAAAAGTTCTTCCCTCAGGCTCCTTTTCTCCAGATTAAACAAACTCAGTTCCCTCAGCCACTCTTCATAAGACTTGTTCCCCAGATCCTTCACCAGCTTTGTTGCTCTTCTCTGGACACACTCCAGCATCTCAATGTCTTTCTTGCAGTAAGCAGCACAAAACTTAACACAGTATTTGAGCTGCAGTGCCACCAGTGTCAAATACAGGGGGACAATCACTTCCCTGTTCCTTCTAAGTCACACTACTTCTGATACAAACCATGATGCTATTGGCCTTCTTGGCTACCTGGACACAGTGCTGGCTCATATTCAGCCAGCTGTCAACCAACACCCCTAGGTCCTTTTCCACCAAGCAGCTTTCCAGCTGCTCTTCCCCAAGCCTGTAGCATTGGATGGGGTTGTTGTGACCAGAGTGCAGGACCCAGCACTTAGCTTTGTTCAGCCTCATACAGATGTCCTCAGCCCACCAATTCAGCCTGTCCAGATCTCTCTGCAGTGCATTCAACATTGCAAACTCACTGAAAGTGTACTCATTCCCCTTGTCCAGATCATAAAGATATTAAACAGAACTAGACCCAACACTGCGCACCAGGGAACACAGCTAGTGGGGCTCCAGTGGAGCTGGTCTGTCTTACTTCAGTTGAGTACCCTTTTCATAGCATTTTGGTCACGTCCTACACATTTCAGAAGACTTAACATGTGTAAGCACCCGACTGGAGGTGCTTTAGAGTAAGAGTGGTCCCACTGAAATCAGTGCTTAAAGACTCCAGTCTGCCAGGGTCTAACACCCCACACCATGCAGCAGGGAAAACCAAGCATATCCTCTTTGCTTACGGATGTTCGGTGAGCACAAGAAACAAATGGTGAAGACAATGTGATTGGTGTCTTAGGCAGAGGAGGAACTAAAGCTCCTGTTTTGTGTTCAATACCTTCTGCATGCTCTTGCAGAAATGCAAGGGGTGACAGTAGTTTTGCCAGCTCACTGGGGGACTCCAGCAGTATTTATGGAGTCCTTTGAGACCTTAGGTAAGCAAAGAAAGGCAGATGGTCGTTGCATTACGCAGCACAGCACAGTGTGATCTGCCAGGGATTTGACCTGTGAGGGGGTGGCAGGGCTGGAGCGCTATTGCAACACAGTGAATCCCTGCTCCTAGCCCCACTAGCACAGCAGACACCAACAGCTTCTTCATAGCCTTGGGAGAGATTCTACTGCCTTCACAGCCTCAGCACAGCCCTTTAGCTTCATTAGTAACTGAGCATACCCAGTCTCTCATTTAACTGCAGATACATAAAGGTACGTGCCTCTTTTCTCTCTCTGGACTATGTGTACTAACATGTGTGGATTGCAGCAATACACAAAAGGCAATCAAGCTCATTTTTCTCATCCTGTTGGCTGGAAGCAACAGGCAGTAGAAACCTAGCTCCAACCAAAACAAGAGCTTTCCCAGTTCTTTGTTCTGGGGCTTCCCATTCAATGCATTTTTTTCTTCAAACCCAAATCTTTATGGCCAGTCTCTCTCTTGTGCGTGTATTGTGTGTTCCTGCCTGGGATATACAGTCCATCTGCAA
Organism: Clamator glandarius; assembly: GCA_033459285.1. Lineage (NCBI taxonomy): Eukaryota > Metazoa > Chordata > Aves > Cuculiformes > Cuculidae > Clamator > Clamator glandarius. Next base: position 2,907,197 of record JAUNZM010000540.1, on the reverse strand, counting down.
GGGTGAATGGTCATCTGAAAACTCTGGCTTCAGGGCCTCAGCCCAAGAGAGATCTGCTGCAAGCAAGGATAGAAGTCCTGGTGCCCTCCACAGAATTGAGTACAACCTATATGAGCTGTGCAGGTGCCTGCATAGTTCTGATCAGCATGTCACTGCAGGACTCGGCTGCTTTCTCAGTCGCGACTGTCACTGCTCAGCAGCAGCCTCATCTCACAAAGCTCATGCTGAGAGGGAGCCATGCAGGCACAGTTGGGAGAGAGCTCATGTGTTGAACTTGCCTTAGAAGTCACGTTTCTTCTTCATGAGAAGCAGGAGATTCCTTCCCCTGCAGGTTTTATGCTTGTTTGATTCTGCTAAATTCATCCGAGTATGTAGAAAAGCACTATGAGTTTGCTGCAGTCATTGAGTTATGGGCTTTTAAACTGATCAAATCTATCACTTGTTTTTCCCTCCTGTTGCATGAAAGCAGTGTTTATTAAAGTGCAGCTCTGAACTAAGACCTACTTTTGTGATGGCTTGACAAACCTTTCTTGAAATACATAACATGTTAGTTGAAAAGAAAGAAGTACAAAGGAACCCTGTCAACTTGTTATTTATGGTTTTTTAAATGAAACAACGAAAGGAACAACTAAGTAAGCGTGATTCTTTTCTCTAGATTGCACTATCATAGATTAATAGCTGCATGAACAGATTTGCAAGTAGCACCATCATGCTAATCAAGATATTAAAAGAGTTTATGAGCAGTCGCTTAGAAAATGCAAGATAAAGCCTATGGAAATCTGATACTGGGCAATGGTGCATTTATTCCAAACATAATACTGACTTCAGCTTCCATAAATCCTTGGCAAACAAAACTTCCATTGTGATCACTGTTCCAGATCTAAATGATTTATTTTTTTTGTTGGTGGACATTGGACATATCTCAGAATGTACCAGTTACGTACCTACTGACACAGAGTTAATCATGCCCCCATGAGAGAATAAATATTAAATTCAAATAAGAAGATAATTCAAAGAAGGAGCATCCTTATAAGAAGAAGCTTTTTATTTATTAGCAAACGACTTACATGAAAAACTCACATTTATGTGTGATTTTTTTCAAAATTCTGGGTTTCCACAGTTCCAACCCATTAGCTCTTGGGACCAGAGTAGATGTTGGATTGTGTGTGGTTTCAAAACTTAGCAATACTTATCTCATTGCTTCACTCCCAGCAGCAGCAGCCTTTGCTATTTCTATGTGCACTTGAGGAAACATGTTCTACTGCTTTGAGCAGCTGCTAAAAAACAAAAAGGATATACTGAAAGGCCAGTGGAGACCCACCAAGAGAATAGTCTGTCAGATCATTTTCCTAACTCCATGATCTAAGCTTCCCAATTTGTAGGAACATTGTGGTCTTCACTAGCTCTGGGTTTCTTGGATTTTGCATGCTTGCTTTTCTCCTTATTTTTCAAATCCAAATATATTCTCATCTATCAATTTATTCTCTAAATCTCTGGGTACAAGTTAAAATAAGTTAATCAAATTGGTTGGATATCAGCTAAAACCACAATTTTCCTCAGGTATACTTCTCTCAGAGGAACTACTGGAATCAACTTTAGCTGGACACCAGATCTATAATGAAATAATTCTATGTAAGAACAATGTGAACACCTTGTAATCGCTGTATATGCTTTATTATGGAGTGAAAGTTCTTGAATAAGTTGAACAGGTTCTTGAATAATTTTCTTTATTGTGCTACTCTGTTCAAGCATAATAAAACCTCCCTAGCCAAAGAAGGATTTCAGAGTATTTCACACTTGCAATATGCTCTACTCCGATACCATCTATCAATAATATCATCCAGATATTGTAAAGGTTTGGGCCCAGATTCATGATTACATACACAAAGGCACAGGAAATTGTTACCTAATGCATTTGTAAAGACTGAGTTCCTTTGGGCAGCTGGATGCAACCTTGTAGTTTCCTGTACCTAGTATCAAAGAAACAGGATCAGTCCCATAGTCACAGTAAACACATTTGAATGCACAAGCCCAGAAGAGGTAGGTTTTCTTCAGGAGCTGTAATATTATTTAGTAATACCAACCCAAAGAGAAGCCATAGGCCAGCCAGCACACAAGGGATGCTCTGGGCTGCCCAGCAAATACAAGGAATCCAAAGAACCTCAAACACAGTTAAAAGATGGGAAACACTATCCACTCGTGGATGCCAAGTTATTAGGTGGCTACAGAGCTATGCTTTGTGGAGCACTGCAAGGCACTCTGAATAGGCTTGTACAACTTTTCCCAAATCACAGAAGTCTCCTGGGAAGCTTCAGTAATCAAACAAGATCTCGTGGTCAGGAAGCTTTTCTTCATCCAGCCAATTTTATTTCCCCTCCATCATTCCATCTATTACTCATTACATCCTCCTGCCAAACTCCACATAATTCTCTCTCTCTTGCTTACATGTTTCAGTTACATGTAGACCATTATGTCCTTTTATCCCAGCTTTTCCTACCCCTTATCCAGGCTGCAAGTATTTAGTCCTTGTCATTTTTCCTACTTTCCTCCTCTGAGCTCCCTCCAACAGCACCTCTCCAGATGAGAGGCACACTAAGCTGAACTAAATATTCTGCAAATAATTACATTTGACAATCTCTAAATTTAAGGACGCACAAACCGACAACTAAACCACTTTGAAGAACTGACTGCAAGTCCAAAGCATTAAAATTGTCAAATCAGGATAGGGAACTTTGGATAGCACTGTTAGATCAACTTCAGAGGAAGCCTTCAAGTAATACCTTTAAAAAAAATTCCTTGGTCTGCTTTATGGTCCTTGCTTCAAGGAATGTGTCATTAAGTACACATTTGCAGGGATTTTTATGTACAAAATATTTCATCAGCATTCTGTCATTGCGTCCTTAGGAAGATAGTGGAGCATGTTATCCTCACAATCTTGTAATATATCCTTGAGACAACTTAATTACTTTTCCAAGATACTGAAGTTCATATAAAAGCAACTTTTTACCCAATTCAATCACTCATTGTTGAGCAACTCGTGCTTAAAACATTAGAACATTACTGTATTACACAGTTACAGTAGTTTGCTTCTATCATCATATCCTACTTCAAATAAACCTTTCCATAGCCTTTCACTGTCAGAAACATGTGGTTCTTATCCATTAATAAGGCAATTTCAGTCCTCAAACCACAGCATATCACAAACAATATTTCACCTACATAACAATTTCATAAGCTCAGGTTGAAAGACTTCACGTCCAGTCATCTGAAGATGGTGAACATGGTAATTTATCTCTTCAAAATCTGGGAGCGCTGTCTATTTGACAGTAGGATTCACATCCAGTTAAGACAGACCATTACCTATACACTCATTTTTGCTAAACTTAATCAGCTTTATGACTAGACATTGATAATGGTACATGTTTATGTAGGGTCCCAAAGCTGACAGAGTCACATTATCACTCCCTGAAATCTGAGTTTGATTTTTCCTCCATTCCAGTTCCACTGGAACTTCAGATCACAGATCAGCCTCGAGGAAAGATGTGAGACAGGTATTGGTACCACAACATGCAGTGCAACATGTTAAACAGCCTTTGTGCAGCACACAAATAAGCACTACGTTCTTTTTTAATCCGTGGAAGGTTTCAGGTTTAGAGTGAGCCCTGATGCTCCCTGGGCTCTTGTCCAAAGCGTGTGCTAGGACCGCTCAACGGCATGGTCCACTGGGGGCACTGAAACTTTCACCGTGACTGGAAGAAGGGCAGTGGCCACAGAATTAAGACAACCACTATGTGACCTGAGGGAGATCTCAGTGCCTGAGCAAGAAACATATGGCCATCTTTCAGAATGGAAAAGGCAACTGGCAGATTTAAAGGACCATGAATACACAATAGGAAGGAGACATCAGAGTGTAGCACTGGCATCTACCTGCTAAGCCTTCACCTCTGTGGAGAAGAAATGGCATATAACATGCATGCCTCAAGCCAAATCCAAATTCCTGTACTAGAACTATATTCTTACAGGATGGTTTCTTTCTTTGCATAAGGATAGTCTCTGCATATACCTCCAGCTTCCATGCTTTTTCTCCTCCTCCTCAAATTTGCTCTTGTTATAAGAGAAGGATGCACTCCATCTCAGTCTTTCTTAGGTAAATGAATGGAGCTACACAAGACACTTGTAGATATTTTTGATGCCAAAACCACAAAGTTTCTCTGATTACCTGTCATGCATTAACCAGGGGAAAGGGAGCAAAGGGAGTCTCATCCCTCCTCCCCTCTCTCCTGCCTTTGATGCTGGCTGCTCCAGCATACAGCTCCACCTCACCTCATGCAGTCCTGGACTCTTGGCCGTTCTCTGACTTTTTCCACTGTGAACTGGAGTCACGTTCTCTATTATGACTAGAAAAAATAGGTGGCACAAGGTATGGAAGGTATTGGGCCCCATGACTGCTGACAAATCTCTATGTGCTATATGGATTATGTTGGAAGCATATTCATAGAGATACTGTTCGTGTTTATGAAGTCTTTTGGGGTGAATGTTGCTCAATTGAAAAGCAGCATAGAAATTTAACAAAAGCCACGCTGCAAAATGTAAAAACAAAACAGAAAAAGTAATTCTCCCACAGGAACTGAAAGGCATTTCATACATGTCCAATGAGACATTAAAAATAATTATGTGGAAGAGTAATAGCTCCCTTGGTTGTTTTAATATATTTTTGTCTACAAACAAGAAACATTCTCTAAACTGCTGCCTTGGCTTGGCTTGAAAGGTCTCTCAAACAAAAGCCCTTCAAGTGACCCTTAGATTATTAAAGCTCAGTAACAATGAATGTGGATCTCAGTTCAAACAAAGACTGTAAAAATAAAGACAGCAGTTTTGGTCTTGGAAATGTGTATGCCTCAATAACTGGAAACACATAGAATATATTTTTTATCAATAGTTATACCTTCTCTGAACAAATCCAAAACCTTTTGTATAAAGTTTTCAACATTGTTTTTCTTTTAAGCAATAACTACACATAGCCTCACTTCTAGTACAAATGTAAAGGTTGGATGCTGTCTGAGTTTAAACTTCCCAGAGAGCAATTCACATCACCAATGATTTTTCTTTTCTTTTTTTTTTTTTAATTCTATTCTTAATGATTTTTCCTCCAGAACTTGCTAAATGTCATTATTATCATCATAAAGGTTTGCGGTGAACAAAAAATGCCAGCAACGCCAAATTACAAAGCTTAACACACTGATCTGTGCCTCCCATGAGAAGGATACAGAGGTTGAGATGTCCAATGACAGACATTAATGTCAGATGCTAAAGCAGGAAAAGTAAACACGGGAGTGGGGAGAGATATATAGGCCCCATAGAATATCTTGTTTTGAAAGTCATATGTCATTTAAATGGCCTTTATAACCGAAGAAGTCCATTAAGTATATATTTCTGTGTAGTTTGCAGGCAGGACATACACTGCTGCCAGTTGATAGAGTCAGTTTTGCACTTGTGAGTAGGAGGCACAACTTCTTGGAACCGTATCATCGCTGTGAGCCCAAATGGCTGTGCACAGCACTCCCACTAGACTAAAATGGATGTTGTCAAAGCAAGTGGACCATCCAAAGTGTCAAAATGACCATAGAACTTGTGCCTCCTTTGTGTCTACTAGCCTCTTGCAGCCAGTGGAAGAACTGGAGAAGTAGGGACCTTAGCAATAGCTAGGAGAAGGTGACAAGTGACCTAAAGGACAGCAGCCTTCTGTCCTTCCCACTTAGCTCACTGGACAGCTCACCAGCCTGTCACCTGTTGATCTGGCTTTTCGTGTGTGCCCTGGTCTTTCTTCCCCCATCACCCTTCCAAATCAGTAGCCCAGCTCTCCCATCTCTGCCACACATCCATCAGATTTGTATTGAGCTCCATTCCCTATTAACACAGTGGCATCAAGCAGACACAAGTGTTTGGCCATTTCTTAGCTGGACAGACTGTGTCACATTAAAACTCTCTCTGATGTTTTCATTATGGAAGTTTACCACCACTGGGAGTACTGGTAGAGCTGAACAGGTGGATAAAAACACCACATGTTTTCCCAGAACAGGCACCTCCTATACATTAACAAAGGCAGACAATGGATGCGTCAAAGTGATTGCTCTCATTTGCCACGGCCAACCCACCTTTTTACCTCTTTGGCCGTATTTCTGGACAGAAAGCTCAAATGAGCTTGACACTTGTAATAGAGAATGCACAGGTAAAACGGTGCATCTGCTTTAACAGCTTGGAAGCCATAACATCACTTCTCTACCTTGGGATGCTTAATGACTGGAATTGGATTAGTATCCTTGCTGACCAAAGGTTTCTATTCAACCTACTTCTAATCAGAGAGCGAAATTAGTGATCTTTGTGTTATGCCCGATTCCTGCCCAGGGGGCTAGGGAGATGTTTGTTCTGCATAACCATGGCAACAAAATTGGCAATTTGCATCAAGTTTGGCTGTTCCTGTGAACAGGAATTACCCTCTGAACTCTATTTACCAGATACCAAGAACCAGCAGTGCGATAATGATGCATTTAACACTGTGACGCATTTAATACCAGTCGTGATAGAATGGACTTGAATACAGTAATAATAAAAGGCACTATAACCTACCAATCTACCTCTTTCTCATTCTCTTCAATGTTTTGAGATATCTGTATTTTCTCTTAAATTTAGTGAGCTTCTCTTCCTGCCTTAATGATAATCTCTTTGCTCTTGCATTGCAAAGACTAATACAATAAAGCTCACCTGTAACATGGTGTGATCACACTGTTCAGTGAAAGTATAGCTTCTCTAAGTACATTAATACAACCCATTAAATGAAATACAGGACAAAAATTAATAGGTATATACAGGAGGAAAATGTTTCTGAATGAGATCTGGAAAAGAAGACAGATGAAAGGATGACTGAATTAGATATACTGAATAGATTAATAGCCAATAATGTCATTACTGGTGTTCTTCAAAGTACTGATTTACTTTTAATGAGAATTCACAATCCTTAAATGCAGGAATCTCTGTTCTGTGTTTACACAGTGCTTAGAACAGAACAACACTGGTCTGCCATCAGGGTTCCTAGGTGCTTCAGTGGGACAAATAAAGAGGAACAGCAGCAGATGAAAAGCGATTATTAGAAAATCTTAATTCTTAACAGTTTAGCTTAACATCTAGTACTAAGAAACTAGAGCCTGGATTTCCACACAGTTCTTCTCAGAATTACTGCTTACTTTTGTCAGCTGCCTAATTTTTATAGTTTGCACAACTCTTCTTACTCTAAAGTTAGTTAGATGACAATAGTGTTGATGGCCTCCTGTAATTACCTTTTTACTATCGTGCTTTCTATAACAGTATAGTAAGAAGCTTCTCAGTCAGAAAAGAAACCCTAATCATGTTGTGTCTCTGCAAGCACCAAGATCACATAATGACCTGCAGTACATTACAAAATTCTAGTCAAAATCGTAGAATGGGGAAAGAAGGATGAATTTGAGAGAAACTGGATGTAGCGAATGAGATATTTACGCATTTAAGAGTCACATCTTTTTTTTCAAAAGGATGGATGACCAATTAATATTGATAGCTGCTATACCTAGAAAGAGGAAAACTAAATATATTTATCATTAAATGTGACAGGGCAATACATAACAGAAGACTCTGTCCTGGTGTTCATGTCTATCTGTCAACAAAAAAGGCCAAACAAAAGCATGATGTCTGTTCAAGGAAATGGTAAACTAGGACTTTTCATTTCAAAAGTCTATAGTTTATTAATACTTAAGATTTACTTTGTCATTTCTTTATCATTTTTGGTCTTCTGTATTGAGTAAAGCTACCTAACATCAGAACACCTGAAACGATGCTAAGCTGAGGAGAAATATACTTGTTGACTTTCTTCGGGCTATCCATCAAGTGCAGAGGGAAGAAAGAAATCAAAGGAACAGAATGATGATAGCAAAAAAACTCTGTCAAGCCAACATAAACTAGGCAGGACTAGCTGTGCAATGCTTTGCTTGTAAAATATGTAAAGAAATTAATCCACTGCTATTTTTTAAAAACAAAATATGCATAAACTGACAGAGAAGTACTAACATGCTTAAAGTATCATTTCACATGCATATTTAGTTTAATCCAAGCAGTTAAAAAGTCTTGGAAACCAAAGCAAAAATATTTTATCTTGGTTCAAGCAAAGCATTTGAAGGCAGGTTCCCTTAGGAAACAAGGCTTATGTGATTGCACTGCCAGTCCTTCTGTCTCTCAGATAATTTCTCAACCTCAGACCTGCTTCAGTCAAATTCTGTAAAGACATTCCCAACAAAGCTAAGTGCGCACAAACTTCAAGAAACTGGCAGCTCAATAGAAACAAAGGGATCTAAAGTAGTGCCCTCACTAAAGCAGCTCTGCCGCGTGAGCTCAGCAGTTATTTGTACAGTTTGGCTCCCTCTTGGCTGGTTACTCATCAGAACTGACTACACGCGCTACCATTGCCCAGCTGTTATGTGGGGAGAATTAAAGGAAATGAAGGTAGTTAGAGGGGAGGGAATCACAGGGGAAACATAGGGAAGAGAGGCTGAAGGGTGGGCAAAGAGCTCAGAGGCAAGGATTCAAATCCAGGCAGCCAGGATTAATTAGTTCCACTGTCATAGAACAACTTGTTTCTCAGGTCAGCCAAGAGGCTAGGAAAAGGAGTTATTTGCACAGCTCAGTTGATATTAGTCTTGCAAAATCCTTATTTGCTGGTATATAAGATCCTGCTTCCAAACGTGGAGGCTTATGCAGATAGAAGATCTGATCTACACTCAGCAAGCTGAACGGGACATTGACACTGATGAAGGAAGGAAAAGATGCATAATAACTCTGATCTAGAGGTGCAACAAACATCAGGTTGTTTTAAGTACTCTAGAGAACAGCTTGTATCCTTCCAAAGAGGGATATTTTATACTTCTTTTCATCTGCACCATTGTCCCCATAAACCAACCTTTTATTCTGCCTGGGAATAGTAGAACGTGTTAGTTGGGACAGAGTTTACTAGATGTTGAGTTAGTTGGGATTGATTTAGCCATTTAGGCTTTTAATTGTGCTTAAGGAAACGTGCTGAACTTTGAAGAAGTTGTTTGATGCCATTTTTTCTGAGCAGGAGGTAAACTGATTCTCTTTCATTTCCTATAAAGGACCCTATAAAAAGTTGTCCTGTGACATACACAAAAGGAAGCCAAAAACCCAAAAGGCCCGTCTGGCAGAAACCACCCTGGGCAGATGTGTTTGTAAGCTATATATCAATTCCTTGCACTGTCAAAAACTGACATTAGATGATAAAAAGTGCGCAGGTCACTCTAGAATACATAGCATTACAAGAAAATTTTCAGTCTTCTCATTCTCAGCTTTCAGTTTTTCCCATGTGACAAGACCTGTGACACCAGCTCCATTGTTACAGTATCCTCCATTTCTGAATGTCATTAAGTATTCAGTGACATCCAAAAATCAGCTTCAGTTTTGCTCTAGGCAGAGCAGAGAGCCAGTTGTTAACAGGGGGCTTGACAAGGGCAGAATCAGAATTATCTTCTTGCATTCAACAAGCACTCACTGGAGTGAGTCCCAGTGTCTATTAGATCAGTAGCTGTCACTTAAAAATCCTGCTTTTATTTTAACAAAACCATCTCTAAAGGAGTGGTACAACCCCCCAGAAAGCCTTTTCTAGTTCCAGTTTTGTTTAAGTGGAGAGATCCAACTCCTTTGTGGTTTGCTTCCAATATTAGTAGCAGCTGAGGTCCTCAAAAAGCTAGCTTAATACCCATAGAATCATAGAATAGAACCACAGAATAGCTTGGGTTGGAAGGGACATGAAAGTTTATCCAGTTCCAACCCCCCTTCCACAGGCGAGGACACCTTTGACTGGACCAGGTTACTCAAAGCCTCATCCAGACTGACCTTGAACACCTCCAGGACTGAGGCTTCCATGACTTCTCTGAGCAACCTGTTCCAGTGCCTCACCACCCTCACAGTAACAAATTGCTTCCTAACCTCTAGCCTAAATCTACCTTTTTTCATCTTAAAACCTTTACCTCTTGTCTTTTTCCTACACTCTTGATAAAAAGCCCCTCTGCATCTTTCCTGTAGGATGGATGCTGCAAGAAGTCCCCTGGTTACTTACAAAAGCAGGTAAAAGTAAAAACACCAAGCATGCAACCAAGAACATGTGCTCAGCTGTACCAGGGCTTGTCCTAAATGGGGAGACATATTTCCATGGGAAGGAAAAGTTTGGATTGCTCTTCAGTGTCTTGTTAGCTATGGGTTAGGACTGGTACCACCTGAGGCTAAACCTTCTCAACAAAAAAGTTCCCAAGCCAGTGGCTGTGTTTAAACTGTCTGGAGGTAGCTGCTAAAGCTTGTAATGAGGATATGGCCCCAAGTTACCCACATGGCTTCCACTGGGCCTCTGGGGGTTTCTTCTTCATTGCAACAGAGATGTGGGAGCAGAAGAGAATGAAAAAGGCTCGTATGTGCCCAGGTCTCACTCTAAGAATAAATGGCTAAATCACACTGCAAAGAGGATCACTCTTGATTATTCAGTTTAGGTGTAACATGTGGCACTTTCATAGAAAGAAAAGCAGCAGAATTTGTCCGCAGAGCAGTTTTAGTATGGGGTTTCATCGTTTAGGTTGCTGCATTCTGCAGAGGTAAAAGGAAAGGAGCAGGAACCAGAAAGGACCACGCAAACTCGCCGGCAGAGCAGACCTGGTTATCTCCCAGTGCAGCCAAAAGTCTTTGCTGAAAAGACAGCAGAGTTGTTTCATGAATGTGGAGGGGGGGCAAAGAGGTATAGGAGGAAGTTAGAGATGGTTTTGGGAGACACTTATACTCTCCTGCCATCATCTCCTGTCCAGGGTATGTCAGATGCATCTTTTCTGTTTTCTAGGTGCCACCTAATGGGTTGCATAAGTTAAAAAAAAAAAAAAGATTAAAAAATAAAGTGGTCACAGCGGTGAGGAGTGCACTTGCACACCAGAGAATCCACAGCTGTGTTTTAGATAGTTAAAGCCCTTTGCCATTGGTAGCCTTTCATCTGGACAGACACATTCATAGAGCTGTGACTTGTACCCATGAGAGCTGTGTGCCAAAGAAAGCCCAGGTCATTTTCATGGCCGTTCATCTGGCATTTGTGTTCTTAGATTTCCTATTGTCCAGGCAAGGACTCTGACAGGGCTAAACAACTCCACAGCCAGCAAATAAATCCAGAGCATATCGGTGTCTCATATAAAGTACCACTGACTTCCAATATTTTCAAAACAGGTCCAGGAAGAGGCACCAGCTACAAGAATGCCCTATATAAGCTAAAGAATCCCTTGGTTAGAAGGCAAGCAGGATTACACAGGCATGCACTTCAGCAACTAAACTATCGCTATTCAGCAGCACCTCAGGCTGCATAAAAGGAAAGAAAAGGGGGATTACAAGGCAAGCACACATTCTTTTGAAAAATTACCTTATTTTCACTGAACAAGGCTTGCATGAATTATAACTCGGAATTGCTCAAGAGTGAGATGGATTTAATGTTTACCTACTCTTCAGCAGAGGACAAAGAGAGCCTGATTTTTACTGTGCTTCACAAAGGGAATGCTGCCACAGCTCTCTGCACAGCAACTGCAACCAGAGGTTCCCAAAACCTAAACTGGTTCTGACACAAATCCTTCCATGAATCTATCACTGGCCTTCAGTACCTTAGCTCTCCTCCTTATTGAGATAAGAATGTGAGTGACAGTGCTGGCGCAACCCACAGCACAGATCATCCTCCAGCTCTCTGGATCATCTGGAGTAGCCTCAGGTAAATTCTTCGGAAATTAAGCTTCAGTTGAACTTGAGTGACTAATATGTTAAAACCCAAAACTTTCCTTTGGGTTTTAAAAATTTAATTATATTCCACCCTCAAATTTTCCTGCTCATTGAAAACACACAGCTGCACTGGTGAAGCTGTCAGTGAAAGGAAGCTAGAGGTTTTGGCAGCTGCACAGAGGGAAAGAGGTGAGGCCCTGGACTCATGAGAAGGCGTTGGAGACAGTTTTGGTTTGGAGATCTTTAGAGCCTGCTGACATTTCTGGTGATCTGAAGAAAATTCATTTTATCCCCACCCTTTTGCGAATAAGGCAGAGGTGACTAGGTTACAAGCCAGTTGGTCTCGGTCTCAAGCTCTTTTGGTGACATATTGTATGATCATACTCAAACAGAGCTTGACTCTACCTCCACTGTAGAAAGGAGGAGGTGCGCTTTCTGGAAATGAACATTAAGATCTGGGCCAGTGCAAAGGGACAACTCGCTGCGGGATAACTGTCTGCAAGGAACCATTAGACTTAGGGTTATACTTAGTCTTAGAGGTGTCCTGTAGAGGGTTGTCCCCATGCAGAGTTGTCCTAGATGCCTGGGGCAGCTTGGGAGGAGGGTTCTCAGTTCTATGAAACTTATGTCTTTAAGCCCAAAAGCACTCAAGGCACATGCTGATGTTCCCAGCATGGATTTTAGCACAGGAGCATTGCATACACAATTCTCAGCTAGAGGATCTTCTTGGAAAGAACCTGCTCATCGCACAAGTCACCCTGAAGGAGCTATACTGAGCAAAAGAACAGCCTTCCTGGTATTTACTTACCTTTGCACACCACAAAAATATTTTCTCTTTGAAGCAAAGTTCAACTTTTTCTACATTTCTAGAGCCCCTATCACAGAGGAGAGAGCCAGCAGTATGGCTCCAAGGCACTGCCACAGAATAAAACAATAACAGAAATTATAATCCTCTGGGAAATTTATTTTCAGCCTATAGTTTAGTTACTTAAAATGTTACAGAGAAAGGTAAAACTCACAAGACAGACCAATATCCTCTGAATAAATTCCTAGGATTGTGAAATACCATAGGAAAAAAATCACCAACTTCAAATAAGGCTGCCTGAATAAAATTGGACTTCCCTGTGCAAGAGATGCTGTTTCACTACAGTGGGTGAAAAGTGCCATGGAAGTTTTGACTAGCATTAATTCTTAGTGCTGTTGTTTGAGCTGCTTACACTACACATCAGAGAAACATCTCCTGCCCAGCCATGTAGTACAGCACTACATTTTTGACCTAGAAAAGCCAGCTTTCAAATCACAATTTTACAGGAAGAGGTTCAGTACCAAAGTCATGCAGCATTATCCTGTCACTGAAATTAGTATCAGCCTTGCAGAGCATTGCAGCTGATATCGCTATTTTATTCCTGAACAGTGCTCAGTTTCTAAATATGTGAGCAGTGTATATTCCCAATGCTTCTCTCCCACCACTGCCTGGGGGGATGTTCTGCAGTTCACGTTGTAGTATGCAATAATACAACTATTACAACTTATTGTATAATCCAAATAAAATAATGAGACCAAATAAAAACACGTTATTGAGAAGAAGAGATGCACGGCATCTCCAAGAGCTACCAACAGCAAAAACAGAAAACGGCTGTCACAAAAGAGAGTTTAAGGAAGAGGGAAGAAGATGTCTTCACAGATCCTCCAGAAGGAAGAAAATGCCGCATTTCACAAACCTGACCTACTAATTGCTCTGCAGTATAGGGGTGACCATGTACCTCTCACAACAGAAGGACTGTCTAGGAAAAAGAATTTTCCCTAATTGCTTGCCACTCCCACTTGCAGCCTCTGCAGTAGAGAAAAAAATATTACTAACACCAGTTCTGGAGTACTCTGTCTCATACACACACTGTGCAGGTGTAGATGAACAAGTGATATCTAAGGTGCTGTTAATCAGGACCTGCTGCTCCAGTACCTATGAAAGAAAAATAGTGTATATGCTCTCATTGACACAGTGAAATCTCCTCTTCCTGCTCTGTAGGATTGGCCCCTCAAGCTCTCCTTGATGTGGTAATGTAGCATCAGACCAAAATGAAATGTGCAGCTTTCAGGAGTGTACATCAATGAGGGAACCGAAACAGGCTTATCAAAGAAAAACATTGACTCTGACCCATCCTTGGAACCAAATCAAAGAGTATCTAAGGGCAGTAATAGGTCTCCAAGAGGAAAAACAAATCCAAACTAGTTTAGAATAGATCCAAACAAGAATACATGGGGGGTTTTGTTGTGGTCATTGCCAGTCAGATTATGATTGGTTACAAATGTTAAGGGCTCTTGAGTTGCTGAGTCCTTAATCCATCAAATTGGTCATCACTATGTGCCAAGCAATGACCTCAGTCAAAAGCCATAAATCATTGCTTAGTTAAAGAATCAAGCCTGCAAGATCCCTCAAGTACCGCTTCTCTCGGCACTTGTGAATGGGGAAGGCAGGCTGCCCTGGATTTTGGATTAGCTGCTTCATATGGAGGAGGACAAAAGAGCTCTCAACCCCAAGTACCAAGCTCTGCATTAACAGAAGTTGGCATGGAGCATATGAAAAAAAAAACAATGCCAGAGTGTGTGTTTTGTATGTGGGTTATGAGCTGAAAGGTCTGCTTCCTTACAGTGTGGTCCCAGGAAGAGAATGAAAACAGCATGTAAGAAGTTAAAGCCAGCCCTCTTGTTGCTAATCCTCTTCAGGGCACTGCAAGCCACCTCTCAGTTACTACACTTTGTAAAGAATGCCTAAGCCACGTGCTGTTTACCAAATAGAATTATAAATTCCCAGAAAGTTCATTCTCTATTCAGAAGCAGCGGAATCACTAGCTATATTCCACTTGGCATAGGTATCAAATATGATGAAGACCAATTTAAAAGTATCAAAGTCAGTTTGCCTTTAATTATGCAAATAAAGCAGCTGTTTGCATACAATGGATTTGTCAGTAGGAACTGAACGATGAAAAGGACCTTAAAAACCTTTTATGAGGATTTTGAGAAGGCAAGAGAATGGGGTGGGGGAGAATACGCAGGGAAGGAACATTTAAAGCAGCAGAGAACAAGTATGGTCACATTTTTCATTAGTTAGCATTTTACAACAAACTCCATCTCCTGTAGTAGGGCAGTTTTCACACCACCTTCAAAAATCCCTCTCTACCCCAGTGGCTGTTAGCCTTGTTTTTCAAGCATGTATATGTTTGTGGGTATATATACATAAATTAAATACACATATATATTCAAATGACAGTACACAACCAAATTATAAATTAGAGTACACACACACCAGGCTTGAGTTCATTGTTCACTTATGTACTTCCTAATTTGCCAGTCTTGCACCTCCTTATCAAAAGCTCAACTGAAGAGTCTATTTCTGACACATCTTCATCAAAAAACCTGGGAATTGTCTGAGAACCCACTGTAGCTCAGCTGCGGCTCCACTTGTGTGGGGGGGCTGGCTGACAGAGACAAAGCTCATGTTTTCAAATAGACAAGCCACACATATAGTAGTGAAACTTAAAACAATGCTTCAATGGCACACATTAAAGGAATGGATTGGGGGCATCTAAATAATCTCTGAAATCATTGTCATTTGAGAAACAACTGTTAGCAAATGCCTAGCAACACTAATTTCAACTGTGTTTTGGTTTTTGTATGGGAAAAGTACAGTTTTCTTTGAAAGCACAAAAAACAATCATCTGTGAGCTGTATAGTTAAATACAGGCATTTCCAAGGCAGTTTGGAGCTGTATATGACATCTGCATTATTAATAACCTGCAAAAAATGTTAATTTTGCAAGCTTTTTGCACATCCTGAATTAAATCATAGCAATTACAGAAGAGGCCAGTCATATTATTACTTCAGACTTAAATACAAAAGTGAGCCGTTGCAGGAACAGACTGTGTTTTGGTAATGAAATCTTACCTCTCATGATTTGAAGTATTATCTTAAATGATAATTCACCAGAATGGAAAGCATTGGCAAAGTAATTATTTTGGGGTTTTGTGGCTTGCTTAGAATTTTATTTTTAAATGCTGTTGGCACTGAATTTTTAAAATTCAATTACTTTTATGTGGAAATCATTTCCCTTTCATGTGGTGTAAATATCCTATATTCATTAAAAAGGGGGCACAAACTGGGACAAAAGAAGCATTGCTATGAACGTGTAAAATTACCAGAACAGGGGAAAGTAGAAATTGCTGCGTGCTACTGCATGACCCATTTCTTAATCCCAGTAATCACACGTTTCTGAAGTGCCAGTCTGACATACTGAGACTACTGTTTTGTTTTGATATGATGGCTGATAACAACAACTATACAAACAAAAACTGTTTTTAAGGAAGCTCATTGTTATTCAAGAGTTAACAGTGTAATCCTCTGCAGAAGTTTGGCAGGCTGAATCACAAAGCATCTTGTAGGGACGTGCAGCACTACAGTCCCACCTCTGTAAGGTAACCAGAATTATGCCATTCATGCCATCTCACTTAGAGCTCCGCAACTTTCTCCAGATGGCAAACCACGTCACATAACTGTACATGAGCCAATGATGGTGGTAGCTATATTTTCATCATGTAGCAGGCATTTAGGAAAGGGAGCAACACAAGTACTTCTCCAATACTAAAACAATCTGTGCGTTTGGCAGTCTTATCTGCATCCCAGGCATTCAGAGAACAGGGAACAACCACTACCAATTCTTTTCATAGACCATTTCCAGAGTAAAAAACTTGAAAATCGCCTCCCCTCAGATTACTGTCTGACACTTTGGGTGGTCTTTCCCCTTGTATCTCTGTTAAGAACTTAGTACACACCTTGTCCTAGCGCATTGCATACTTCAGTTTCTATATAAACCCAGTTTGGAGGTGGGTTTTTTGTTTTGGCTTGGACTTTGGTTTTTTGTTTATTTGTTTCAAACAAACTGGCAACATACAGGTAGAAAAGAACTTTTGTTTTACTTCTGAGTTTTGTTACTTATGGCTTTGCTTTTTCTCTTAAAATTCAAGCTTCTTTACATCAAGAGCAGATAAATGAAGGGACTTAAAGCAATGAGGACAGATTTACTACTTTCTGTTTCAGTTTCAAGAACTCCTGAGGAATAAAACCCTAAACAGTGGGGATGAAGTGACTCGACTTTAATGGCAGGATGCTCCCTCTCACAAAGCACAGGAGGACAGAACCACTCTGTATCCACTACAGTCCTTCAGACCACAGGATCCTTATTCCAGTAAGGTTGGGAAGCTTTGCCACTAAGTCAAACTGAGTCATGACTGCACCCTCCTGCTGCAAAAAGCATCATGACTGGAGGCAGATTTTTACCACAGGCTCACATGCTCTTTTCCGTACACCTGCCCCACCAGCTCTTTTTCAAGCTTGTGTGCCTCCTGACGTTTAGGAAAATGAGAAATCCAGTCCTGCTTTATGTGGGAATCACTACATAAAGTAATCCAGTTCCCCAAAATTTACAGTGGACCTTCCAACATGCTGGACATCCACTGGCTGTGGAAAGACCGGAATTTGATCTGAGAAGCGCAACATAAACAGCAGTTTTAAATATACAACTGTCAATACGACATGGTGTCCTTTTTGGCAGAGAAGATAAAAATAGCGAAGAAACAACAGCTCTGTTCTTTTTATGAAAGCCTGGCAGTTTTCCAGTAGAGACTTAAGAACTTTTTGTACTTTGGGGGGAAAAAATGATGGGATATGGTCCAAGACTGGTCATACAAACCTGAGAAATATGGAATAAGAGCCTAGGCTGAAGCAGCCAAAGTGGTACCACCAGCTGCAGCCCCATTAATTAACGCTCTGTGGTATGTAGCTGTAAGAATGACCCTGATACTTGTTGAATACAAGCAGATAACTTTTACAGAACAGCTATGCTTTTCTTACTGAGGTATATTTATCCAAGAAGTACCTTGTACACTTCCCTCCATCTCAGAGGGCAGTAAATTAGTTCTAATTGCAAAGGTATGTAATAAAAGCTGTGCTCAGCCTTCTGCAGTACTTGAAGATTTATTTTACAGCTTTAGGTTTTCTCTAGATGCCTAAAATTGGGGGGAGAGGAACATGAGAGAAAATGCAGGTTTTATAGATCTATAAAATTACCTTACTTCAGATAAATAAGTGTTTCTCTGCAACTTAAACAATGTAACTGAAACCCAAGTTTTGTGGCTGACAGTGCAGTGCACTAGAATACAGATTTCTTTCTGTTTGCAGCTCTTTCAGTTTGAAAAAAATAACAATTTTATCTGCTTAAGGGGGAAAATATGACAGCTACAATAAACGATTTTAACATACTCTAGTTTCAGGAATAATTTTGAAAAACGTACTGATAGCTGAGACAGAGCTAAATTCTACAGCTCCATTTACAACACCAGCTTGCATCCTGTAGCAACCACCAGGACATGAGGTAGGAGAGTCACTAGGTGAAATCCTAAAGGAGAAAGACCCCCAAGATTTTGGGTCTTTATTCTGTGCCAGATATCATCAGCTGGATGTAGCTTAGTCACTGTGAGGCATTCAGTTATGCTCCAAATCCTATTTTACCAATATTAAGTTTCTTTGTTCCGTTGGTCTGCTATCCCTTGGTGATCCCCCACCCTCGCTACAAGCAAGGTTCCACACTAACATCAATTAGGGAACATCAGCTACTCATTCCTTTCAGAGCCAGATTGTTCTGGCAGTTACAAAGCTGACAAACAGCCCGAGGATTTAATCTTAGTCCAATGCTGCTGTATGGGTCCAAGTAACCAATGTTTATATGGGATTCTGCAGAATACAACTTGTGTGTACTGTTCAGATGGCGGACACTCAGTATGTATTTGATTTAGCAATAAGCTGCCTGTTTCTGTTGAGGAATCTAACACGCAGAGGCAATACCTTTTTCTTGCTACTCAGTAAGTGTCAGAAAGGAACTGTTTCCTCTGACCAAAACCCAGTGCATACAGGCATAACAGCAGGTACGTAGTCTTGCAAATGAAATGAACAAACAAACAAGAAGTATTCACCTAACTCGAGGCCAGACAAAAGAAGAACAAACAGGAGAAGGTTTTTGGATTGGTTGGTTCTTCCGGGAATGCAGCTGTGCATTCCAGCAGGCAGCAAGAATGTGGGTTTTTCCATTTACGCTGATCACAAGCTTTGCTACATTCTGGGCAGAAGCACTCACCCCTCAAGTACACAGCTCAAACAGACACTGTTTCACAAAATAACTTTGCACGTCATACTTTGTGTGAAAGAATGGAAATTAAAGAAAGACTCTTTAAAAGTCTTCTAATGGCAGCCAACACCATCAAACAGAAAAATTAAACATGTCATTGTTAAGAACACCTTTCTGGCTGTGCAAGCCTGAATATACTGGACATAGCTGACACACGCTGTGATCCTGTCTCAGCAGCTCTTCAACTCCTGCCACAGCCAGGTGTAACAGAATCTGATAATTTTGTCAAGTCATAGAAATTACCCCATGCAGTTGTGTCTCTTGTAGTTATTTATACCAATTTAATATGATAGGTAATGATCACCCAAAAAGCCTCCTGAAGTCCATCTGTTATTGTGTGTTTTCTGAATCTCCAGCCACAAAAAATTGGCTTTTCTAGTGCTCTCACCATTGTACTAACTACAATGTGAACAGAGTGATGCCAGGGAACTTCTGAGGAAAACTGCCCCTGAACTGCTACCCACTATGATTGTTAGAGATACAACTAATCCTATAGCTAATAACTAAACTAGCGCAGAAGAGTCTTGAAACTCATTCTTGTTGCCAAGCAGCAGAAAGCTTAAATAGCATCTCTTTCTTCCTCAAGTACACTGCATTATAAACAGATCTTCCTGCTACCTTTGGAGAAAGTGTTGTAGAAAAAGAAGCCAAAAACCTTAAAAAAAAGAATAGTTTTAGTAGCCAGCTTGTACTGTCTTGACATAAACAACCACAAAGATAATAAGATTCACAAGACAGCGTGCTGTCATTCCTTCCTTTATCTGACCTTCAAAATGCACGGTTTGCTGATTTCAGAAATGAAAACACCCAACCCATTACCTGTCTCTAATGGCATTCAGTACTGATCCAGCCAGTTCATATCTTCGTCATAATTCCTAATGACATTTAAATGTGGAAACAGGCAGAAATTGTGATGAATCTCGTGATAGAACCATCATTTACTGATATTTGCTTAAAGCTCTACCTCCGCTCAGAGCAAGTACCTACCTGTTGCACCAGTAGATGGCTCCTAACTCTCTTAAGCAGGACATCTTTTAAAGTTAGAGCTCTGTCACTTCTCGAAGGAAAGATTGTTTCATCATTTTTAGTGTCCACAAGAGTATCTCAGGATTTGGTATGGCTCTCATTAATTTCAAGGGGAGTTGGTAAAAGTACTAGAAGAGCTTTAAAAAAATAGCAAACAATGAGAAAGAATAGGATATAAAAAAAAAATTTACTGCTGCCAAATCTGCCCTGTTCCCTTTTTTACCTTTCAATAACGGTTACATGTGTCTTCAGCACATTTAAGCATCAGAAAAACTTATAAACCATTTTTATTGCATACAGCAAAAATTTATCTACGTATTTCAGCTTAGATCTGCAAGAATCCACTTATATTTTAGAACTGCAGTGAGAAAACAAAGACTCTCAGTTCTGTTCCATGCACAGCAATTACTCCAGCTGTCAGCACAAGTCACTTTTACTGCTAAAGCAAAATTGTGAAGCATCAAGTGCATCCCACAAAACGAACACAAGTTTATGTAAAAAGACCACACCTCTGTTTTGTAGTCCCCAGACACTGTTAGGCACAAGTAATGGCAAATTACCAAGCAGAATTAAAAGGAATGAAAATGCCATTCAAGGGAGAAATCTAGTTATTTGCTTAACACCAAGGAAAACTAAAGTTAGTACTGAGTTTCAAAAACATTTACAGAGCTTCTGCAACTCTCCCACATTTTGCTGTGCAGAGTAAACTCCTGCCATTAGTGAACAGCGGTTTTGCTATCAACTTCAGAGGAAGCCAGAACTATACCTTCATTTTATTATCTAAGCCTACTAGCCCCAGAATTAGCCCTTTGTGATTTGTTTTCAACAATAAAGAGAGGTGTTCAGCACTTGCTCTAGGGCAGTGAGTTTTTCCAACTAATACTGGTAATGCTAAATCCTATTGAAACCGTGATCTCTCTCAGTCAAGAGGGCATATATATTTCTGGAAATTACATACTTCAGATAACTCATCAGTATAAAAACGGTAACACTAATTTAACCCTGATGGCTCTAAAAGCCTCATTTTCTTTAAAACAAAACACAATGATAAAATCTAAAATCAAAGTCTAAAGAGGTTGGTAAAAGTTTTTCTAAAAACCCTCTTCAGGATTCTGCTCCAGGTCCCACTGGTACTGTACATTTACACTGCTTCTCTGAGCTTCCTCAGCATTTACACCTGACGGAATAAATCCTAGAAATACAATACAAAATTTGTCTGAATGGTACTTGCTGCAAAAATGTAGATGGTGTGTATCATGTATAAAAATGGCAGATTATAGAAAGAAAAAAAGCAAACCTCTAATTAAATTGTATGTCATCCAAAGCCAGAATGAACACTTATAGCTCATCTACCGTAGAAGCCATTGTACATGAAACAGGGTAATGTATAAACAAAGTGCTTTATCTAGGGTATGACTGGAAGCTCCGAGATTGTAACGTCCTTTAAGATAACATTCCAAACCTATCCTTTTAAGTTTCCAGCCAAGAATTTGTTTTTATAATTTCTTTGCTCTTGGCAGAAGGAAGCTACACTTCAGGTTAAGTTCTCCCTCTCTTTCAATGTTGCTTCTACCCCCCCATTTTTTGCCAAAGGAATCATACAAGTGTTTTGAAAACCAAAACTACAAGGAACTGTCTACAGCGTCTCTTTGTTGTTGTTTCTTTTGCTATCATATTTATCATGAGAAATCATAAGACAGCTCATTAAAAACACAAACAATTTATCTACAACTGGATCTCACCCCACAGTTCCCACTTGGGTATTGCAGACGCTGAGAGTTGATCCGAGCAAAGCTCACGCTTGTGCAGAAAAGGCCTGGTTCTTACTCCAGGGTGACGGACACAGCTGAGACCAGCTCTGCAAGTAGGTTCAGGATTTAGCACTGGTGTAACTCTGCTGTTACAGTACTACTTGAAAACACAGCACTCACTTGCCCACACGACAAACATTTTTAACTTGTTTTGTCACACAGAGCAGTGCTTGATTCAGTTTTAGGAATCATAAGGGCTTAAATCATTCCTGTCTCCCCAGACTGTCTATAGGCCACCAGGAACACCTCTAGCTCCCAGTAAACCCCCTCACTTCCAATACGTGCTGTGTGATGAGGTCATTTATTGAGCATGACCATTAATAAAACCACAGAAGGGAGATTTTAGGGAGTGTCTGCTCCCTTCTCTACCAGCTGCAGAGATTTTCGAATCACTATATGCTGCCATAGCACTATGTTGAGATTCAGCTGTATTTCTCATGGGAAGAAAAAGCTGCTGCAGTGTAACTATAAAGCTAATGTAGGGCAGCTTTAAAAAAAGTCTCAGTCGAAAATATTTACAAATAACATCACTCTTAGTTGCACTTTGTAAAAGGAAAAAGATGTTGCAACACTTTCCTCTTTATTTTTCCCCGATAGACACACCTACACATGATACTAAAATAAATACTATATATCACTACAGAGGCTAAGTCCGCATTTCACATTGTTGAGCAATACCAGAGTGAGGCTACATCACTGTAAAAAAACCTTTTTTTTGTTCAGTTTTGAGTGAATTTAGGCACTCATAGTTCACAAAATTGAATCTCTTACTGAAGTTATACAGGCTGTACAGAAAAGTTCTCTGAAAAAAATAAGCAGATAACTGAATGACAGAAAAGTTTGGCAGCTAATTTTTGGAGTGGGGAGATAAGCACAGAGCATGTGTGCAAGTGTGTGTGATTGTTTGTGTAAGCCTCATGCTGCTGCTCAGTCTCCTGATTGATGAAGCCTAGTTCGTGCTCTGCTGAGAGTCGGCATTTGTTTTTTCAGAAAGAATTGCTGTATTTTGTCTTCTGTCTTCAGGATACTCAGGGGGAAAAACCCTTCAGTGCAATAGGAACAATTCTTTTTTCACCTTTATCCCTGAAAACCACTCAGAATTTTAGGAGAAGAACAAAGGCTTTGCTTAAATGAAAATTCCCCTCAAACAAGGAAAAGTAAAGGAACCTCTTAGCCACCCAAGACTGAGAGTTAAATAGAATTTTACCTCTATTCCCCCAACATAGGAAAATCCAGACGAAAGGAGAGCTTGTCACAGAGTACTTTCGCTAGGAGACTGTGGAGCAGCAAGGAGAAACAGAGACAGGTTCATGACCGACTGGATTCCTCCTCTGCTCCATTTAATCCAGAGAAGTGTTCAAATTCGCAGCCTTTGCTGGCTCTTCCACCACCAGATTTACAGCTTATGCAGATGCTGCTTTAGAGGCTGTGCTTATTAGACATCCCAGTGTAGGTATGTTTTAAATGTTCCCTTTCTCTGTCTGACAGCTAATTTCTGGTCTTCTCTGAATTCAGACTCTGAATTCAAAGGCCTTTCTCCAGGTTTAAGTAATCTCACCTGGTAACCGTGGTGATTTAAGCACTTGCAATTAAAAAGCCTGAAACTCTTTAAAAGCAGTTAATTAAATTATAATATGCTTGTTAAATTTTACACCCCAAAATCATAATAAATCCCTGCCTTAGAGAAGCCAGTTTAAGTTGGAATTTCTGTGGCAAAAATCATACAAGTATTTTCATGAGAATGTGGAAAGTTAATGCTTAGAAAACAATTATTATTTACAGTATCTGCATAATGTGTACCCTATCAGACAATTTGAATTTAAAAACACTAAGGAAAACAGAACTATACCATATGTCTACATCAATGAACAAAGGCTGATGGATACAAATAACAATAATCTCCAAAGCGAAGGACTAGAATCAAAGAATGATTTTTTTTTTTTCTTCTGGTACTAGTAATTAGCATACCCAAGTCCAGATATTTTCCTGAATTTTTTTTTTTTTTTGCTGTTTTCCCTCTTTGTTTTTTGACTAGTACTTGCTAAAAACTCGCAGTACTCAGCATACTAGTGTTTGGTCTACAGCTCAGCGCTAGAAAGACAAAGACACAGCATTCTGTGACATTCAGAGAACACCCTGGGCCAATGACTTTTTTATGCTCCACAGCCATTTATAAATGGATTTTTATAAACAAGCAACCTGTCTCTTTATTTTGGAAGGCTGAGATAATGGCCTTCCTTTGGGTAAGTTTCCACTACATGATCAACTATAAAATAATAGTACAGGTTTATTGGGCAGGTGAATACAACAACAGTAAAAACTGAATCCATTAATGTGAAGGAATTTCTACAGAGTGGCTATTTTCATATACAGAACATTCCAGCTTCACAGAATCACAGGATGGTTGAGGTTGGAAGGGACATCTGGAGGTCACCTGGTCCAGATCTTCCTCCTAGATTATATCAGAATTTGCATTATTTTTTTTTTGCCACTAAATACTATCTCACATTGGTAGCACATAAGGAGAGGAAATTTAAAAAATGGATGCAGACAGAACTGAGGAGGTTTCTAACTTGGTTGTGTTTTC
Organism: Clamator glandarius; assembly: GCA_033459285.1. Classification (NCBI taxonomy): domain Eukaryota; kingdom Metazoa; phylum Chordata; class Aves; order Cuculiformes; family Cuculidae; genus Clamator; species Clamator glandarius. The sequence goes on along the minus strand of JAUNZM010000540.1, from coordinate 2,882,707 downwards.
AAAGTTGTAGATTTTAACAACTTCTTACCCCAACTTGCTAGTTAAAAATCTCTGAGGCCCAGAACCCACATCCTCACTGGCAAAAGGTTTAAAATATTTTTTTAAACATTAAAAAAGCAGTACATTCATGCAACCTGTTTCTCATTGGCTGTAATTCTATCTCTTAATATCCATTATTCAACAAACACATTAGAAAAATTCCCTCACCATTTCTATGGGAAAATATTAAACTTTTTTAAGCCAAGGTGTACAGGGTGAGTTTAATCTTGCACAAAATCTTTGCAGTGTACAAGATCTTCTCGAGCATCTTTATCTCTTGAATTTAAAAGAGTTATCAAAGTTAAAAGGTAGGATTACAGTTATCAGACCAGTATTTCAGTTTTAAGAGATGGACTATTGATCAACACAGAGGGAAAGCTGACCTGAGTAAGCACCACATGAAATATTTTCAATCCAACCAATGATGAATGAAAGTGTTATTTCAGTGATGAGGTTCTTTTAACATTTAACCACACTGTCAATTGAATAGAAATTATACAAAGCTATATGCTAAAAGTTGATTTTTAAGAAATGTGTACAATTTTCTCTGCCTACCACAGGGATGGATCAGGATTTATTTAGCTGCCATGACAAAACATTAACAAACTAGGCACCTCAAATGCACTATTCAGGGCTTGGAAAAGGGAATTTGAAACAAAACTGAACAGAAAGATTTAGATAAGAACAGTATTCTCACTTGGATCCAAGTCAAAGTGATCTGTAAGTGATAAATCATTTGTATATGTGTATAATTCTTTTATATGGAAGTTAGTACTTCTTATATTACATTTGTTTGCTCTTTTACTTGCTTTATACTCATCTGTTTATTTTGACCATTAAATGGTTCTACCCTTCAAGCAAATCATAACCGTTCGTATGAAATCAGAAACAGTGTAAGAATGTTCACCCTGCTGCCATTGCCTATGCTAATATTAACCAACTCATACTCACATCAGAGGGATGTTAATCAGTTTTAAGCTTTCCAAATGGCAGGGAAGAGGCATGACCCTACCTTCTCACAGATGCCCTGCCAGCACGAAACCTAGCACAGCGATAAATCAAGCACAGTAAATACTCAGAAAGAAACTACATACAGCTCTCCAACAACACTGTTTCTCACTAAGAGAATCACCTATGGTGTATTTTCCTATGGCTCCCCTTGGAAGGATGTGAGAAGAGGGGGAAAGGGGCACAGCAGGTTTGCAAAGCAAACATGGGCACAGAGAACCATTTTAAGATGAAGCAGCATTTTTACCCACTGTGGCAGGCACCAATGCCTCTACTGTCCAGCTCGGAAGATGTCAACCTACAATGTTCCTAAGTTAGTGGCTGCTCCTTGAGATTCTTGAAAACTCTGGGGAGTGGGTCTATGATCTCCTTGGTGGAATCATAGATTTTATGTATCACCAACAAACACCTTTTAGGAAAACTGCTCTACTACCTCCTGGTCTGAAGAAAACTGATCAGTTACAAAAAATTCACTCTGTGGTTACTAGGTATAAGGAAACAGGGCAGTTGCTTTTCCTTTTTATCCTATGTACAGGCTTTTCATTTTGGCAGGAGGAATATTCTGGACTCCTGGGACTCAGAGAATATAATAATTACATCTCCTGTGGAAACTAAATGGGTTCTTGCTTTGTTAGTTTGTAGAGTAAAAGTTTTTCTGATGGGAAGCATTTGCAATCAATAGATTGAAAGTAACCAGAGAAAGTGCCAATTATAAGAAACCATAACTAGGTACTTAACTAAAAAAGATGTATTTTCAAATCAGTCTGACCATGTTCTGAACTCACTGGAAGCATATAGTATTGCATAGAAAGCGTTTTGTATCATCACAGCAAGGGCTGACTGCATTTATGCCAGTTTTGAAACTCTCCACTGATAAACAGCTCCACTTGTTTTTAAAGTCATGTTTACTTAAATATCTGTTGAATTGGCCCAACATTTCCTAAGTGTATTTTAAGTTATTTTTGTTATTTTTCTTTCATAGGAACTTTCTTTCAGGGTATATCTTGTTTCTACAGAAATAGCACTAATTGCTTGTGTAGTCCTAGCATTTCCTAGGGAGAGTAAAGGGAGCTGTTATCTGCCATGCCATGTTTCTGTGCCTCTGCTGGGTGTACTGGACATAGTGTGCTACAGGCCAAATATATTTCTGACTTAAGCTCATAATCTCTCTGTTTTAGGCAGTATTGTTTAGTAAATATTAACATGAATAACTCATCTGGAGTGGTCACGTGTGGCTTTTTCTGTTGTACCCTCCACTGTTTGGAAATAAATTCCGAATGGCCATCCAAACAGTTTATAGTCTGGAGCTGTGTAAGTGTTGAGGAAAACACTTCAAAATGTGCTTTGAGAAAATCTACACCCTTTATTCTTAACCCAAATAGATCAGGGGGTGCACAGTGTGTGCGCAATACATTATATTCCCAAACATCTAATTTGAGCATTAATCACACAATCCTTTGAATTAAACATAGAGAGGCTGGTTCTTTGAAGCTAACTTTTGTAAGTCTTGAATGGATAAAAATTGTCTATCTAAGAATAATCTGGATTTTAAATGATATTGAAGTGATATGCATGAATTGCTTCCTGGTTTTCAATTAAAAGTCAACTTCTCAAGATGTTTGAGGAACTTTCTAAAGTAAAAGGCCAAATCCTTACACATAATGTAATAACTGCTACTGTGATTAATTCAGAAACACCTTTGACATCATTTTATGAACTCGGAAGTTGTCAAGAGAAAAAATATTGCATCAAAGAGAGTGGTGGTAAATGGTGTTAAATCCAGCTGGAGGCCAGTTACAAGTGGGGTTCCCCAGGGCTCAGTGCTGGGTCCAGCCCTGTTCAATGTCTTTATCAATGACCCGGATGAAGGCATCAAGTCCTCCCTTAGCAAGTTTGCAGATGACACCAAGCTGGGTGGAAGTGTGGATCTGCTGGAGGGTCAGGAGGCTCTGCAAAGGGACCTGAACAGGCTGGACTGCTGGGCTGAGACCAACAGCATGAGGTTTAACATGGCCAAATGCCGGGTCCTGCACTTGGAGCACAACAACCCTAAGCAGAGCTACAGACTAGGAGAAACCTGGCTGGAAAGCTGCCTGGAGGAGAAGGACCTGGGGGTGTTGGTTGACAGCGACTGAACATGAGCCAGCAGTGTGCCCAGGTGGCCAAGAAGGCCAATGGCATCTTGGCTTGTATCAGGAACGGCGTGACCAGCAGGTCCAGGGAGGTTATTCTCCCTCTGTACTTGGCACTGGTGAGACTGCTCCTCGAATCCTGTGTTCAGTTCTGGGCCCCTCACCACAAGAAGGATGTTGAGGCTCTGGAGCGAGTCCAGAGAAGAGCAACGAAGCTGGTGAAGGGGCTGGAGAACAGACCTTATGAGGAGCGGCTGAGAGAGCTGGGGGTGTTTAGCCTGGAGAAGAGGAGGCTGAGGGGAGACCTTATTGCTCTCTACAACTACCTGAGGGGAGGTCGTAGGGAGGAGGGTGCTGGCCTCTTCTCCCAAGTGACAAGGGACAGGACGAGAGCAAATGGCCTCAAGCTCTGCCAGGGGAGATTTAGGCTGCACATTAGGAAAAAAATTTTCACAGAAAGGGTCATTGGTCACTGGAACAGGCTACCCAGGGAGGTGGTTGAGTCACCTTCCCTGGAGGTGTTTAAGGCAAGGGTGGATGAGTTGCTAAGGGGCATGGTTTGGTGATTGATAGGAATGGTTGGACTTGATGATCCGGTGGGTCTCTTCCAACCTGGTTATTCTGTGATTCTGTGAAAATGTAATTTTGAGTAATGCATAACTCTGCAAATTGAGGTCTCAGACACCTCTCTTTAAATATTGTTTTACACCATTGTCACCAGTGTCAAATATGAATAAATGGCTTACACTTGCATTTTCTAACTTAAGTGAACTACTTTTAGATCTGTGAGTAGTCCTATTGGCTTCTTTATTAAGCCAACTTATAAGAAAAAGTCCCTTTAAGATAAAGCCATGACTCTGAATGTAGCACTACCATTCTAGCTTTATGACCCATGACAAATTACTTTCTCCAAGGCAATATTTGCCATTTTAGATCAACTACTACAGATTAAAATAACCTTTCTGATAATAATTCCTTAATGCTCTAATTTAGGTAGACTATACCTTTTCTTTACCTACAAACATGATCATTTTGAATCTAACCAAATTCATAGGGAGAGATTGAAATTTTTGCTTCTGTTTTACTTCTTTTTTTAATCTGCAGTAAACTAAACACAGATGTCTCCAAACGCAGGAGACTGATGATGAGAAATCACGGTCTTCCTATTTGGAGAAATCTAAATGTAAGTAGAGGCATCCTTTTCCGAAAGTGCTCACAGATTTACAGCTTTGAAATCATGTACTCTGACTTGGGTTTCCCTCTCTCCCACCCTGCACCCTGACAAATCATCCTTGCCTTTTGTGACTGATAATCCCAGTTGGCTGCAATGACACCTACTGGATGTCAGAACTGATGAACTGCAGACCCTGCTGCTGCTGAGTTTAGGTCGCATCACTGTCAATGTAATGTTCAATACCACAGTCCTCTCTCAGGCTGAACTCCCGCCCACTGCAGCTCTCTTCCTGAGTATTTGGATCTTGGTTATCCCTACGAAGCAATTTCCTGCCTCTTTCAGGCTCATTTCTCAACTCCCAGGTAACAAATTTTCACCCTGATTACAACTGGGCTAGTTCAGTCCAGGCTCTTTTACAGCAGTTGCATAATCTGAGCTGCTCCGCTGCAGCTGTTGTTGTACAAAAGTTATTTATAAACTGTAGACAAAATCCTTCTATATTTACAAAAGCTACTATGCAAAATAGCAAGATATACTGCATCATGCCATAGTTATTGTTTTCACTAGGACCTTTCTGTTTGTTCAGTCCTCACTGTGAGAAACCCACAGCTGCATTTCAGATGTGACTGGGAAACAATTTAAAACTTTAACGCTCTGATCACAGATTTAACATCACTAAGTTAAGGTTATTGTTAATTTAATTCATAAATACTGTATCTTCTCAAAATGGAAACTCACTACATGGCTAGAGACATCGGGATTTTTTAAAATAAGCTTGGGGGAAAGGTTTGCATAACAGTTGTGTGCAATCAATCATCTTCGCTTGCCCGTTTGGTATCATACAATCAGAAAAAGAAGGAATCAGAAAGTTTCCAGAAGACAGTATTTGCAAGACTATTAATCAACATTCTCCACTGTTGCAAGCAGGCACAGACAAATTAGGCAGAATTAAGTTGGTAATGCAATCAAGGTTAATCTAATCTTTCCTTAGATTAACTTTGTTTTTACAGATATTACACTAGGGAAAAGGTGGGGCTCAGCATAGTATCATGGAGGACCAGTGGAGGCCAAATGGGTTTCCAGGCTCTAGAATGGAATTTTTTTGGAATTACCTGAAATCACTAGGTTTGGAAAGACTCTTCAGCCATATGTGGTGGTCAGGGACTCCTTGGCTGAGGAAACCTTAGAAGAAAACACTGACGTGAACCTGAGCCTCTCTTGTGAATTCTTCCTTTAAATGGTAAAATAAATGAATGTGGATCCAAATTAGAAATACATTACCTAAGTTTATTAGAAGCTTAATCGTCCAGTAAAAGACAGAGAATCTTGGATGAACTTCCCTGTGACTCCAGTTCTAGCATTCAGCAGAGGAAATAAAACCGTAACACACTAATGAAACACTAAGTTAGAATCACCCACCCACCAGCTGATTAAAATATTCCTTTTAAAACATCTTTAAAAAAAAAGAAACAGAGAAAAAGAAATGTACCTTTGTTGGAAATAGGGTGTTCTGACCATGAATATAAACTGTGAAGCTTTCCTAGAATAGATTATTAACATTTAAAGAAGAGGAATTCAGCAGTTGGAATGATATATATAAATAACAGATATTTATTACACGCCCCCCGAGTATGATGTCCTGTGACAGATAAGAAAAAGAAAGTTTTCTCTCAGCCAAGAAAAGAAGGTAGAACTATAAACTTTTACAGTCTGAGAAAGAAAACCACACAGAATACTGTCAGTTGATATTTTCAAAAAAGTTAAAACATAAATAAGTATAGAGATATATACACCACACACATCCTTACCAGTAGCATGTTACAGAGGTATTTCAATTATCTCCACATCATATCAAGCATGATAAAACAATGACACTGTGAAACCTATCACATGCTAAATACACTCTGGACTCAACACTACCTATGATCTTTAATGTTAAACTTTTTTTCAAAAGCATCTGCCATTCTGGACACTTGAAAATATTTGTAGAGTTCCTCTCACATCGTTTAACAAAAAGCTTTTCAACAAACTCCAGAAAGGTAGCCCCAGCATGTGTCTTGACCTGAAAACTCAAAGAACAGTGCAAAATAAACAAGCCATAACCAGACAGAGAGAAGGTATGTATGAGAGGAAGACTAGTTCTCTAACTGAATTTCTTTGGCTTTTAATAAAATCTTATGTATGAAAAATTAGCAATGGCAAGGTGATACGTCTGTAAAAAAGCTCTTCAAAAAGCATTAGGGATGCATAAACAAGTCAATGAATCAACTCTTTCTTGTTTGGTCTGAAATCAACACAGAACAACTAACACAGGTGCTTGAAGTGATAGAATGAGAAGCTCCAGGCTGCATCAGCCTCCTCCTTCCTTGGCATTTCTGAAAATTGTATCTGCAAAGCAGTGATTTGGACTGGTCACCTGCTAAGAGTCACCTCCATGACGAGTACCCCAACAAGCCCAGCAGCACAGCAGCCTAACGCACAACATACTTGGTGGGTAACCTCTGAGTTCGTGCCCAGAGGCAGTTATTCAAAGCTGTAGACAATGTTTAGCCTTATCTTTAACCTTCCAAACAGTAAAGGACAAATTTTGTCCACCTCTCTCCAAACTATCCCATCAGAAACTGCCAATTTGTTTACATGATTCACACTCAATGTGTCCTTAGAGCGATCCAGTCTGAGATCTTTCTTCAGTTTGACAAAGAGCCTGAATTCAAACCTCGTTTAAGAGAGTCCCCTACTCACCTCCTTTTGATCTAAGGTTTTCAGTCCGTGGCTCATAACTAGTCTCCTGGCTGTAAACCTCTTGCTGATCAGAAAGGAGGAAGAAAGTTGTTTCAGGTGCCAGGGCTCGCCATAAGGGACCAAAGACTTCTGGAAGTGGAGTTTCATTCCTCACTGGATAAAAAACTTCTTGTCTCTTTCAAGAAAAAACTTCTTTATATCTTTTTTGGCCTCAATCCATTCCCCTAGAGCTTGACAGTCCTTAACATAGTGCTTAGTATGTATGTGTTGTACCAAGAGGCCTGGAGGCATAGGGCAGTAAAAGTAGTACTCAAGCAGTTGAAATTGTCTCCATAAATACACTAGCAGCCAGGCAAGGGGATGCATGTCAAATAATATTTACTATAAACTCAGCTAAGCTGACACAAGTCAAGTGAAAACAGAAAATGAGATATGGGGACAAAAATCTCTAAGTTTTGTTTATACAAACCTATCAATTCAGAAATGTTTCAAGAGGCTTCTCAAACAAATGCAGACTGAGGTGTTATATCCAGCTGCACCACAATAAAAGAATGATGTGATCCTGACTTGGAAATCACAAAGTGGCAGTGCCTTGATTCATAGTCACCAAGCACCATTTTAGCTGAGGATCTCTTTTGTTCTGTTAAAAAAGCTTACTGAGGAATAGAATTGCAGTAGCCATTGTCATTACCTAATCTGAACTCTCATGTAACACAGAACATTACTTTGTACCAAGCTTTTCCTAAATTAGTCTCAAGTATTCTGGACATCAAGAACAAAAAAGTGTCAGCATGCAGTAAGGGTCTACAATGGATTCCTATTTTTGGAGAACATCAAGACTCAATACCAGCGGTGTCAGCCCAAGGAAAACTCATGGCAAATGACAAATATTTTAGAAAGCTTTATAATCTCCCTACCGTTTTACAGCTATGGAAACTGGAACTCGAAGGCATCAAAGTTAGGCACAGAGAAATCAAACTGTACATAAAAGCAAGCAAAATTTATACGCAGTGATGAGTGTCTGCAAAGTAGGTTTTAAATGTGATTTGAGTTTTATGCAGACTTGCTGCCTGGGCCTTCATCTTATCCAACTCACTACAAAGTCAATATAAAATAAAATATTCCTGAGTTCCAGTACACTTATTTCTTTTGCAGAGGGAAGCTGCTGCTTAATTTTATGTACATTAATTTGATTTGTATTCTTGTTGGGGAATAGCACGGTGGTGGAAAAGCAAATGGCATATTTTTTTACAGAAGAAACTAATGAAGTTATGGAAAGCAAGTGTTCTGTTCCATACAAGGCTCCATATGCCTGTCTAACCCAGCTATATTTCTGAGGTTAAATGATGCAAAGATTAAAAGCTGACTTTGTGAAACAAAGGTAAATAGCAACCCAGATGCTCTCATTCATATTCTGAAGTTATTGCTATCAGCTCTGTGACCAACACATTTCACAGCTTGTGAATTCGCAACAATCATAAATTAGGGCAGTAAGAGAGGACCAAGTATAGTCCTATAAACCTCTGAAAGGGTTTGCTTTATTTATATTCCAGCTGGGGACTCAACCAGTGCTCTAAAGTTTATAAAGTATTGGAATCAAGTAGAATCTGGTCTTCAAATCATATATGTTATATTTCTGATAGCCTGGATTATAGCTATGCATTTGCACCATTTCACAAGCTCACACACAGTGTAAAGAACTATGAGTTATTCTTTACCCTCCTTCCAAGCAGAACTAGGGCTACCAGGTGGAAAAAACTGTGCAAACTTAGCATACAACAACATAATGTCTCCAAAGAATGGAATAACTCTTACTTTTCAGATGCTTTATTTAGCCCTCCAGAAAAAATGTTCTTAGAGTCACTGATTCTGGTTCTGAAGGCAAAACCAATTATATGTAATACCTAAGTGCTAAATTAACAAACAGATTCCCTTCTAAAGGAGCTCTTCCTCCTATGTGAGACATACTGAGGAATTAAAGGAAGGAGAACCCTGTAATGTTGCTCTATAAATATAATTCACTAACATCTATTTTGTGTACTAAGAAATATGCAACACACTTGACTTCCCAGAATCCAACATTTGTAGTTGTCCTATGTTCACTTCATAGAACTTTTTTTCTAGGACAGGTTATACTTAATGATGTTAAACTGCATTGAAAATATTTGTGACATCTGTCAAATTCATTTTAAATAATTCATTAGGGTCAGTGTAACTGCAATAAATACAAAATTAATAGTAAGGGGTTTCTTTTAAGGTTACATTAAAATAACATTTGGGATCTGTCTGCATCTGACAAAATCCAGGGAACTAGCTTCAGTCACAATTTGTCCTTAATTTCTCTGTGCCTAGATGAGGAAGGTGCTAAACAATCCATATTTTTTATTCATAGTGGTCTGTGTGCTGGAGCAGAGGAAGTGGCCTCAGAATTAAAGTCGGGATTCTCAGTCAGGCAGTTCAGCTTCATTTGGCATACAGCTCTCCTTTGGCAAGTTACTAATTATTTTGATCTCTTTTTGTAAATGCTGGAAAACTACATTTAATATCTCTCACAGCTGTTGCAGGGCAGAGTTGTCACCCATTAATGGTGTAAAATGCTTTGAACCTTCTGCACAGAAGTTGATACAGCACGGCAAAACGCTGCAGTTCTCTGTACTGCTAGCAATGCCTACTGGCATGTACTGGAACAAAGGTTTTAATTTAACCTCTGCTTTCCTAAGTTCAGTCCTTCTCTCCCTTTCTGCATTCCCTATTTTTCATTCATGACACTGTCTTAGAAATATAGCTTCTCTTGGTTTAGAGAAAATGACAGAACAAAATTTGGACCTCTATACTGCAACAATTAGGATCACTGGAAAATGACATTTTCCCTTCACTGGATTTCTGTATGCTCTTTTCAAAATACAAAAAGCCAAACCCAAATCAAATCACATTAAATCTGGTATAGTTTTGAAATTTGCCAAATCAATTACTTAATCTACAAAAGCTCTAGTCCACAGTTTTCATTTAGAACGCAAGTGCCAGGCACTTCTCATAGCTCGATATTTTGAAAACAACATGCCCTCAAGGACATATGGCTGAATCCTAGATCTCTTACCTAAACTGGAAACCGACAGATAAAATCCTTTTTTCCCAAATTTACATCTAAGTCTTTATCCTGTTGTACAGAAGCCATTCTCATGAGGCTTTTAAGTACATCTTAAAATTGCTAATTTTGTTACTTAGATTCCAGTGACAAGAAAGATGAATCATATCCCAGAATTTATTCAGCATTGCTAATTAAACTCATTCCTCAAGGCCTGGGAAGCACTAAACCACTGGAGTGTAACAGTGAAAATTAGTGATTTGAATAGAAGAATCATGAACTTTGGAAAAGAAAACATTACCCATCGGTGGAGCTCACAAAATAGCCCCTTACAGAAACTAAATAAGATTAATGAAGGTGAAGTCAAGAAAAACAACAGCTTTTAAAAGACCTCATTTCTTATTTTCAAAAGAGCACAACATAAAATAGACTCATTGCCACTAAAAATCTTTAACATGGATATGTACATTTAACACAAAAAATAGGAAAGCAGATTTTACAGACCTCGCCTTGCCATATTGAACAGAAAAATTCTTCACTAGAATTTACTTTTTAAAAAATTGAAGTGAAATTAATTAATGTCCAAGTATTTGGGTTCAGATTATGTCCCTTCAAATTTTGTCATACTTACTTAAAACCGTTCAACTAGATGCTTCAGTGCTAACAGTAATGTCTACGCTCAGTGAAAGAACTACGTGTCCTTACCAGGTTCCAACTGAGGAGCCTGGAGACCAGCACATCCAGAACACAGCCCTTGAGGGCTCTGCTCCTCCACTTTTCAACAAATGAAGCACAGATATGGCAATAAAAACATCTCCACTTGTCAGGATAATGTGGAGGCCTCAGTGGCTATTGTATCTGGAAATCCATGTTAAAGGCAGGAAAAAGGAAGCCTTCAAAATCAGACATCATTGCTGAAACACTGGATTTAATTCAAGGGTTACTCTCCTGATAGGAATCTTACAGGGGCCACAAAATGCTGCCTCCTTAAGAGGCAAGGTGCTGCCAATCAGCTGGTCAGGAGTGTCTTGCCTGCACACGAGACCCGGACTTGGGTAGTGGAAGCTAAGCTTGGAGTTTGGTGGGACCAAGGAACAGCAAAGCAATAGCTGCCACAGACACCTTGGCTTGCCAGGACTCTCAACCCACTGTGCACCATTCAAATTCCAGCACTCGCCTCTGAGACTCATGGCCTAACTTTCCCAGGCAATGACCTTCTAGGGCAACACCGGAATTCCAAAATACCCAGCTTGTCTTGGAGGTTGGCTGTAGGAGATTGCAATTATTTAGTGCAGTGCTACGCCATGACTCCCAAAGTCACTCCCAAATCATGCTGGAACACTCACACAAATGTAAATCCCATAGATATTAGAAGGTAGCTAAGAGGAAACCTGAATCATTGCTGCTGAGTATGGAATGGAACCACTATAATTGTAACAGTGAAGTTAGAGACACCCTCTGCTTCATTAAAGAATTAATACAAAAAATGTGTACATCAATGACTGTAGCACATACAAATCTAATATAAAACACATTCCAGTACTTCATAACTTGCCTGTAAAAGTCTGATTCAATGAAGATGGTATATAAGAAAACAAAATTACGTGATTTTTAGAGTAATAAACTGACATCCTAGGCAATTTCATCCAGTTGGCTGGATTATTCTCGTTTTTGTAATGCTATGTTGGGACTACAGTCTGAGACACAGTCCATTCAGCAAGCACTTGCAGCTTGCCTAAGAGTTCTGACAGGAGAGAGACAAGAGACAATAGCAAACAAAGTGCTCATAACCTGACCTCAAAGCAAAATGCAACTTTGCCAAAAGCAGGATCAATCTGCTGTTGGCCTAGGGATGTAGCTGGTTATGGGTGTCACTCTTTACAGCAAACCCATCTAATTTGCGATTAAGCCATACTCTGATACATTTTATGATTCTTCTTATAGGAGTTTTGCAGATCTAGAGCCCTCAGTAACAGCAAAGCCTCCCTCCAGTTGCCACTGTTAGATTCCGGGTGTTCTGCATATACCAGCACCTTTTCACTAGAGCATATGTGAATCAATGCACTCAGAAACCCATTAGAAACAACCTACCTCTAAGAACAAAAGAAAAGCATCTTTCCAAAAAAAGCTATCCAGCTTCCCAACAGGGTTCAGCTCTAAGACATAAAACCACATTGATATATGAAACCACAATACAAAACCCATCACCTTCGTGACAAGAATATTGTAGCAATAAAAGTGCATCAGCTCTTGAAATCCTGCACTGTTTGGTGATCTGCTCCAGTGAGGTTTCACAGAGATCCATTACCTCCAGAGGCTACGGTCTGGACCTGGCAGCAAAACACAGAAATGTGATCTCTGTCAGCCTTCAAATGACACTTAAAAAACTAGCACACACTGCAACATAACTGACTACTTTTGTTCAAACCCATCAGATGACTGAACATGCATAGCTGTATAATTACCCTTTAAGCTCATAGTTTTTTCAGTGGTTTGGAAAATGTGGGAGAATCAAATGTAAAAAACTCCATCAATACCTACTAAGCAACTGACACAAAATCCAGCCAAATGCTAACAGGAGTTAAAGTGATAAAAACCAGCTATTTCCATTAAAGCTTTGTTTGAGTGCACAATTCTTAGTTGGTAAGAGGACCCTGTCCTATGGTGTTTACATTCAAACATATTCTGTAATGCAAATTTACCTCTGACCGGTGGTCATATAAGCCATTTCAACAATATCAAGTTCGGTAGCAGCAACAAGTAAGCAAAGCTTTCCCTGAAGATGAGTGGTCAAAGCTACACATAACTATTACAGTATTGCTTACTTCTTAGCAGAATGAGAAGTTTCTGCTTGCTCACTTTGTCACTTTGCATTTGTTGTATAGTGGACAACTGACTGAAGAGGCATCTATACTATTTATGCTCACTAAAGATGACAGCCCTTTAATTTAAGGGCCAATTTGGACTTCTTTTTTAAATATGAGCGTTTAATTTTCAAGTCAGACCTGAACCTCATATTAAACAAATTAATCTGCCATGTGGAAAAATTGCCAGTGCTGCCTTTTCCCATGTTTCTGCACTGTGTCCTGTCCCATCATAATTTTCCAGATGAAAAGTGTTTTTATAAATTGTTAATTTTCAGTATTGCATACAATAATTAGCAAACAAATCTGCTTAAATCAGAGGAACGTAAAATTCACAAATAGTGTGAGACATGAATTTAGGAATGCATGTGAGGTTGTGTCAGTACTACATTATGGCATCTTGGCTTGTATCAGAAACGGCGTGACCAGCAGGTCCAGGGAGGTTATTCTCCCTCTGTACTTGGCACTGGTGAGACCGCTCCTTGTTCTGGGCCCCTCACCACAAGAAGGATGTTGAGGCTCTGGAGCGAGTCCAGAGAAGAGCAATGAAGCTGGTGAAGGGGCTGGAGAACAGGCCTTATGAGGAGCGGCTGAGAGAGCTGGGGGTGTTTAGCCTGGAGAAGAGGAGGCTGAGGGGAGACCTCATTGCTCTCTACAACTACCTGAGGGGAGGTTGTGGAGAGGAGGGAGCTGGCCTCTTCTCCCAAGTGACAAGGGACAGGACGAGAGCAAATGGCCTCAAGCTCTGCCAGGGGAGATTTAGGCTGCACATTAGGAAAAAAATTTTCACAGAAAGGGTCATTGGGCACTGGAACAGGCTACCCAGGGAGGTGGTTGATTCACCTTCCCTGGAGGTGTTTAAGGTGCAGGTGGATGAGATACTGTGGGGCATGGTTTAGAGATTGGTGGGAATGGTTAGACTCGATGATCCGGTGGGTCTCTTCCAACCTGGTGGTTCTATGATTCTATGATTCTAACCTGCATGTTTCTTGTAGCATGTTGAGACTTAGTCAACCTGCCCCTTCACTGAGCTGAAGGTAAGGCAGACATTCTTAGGTGTACAATTAACACAAGGAAAATGAGTTGACCCTAGCATCAATTGGTCTTCATCAGCTGTGATTCTATGACTGGATCACATGCAGACATCTACTCTAAACAGACAAAATCAATTTTATCCTCAGTATATGAAAATGAAGCATTTCTTTCTCCAGGATCCAAATTCTTTTTTTTTATCCATTGAGATTCATTTTGTAGCCTTATGACAGCTTGACTAGAAGGCTATTATAGCCCTTAATGATATTAATTTTAGGATGTGCTTTTTAGAAGTGTTTTAGAAAAATAGATTCAATTCCTTTATTTTGAGGTTCCTGAGAGCTTGTAGTTTGGAATTCTTCACAAGTGATTTGAGAAATGAAATACTGTAAATCAAACAGGGCTGTAAAACATTACAGAGTTGTAAGTTCTGAACAGTTCTCACTCTTGCAAGCATGCAGCAAAAAAGAGAAGGGACTACAGAGAATTGAAGAATTAACAGCATAAAATGCTGTCCAACTAGAAGCATCTCATTCAAATAGTTATCTAAAGCCATTACTTTTTCAGTAAGTTCAGACCTTGCTGGGATAACATGGCAGCACACAGAAGATTGCACTCAGCTGTCAGTGTGAAAGCATAAATTTTTTGACAGTGCTGAGTTCATGCAGTTCCCGAAGTTATTTCTCAGACAAGAAGGACAACAGGATATAGGAAACTTAAAAACAAAAGAATGATATGAAGTGTAATACCTGTGCCCAATTTATGGAAGTAAGATACAGGTCTTAAGAAACTGGGATTTATCACAAAAGTTGACTCTTCAGAAAAGAAAGAAAAAAGTGAAAATTACACGTGATTTATGTGAAATATAAAGCTTATATAATAATACATTGTAAGTTAAAAAAAAAGTTAAATTACAAAAACTAGTGGTGCATGTAAATGGTTAAGAAGTTCCTGAACTGTTCTCTTATGAAAAGAAGCTCTCGGGTTGCAGCTACCCTGAAGAAACAGCATCCCAGCATTTGGGTACTTTTAAAGAAAGTGTTTCTAACCCAGCAGCACATCAGTATGTCCTTGAGGACAAAACAAGGCAAATACTGCGCTCGTAGAATTAAATGGCAAGGGAGAATATCAATGCTAGTGTAACTCCTAGCAAGAGGGATTCTTCAGAAACTGAAAGATGCACTGTTTTAGGGGTAGCTCTGCTCTCATGTGAGACTTCTGTACAACAGTGGCAGTGCTGGTACCTTAGGGATGTATCCTTCAAAATCTTTTCTTCAAGCAATTTACGGGATCTTTTCTCACAAAGTAGGTCAGAGCCACAGAAAAAAGATTAGAAGCCTGAAAAGATTTCTTGATAAGGAGAGACAGTCATGAAAAGGTCCATCCAGCATCAAGAATTCTTAAGACAGTCCTCAACAAATCCATATTAAATAATGAAAGATACAGTGGAAACAGGCACTCTGTATTTAGTCTGTATTACAACTGACATAATGAAACTAAAGCGTTAACAGCACATAACTAACTAGTGGAACGCCTGGCTTTACTAGGGCTGGAAGAGGAGTTTAAAACATTGTGAAGACAAGCTTCCCACTTGTTTTGGAATAGATATTTCTCAATACTTTTTACAGAACATCTTTCTCTCTTTAATAACATTATAATTGAAAACACTATAAAAACGGTGTGATTCCATGGATCAGCAGCAAATCTCTTACCATTATGATTTGGTAATCAATGACAGATTATAAAAACATTCAATGTTTTATTAGAGAGGAACTTATGTTTACATTTCATGGCATGTCAAACAGTGGCTGAGAAGACACAAGGAAGAACCTCCCCGCTCCTTTTCCCCTGCTTTCCCTGGACAAAATGTTCTGACAGCCTGTTCTGGAGTTCCATCCATCATCATCCAAATCACCCCCTAACAGCCACACTCAGATGCAACATACCAAACTACATGACACATTACAACACACTCCTATGTGACCATGCTAATGTAATTACAAAACTGCATGCATTTACAGAACACATTAGGAAAGTTTTCTTTAGAGACTTCATCTTCATATTTAAGATTACACGCACTGCTTACAGTGTAGATGGTCACAAGAATGGAATTTAACTATCTTGGCCATTTGAAAAATATTGCCATATCTTGGACATTTAACAAGGTTTCCACAGATTTTATATGGGTCAAAGGGAGGGAAAGTGCTTCTAAGATACTTTTAAGATAATGCTCCCATTCCACTTAGAATGGAAACTACCTTTTTGACACCTAAAGCTGCTGAAATCTTAATCTGCTTTTCTGCAGGTAGAGAATCAATTAAGTGATGAATACCTTCTCAAGCGGGGCTATGCGCTCTTCACACTTTATGCACATGGCCTCAGACTCTTCCAGCTACTTTGAACTGTTTTTATGTGTGAATCAGCCATGGGCCCCTGACTACAAGAACCACAGAGTACAGTGCAAAGGACACTGAACTCAGTATGTGATTTGGGGGCACCTGAGGGAGTTGTTACAGGATTCCATGGACTTTTTTCAGGATGCTTTGAGGAGCACATGGAACAAAAGCCCTCAAATTTCATGTAAGTACCATTCTTCTGAGATTCATTAAAAATAAAAATAAAGTCAAGAACTTATCTTGTCTGCTGTAACGGCAACATTTTCAACACCACATGAATAGAAAGTTTTGCTTACTTTTCAGTCTATTCAGACAAGATAGATTCTGGTTTGGGAAGATGTTTGGTTTGCAATGTAAAGTGCTCATTGAAAGATGTTTATGTTTCCTCTGTGTGTAAAGTTTTCCAGAGTCTTTGGTGGTGTCACAAGATGTATTTCATAGCACATACACACAAGAGGAAGCTGTTTAAATTACTATGCAAGACTCTGTAGCTATAATAAAAGCTGAAAAAAGTGATGCTAGCCATAATGCAGCAAGGTTTGTGTTCTGATAATGCTAACTCCACATTAAACACTTTCTCTGTGTGTGTGATTTGGCAAAGGGTTCTTGCCAAAAATTACAACTAAACTCCATTTGTTTCATGGTTTTTTTACTCCTAGGAGGGAAAATGGAAGGTTGATGGGAATAAATATGCACTTAGATATTCTTTGACTCAAAGTCTAACTTCTTACTTACAAAGGAAGCACGGAACATTTTTTAACTTTGTGTTTTCATCACTGAGCCAAAGATTGCTAGGAAAAAAAGATAATTCCTAAATAAAGCAATAAAAGAGAATTTCCTAAAAAGCAGTGCAGGAATGATATTTTTTTCAAAATTAACTCCACAGCAAAAAGAGGAAAATGCTCCTCTTAAAAAAAACAAGCATAAAGTTTTTTTCTCAGATGTTCAGATTAACTTCTACAGACCTTCTTCTTATGACACTGATACTTAAACCATATGAATTTGTCTGGGTTCATTTTCACTGGTGATCTAGAAAGCCCAAGCTCATTTGCTTTATGTAGACACAAAGGGAAACCGCAGCATTTACCAGAACAGAAATCACTTTTCCTCTCTCATATTATTCCTGTCCAAACCACTGTAATGTGGTTCTACAATACCTGAAGTGTGAAAATACAATATTGCTTTTTAGTATCTCAGGCTTCTAGTTGGTGAAAGAGTTTGGTGATTCCAGCAGGAAGTGTGGCAATAGTGAAGAAAAAGTAGAAGGAAAACAGAAACTCTGTAATTAAGATGATGTTTTGTAGACTGTATGACAGAAATGACATAAAAATAATTCCAAAGAAATGTTAAAAATCTAAATATAACTAAGTCACTTAGATGCAGGTTTAGTTTAAATGTGAACTTGCATATGATATATGTGATTTTATATATGTATCTGTATATAAACCTCAGAAAATCTGTACATAATGTACAGAAATTATAACTATCACTGGATGAAAACGACTATAGATTAATGAAAAAAATCTGAACAAATCCTGAACTGCCCGAGAAAGGGTACGCAGCCCTGACAGATCCCTTAGTACAGATGGTGGGAGTAAAGCATATCCACATGATAATCACATCCTTACCAAAATTGAAAACGTATGTGAAAGTCATGGTGGTCTTGCAAAAATATAAACTCATAAACGATTTCTTGATTTGGTGTCATCATTCATTTCTTTCATTTGCAGAATCAGTTTTAGTAGGACATACAAAGATTGATGGCTTTTTCATAAAAGGATATTTTATGAAATAGTGAAATGTAGCATATTTCTACCTGATAAATGCAGAGACCTGTAAACTTTGAACCTACATTGGCCTTTGTTGCTCATGACCCTGTTTAAGAGATTTATTTTCTTTTAACAACTCCAGTCTGCAGGAGGCAGAATATACTGCGTAGATCTTTGATTCTGTTGAAAACTGAACAGTTTAGACGGAATGGCTGACATTAGAAGACCTATTACTGAAAAGTCACATTATCTTCATTTCAGTATCCCTTTTAGGAGCAATATTTATGGTTGGAGAAAATATGTAATTTATAAAAACAGCCGAGTAGGTTGCTATAGAGCAATGGAGGAGTCGGCGTCCTTGGCCCTACATCAGGGTGTCCAATGGACTGCATCAAAGCTAGAGACTCTGGAAACCTGGCACATGTAAAGATATAAAATCAGGAAACTTGCCTGTTGTCTAGAAGAGCATCTTGAGTGAACTGAACACTCCTCACCCTTGTGAAACATTTGGATTTCAAAGATTTTGCAAATTCCAGGGAAATAACACCCCACTAGAGTGTTTCTGTGGAGCTTTCAGTACAATGGCAGCTTTATCTTTTACTTAAATGATTTATTTTTTTTACCTCCCTTTTACTGTATTTTATGCATATCTTGTCAATGTGCAACAATGTCAAATAGCATCATAAACATAATTCCTACCCCTTGGTATGACTGTCACCATGGAAACTGAGCAGGTTGGTCCTCTTTCATGTATAGGGAGAAATCATCTCAAATCCAAAACATTTTCTGTACAGAGAATACAACTTTGTTTCACTACAGTGTGGATTTATCTCAGGTAGTTTCCCCAGCAGCATGCTACAGTACTGCTCTAATCATCTTCATTAGATGATCGGCCTACAAAATTTTAGCAGAGTTTAATATGTATCTTTGCATTAGCATATAGTGCCCAAGGCTCCACCTTATAAAATTAAATAGATATGATCAGAGAAATGAATCATAGTTTTTTAAATTCTGTTTTTAAGTTGCTCATTCATGAAACAAACTTCATAAGTTAAGCAAATTCTGTGTTTGTGAAACATCTCTTGAATATATGATGTTGTAGTAAAAATAATAAATGTTTAAACCTCCTCTACTGTTCTTTACTCTGCATTATTAGAAATAAATCTTATGAAGCAGATAAAAGTATTACAATTAATCCCTTCTGAATGGAGACAGTATGTACTATTATTTTCAATAGAAGAGAAACTGGCTTTGACTAGAGTGGCAACAACAGGCAAACTGATTTTATAGTTGTGATTTATTGAATATTAGGAAATAGACTTTTTTAATAACAACTCCATTTAAGTATTCATTAAAATGGAATTAGTACAAGCAGGGCCAGTTTCTGATATCCATATTCTTGTCAGACAGCATTTTATTACACAAAAGTCTCGCTGACATCAGTGAGATTACTTGTAAAAGACCGTTCAGCATAAGTGAGAACACAGGTAGATCTTGACAGGCTACAGAGGACTAGAGAGGTTTAGGTACTTTCCCTAACCCCAAAAGTGCCCCATATGCCCTTCAGCGATGGCTGGAGCAGTAATTGTATGCCTGAGGCACCTCATCGACACTGACGAATCCTGGATGTCACCAATACAAATATGTGACTTACTTTGCCCTGCGCCGGGTATATGAGACATGAAATACATATCTTCATCCTCACAAAGGAAATAATTCCCAAAGTTTGATTATTCTACTTTAGGATATTCTACTTATGCTATTTATCTTCATAGTTCCTTCAGTTCGAGCAAGATGAAGAATGCATAGCACATGTTGCCCTAAAAGAGCAATTCAAAGATGGATTTTGATTTATAACAAAAATAACTCAGAGGAAAAAATGTAGGGGGCTATATTAATGGATCTTATTAAATGATCAATGCTGCCTACTCTAGTTCTCTAAATTACACAGCAGAGGAGAAAAACAGCTTGTGGTTTTGTTTTGTATGCTCCTGATTTAAAAATAAATATAAACAAAGTAAACTTTTGTGATGGCACAGGCTAACAGGTAATGAGAACTGTCTTTGTTATGAATACTGTTGATAGTTAGAAAAAGCATATTGATTGCTCTGTACAGAACCCAAAATGTCTCTCCAACTCTGAGTTCTAGCACCTGTGCTATCTTTCTTTATTCTCAACATAATCTCTATCGTCATAGAGTAATCTCTATCATCATAGAGCAAACTCTATGAAGAGCAGAGAAGACTGAGAAATTTGACTTTTATAAATAAAGCAATGAGGTATGAGCAAATGGTGAATATCCTAATTCATCTTTCATTCAAAATTATCTGACAACGATTTTCAGAAAATAATCTTTACTATGTAAACTGTACTTTTAGATTTTTCATTACATACACAGGTCATATATGGAATTTAATTCTACTTCTTGACTGGGGGAATATAGCTGGAATCCACTCCGGCCAGTCAGCCCTTCACAGCCCATTCAGTGTACGGATGACCCCTTCTTCCTCTAAAAGGCTGCTATTTCTGCAGAATTCCTTAACAGAAAATTCATTTGCCAGCAGAAAAATAAAAATGGTGAAAGCAAATTTATTTAATACTTCTATAAAATCTAAAAAAAAAGTCTATTTTTTTTGCTAAGTATTATTAGTAAACAGACTCCTTACAATTATTTCACTTAGGTTTAAAAACCAGACAACATGAAAGGTTTCTATTGTACAGCTCTTGAAGGTCAGACGTGAAAGCTTAAACTTCAGGTTCTACTGAGATAAAGGCACTGTACTTTGCAAAGTTATGTTATTATCCCTGGTTATAATCTTCACTGACTTCAGAAATAATTGCTTTCCTTAAACAAAAAGGAAGTCTGATTCTAATTTGCTATCTAGATCTACATTCTTATATTCTTTTTATAGATTTTTGAACAAGTTATCACTAGAATCTTCCTTCACTCAAACATAAGTGAAAGTTTTATCTTACTTCAGATATCACAAAAATAATTTATGACTAAGGAAACAAAACCTTTTGTCTTGCAATATATTTCTTTGCGACAGCTGTGGTATTTCACTGAAAGCACAAAAGCTGTGATGGTCTGGACTGCAATCAACCATTTTTAATAGGAAATTTTTACAGACTTTTAATAAGATCTCCTAACATAATTTATGAGGAGAGGTTTTGAAGTGAAGAGGCATTGTTTGGCAAAGTGTTCTTCCTCTAATCTCAGGAAATTTAAATAATCGAGTGCTCATTTCCTCTAAACTTTGTATTTCTCCTAAAAAAACGGTTAAGAAAAACACCTGCTGCAGTAGCGGCAAAATAAATATATCCAGAGTCCAAACAAAATATATTTCTAAATGTCTTTCAAACCAAAGCACTCCATGCCAGAACACAAAAATTATTAATAGTAATGCAGTACTGAATTTTGCTTCTTAAACTCAGAATATTCAATCAACATTGTGAATGAAGAGAGCATGCTGGTCAGGATGACTGCAGGTATTTTTTCAAAAACTGATACATTTGGGGGAACTGGAATAAGTGGGCAAATGTTGAAAATGTATGGTCTGTAAGAAAACCAGCTAAGCACTCAAAAGTTAGCATACTGAATGAAGTTATCCAGAGTTCCTCCAACTACAGAGCTTGGCTGGCAGAATGAAGGCAGAATGAAGGCAGAATAAGGCACAATAAGGCTTCCCCCAAGAGCTCTGACACATATTGCAAAAACTGCTCTAATGGTATTATAGCACCTTCCATTTAGTCCCAGCCAGAACTAGGGAAAAACTGGAAACATAAGTCGGAAGCACATTTCTAGCATCAATGAAGCTAATCAAAGCTCCCAAATTTGAGACAGGTTTAGTCTGGCCTTTTGGGATTCGGGATTAAGTTTTGAATTATTTTTTACCCTTTCTGAGTAACTCAGTGTACGTAGTTCTAACCTAAAGTAACAGCTGATGTAACTGTGTTTCCCCAGTTTCAGCTGGTTAGAACATCTCTCCCAAAGGAGAAGAAAAAAAGAGAGGGAAAACTTTAATAAAGGAAGGACTCACAAACAGCTCAGGTACAGTCCCACTACCCGGGATTCGTCTAGGTCACTGTGTGCCGGAGACCTCAAGAGGGCACTCAGCACAAAACGTTCAGGAATTAAAAGGGTCTACAATCGTCATTGGCCACTTTTCACAGAAGGCAGTTATCCTTACCCATTTTCCAGAGAGCCAGCCCAGCTCCCCCCTCATCACTACAGACACAGAACTGTATCAATCTTCTGTAATCAATCAAACAAACAAACAAACAAACAAATAAATAAAAATAAATTCTGAAGAGGAAAAACTATGCCATCACAGTCTGTTATTCTTTTCTCTATTGAAGATCTGTTTCATCAACACTTTTAACAAAAGAGGATCAGTTTCTAGAGTCAACCCTAAATCCTTTAATTTCAGAAGCCGTCTGTTGATTTCAAAGAGCTATTGCCTTCATAAAAACTGCTTTTTAAGACGTGTCACCTGAAGAACTTCCTTTTCTTCAGTCACTATGTTCAAAGCATGCAGGGGAGAATATCACTTCTTTAGAAACCATCTCTCTCACTCTCTGGTTTGCTTACAGAAACAAACCAAAACAGTTTACAGTGTGTGCCAGCCAAATTCTTCTTTTCCCTTCAGCAGCCAAGACTTACTTGGATGTTTCTTTCTCCATGTGTATACACGTAAACATACACACACAGACACATGCATCAGGCAGTTGTGAAACCGTAGAGACCTCCTTTTGTTTTCTGCTCCCACTCCACCCTGCAGACCTGCCTGCTCCAGGGCAGTTGGGCTGGCTGAGGCTCCCCAGCCCTGGGGCACCAACCCTGGCAGCCTCAGCAGGGACCTCTGATTGTTTATAGTTCTGTGTGCAGTTTCTGAACTGGCATCAAAAACTGCACACAGAACTATAAACAATCACCTCATTTCCACAGAAACGTCATTATTCCAATAAAACTGAAACCCGTTCTTCCACTACATTCTCTTTACATTGGTAGCTTCACAAAACAGATACTGCTCCCTTTATATTCAAAGTGGACTTCCTGATGCACAAGTTCAAACCCCAGCTACCATCTATCATCTGAATTCTTCTGGGACAAATAAAGTATCATGCAACATACCATATGTGGTTATTTCAGCAGAGCGCTTCAGAGTCGTGGCCTGTCTACCCAGCATGATCAATGGTTACTTGATTTTCATGTACGTAGAACAATACATGACAAATCTCCATCTGGGTGCATGAGCTAAACAAAAAATAGACAGTGAGGTTAGGAGTCAATTCCCTACATGACTTTGGCCATTTAAAGACCCTGGGGGATCCGAGAGCCGGCAGAGGAATCACAGCCACAGCAACGGATCTATAGGAGACTCATAACAACTTGTAGCCATGTATGATATCCCAGAGTGTAAACTGACCCCAAACACACTTCAGCACCTGAAATGTCCCCTATGGGTCTGCGTAAATCAAGTATGTGATGCCACCCTATTCCCCTAGTGCGCTGGACACTCAGTTCTACCTTTGTGCACATAGGACTGCGTTAAGCAGTACTAGATGAAAGTCAAGTGCACTTTAAAAATGCTTCCACACTCATTCTCTGAAAATTAGATCCTATTCCAGATTAGGCACACAAAGGAGAGAGAGACCTGTCTCTGTACCTATCTATAGCTTCTAGAATGTGGACCTATGAAATACAAAATACTTGTAAGATTATCAATTAGACAGTATTAAAACATTCTCTTTAAAATCACTTCTAGTAAAGATTCATCACTTAAAGTAGAAATATTCTATAAAAAAAAAAAAACTAGTCTAAATTAATTAGCCATGACTTGGATGACAGAAAAAATAATAGATTAATCATTATTTGAAAGTAATACAAGCAGGTAGATGATGAAAAATAATTTGAGTCATGAACTTTATTGAAGGTAGCGTGGATCTTTATCAGGTTCATTGTGCTCAGTGCTGCAGAAACTCAGAAGGAAATGCTACCTCTGCTCTGATTATTAGATCCAGTAACGAAGTCTGGTTGTTATTTGGTCAGGTATGTAGGGGAAAAAAAAGAAAAAAGGAGGTTTGTGCACAGCAATCTCACTAACTTAGGAAATTCAGGTAATTTTTTTACCTCTACAAACTACAGTGGCTATAAAGATATTAAGGTGATGTGACTAATAATTAATTCAACCTTTTATTGTTAAGAGGTTGAAACTCCTACTGTGTTCAATATCTTCTACATATTTTATATAAAAACCAATACTAGAAACATTTCCCCCAACATCTGGGGACCCAAAATAAAACCCAGTTATAGACAGAATCATACTCTGTGTGTTAGTTGTGATACAAATGTGTAAACTCAAAGTACAGAACCAAGAGAGGCAAAGGCTGTCCTGCAAGCTCACGATATTCACCTGGCCCTGGACTGTGACTTCAATTCTGTAAACTGCCCTGTACTTCCACAGCAGAATTAATTTTTTCAGCTTTTGCAGGAGGAGAGGAACTCCCATGCCCCAAGCTGAATTCAGCAAGATTTGTTTTAGTGGGGAATTAAAAATTTTCACCGGGGCTTTCCAGGACACCAAAAGTAGCATCTGCTGTGTTTTAAGCACAGCAACTACCTGGAGTGGCATTGTTTACATATCCCTGGAGCTGCTTCTCAGTTGCTAGTTTTTCCAAGTTACCTTCCAATATATTGGCAAACCTCTTTGAAAACTCCAAGGCTGCTATTAGTATTCAATGAGTTTCCAAAGTTTGTATAAATGATTTCTAAATACAAATGACCGTGAACATCAAATACTGCTGTTAAGGCCATTTTTTATTTGTGTTTCTGTATTTATTGCTAAGATTTCATTTGTAAAATTGGGGCTAAATGAGCCTTTCACTGACCACAGAGCAATGGCTCTTCTTCCACACCAGGAAGGCACTCAATCCCATGATCAATAAATCAATTTAATTTTTTTTTTCAGACTGCAGATTATTTATTTAAACACTTGAAGCATAAAACACTACCTCCAGTCCCAGTGAATGATACCTCATTTAGTTATTTTACATCAGGGATAAGACTTTACAAAACACTGTTCAACAAGATGATTCACACCTCCTAATGTAAGCAACACAAAACACAGCTCCCAAGTACCAGCCTCAGCTTTCTCATTAGCAGAGTAACCACCTCAGCTCTCTTTTCCTAGCATGTCAAAACTCCATTACTGGTTGTCAGACTGTGTTTCTCCAAAGAAATATTTATCTTTAACTACTCAATGACTTTTAGATTAATGAAAAGCTCTTAATTACTATCTAGTCAGTACTGCTACATAGCACCACCCACAAAGCCTTCTCTCAAAATCCTCCAGCTCTTATTAAGTGTTTAGAAAATATTTAACCAAAATAGCTCTGAATGTGTCTCAGTGTTTTCTAAATTTCTATATCCAGTGAGCACTGAGCATAAGACATGGGGAAATACAAGCATGCTTGTGGTTTTCTTTTTTTCCTTTGCTTTGAAACATTAGGAAAGTCAAGCTCTGTCCTCAGTCTCTCAGAGTTGGTGAATCGGAAATGTCTTACTTTTCAGCTAAAAATAACGTGCAATACATTGATAGAACCAAGTCATTGTTTGTTATTTTACTTGGAGCGTGAGCGAAGATATTAAGACAAATGAAGCAGATGGTTACCAGCATCTGGGTAGGAACTTTCATCCTTTCTCTGACCACGTTTTAATCCTAACACATCTAAACCAAGCCTATTATTTAAACTCTTCCAGGAAAGAGGACTAAGTAAGAACTTACATTTTGAAGGGGACGAGAATGAGTAGGAAACACTCCTTTTAGGTTGAGAGAGGAAAAAGATCTCCCTCTTTCCACAGGGCAGGAGCCCTGATGTGACATATGCCCACTGCACAGAGGCAAAAGGGCCTTAGGATGCCCTGATGTGAGGCACGGGGGAACTGCTTGGGCAGGAACACACTGGTGTGGCACCACCTCGACTACTGTGTGTGGCTTTGGGTGCTGCAGTATAAAAGGATCTAAAGCTACTGGAGAGTGTCCAAAGGAGGGCCACAAAGTTGGTGAAGGGTCTAGAGGGTAAGTTGTATGAGCCATGGTTGAAGTCACTTGGTCTGTTCAGCTTGGAAAAGAGAAGACTGAGTGGGGACCTCATAGCAGTTTACCGCTTCCGCATAAGGGAAGGAAGAGGAGCTGATCTCTTCTCTCTGGTGGCCAATGACAGGACCCGAGAGAATAGCAGGAAGATGTGCCAGGGCAGGTTTAGGTTGGATAATAGGAAAAGATTTTTCACCCAGTAGTTGGTGGAACAATGGAACAGCTCCCCAGGGAGGCAGTCATGGCGCTAAGCCTGACAATATTCAAGAAGCAGTCAGACAAGGGCCTTAGACACATGGTGTGAGTTTTGGAGTTGTCCAGTGAAGGTATAGGTGTTGGACCTGAGGCAGCAATGTGCGCTTGCAGCCCAGAAAGCCAACTGTATCCAGAAAGCCAGAAGAAGTGTGGCCAGCAGGTCGAGGGGAGTGATTCTGCCCCTCTGCTCTGTTCCTGTGAGGCCCCACTGGCATATTGTGTCCAGATCTGGAATCCCCAAGATAAGAATATGAAACTGTTGAGATGGGTCCAGAGGAGGGCTACAAGGACAGTCAGAGGGCTGGAGCATCCCTCATACGAGGACAGCCTGAGAGAGCTGAGGTTGTTGAGTCTGGAGGAGAAGACTCCGAGGAGACCTTATAGCGACATTCTAGCATCTGCAGGGCTACGGGAGAGCTGAGGAGGGACTGTTTACAAGGGCTTGTAGCGATAGGATTAGAGGGAATAGCTTTAAATTGGAGAGGGGGAAGACTTAGACCAGCCATATGGAGGAAATACTTTATGCTGAGGGCGGTGAGACACTGGCACAGGCTGCCCAGGGAAGCTGTGGCTGCCCCATCCCTGGTGGTGTTCAAGGCCAGGTTTGAACAGCCTGATCTCGTGGGAGGTGTCCCCGCCCATGGCAGGGGGGTTGGAACTAGATGATCTTTAAGGTCCCTTCCGCCCCAAACCGTTCTGTGAGTCTACGATCCACGCGGGCCTCTCCCACCTCAGCTCCCTCTGTCCCCGCCAGTGGGTCGGGCCGCGGCTGAGGGGGCGCGCGCCGCGCAGGGAGACGGGGCGGGGCCAAGGGGGCAGGGGGCGGGGCCCAACAGGGGGTGAGTGGCGCCTGGTAGTATATGGCGTCAGGAGGTGGGCGTGACCAAGGCGATGGGGCGTGGCCTTCAGTTGCGGGCGTGGTCGAACGAGGGGCGCGGTCGCTCCCCGCTCGCCCCGCCCCTCTCCTCTCCCGGCCCGCAGCCGGCCCCGCCCAGCTGCCGGGAAGCGGAAGCGGGCGGCGCGCGGCGCCGGAAGCCGCTCAGCCTTTCCGGTGCGGGCGGCGTGCTCGGCGCGGCCGTGGGGGCCTGAGCCGCCATGAGCGTCCCGGCTTTTATCGACATCACGGAGGAGGATCAGGTCAGCAGCAGCGGCAGAACCAGGGGCCGGGCCCCGCGGGGCGGCGGGTCTGGCGGGCGGAGCGGGGGCCGCTGGCGGTGCCGGTCTCAGCGGGCCGCCCGTCGCCGGGAGCTTGCTCAGGCTCTGTGCTAGGGCGATCTAACAGGTGGGGTAAAGGCCAGTCTGTGTTTGCAGTTTCCTCTTCAAAGTTCTTCATCTCCCGTACGCTTCGGGATGTCATCCGGAGGGACCTGGACAGGCTGGAGAAGTGGGCCCGTGGGAACCTCGGGAGGTTCAAGGGCCAAGTGCAAGGTCCTGCACCTGGGTCGGAGCAATCCTCATATTCGGTACACGATGGGGGATGAGGTGATTGAGAGCTGCCCTGCAGAGAAGGACTTAGGGGTGCTGGTCGGTGAGGAGGTCGACATGAGCCAGCAGTGTGAGCTCGCAGTCCAGAAGGCCAACAGTATCCTGGGCCGCGTCAAAACAAGCTTGGCCAGCAGGGTGAGGGAGGTGGTTCTGCCCCTCTGTTCCACTCTTGTGAGACCTCACGTGGAGTATTGTGTCCAGTTCTGGAAACCTCAACGTAAAAAGGAGATGGAGCTATTGGCTTTTAAGTGCTATATTATACATCATCAGAACTATGCGTGAGATGCGTGCACAGCTGCTACCCTTCAATCTGGTTTTCACTTGCCATAATGTCTAACACACCCCTGTCAAGTAGTGAGTTTGAAACATCTTCAGTAGAGTGAAGGGTGCTAGACCATTTAGTTGTGTTTTACGGTAACGTATTGACATCGAGCTTGGTGTCACAGTAGCATCCTGGTATGAGTTCCCTTGTGCCAGAAGTTATATGGCCTCATACAGATTGTTTCTGGAGGCTTATGGCTCTGCTGCCAAAACTGTAAGTTGTGAAGTTAATGCATAGGCTTGTCTCTAAGGGAAGGGGGTTTTCGTAATGTAGGTTCAAATCCTAACAAGGTAAGGCAGGCCCTACCACTGTATTTGTGAACTGCCTTTAGCTTGTGTGTACTGTTCTGCCTTCTCGAGAGTGGTTTTGCTTGTGTCCTTTTTCTTTTCTGGTGAAGAAGTGACTAACTGGTTCTGTTGTTTTGCTCGAAGTTTTCAGAGGCAGCAAAAGATATTGAAAAATTCATAAGAAAAAAATTCATAAGAAGATTCATATGAAGAAAGCTGCCCTCTAACTGGTTGGAAGTGACATGCTCATACTGTGAGAAAGCAGAACAGTTGTGTGATCTGTTCAGTTCCTGGCAAAGCAGTCAAAGCATGTGCAGCACCTCACATTGAGTCAGTGTTTGGGCTGTACCTTACAGTGGAGGAGAATGAGCGTTGCAGGTTGTGGGATATTAGGAAGAAGTGAGGGGAAGTCTGAGTGAGTAGCAGTTCAGTGGTTTCAGAACAAAAAGTCTCTAAGAAATTTAATTACTTTGACTTTGCTGTTCACAAAACAACTCTTTTAGCTGTTTTGTTTTGCACGTGTTGCTTTTGGGTTTTTTTTTCAGGCTGCAGAACTTCGAGCTTACCTGAAATCCAAAGGAGCAGAGATCTCTGAAGAAAATGCTGAAGGTGGCCTTCACGTGGACTTGGCACAGATTATTGAAGTTTGTGATGTGTGCCTAAAAGAAGATGACAAAGGTTTGCACCTTTAAGCCTTGTTGGTTTTGCTAAACGTATCTCTTGGTGCTTCCAAACAGTATCAGTTGGCAGGATTTAGAGGTATGTTGTATGGCTTGCGTGTTTACACATGCATCTTTCTAAAACTGGAAGTACTTATTTCCATCGTTTCCATTTAAAATATGCATGTACTCTGCCCCTCCCTCCTCCAAACATCCAGCCCGCTTTGAAGAAGTCAGAAATTGAGCTAGACTCTGCTTCCTATGAGTTGTATGTAAAACAGTCTTTCTCCTTGAAAAAGAAGTATGATAAAAATAAGATTTATGGTCCATTAACAGCTGTGATGCTACATATTGGGGAAAAGTGAAAGTAATGACAAATTTAGGGCTAGAGATCTGGAAGTAAAAGTGTTAAGGCCTAAACATTTATTGTAATTGTCTGAAACCACTAGGATTTTCATTAGTCTGTAACTGTGAGTTAGGGCTGTAGATCCTTAGAAACTGCACCAATGTGTTTTAATGACACTGATAATGCTGCAGGAGCCATAAGTGATCTTTCAGTGCCTGCTTTGCTGTGTGCCAATACACAAATTGAATTTAGAACTTTCATATGTAATAAATCAGTTGTTAACATAAATAAGATGTGGTGTTTGAAAGAATGTATGGTTCTTCTAAGAAGGAATACTTAAGATTATTTTTCACATTGCCTTTCACTGTAGGCAAATGAGTGTGAAACACTGGAGAAGCTTATTGCTCTGCTCTTTGATGTTCAGGTGTCATTTTGAGGAATAAATATTTTTTGTATGCAATTCATTTTGTTCTTATCTCTCACATAACTGTGAATAGAAAACACAAAACCTATCTGGTTCTGTTTGGCAAGGACAGAATGTCATGCTTAAAATAGAGCTGGCAAGGCTTTTAAATGTAATTGTTCTTGTGGGCATTTTCCTGTTGTCTGGGTATCCCTTGTGCTCCTGGTGAAGTGTTCTACTGTTCTTGAGCACCAGGTATTGGTATCCTCCCATTAGAACCATGGGGCAGTTTTCTGGATATACAGGAGGAAGTGACTGTTTTTTTTACGACTAAAACCTGAAGTTCCCCTCACTTATTTTATGTGTGAACAGAAAACTTAGAGCAAACATGAATCCAAGTAGCAAAATGTGTTTTCACCTTAGAGTGGTAACTCTTGCATGGGGATGTATTGATGAAAGTCTACATGAGCCAAATCCCTAGTGCATTCTGAAGAATACCTGGATTGGTTATTTTGGCATTTTGTCTCTTCTACAGTTCTTGCTAATGCGAAAGAATCATTCATGGCAGAACTGCTGAGGGTTGCTGCTTGCAGTTTTAAAGGCCTGCATGTTTTGTTTTGTGCAGATGTTGAGAGCGTGATGAACAGCGTAGTCTCCTTGCTGCTTATCCTGGAACCTGAGAAACAAGAAGGGCTGATTGAAAGCCTGTGTGAGAAGTTAGTAAAATTTCGGGAAGGAGAGCGCCCATCTCTTCGATTGCAGCTGTAAGTACTGTACAGAGGAACATGGGACAATGGTATCTTGCAAAGATACTATCCTCTGTAGAGGAATGATTATCTTGTATATCTTTAAATCAAATGTGAGATGTCTCCAGATACATCTATGTTGTGAGAAGCGCTTTTTTTTTTTTTTTTTTTTTTTTTTACCCACCTTTTTCTGTATCATAAAATAGAAGTACCCATCTACTGTCTTTGTTTGGATATTACAACATTAAAAGCTGCTTTGCTGAAAACTGCTAGAAACCTGCAAGCCATTGCAATTCATCATGGACATAAGGTGCCACCAGGTGCTTTGTGTGTACTTGCACACATCTTAATAGAAACATTTATGTGCATTCCAGTTATGGTTTGGTTTTTTTTAATCTCTAACTCAGATGTTCGTTGTTTGTGGTTTAGGCTGAGCAATCTCTTCCATGGTATGGACAAGAACACTCCTGTGAGATACACAGTGTACTGCAGCCTTCTTAAAGTGGCTTCCTCCTGTGGTGCCATCCAGTACATTCCAACTGAACTTGATCAGGTAATTAATGTGGTACTTCAAGTTATGGCCTTTGTTTCATCTCACTAAATATTGGTCAGAGTTGATACAGTCCATCTCTTGTAAACTGCTGCAGCCTAGTGAAATAAGAAATGCAGAGTACAGTTTCTTATCTTTTGGAGGACTGTCTGGAGAATCTAAATCAAGTTGCTGTTTCTGATGCTGAGCATAGTTAGAAGAATCTGATTCCTGCAGTAGTGATGAAAGTGAGAAGCTTTGATCAGCAATGAGGAATCGAGTTCTTGTCCCTTGCTTTGGAGTTAGGGTGGTTTTGGGCTTCTCACAGGAGAACTTCCAGGTTCTGCATGGACAGCCTGAGAGCCAGAGGACCCTAAGAGGGAATCTCTGTGCAAGATCTTTTCAGTCCTTATCTGCTTGAAAGAAAATGAGAAATATTTTCAGTTTTATTTTTGTCTTTTCACTTGTATTCTACCTAGGTCCGAAAATGGATTTCTGACTGGAATCTTGGCACAGAGAAAAAGCACACTCTCCTGAGACTGCTTTATGATGTCCTAGTAGACTGCAAAAAAAGGTATAAAAGGCAAGTCATAGATAATAGATACTATATTTTTATTTGGTGTATTGTATAACGAAACTATTTCTCACAATACTTTTAAAATTAATCTGTACTGATAATCCAAATATACATGTTTTTTTTTCTTTTTTTATGTTTTTAAGCACTTATAGTAAACGAGTCTTTCCAAGAATATTAGATTTAGTAGTGAATTAGATGCAAATGACAGACTCCTAAAATAAAACTAGTCCTTTTTGTAAATATTAATCTTTGAGCATTGTAGCATTATGCCAGGTTTATTATTTAATTGCACTTTTGACATTTTAGTGCATGGTAGTGCTATCTCTTACTAAATGATGATGGGAGGCTTATCAATCACAGTTAACAGAATCAGGCTTTATGTAAACAGTACCTGTAGGACAGCTTTCCCCTAGTCATGGAAATTAATGTCCACGAATACCTGCTTGGCCATTTAAAGTTATTATCCTGGATCATGAGAAGCATCTTTGATCTAACAAACTTGGCAGACTGGTGTCTTCTGGCATGTAAAGTAATCCTGTGTGTATCGTGCTTGTAAATTAATGTAAGTCTTAACTGAGACCTGTCATCAATTTATCTTACAGATGTGATACGGTCTATTGACTGCATTGGCCGGGGCTGTGGACGTGGGCTGGTGTCCAGAAAGTAGTTTCAACATGTAGTTCCACAATAGTTTCAGCCTATTTAAAATGTCCCTGCTGTTGTTTGGGATATGTGTGTGGTGCATTTGTGTTGCTTCCCCCTACCTCTCCCTTTTACTCTGATTTCTGACTTATTTTTCTGAACTTTTGTTAATTTTCATAGTGAGCAGTGTCAGGACCTCTGCGCTGCTGCCTTACACTGGGAACAGAATGGCACTTGCTTTTCTATATTTGTGTAGCCTTGCCCTGCTGCAGAAGGAAGCAATTCTGTCCTGTAACCCCCCCCATTCTTGTCCTGTCCCCTCCAGCTACCATTGCCTGTTTGTGTCTGCGCTGGTGTGGGCATCTGTGCAACTGTTCAGTGGATTGGTCTGGGCACTGGGGTTTAAAAAAGGCAAATGTAGAGCTGTCATAGGAGGAAGAGTTTCTTCTGGTGGGAGAGTTGGCTTATTCTGGCCCGGTGACGTAGCCTGGAAATGCTGCGTCGGCATAGCAGGATCATTTTTAACTGCCCTCTATTTAGGGATGATTAATCCTCATGGAGTAGTTACACTGTGAGCTACAGCGTTATTGGGAATTCCTATTCTTGTTACTAACGTTAAAATGCTTTTGCATTTATAGTCCCGTGTGACAAATTTTAGATGGCCAAAATAATTTCAGAAATGTAATCGGAGATCTTACCCACGGGTTAGTGCTTACTTTGTTTCAGAAATATTACAGTGATACTCCATAATGCTCCTGCTCTTTTAAGCACTTCTCATCCTATTGATTTATTGACAGATTTCAACTAGCTTAATTCCCGTACTTAATTGCTGACTACTTTTATATAGTGTTGTTATCAAATCTGTGGATTAAACTAGTAACCTTGCTGCCAAATGGTTTTTAATTACTAATAATAGGTGATATCTTTAACTTAGGCATTAAAAAAATTCACAAACCCTGTAACATATGACTCCTGCACTCCATGTCCTGAGTGCAGCAAGCTTCGCACTGAACGGAGCAATTTTTCAGAGCACTTACACTTCTCTCCAGAAAAGAAAACAAGAAGTGACCCTAGCACCTTTGACCTGGTTCAATCTCCTGGATCAGTGGGCAGTATTTGCAATAGTATGGGAAACTCACAGCAGCATTCCAGCTTTAGCACTCAGGAATGTTGTTCTGTCTAGTGATATGGGAAGATAAGTGAGAACTGAAAAAAAAGTAATCGAAATCATACCTTGGTTAGTGTGTTGATTTATAATCGAGGGAAAAGTATTCCTTGGTGAAAACAGTTAACTTTTTTTTGTTCATTTTATGTTTTAACGGCACTCAATGCAAAGGAAGTGATGGTTTTCCATAGCCAGTAGACTGTTCCCCAGTGGATAAGTTGGTAGTGAACAGATTTGTAGCTTGTG
The DNA here is from genome assembly GCA_033459285.1 of Clamator glandarius. Lineage (NCBI taxonomy): Eukaryota > Metazoa > Chordata > Aves > Cuculiformes > Cuculidae > Clamator > Clamator glandarius. Next base: position 2,848,705 of record JAUNZM010000540.1, on the reverse strand, counting down.
AAAAGTCAATCATGCAGATCTTATCTCTGCTGTTCATTTTCCTGCAGTGATTAAGTGAAAGCTTGTTTTATCAGGTCTTTCCAGTCACTTTCTGGTTGAAGTTTCTTCTTCCCAGTGATCAAAATGGTTCGAATAGCAGGTTTTATCTTTCCCATGATCAGCTGAAGAAAGATTGTGTAATGGTGGCTGCAAAACAGATGGCTGGTGTGGCTCCTTTCTGAGATCCATACTTGGTGGCTGGACTTGGCAAGAGATGAGTTATTTCTCCGGTGCTTACGTTTTGTGCCATAAAGGTTCTGCAGTAGAGTTTTTTGCCTTGGCCACTTTAGTCTTCAGCATTTTTCAAGCTGTGTTGGTATGAAACTGCAAGGTAGCACAGTCTGTTTTCTTTTCCAGTTATAGATGGAGTTTTACAGGTGTGTTTGGCTTGCACACAGCCAGAAAAGTGAGTTCAGCTGTGAGGTCCTGCCAGGTGCCAGCCTGATGTAGCTGGTCTCTGCCACTGGCCTGGCAGAACTCTGAGTGGAGCTAGTCTTGCCCAAGCTTATGCTGAAACAGGTCAGGCAAGTCTAGTTACTCATACCTGTAGCAAAAAGCTCGGTGTGTCAGGCACCTGCTAAATATTTGTTTCATTTAATTTTAATTTCATTTAATATCACATAATGTAGAGGAACTTGATTCCAACATCTTGCTAAGTCTCAGAATACTCTCTATTGTTTTTCTTTCTTTTATCTGCTGTCACTCGTCAATTCTCCCTGGCTTTTTGTCAAGTTATGCATCTAGACTGGCAAGTGGAGCCAAGAGTACTTGTGCAAGCTAGAAAAAATGTTCACATTTGCATCCTAGGTGAGATATGCATTTAGTAATGAGTTTTGTTAAATTAGTTATATATATTAACGCTTTTGACAGCGTAATTTATGGTGGTAATCCAAGACCGACTAGAGTAAGTAAGATTAAAAGGTGTGCCATATTTGCTGGGGCTCACAAGAATTTAGCACAAAGTTTGGCAGCAATTGTCGCATTCAGATGTTTCCTAGAAATACAAGTGAAATATTCCACTCCTTCTCCACTTTAAAAAAAAAAAAAAATCTATTTTCTAGGAGCACTCTATAGAGAAGTGGTCAAATAGTACCAGCATGAGATTAAAAATAAATACCCCTATAGACACAGTGTCATTGTACTATAAAAACCATTCAGACCTGTGCTGCACTATGGGTTACACCTGCATCACAGCATGTACTGGGATAATTGTGTTGATTTGCTCCTTCCCTGTTCAATTTATGCCATTAAGTAATTACATGGAATTGAAACTTCGTTCTTGAACAGTTTTTTCTTTTAAATAAAATTTTGTAGGCCTGTTAGACCCCAGGGGGAAAATTGCTGCAGCTGAAAATGAGCTGCTTTGAAGGAAGAGCTGAGCGTTAGACTCTAACTCGCTGTAGTGTAGAGAGCAGCATCCAAGTTTCCTCTTGTCCACTGAGAAAGAAATCTTGGCAAAGGCGTTGCCAGGCTGTGTATGCATGGGAGACTTCTGCAAAGCACGTGCCCGGATCACTGACTTTTGGTTGTTCTCTCACTATCGAGTTTTGATCTACATCCACACCTTGTCTTGTTCAAAGGACGTAGTAAGATGGCATCAGCAAAATCTGTTCCCTGTAGAATTGTTACAGCTTTATATTTTAATAACTAGCAAGAGTTCCATGAGAAACAGGAAATAGCTTTCTCTGTGTACACAGGCAGCATATTCAATGTGTATATTTTTTTCTGAAAGTGTTGTAAAACATGTTAGCAGTTGCTGGCCTCACAAGTGAAAGTAAATCAGAAATCTGTTAAAATGACACAGCAACGGTCTTGGAGCTTGTTTGCGGTACCTTGATGAGCTGCTGTTTACGAAATAATCTGGGTAGATGAGGCTGCAGCTTTACTCAGTTTTCTTAGAATGCATTGGTTTTCTGAAAGCTCTCTCTTGGAGCAATGCTGGAAGCTGCTTGCTTGCTTCAGAGCAGCCTAAGACAATCTCATTGCAGGCTGCTTGACGTTGTCAATAAAATGAGCAGCGCTTGCTCTGAATACTTGAAGAGAGAATTGCAAAAGAAGAAAAGGCAGGTTTTATGCAGTCATTTTCCTGACCATAAATATCCTTTAAGATATGCCATTTTACATTTGAAATAAACTTTGCAGCGCTACTTATTCTGCAGTGATTAAATCCAGATGTGCATAAGAGGAGCATTCTAGTGAACCATATAAAGCTGTTCCTAGCTTGGAAAGCTTTTTCCATAACCAGCAGGTAATTTATCAATTTAAGAGAATGAAATGAAGGGTGAAGATAAACATTTTGTAGAACAAGAATTGAAAGAATACATCTAGTTAATTTGTTCTCTCCAGTAGAATTAAAATAGATCATCTACATCATTTTCAAGTGTTATTTAATTTGACCTATAACATCATAATGGAATTATTTAAATATTTGAGTGTCTGGTTTGGGTGATTTTTTCATCAAGCCTTAGGTACCTTTATTTTTCTTACAGTGACAATGCGGCAAAAGTAATGGTGGAGCTTCTGGGGAGTTACACGGAGGACAATGCTTCCCAGGCGAGAGTTGATGCTCACAGGTAGTACTGACTTCCCAGCTTTCTCAAAAGTAGCTTTTTCTCAATTGCTGAGTTATGTTGATCACCTTACTGTTAAGAGTATTGAGCGGCCTGGTAGGAGATCCCTGTCACGGCCGCTTTCCTGCAGCGTGGCTGACTGGATCAAGGGTTTATCTGTACAGTCTACTGCAGGGTTGGTTGTTCCTAGACAGAGTGAGGTTTATTCCACTGTGCGAGTGCACAAATGTGTTTCTGGTCAGTGCTGAGAGCGAAATCAACCTTGGGCAAGGACTTCATTTACATCAACTGAGCATCCAAAATGTGCATTGACATCCTTTCTTACAGATTTTTTACTTCCCGATTGGTTTGATTTTCTAACTTTGGATGTTCTTCTGAAATAACACTTTTTGTTGAAAAGAAATCCTTGCTCTCTTTTCTATGAGAAAGTACTGAGGATGCAAACTGCATAGAACTAAACTTACTTGTTGGACAAGCTGAGAGTAAGTCAATTCTTAGCAGTGTTTTTTCCCCAGTGGCCAAAATGAGTAAATGCTTGTATTTTTATGTTCTACCTATCATGATTCTTCTCAGGAATTAGATTTTTAATAAGTCATGTAGTTCTGCCAGGTGTGTACAACCAGTACTCAGAGTCGTTTATATTTGAGCACGGAGGAAAATCAGGATGACTCACTTTGAAAATTAGTGTGTCTGTGCATGGATGGAAGCGTCACTGACTACCCTACAGCAATCTGAAGCCTTTTGTATCTGAAAGAACATGGCTGCCTAGGGTTTATCGTATTGCTTTGTCTCTGCAGACCCAAGGTTCTGCTAGGTGTATGTTACGTGGCAGGGTTGCGGTCTGGCCATCAGAGCAAAATATACTGCTGAACAAAAGCTTTCATCTAGAGTTCTAGAAATGCTTTAGGAGTGTTTATAGTCTGGAGCTGCAACTGATAAATCATAGGCCTTGCAGTGTTTGGTATCGGGGGTTTCTCTGTTTTGTGTTACTTATTCAAGTTTAATCAATCTTCCTAAACAACTTAATTCTATTAAATTTTAGGAGGTAAAAATACCTCTAGGAATGAAGGCAGGGCTGGAAATAAATGCATAGATGGAAACAGTAGGGTTATCTGTAGCCTTACCACCTGCCTAATTTCCTTTGTGATACTGGGCAAATTACTTAATGTTTTCTGTTTGTTGTTTTTTTGCATCGGTAAAATGAAAGTTAAAATTGGAATGTGACATGTCTTACATTTAACAAGAGTTGAAAATCCTTGGATGTTTCCTAGCAAGGAAGAACAATTTGAGTTGCACTTACTCATAAAAATATGTATGGCTGTAAAAATAAGCATTTTCCTTTTCTAATTAGATGTATTGTACGAGCATTGAAGGATCCCAATACCTTCCTCTTTGATCATCTTCTTGCCTTAAAACCAGTCAAATTTTTGGAAGGAGAACTTATTCATGATGTAAGTAACTTTACTTTTAACAAGATAGTTTGCTGCCTGTAGAGTGCCTTGTTTTATCTTAGTGTCTTTTGAAATTCATTAGAATAGCTATGTCAGTAATACTGACCTGCAATGTGCCAATTTCTTTTAATGCTTTTAGAAATAAAATGTTGAAATATTACATGTGAAATGATTCAGAAATTGAGTTCCAAATCCTGCCCTCACGTGAGTTCTGTAGTGATACTACCTTTCAAGCTTGAGAAAAGGAAGAAAGCTCAGCACAGATGGCCCTCCACTGTTGACTCTTAACAGTTTATTTTTCTGTTCAATGCCAGTAGTTTTTGTATCTATATATCTGTCCAGTTTGCAGGGAGGGAAGCATAGATAATATTGAAACTGTTCTTATATTTGTTTTCTGTCTTCCAGCTTTTGACAATTTTTGTAAGTGCTAAATTAGCATCTTATGTCAAGTTTTATCAGAACAACAAAGACTTCATTGACTCTCTTGGTAAGTTTTCAGATCATTACATTTCTGACTGTTTACATGGCTTAACATATGGAGGCTGGAATGAGCTTCAATTTGAACCCATATATTGAAGCTGAGGTAATTTAATAGGAATTTTTGAAGAGTGGATTAGAGTTTGTAGACTCTACCCTCTGTTAGATCATAAATGGACCATCTAACTGTGGTTTATTCTACTAGGACGAGCTGGTTTATGGGCTTGGAAGAGAACTGTGTTTTTCCCCACTTCTTTTCTCCTAAGACTTTCAGGAATGGAGTTTTAATGCATTGATACTCTAGGCTAGGCCAGAGATCACAACTTCATTGAGTAAGCCAGCAGCTTGTATAAATCTCTTACAATTTTTTTAATGATTAACTATAACAGCAAATACTTTTCCTGAACTGTAAAATAAAACATTCAGATAGTGAGTGTGTGTGTGTGCGTGTGTGTCTGCATGCGCTGATGCATTAGACTTAGCAAGCCACAGTCTGTCCCAGTTAATTTGTTTCATCACATGAAGCAATGTGATGGAATGTTAATGTCAGCATCCTCTTTATTTACACACTGTGGAAAAAAGGAGTAGTAATTAACACTTTGACACTCCCCCGTTGATGTGTAATTGACTGTTTCAAAGGAGCACTGGTTCATAAGCTATTGCATGCATTAAAATTACATTTTTTATATTCCAGCTTTTTAGGACAGGGGTCAGTGACAATGCAGAAATTGCTCAATGATGCAGGTTTTTTTATTACTGCATTAAGGTTTTGACATATTGGTAATGAATAAATGTTTCCATAAAAATCAGATTAATTTTTTTTAAAACTTTGATTTTGAAATGACACTTGAGCGCTGGCTGAATGCATTTGAGGAAAGGTGTAGTTTCATTAAAACAGAGTTTCATGCAGCCTTTTACCAGGTGCATTATTTTGTTTAATGGAGTGCGGTATAGTTCTGAGAATAATTACCCTCAAAGATTTGCAGTGCTGGTAACTTTGCTATTTCCGTCATTTTAATACTCAATGTGTCTGTTTGTGGATAAAACTAGCTGCAAGTTTTTGGTAGTCGGTGAACACATATGTAGGATAAGCATACATTTTGTCAAATACCTATTTGAACATCAAGTGTTTGGACATTTAACGCTTTTCTTTCTTAGAAGGAATATGGGTGTTGTATTGTAATGATTTTTATGTATTGAAATGTCTCTTGTCAGTTATTTGTCCCCAGAAGTATTTACTGATAATGCTGTTGTGCTAATGTTTGAATGAATTTATGGAAGATTAGTTACACATACGTGTAATATTAATCGTGTGGTATAAAATAGTCACATTTTCTTTTGCTTTCCCTCCCTGTGTCAGTGTTTCCCTCTGTGAATATAGCAGTGTGTGCATTTTCACATAGGATTCACATAATCTTAGTAAAATCCTTAAATGTGTAACTGCTTTGAAAGACAGCTTTGCCTCCAGTTACCTTGATTCCTCACCTGTTTTATGGTGTGCTCAGAGACTTCAGAATGTCTTTGAACAATGGACAAGGTGGAGATTCTGAGGCAGTGCAGCCCGGAGTGCCAGGAACTTGCTCCCAGTGTTTCAGCCGTGCTTTTGAAAGACAAAGGCAGTTTGATAATGGAGAGTTACAGTTACTAGATGAGGCATTCAAAAATTCTTCACAACACCTGTGAACAGTTCCCAAAATAAACAGATTTTCAACCATGCTTTAAAGTTTTTTTTTTTTCAACTAACTTGCTAAGATACTAGGTTTTAATATCAAGGATATTAATAACAGGACTTCAGTGACAGTACAGTGTCACCTTTGGTTCTAACCTTTCCTGGATCAGCACCGATTTCAACTGGTCTATGGAAGCTGTGCAGGGAAGGCTCCTACAGGTGGCATCAGTTTGTTACAATTGTTTTATTAATGCTGACAACTTAGGCCAACAGTAGCATTATCTGTGTCAACTCACTCGCCCTAACATGTCCACATTTAATCTGGTATTATCAGCAGTCTTTTTCGGAAAGTTAATCAGCATCTCATTTGCATTTGTTAATTAGGGTTAATGTGTGCTAATTGATTTCTTGATGCTTGTAGAGTTCCATTAAACCCAGTTAGGTATAGTTGCTGGTGTTCCTCATTCATATGAATTATGGTGATCACGTTTTTGTTGAATCGGTGCCAAATAGGGAACCTGCATCATAATTATAGCTAATTAACGCAACATGATGTCCTGCGCTAATGTGCTTCCCTATGAGTGTATGGATGTTATAAATTCCAAACTTAAACATTCACATTGCTTCAGTAAATATTTATAATGTCATTCCAAAACAAAATGATTGACTTTCGTTTTAAAGAAACTTCTGCTGACTCTCAGTTGATTCCTCACAGCACTTGGATCAAGAAGTGCCTTGTTTCATCCGAGTGGTTTAACTTGGTTGACCTGGGGGTGTTTGTCCGGGAACAAGTCTCCACTTTAGTTATGCCAGCCCTCAGCTCATTTTCTCATGTTGCCACTCACCCACTCATGTAATAGATCTAAAATAACTTCCAGTATCTGCCTTTATTCTTGAACAGCACTTTTCTGCCACGCTAGATGCTGTCAGCATGCATTTGACTCATGATACTTTTCCTGTGGTATGAACAGTTAATCCAGCACCGAAACGCATTCTTCTGGCACAAGCGTGTTATGTTGCTCAGCAATTACTGAGAGGTTTATTTTCAAGCAACTGTGTGAGGCTGTAAGAAGGTTTTGACATTACCAGTCGTATATTTTCCATTTGTTGTTGCATTGCTGTTCTTCCAGATGATGCAACTGAAAAATTCATTTGCACACTCACATTCAGGTGATGTTCTTGGTGTTTCATTTTTGTAGGTCACTTTTTACCAACAACAAATGAGTCTTGATGAATTCTAAACTGAGCCAGATATTGCACAAAGAGTGAGAATTAATGGTTTACCTCAAAAATGTTGATAAGGGCAGGTGGAATATTTTCTTGATGTGAAATAAATTTTAAATTATTGAAGCATACATAGTAAAAAGGGACATGAAAAAATTAAGGAATTATTGAATTATAATTAATATCCATAAACTATCAACACTTTTACACAGGCTTGTTGCACGAACACAATATGGCAAAAATGAGGCTACTTACATTCATGGGAATGGCGGTAGAGAATAAAGAAATATCGTTTGACACAATGCAACAGGAACTTCAGATTGGAGCTGATGATGTAGAAGCATTTGTTATTGATGGTAAGAACCATAGTACCATACCTTACACAGTGCTAATGAACAGAACCTTTTATTGTCTTCTAAAGTAATGTTAAATATTCAGGAAAATATGAATTTTTAGGTTTTGTGTTTGCTACAGGATGTAGCTGCAAAACTTCCTGCTTGGAGACATAGCTAGCCGGTCTTTTAAATGGTGTTTTTCTTTTCAGTGATGGGAACTGTATTATGTATAGTTCTTTATAGAACTAATAAATTGTCTGCAGGTTTAATTTGTCATCTGGTTTTGTTTGCTGTTGTCGAAACAGGATGTATTTGGAGGGGAGAGAAGTTTGTAAAAACTGTACAGGATATTGCTTTAATAGATTGGCATCAAGCAATAGGATTCATGCATGACTTTCATCTTGTTACATCCTTTTGCTTTTCTGTCTACTAAGCTGCTAAAACCAACAGCAAAATAATACAGAACGAACTGCTGTGGGTTTATGTTTATATTGCTCTAATTCTGAACCGATTTTATGCAGTTTAATACCTTTGAGCTATCATGAAAATATTGTTCAAAACAGGATTGCTTTTTTGCAGCCGTAAAGACAAAGATGGTGTACTGCAAAATAGATCAGACACAGAGGAAAGTAGTCGTCAGGTAAGACTTAAATCTCCATAGCATTTTGCAGAACTTCATGTGTTCTAATTATTTCACTTATATTTGTAGAATATTTTAACTAGAAGCAAGGTATTGTTCCTATCAGTTGCTGGTAGTTAAATAGTTGCTATTTATCATAATTTTATTAAAGCTCACACTGAATGTGATTAGCTTATTTAATGAAAGAGTCCTATTTTCCAGCACATTTCATTTAATGACCTAATAGTGACAAGAATACTAATGACTGTTGCTTTTAATATTTGGGAAGGCTACAGAATTCTTTAACTGGTAGTGTATGGCCTTTTAAATACAGAAAATAAAAAAATTTTCCTCTTCATTTGTGAAAGTAATGCCATAAGGGAATTAGTCAGTAAGCATGACATCTAGTAATCATCTTCCAATTTTGTTTTACTTCTCTAGTCACAGCACACATCGGACTTTTGGAAAGCAGCAGTGGCAGCAATTGTATGACACTCTAAACACCTGGAAACAAAATTTGAATCAAGTGAAAAACAGTCTCCTCAGTCTCTCAGACACCTAAAAAAAATTTTTTTTAACCTAGTAATGTCATTATGGATGAAATTTATTCAAATCTTTGACAATTTGTAAATGTTTCCAAAATGTATACAATTGGTTTAAAGAAGAATATTCTAAATCGCAACACAAAGCGCAATAAAACCAACCTGGGAAAATGTCTTCTGTTGATTGTCATACATAACTAGAAATGGTAATATTGGTTATGCTTCTTGTTTTAAGTTCACAATTTGAGGTTCTTGCTTTGCAAGAGGTGTGGGAAGGAAAGGAGGGAGATCAGGAAAAAGCAATAGCCCAAGTAATTATAAATTAAATGAAAATTTTCCTTATACCCTAAGGGAGGAAAAATGTGAACCAGTTAGAAGTGAAGCTTTATGAAGCAAGATCCACTGCCTTATCTCTGTAAATCATACCTGATGCTTTAGTATTGAAAGAGACCTTTTTGAATACAGAATCAACTACAACAGATATGTTTAAATAATTTGGCAGTGACGGTAAGCAGATTTTTCCTGTTCTTCTGTCACTTAAAACTGCTCTAAGTTACTGTAAATGTTTGCAGAAACCATTGTATTTTCAAGCAGTTGCCGCTGATTTTGCTTGAAAACTGAGCAGTCTGACACGGAAACCAAATTGAAGTATTTCAGCGAAAACTTCTCAGGAGCAGAAGGTTACACTTACGTAATTGTTTAATTTTACCTAGTGAATATTAAAACATAAACGTATAACCTTTTAAACTTCTAGCAAAGCCCATAAAATCTTGGATTTGATTGCAGAAATAAAGAACTAGCATTAGTAGGAGAGGCTGTATCCATTTTTGAACATAAAAGAATCTATGCACAGTATTAAGAAAGCGCGGTACATATATACTGTGTTCTACAGGACTACCTCTGCAAATCTGGTTTATGTAAGTGACTTATCTGTGCCTAAAAGACATAGGTTTTATCTCCTGCCACTGATCTTCACTGGTCGTCTTCATGTTTTCTTTTTCTTGCTGAATGAAGTCTCTCCAAATTCAGGAATCCCTCAAGTTGGTCTATTTGATTTTGTATAATGGAGTTACAGGTAGAGGAACTGTCCTTATCTTCGAGTGCATTTTCCCTTCTTGCTGGAGTCACAGTTAGGCGAGAAGACTTCTGCTCATGCTGTAAAGCAGTAACCCCTTCTTTCACCTGACAGAATACAAACTTAGCAGTTAATAATCCAGTGAAATTCAGGTACAAATGTTCAATTTGTTGGATTTTGCTGGCCATTAAGCAAGCAAGGAAATGTGAAGAGACACATAGGTCAGTTGGAAAAAATAAGTTTAATTTCAAGTGCTTGCTTCAGCTTTGCAAAATTTATAAACCAAACCTTAACATAAGACTTGCTTAGTACAGAAGAGTATGATTAAAAAACAGAGACAACCTTGTTCTAGAATGCAGATTAGCAAAATAAATAGTTTAATTAAACAGTTTAATGTTGCAGTTGACATTTCTATTGCTATGCAAGCATTTGATTAACAAAACCCAAAATCATGAGGTTTATGGTGTTAACTCCCTCTCTGCTTCACAGTATAGATTAGAAAGCAAACATTAACTAATGCAAGGTCTATACTATGTTGGGTTTTTGTGTAAAAGATCTTTGTTCTTTGAATAGTTTTAATTACTATTTCATAGGTATTCCATATCTATCCAATCAAACACATGGCTTCACAGGAGAAAACAGTTTTCTGCTTGAATGATAAGTTTTCCACTCGTAATGCAAGAGTGTGTGGCTCTGGGAGGCCAGCAGCACCCAGCACCTGCCTGAGCCTGGTGCACAACACCATGTCACACAGAGCCAGTGCTGCAGTGGTTCTTGGGGATCTGTAATGTGGTGTCTAATGCTCTGGTTGCATGCTAGGGTAATTCTCTTACAGGGGTTGCAAGATGAGGCCTTCCCCTTCTGCTTGATTATTTTCTAATATTGGGCAACTGTGCCCCAACCAACCGTAAGCTACGAAGCCTTTATGAAGCTTACGTTTATTTTAGCACTTGAATTCTGTGCTAAGGCTTTCCTTTCCTGGTGCACAAGAATTTCTTGAAGTTCAAAATAGAAACTTCGTGCAAATTCTTACATAGCCTAGTGTATCTGTAACAACATTACGGCTGGGCAGCTGAAGATACTTACGGTCAACAATGACTAATCTCCCTGTAAGGAAGTAACTTCTTCATTCAAGCAATGAAGTTTTCAACCTGCTGATTCTAGTGCCTGTATGTGTATACTCTCCCATGCTCTTTTCCCAAGGCCTTACAAAGAAACAGACCGTACTTCACTGCAAGCTGCTAGTCAAAATCTCTGTGGAGTAGCACACAGGGCTGCATCTGCCCTGTACTACTAAGCCAAGAGAAGAGCTTTCATTTGGCTCTTCCACATATGGAAGTGAAATTTTCCAGTAAAATAAAGCATTGCCCGGTTACTTGGATTTTACTGAAGGTAATAAGCAGTTAGACCTCTTTGAAGAAGTAATTGTAGTCAGGTAATACGTATAGCATTTTTAATGCAGTGCTGTGACAGTGGGTTTAGAAAAGCTTTAAAAAAATAATCTCTAGTTGTCAAAGGCCTCTGCATTTTCACCATAAAATACAAGTAAAATGTGTCTTGCTGCCAGCACTGAGTAATATGGCAACCTAGGGGACATGTAAAAAACATTCACTGCCACATAATACGATTGCAGGGATAGGAATTTGTGTTTAAGCTGAGCAGGAGCTGCTTATTCGTCCTTACCTTGGTTCTCAGGCATGTGCAGACTAGTGTTTAAAACAGTTCTTCATATCTTTTGTAGAATTTAAAGTGCATCTGCATTTCTCTTAACTTGTTATCACTTTCTAAAATACGGTACTTTAGTTGAATGAGATTACCCAAGTCTGCTCTAGTTACAGTCAGATGTGTTAGTCAAAACAAATAAGCTGAGCAGTGAAGACTGCTGAGCCTATTTTTAATGTCTAAACAGCTTTTTTTTTGTATTGGTCATAAAAATGACAAATTTGAGGACAGAAAGTATTGGATCAACACCAACACAGAAGGGAGGGCGTGGTCTACAACAGCCCAGGCTGAGATTTCATAAATTAAGTATTAGGAAAATAATTCTAGGTTAAACCTGCAAAGCACTCTGTTCTTGTCTGTCTCAGCTTTTACTTAGCCGCACATAAGGTGCTTTAGTTTGGAGGTGACAAAGTAGATATAACCACAATCAGAAGTAGATAAAACCACAATGAGTTAATGAAATGCAGCTTTCTATTAGCTGTAGATTAGTTATTGTAGTTTACTCAATTCCTAGCTCCACTTCAGTGAGAAAAAGCAAGAGACGCAGTAAATCCACTGCCGTGATGGGTGAAAAATCCAACTCACTGTCATTTCCAAGGGTCATATTAGGAAGTTGGAGTAACTTAAAACATCAGTTTACTTTCACAGAGAATGTGAATGCTAATGGCATTGGAAGCTGATTAAGTCCACTGAAGTCGGCCAACTTTGTCACTTGAAAACACTATCCAGCCTGACCTCAAAATTCATCCAAATAAGATAACCAAAGCTCCCCAAGAAGTACCTCTAGAACTTCTATAAAGGAAGGTCAACTGCAGTTGTAAATTACTGTATCACTTTTGAACAATACATTTAGCATTGGGTCAAATTCTGATGCTGCAGTTCTAGCTGCTCCAGCTCTGCAGTCTAAAAGATCTAAAAATGCAGTATGAGCCACTGCTAGCATCAACCTGAATGAAGTTGTCTTACAAAGGAAACAATAGGTTTCTTTTTAATTCTCTGCTTTTACATATATTTGTGTAATGTCAGCCTACTACATGATAAGGTAACTAAATATGGCATCACATAACTGCAGCACAGAATAAACAGATAGGCTTTAATTTATAGATATGATGAATTTTCAGTCTTTCACAGATTATTTTAAACAATGTTTTTATACCTTTATATGCTACTTTTTCTTTTTTTTTTTTTTTCTAACTGCTACTTCTACTGTAGGTGATGATTTTTATTAGGGTACTCAATGAACTACCCTCTTCCTCCCCTCCCAAACAGACTGGTTAGCATCTGTTTGATTCATATGCTGTGACTTTTTCCTGCTGCTTTCTATCAACCTTAATTGTGAAAAATGGTGCCTTGTTGCCCTTTTGATATTATTTTGGAGATCGACTCAGTCTTAAAGTATCCAGATGCGTACAGTTGTACAAATATCTGTGGAATTAGCTCACCGAGGTCTGGTCTGCAATATTTTTAATTGACTTACATGTTCTGTGGGAAAAGAAGACTCATAAAAAGTCTTTGCTATAGCATTCCATTCTTCACTAGGGTCTCCCTGGGGGTCGCAGTGGATACTTGAGGTATTCAAAGTGTCGGCAGCTCTGTTAAAACTGGTAGAACCTGATTGACAAAAAGGAAATGGTAACAACTGCAATTTAGTCTCTAGGCACTTAATGTAAAGTAACTAAACTTCTGGTTTACCTCTGATCTTAAAAGATCAAATATTTTTGTTTTAAATCACTGAATTTCTGTTGTAGGCTGTTTCCTCTTCATTTTTTCTGTTAACATACTTTTTCACCTATTTTGTCTCTAAAGATGAGGTATATTGCTACTCCAATTAAAAACATTTTATGTAATAAAGTTAATAACAAAATTGTGATATATAGGAAACGTCTTTATTCTGAGTATATATTCTGAATATATTTTTTCAAACACTATTACTTTACAACTCGCATGATAATGATAATAATAAAATACATAATTACTACCATCCTGACAGCATATCCCAGGGTGACTTGTAATAAAACACACATTCTAAAACAAAGGTTTTTAGACAAACAAAGAACATTTTAAATAAGTAGTCTTTGTAAATGGCTATAACCAATACTCCAGGAAATTAGGCTATAGCTATCTACTAGAAGTAGGAGAAGCAAATAAGCAGATTAATCATAGCAGAGTATAAGGCTCCAATCCTGCAGTTGCTTTGTGCACTGCTAGTAGACTCAGTTGAAACAAATATCAAGTTCCTTGCAAGATCAAGACATAAGCGTATTTTCACTACTACTCATCAGTAGCTGTTTTGTCATGACACAGATGTCTGTCGATCACTGCTACAATAGCAAAATACATATTCAGTCATGGTTACGTAACAGTTAATTAAGAGTACTGTCATTTTCTCTTGTTTGCTTTTTTAAGAGTTTGTGAGGAAGATCTTGCTCGTTGCCAGTTCATTCCTCCATTCACTGACTGAGTGGCTGCTCCCTGGGACCCAGAGTTGTATAAAGAATAAATTGCACTGTGGTTAGGCAGTAAAAAGAATTCCCTCAGACAGGCTTACTCATCCCTCACATCAGTGCTCTTCACCTCTAAGTCTCTTGTGTGACTAAACTGTTTGTGCTTCAGTAAGTTAAAAAAAAAAAAAGTTTAGGGAACCTCATGGGTTCTACTCCAGGTTTGCCATTTGGGAAAATATGTTAAAAGAAAGCAAAACCCAACCCAACCACATTAAATCTTGGAAGTTGCAGCACTGAGTACCATGACAACTAACACTTGTGTGCCCTGGCACTGTGGTTCTCTGGCCTTCAAAAGAGGTGCAGGATTCAGATGGTTCAGCAAGCTGATGTAGGGACCTGTCTAAATTAGGCAGCATGTTGACAGTGAGAGGCACATCTGGGACCCAGGCCAAAATCCTAACTGTGCAGTTTTGCTAGAATTCAAGAGGTCTGGTTATTCTGCTGGTCACTGGGCAGCTCATTTGGAGAATTAAGAGTTTTATCAAAATCCTTACCACAAAGGGGCACATTGAAGAACTTAAGGTGGTGCTGTCTGTTCTCACAGAGAAGATGCGTGCAGGACATCACAAAAACATGCATTCATTTTATTGAAACAGGTATCAAAATTCACGTTAGAAGTACAATACAAACATACCATGAGATTAGGGATCTGCTACCTTGTTACCACTACTATTGTTTTAGGGACAAAGACTTTTCTGAAACTAACTTCAGAAAACTATGTGTCTGTGTACAAATATACATAGGCAAGAGACCAACCAGAGAAACAAAATTACCTATAAATCTAAATTCATAACATCAGAAAAATATAAAGAAACCACACTGCTGGTTTTCTGTCTCGCTGCCCTTGGCTACAGAACTCAGGGACTGGAGTCCACTCTGCTCTTTCTATAATCACGAGGCAAAGCTCAAAACACTACAGCAACAAAACCCCAAGTAGACACAGGCTTTTTGTGGTGTCAATGTTGCTCTTTTGAAAAACATCTAAGCACCAAAGCTGTTTTTCTACAAAAGGAGGGGCTTTTATTTCCTCCAGAGACTAAGAGATCATCTGCTTTTTTAAGCTTAGAACATGCATCAAAAATAGAATCTGTATGCAAGCTTCATTTTGAGAAAGGAAGGCTTCTCAGTACCTCTCAGATATACGCAGAGCCACGAGACAGAGTGTGCTTTACAGGAGGGTTAGAAATGCCTGTAAAAATTCAGTTTGTCATTGCACTGCTTTTTTTCACAAAGGGAAAAGAGAAGAAAAAGGATATTTCATTATATAATTGAGACAACAAAAGCTGTTTAGTTGCATTTGTAACATAAGTGAATGGAGAAATGTCATCTTTCAATTTTTTTTACCATATGACAAAAATCTCACAAGTTTTACATTTTTCTAATGCAACACTAAGGCAGAAATTTCACATTTTGACAGTTTTTCTAATTATATTCAGTATATGCTTCAAAACACAAATGTTTATTTTTCTTACCTAGTCTTGTTTCTCTTCTGTTGACAATTTCACTCAGATTTTGACACTGTGTTTTTGAAATAACCTTTGCATTTTCCACTAAGCATGGCAGTTTCTCTTTCAGAAGGGAAGGTTCCTTGGAAGCTGAATTCCATGTTGCTTGACCTCTCATTTGATTTACTCTCGAACAAGAACTGAGGTCTAAAAATTTTAAGTATACTGGAGTTTTCTCAGCTTTTTTATCTGAGGTTGAAAGATCAAAGGATGACCTTCCACTTCTGTTTACTAAATTTCCAGATGTTCTCATGGGTAAAGAGCATGATTCTTTCAGGTGACCCTCGGCAAACTTCCTTCCTGGAACTGTAGTGTTCAGTAAGTCTTTTTTCTCTTTTAACAATAGGTTATTTGTTGAATTATTAATCTCTAGGGAAGGCCCGTATTTGATGGAGTGTATCTGAATATCATCATTAACTTTTTTATACGGAATTAGTCCATCTGTACTAATTCCATCTGTTGGGGCTTTTTTATGAGCAATTATTTCAAGACTATCAGCCTTCGCAGGAGATACGGCTTCAGTGTTCAAAGTACATGTACTTCTATCATTCCCTGTTTGTTCACTACTGTCTTGTTCAGGCTGCTTGCTCTGCATATCATCCACATTTCTTCCTCTCTCTGTTTTGCGGGGACATAAATTAAAAGTACCTAAGAGAGGCGTATTATCACTGTGTTCTTTTGTGGCATCATCACTGCTTGCATTATCACAATACACAGTTGGTGGATTCTGATTTTCAGTTTCTGGAACACCAGTACTCCTCAGCTCACTGTTTATGTTGCTGGCACTATCATAACTTCTGTCTTCAACATCTAGTTGTGTCTGTTTAAAAGGAAATTTATCTCTATGTAAACCACTTGGATATAGCAATTTTTTTTCTGTTTTATGTAATCCATTACCTGAATAATTGTCACTGTCCAGTATGTTACAGTTTTGGTATTCTGTTTGTGAATTTTCTTGACTACAAGATAGGATGCCAAAACTGAATTCCTTAGCTGCATGGTTATCTGTATTTCTCTCACACGAAGCTTTCTTCTCAGTGCACAGAACTGTTTCAGGCTTGGGTTTGGGCGCTTCAGGTGTCAGGATGCTTTGGTTGTGTTGTATGGTATTTGATTGTTTATCTGCCTCAATACAAATTGATCCACCTGTAGTATTGCACAATTCTTGCTTGCTAGAGTCAGTCTCCTGACTTGCATTTTTCTTGTAGACACCGGCTGTGTCAGTACTGTCTAAAAAGACCTTTCTTGTTGGTGTGTGGCATGCTGCCAGGAGCTCAGTGCTGTCCTGTAACATTTGTTCTAAATCTGCGTTGTTTTCCTCCAGTAACGTTCTACATTTTGCTCCTAGATGTTCTGCTTCTTTGCACTCAGCGACACGCATTTCTGAGGTCTGTCCTTGGGTAATTAAATCAGTATCTGTGCAGAGGGTATTCCTGGGAGGAGCCTCCCTTTGCTTTTCTTCATAAGGGCTAGCAACATTAATTTCATCCTTAAAACTGTTTTCAAGAACTTTTAAATCTGTTGGAGTAAGTGCATTGTCTAGTTAGTGACAGAAAACCCAGCAGTTAAGTCCTGCTTTATTTTTACAGTTTAAAATTTCCATAGAGATAAATTGAAGATTAGTATTGATACTGATTTTTCTTATCTTACATTATACACACAAGTCTATCAAAAAGTTAACTGAAGATAAGTATTGCATTATGGTAACTTGTAAAATATTTATAAACTGTTCAAACAGAAAATACATGATCATGCTGTGGCTTTTAGATATGCTTTATAGATGAAATATTTCCCCACTGCTATCTGTCAGCCTTGTTGTTGAAAGGGGTCTTCATTATGAAATTCCAGGACATACTTAATCAACCATTGTGTGTCTACATAAAGTTTAAGCCGCTGGCTACTACTGCAACTCTATTTATCTTTACTTTTGAAAGTGGCATTTTTAGCTAAATGGGAAACAAAACCAAACAAAACTTGATGGTAGCGGGCCAGTGAGGAATAACAAGCATTTCAATATCAGAAAGGTGTTTTCTGAAAGAAACATTTGAAGGCTGTGAGCATTGATCCTTTAAAGCAGTCACTTTGCCCATAATAAACTTTTAAATTTCCACTTGTCTTTGTTTTATTTTAGAGACTAAGTACATTTCCCTTAGGTGGCTTCAAACACTTATTGTAGCTACAAAATACTCTGTATATAAGTATTGCAATTATCCACGTGAGCAGATCTTCATTGTCCTGTGCAGTGCAACCACTCGCTTTCTGCCTTTTAAAATTTTTTGAGGGGAGGGGGAAGGGGAAGTCATTAGTTTTGCTTCCGAACATTTCTATACACATTATAGTTCTTCCTAACCCCTATTCGCTTCTTGAAGTGGCGTGCAGAAAGAGTATTGCAGGAGCTTGAGGGGTTGCAGCACACAGATCTTACTTAATGACCCAGGGCAGCCACTAGAAGTACTGTGCTTTCATTCAGAATTTTGTGAATTCATCATAGATAAGCACTACTGACACCAAGAATTTTACCAGTATTAGTACAAGAGCATTTGATTCAAGCATTCTCTTGTCATATACTGTATCTGTAAACGTTTATCCTTTCTTCAACAATACTACTTATCTCTATTATCCCATGTAATGTAATTACTTTGTTCTGTCTGTAATTCCTCAGTGCTTAAAGAGTTGTCCATTGTAGTTTTTACTTCAGTTTCTTCATCGTATCCAAAATGACAGTCTTTTTTTATTACAGATTGCATACACTCATTTTCGTTCTGAATAGCCTGTACTTCACTGTCTTTTGAGTGTTCTTGATCACTCTAGTATAAGAGGGGACAAAAGATTACTCATATTTTAATAATTTAGTACAGTCACTGATTAGATTTAAAGTTCAGGACTTAGATTTAAAATTATTTTTACAATTCTGATGGGAATAAAGATAATTTGCTTGAAGTATACAAAGTTAAAGTAAATGGTGAAGAAAATCAGACTAATATCCTGGGAGAGCTGGAAAGAAGTTAGGTCCTGCTACATTACAGTTACACAGGTCAACAGAATTTCTCAGAGGAAGGAATATGTGTTGTACATGGGCTAACTGCTAACTGCACTCAAACACATGTGCATGCACACATATTAATGCTATTTTTTTTCCTAACAAACCACCTAGGATTTTTAATTTCATTTTATAGGGAAACAAGGTTTATGAATTTGCAATTTCTGTCTGTCAGTTCCTTATTCCCTCCCAGATGGCTTTTTAACCTCAATTTGATGCAAATTCAACAGGAGTAGAAGCCTGAAAGATGTGTCTACTTAAAGTTTAAGTCGCCAGTGCACTGCTGCGGCTGTATTTGTCTTTATTTTTGAAAACTGCATTTGATAAAGTTCTGTGCAAACTGGGAGCTGAATAGTGAAGAATCACCATAATAAAAAAACCACCAAAAATAAAAGACAAAAAAAAGATGGATCCTTTATCAGCAGCAGCTGTTTGGTATCTGAAGGCAGAAGCACATGCTGGTTCTTGCCCTAAAGACAGGATGTGAAAGTAGGGAGAGGAAGGAGGGGTGTTGCTTAGTCCATAAAAAGATTAAGATAGTTGGGTTACTGGAGGTGTAGCAAAAGGAAGGCTGGGATGTGGGAGGGAGTTAACAAGCACTGTCCTTGGGTATCGGATGTGTGGGGAGCACAGGGTATATTGCAAAATGGAAGGAGGCGGAGAGAAAGCACTGGTAAGGAATGGAATTATAGCAGTGGTAGCATAGTAGATGATGTAGAATACCAATCTACAGGAAACAATTTTCTGCAGGTCACAGAAAGGTGCTGATGCTCCCAGCTTTGCTGACTGGGGGAGGGAGGAGTAATGGTGACTGGAGGAGAGTCCTAAAAATAGTTCTCCGCCAAATACTCCATTTCAATTTGAAGTCTCAACTAAAATTTCTTTCTCTTTTCCTCACGTTTTATTATCATCTTCTCTGTCATTCTGATTTGGAAATTGTAAATATTCTATTTCTTTTTTTCTAAGTTTTTAATTAATTTTGCTTCTTGGCTACATGCAACCTTGGCACCACATTTTCAAGCTAACCTTTTCACATACAAATAGGAGAAATTTCCTTTTTCTTTTATGAAAGCTTTAAATAATAATAATAATAATCACCATCATCATCATCTTTTCTAAACTCTCACTTCTAGGAGCTGTTTCTTTACACAGAAACACCAACTCATCATCATCTTTTCTATACTGTCACTTCTAGGAGCTGTTTCTTTAGATAGAAACACCAAACACCACAAAATAACTGTGCATGTTACTCTTTCATACAGGTTTAAAACACCTATGACAGTGAAACTTACCACAGTTTGTGGTATGGGCTGAACTGCTGAGTGCATCTGAAATAAACATGATAAAGAGTTCTTAGAAAGGGAGGAAGGTCACACAGTTCCTTTTCACATTTTCAGATGGGTTGAATAAACTTAGTTTCCATTCAAGTGGCCATTCAGCCCTTCAAAAATAGGTCCAAGATGCATAAACTACATACATATCAAAAGAATCCAACCTGGATTTCATTTTTATAACCTTTGATTTAGTAAAATCTAACTAAGCAACATACATACATAAGATGACCTTTCCCTCAATGTAATATTTCTTGCTATGAAATTCAAAACCTTCTCCCTATACGTATTCACACAAAAGAATCACAATAACCCAATGCTGGTGTAGCCCTGTTCTATAATGGTACACAGCTGTATTATAAAGTATATCAAACTAAATGTGAACCATGGTAAAGATAAACTAAATTGCAATTTGAGTCTGTAATGAGGTCTGACATTGTACCTTTCTTTTAAAAAGTCCTTTATTTACTATTACTATCCCACAGATGATCACTATGAAGAAGTTGACATACATTCTAAATTTCATGCCCCACAAATAATCACAGAGATTTCAGATTGCACTAGGTGTAAAAATAAGTATATGCATATTTCCTTGGAACACTTGGAGCCATAGTCAGGATCCAAATCACAGCCAACACCTTTCCCTTTTATGTTTCACTAGGCACTGACTCATTACTGGTACAAGGTGAAATTCCACAAATTAGAGTAATCAATATGCTCTGCTGCAGCTCCTGTAATTTCTTGGCAGTGTTCCACTGGAGATTTGGCTCAGCCTAACCTGTCTGGCTTTTGATATCTTACGATCACACAACACGAAGTGGTATGGCAATTTGCCATCAGATAGTGTAAGATATATATTTAGAAGACATCTCAGACTTTTTTTCCTTTATGAGCATATAAGATAAGCTTTAAGCTTATCTACTTGCAAACACATGGGGTTATCATGGAAAGCACAAATACTGTTAATCATGAAAGACTGACTGTGCACATTGATTTGGCATCCTAAACATAATTCATATTTAATTTTCATTCAAAGAAACAATGATATTTAGAAGTTACGCCACTTGCATTATACAATTCACACTTACCTGCAGATTTTCCACTTGTTCAAAATGCTCATTTCCCTGAGGAGGATGATAATCTTCAAGATGTCTATGAACTCCTTTAAGGGAATTCAGCTGATTTTTAATAGCATCTATCTCTCGTTTCATATTTTCCTCCTGTAATAATTGAGGATATGCAGAGTACACAAACACAGATCCTTATTGCATGTTCAATTATGTAAACCATTATTTTACAGGGGTATCAACAACTTAGCAAATAAAGTAAATCCTTAGAAGAAAGTATAGATGCTACGGAATTTCTTTGTACAAAATAAGATAATTTTGAGCCCTTTCATTCAACCCAAAATCTTAACCACATTTCAATTAAAGACTATACTTTTTTTCACCATTTACTTTAAGTAGCAATGCACCAAAAAAAATAATGAGATTTGTATTTGTAGCTTTTGTACTTGTTTGTCTTGAAGATAAACACGTTAGTCAACATTCATTCTCCGCCTACATGGTCAAGAAACTAGACCAGCAGATAATTTGCTTGGCACTTTATGTCCATAAATAGCCTCAAGTATCTAATACTTCTTCAGTGGGTTTGTAACAAGTAAAATTTCTATTTAGAACAAAAAACATAGTAAAAAATACAAATTGTAAAAAGAACTGAAGGGCAATTTTACAGTAATAAGGCAAATTAATTTACAGATATTTACAGAGCTGTTCATAATAATGTTAACATTATATGTGATGATGCTACACCCTGATCAAGATATTAAGAGACCAAATTTCTAGTTAGTCATATCAGAAATATATAAAGAAAAATATTATCTTATAAAGAATAGTTGCAAATATCCCTGAGAAATAAGCAGGGCCAATTCCCATGTCTATACAGGGAAATATGGTGTAAGACTCTCCTAGGAATCGGGGAGATCAAATCTCCTCAGAGCAGTGAGCATCAGAACAGTTCAGCTCTTTTGTTGTCTCATGGTTGCAGTCACCTCCATAGTGGCTGCAGTCTAAAGTTTGCCTTACACAACAGGATTGCAAGGACAACTTTGCATTGTTTCCCCACAGCATCCCTGAGAATCTCTCCACCCAATTCAAAACCTTTCTAGTAGTAGGAGCCAATTACGGAGAAATAAAAAAGACAGATTAAACAAATACTGCTTAGAGTACAGTTTCCACACACTAAACAGATCTTATCTTACTGAAGAAGTATTAATCTTTCTCACTTGGAAACATGCATTTATTTATTACAGTTTCCACAGCTACAATATTTTGCCAATTATTTTGGATTAAATAATTACTGAAGTATCCTTTGAATATAATGAAGTAGGAGAAAGAATGGTAAATATTGAAGACAAATTACTGTTTAGGTTACCATTTTAATTTCCTTTCACCCCACAATTGTCTAATGTTGAATAATTCCTGTCAAATCAGGACCTCTGCTGTAATGCCAGCCTTCAGCAGCTCTACCCGATTCAGTCTGAGGTCGGTTGGTTGTTTTTTTCTGGGCATACATGTTATTCTGGAATATTTTCTGCTAAATTCAAGCTAACACCTAATACCCTGGCTCTTGCTTTATAGAACTGCAGGAAGTGCCCTGACCTTTTAGAGCAGAGAAGTCAACATTTCTCCTAAATCTACCTTTTAAAAGGTAGACGTTTCCTTTCTAGAAGAGTCTCCATTACTGGAAAAGAAATTTATTGATTTTATTGTATTATTTCTGCAATATTTTCTTGGCTTTTAGGTATTACCTGAAGTGCTCGATGACTATTTCAAAACCCTTTTAATACTCTAACATTTAATTTAATAAACCTACATCTTTTTTCCAAGTTCTTACTGCTTTCTCATGCTCATTCTGAAGATTAAGGAACTTTTCTTCATTTTCTTTTGCCTTCTCCCTTTGCAGCTCATTATCTCTTTCAAGGGTCTGCAATAAAATTAATTATCCAAAAAATAATCAATACCGCATTAATGAATTTTGATGTGTTTTATGTTGCTTGGACCTTTGCTTCTAACATGCTGGAAGTGCCATGCAGATCAGTGATAATGTGCTATCTCAACAATAATTTTCATAAATTAACAGAAAGGTGCTTATAGTTTAGCTAACAGGAAACAGGGGGAGGTTATGAAAAAAGAAATGGCTATAAAAGGGTATAAAAACACTTGCCATTATTCAGTTTCACTGCATAAGTTTTAATGTGCTGAAAAAGTAATATAAAGTCCAGAGATGAGAAATATGAAATGTAGCACAATCTAGACCCATTGTACTTAAAGAAAAATTTAGTAAATACTGAAAGAAAGTACTTTTTATTTTTCTGATCAGTTCTTCTGTTCCAAAATTGTTTATTAGCCTATTTTATAAACTGTATAAATTTCATACTCTAAAATATATCTACAGAACATGAAGTATATGTCTGATTATGCTTTAATTTATTTTTATTAGATCCCTGAAATAGGAGTGCATTAAAATAACAGTAATACTAAGTTTTATACTATCATAATTGTGCTTGCAACATTTTTGGGCTACCTGTTTCAGCTTTACTGTGCTAAATTAAAGCAGTCTTCTATAAATCAAAAGTAGCTTCACAGTCATCTCAGGTACTGTTGGGATTTTTATCCTATCACATTTTTATAGTGAACAATAAGGAAGACAAAAGACTTACTGCATCTATTATCTAGGTGACACAAATATATTGGATAATGTAAACATTACTTTAATGCTTGTAGCTGTATGACCAGCTGCATATTTGTGACTCTGCTGAGTTTCTTTGAAAGTCCACTTCAAAAATGTTAAGATATGGAGGCAATACTCCAAAGCAATTCCTTTTTACTTTATCTTTTAACTAAAAATAAGTCTACTTCTTGATTCGATTACCATCAATTTTTAAATGCCTACACTAATTTAGCTACACTATTAAAACAAATATATTTTACAGGTATTAACACTAGGACAATTCAGGCTATCTTGCTTTTTTACACACATGGAAAAAGTTGTACACAAGAATATAACAGATCATCCCTGAGAGATTATACAGTTAAAAACATGAGACAATTCAACAATGTATCATGTGAATAATCACACTCTGATGTAGCACTTTTCATCCATTTCTACATACTAGGAGTATAAGACCTCCTCTCTATAAACCTGCCCTAAATTCCAAGGATTCTTTTGCTTGTTCCTGTGATAGAACAGAACAGTTTTCACAGCATAGCTCTTAGGAGTAGCAGATTGATAGAACTGGTCATACATTAAAGCCAGTTGTACAGAAAGGGGAATACCCAAATTCTTTGCATTCCCAAGTACTCTGTCATCTGTTAAAGAGTTATGACTTGTTTTTCTAAACTCTTAAGGACTTTGGTATTCTAGCACTAAGTATGCATACATAGAATGAGAAAGGACAGTATGATCCTTCTTGAATGTTACCTTGCATGTTTACATATTCCTTCACCTCAAGTCTAAAAATATGCTGTATTTTTTCGTGAGTATAAGAGTGAAAATATTTCCATGGGACTGTACAATCACTCCTTCTGTTTTTCTATTATTCTGAAAAAAATGCTTTTTCTTGATGAGCATCGTCCACAAATTCAACAGGGAAGTAGGATACAGCATAGGAATTTTACACGACTTTCAGACCCCATTCATCATATTGCAGTTCTAGAATTAACAAAGTTGAAAGCAATAGCTCTCAAACTGGCACAGAAGTTATATATTCATCTCCTTATTTTATAAGTTGTCTCATTCACTGGACTATTCCGGTAATTGTATCAAACTGTTGCCAAACAAGCAGCTATAAAAAGCAACAGTATTTTTGACTACTGTTTAAATAGAAGGAGAGAACATGTGACATTCAATTTTTATGTAGCACTGTATTTACATCATGCTGTTTAAGTGAGTCACTGCGTTTTCCGCATGTATTTACCAGGTTTACAAAAAAAAGGACATCTATTAAAACATCTAGCAACTTCTATGTTCCCAGATGTGATCTCTTGAAAGCCTGTCACTCATATTTCCTTATATAAACCTCATGAATCCTTTAATTCTCATTCTCAAGCGAGAATGTCTCAAACGTGAAGGTTTGAGATTGGCATGAGAATACCCAGGATTCTCTCACAAAATGCACCTGAGATCAAATCTTAAGTAAAGGCTAAGAAAGAATATTTACATCAAACAAAGTATTGAGGATTCGTGGAATAGTCAACAGAGCTTTCAAAGAGCCTCTTGTTATTTTTGTAACACTCATTTAATCTAAAGTAGTTGTGCCTGCAAGAAATTACTCTTGAAGACTACACTGAAGTTTTGATGACTAGAAAAAATTTGTCCTGTAGTTTGAAAAAGAAAAGAAAACATTAATACCATCCTAATGTCTAATATTAACAGAACCTAAATCAAAGCAGGCTCTCTAATCACAATTACAATAACTGCAATCAGAAATAAATTTCTGGCTTGTACAGGCTGCAAAACAGAGATTTGTACTCAATTCATACCTTAACAACCAGAAAACAAGCTATACTTTTCTTAGACTTGTAGATATTTATGTGGAGTCTTCAAAGATAAGTTTCACAGGTACCATTCACAGTTTTAGCTGGAGCTTTAAGGCATACTATAAACCTTATCTGAGATGGTAAACAATAGCTCAGAAACGGTATCAGAAAAAGCATTTTTAGGATGCACTTGCTATTCAATAATCCAGACACAAAGTACATAAAGGGCTGCCTGTATTCTGAAAGTCATCATCAGTCATCATCTAGCTTAATTTACAGAGTAATTTCAATCATCTTAAAAAATAAAATGCATTGTCTTACTTTAACAGAAAACAGTATTGTATGAATAACAAGTAATCCAGCACAGGAACAAAGAACTGTGGTTGCAGTAAATTCTGCTACTTTAACAGTCCCTTGGCTCTAGAGTTGCCCAAATTAATCTTGGCCAAAAGTTTCAAATATGCTAAGAAAACCACAAACCTTTTCCCACTAAACTGTGCTTCATCATTTATTTTTTGTTGTTTAAAAGAGCCAATATATGTAAAAGGAACTGGAGAACTCTGAAGATTCAGAATGAACTGAAACCTGGACATCAGAAATCAGTGACTCCTCTTTGTCCAATACTACTAAGCAGGTACATGAATTCCTGGTGAAATTCTAGCTAGTTTCTGATGGAGAATATAACTTATCTTTAATCCTACTTGTTTTTTTCAAAATGCAAAATTCATACATTTATATTGTAGCAGAAGGCAAACTGCTTACATCTATTAAAAGACAAAGTAAAGTGCTATAGGAAGTAAATCTTATTTCATTTTAGCATAGAAGCATTAACTTAGAAAGAGAAGTATACATGCACACAGGAAGTTTACTTTGAAATCAACTGAGATCCTAGTTCAAAACCTTGGCCTCAGAGGCCAAGCAAAGAATGGAATGGTCGTGGTTATGTATGGCCAAATTGAAGACCTACCCTGCATTAACAGTCCAATTAATGGTTGCGCCTGAACCCTGCATGGCACATCTGTCCACAACAGATAGGACCTTCATCTTTAATGCACTGTCAGCCAGACTGGCCTGCTAGTGTCATTTAGATTCTAAACTGTTCTGAGACACTTCTACATGCTCAAACAAGAACTGAGGAACCCTACAACTCCACACCCTTCAGCGTGACTACTTACCACCCCTAGCATCAACACGACACCAGACAACACAACAAGAAGTGGCTACAGATATGCTCTTTTTTAGGCCCTCTACTCTAACAAAACTGGAGACAGGCTCTAGCTGTGAAGATCTGAAATTTTCCAGAAAAGAAATCTATACCTACATGAAAATTAGAAGCAACAAAAGTTATAAAATCATTTTATTTCAAAATACTCGAAAGCAACCTTCAATACATTCCTGTTTTACCCTCCACAAATGGCTGATCAGAATGGCAATCATGATTTACTTTAGGGGGAGAATTAAAAGAGAGAAACTATAGACTGTGTTTCAAGGTTCACGGTGACAGTTAGGGAGCTGAGGGAGCAATGGAATTGAGGTCAAAAGTTCTGAAGAGCATACAGATGTCTTTAACAGCCCTGGACTTAAAAAATACATAACAGATAGTAGCAGCTTGTCTAATCAAGAAAAATCTGACCTTATACTCTTCTTTCAGTGCATTTAATTCACTTTCCAGTCTAACATTCGTTTGGGTTATGCGCTGAAGCAGCTCCTGCACACATTGTAGAGAGCTGAGAATTTCCTTATTCAAACAAACAAATTAAGATAGAGTGAATAAGATTTTCTTTCTGAAGTTTAAACATTAGATAATTTATGTCTTTTGATTAACATATTTATTTTTTATTCTGCCTATGTTACAAAATTACATACATACAACATCAACACTGGGGAAGGACTTGCAGGAAAAAATCAGAACAACTCTAAGTTGTTCTGGCCTTTTGTCTTGGAGAAGATAATGTACTTACTTTTTTTCAGGGAATTTTCTTATAATCAAAGTGAATAATTCATTAATGCTTTAAATGTACTTCAGTGCTCTACTAGAGTAATTTTTTGTACCATATTATACTTCTGGAAACTATTGAAAATCCCAGAAAATTGTGTGACAGACAAGTAATCACTTCCATTAATGGGTCATCCTCATGTGACATTATTCTGTATCACCTAAATTAAATCTTAATATATGTGAACTAACACACATCAACTTTGCATCATATAGTGCAAGTACATCAGATTTTGCAGTCACTATCTGAATTCTTTCATAAAAACTATATTGTTACTTCAAGAAGAATAAGTGGTGGTATAGATTGACAAACCCATGGGTCCTGCCTGTTTTCTTGCAGTTAGCTGAAAACATGAAACATTGATATAATGGAGACAGAGTCATGTTGTATTTCACAACACCATACACATTTCCAAAGAATCAAAGACAGAAGGAATGATCTAGCCAAGACGGTCTCTGCTCCCTAAAGACCAGCACAGCAGTTACTACGGGACCACTTGCACAGGAAAAAAAACTGAGTTTCAGGTAGAAGAGAGTCTTAAATGTGTTCAGTTGCTTCAAAAATATAATGACAGAGGAAAGTAGTATTAAAACCAAGTACTTAAAAAGAGCTTTCAAATTTGTCTACTTTTGGTTCTATCATAAACACAAATAGAGCTATCTGCTAAAAATGCAGTCATTTCAGGTATAGTCTCAGTCCTTTTCATGTATGTGTACTCTCATGCAGGCAGAAGTAGCATTTTTACACGGAAGCTTAATTTATCTTTAGTTCAATTTTACATCTACAAAACTGAACTGCAGAGATGTGGAATGAGTGTCATCTCACTGGTAAGGAGCAGAGCTGGCCATATCTTTTAAATCTGGTACAGTGTTCACTCAACTAGACACGATTGCATAAAATCAGCTGTAATTTAGATAATATATTCAACCTTAGTCCAAGAACCACTGAAGCCAATATCTTCAGTTAATAAAACAGTGAATTTGTAGTGCTCTGTAATACAGAAATCAAGGTCTTCTAATCCAAGTTCTTGGAGAAAACATGAAGTTAATCTCTATTTCAGAGCCCTCCCCAGATTTATACCAAAACTCTCCATATATTAAAAGCCAACCAACCAACCAACCCTGAGCAATTCACACAGAACAAAATAAAGAAACACAATAGAGTTCTTCTCTCAGATAATACGTATTGAATATGCATATGAATTATGCTACAAGCATCTTCAAATAAATGCTTTTAGTGCATTCAGGGCTATGGGAGTAATGAGGTCTGAGTATGTCCAAGAGCAGGTTGGATGAGGCTTTGAGCAATCCGATCCAGTGGAAGGTGTCCTGCCCATGGTAGGGGGGTTGGGACTGGATGGATAACCTTTAAGGTCCCTTCTAACACTCCCTTCCAACACAAACCATTATATTATTCTATGATTCCATGTTTTTTTTTTTCTCTATGTTTATTGGCAAGCAGGTTTAAAAAGCAAATTCAAAATGCAAACGGGCTTTTACGGATTGGAAGAGTACTCCTGGGTAAGCCTCCAATGAGTGCTCAGTAGGTATACAAGCAAGTAATCATTTTTGCCCCTCTCTGAGAACAAGAATGCTATACTTCTCTGAAATGTTTGTTTTAATGAACTACAGAATGAAAATTCTGCAGCTGTTTAAGTAAAACATATCTGGAACATATCTGAGTTTACAGTATAAGACATCTTAACTCTATTCAGCTCTGTATAGGGATAGCTTAATATTCTTTATGAATGGAACACCATTTCCTATGGATACGAGTGGCAAGTAATTCCAATTTTACCTGGTTCCAATACTAGCAGTTTTACAGTAAGCTGCTGGCAACCACAAAGCAGAAGAATAAACATATTTTGCAAACCTTATCGCTTATTTGTACTGAACCAATATGTATTGGTGGATACACCAAACTTCTCCCATCTGAATTCAATGAAAAAAATTAAAACTTGGAACAAGGTGTCAAATAATGTACTTTGTACAGGTAATACACTTTCTAAAAACCGAGGAGTAAGATCCTATTTAAGTTAGCATTAAAATACTTCTGCAAAGTTAACAAGTTAATTTAATTACTTTTAATAGCTTGATGTAATCATTTAAGAAACTTAAATCTAAAATACAGTGCACATATTCTTAAGTGACTTTTAAATAGGAAAGGTATATCAACAGCTCACCAGCTTTTCTTCTTTAATGTGAGTATTTTCTTCTTGAACTTTATTACTAACTGCTGCCTCCTTAAAAAAAAAGCATGAAGAACAGTAAGGCATTTAAAATTACTGTCTATTTTCTTTAATAATATTGTGTTAATATGATATTTTGAATCAACATGAGGCTATTTAAAGAAATTGAATAATTTTGAAATGTCTTTTCATCCATTTTTTTAACTATAAAATTATACTTCTATTCATTGCATATTTACTTCCCTAGAAAAAGTTGTTCTGGAAATTATTCTGTTACATTGACTATGCGGTTTGTAGAAAGGACTCACTTATCTGAATGCATGACAGAGATCATTGCCACAATGTTTGCTGAATGAAGAACAGAAAATATTAACCAAAAAATTAATTTGTTTAAATTCCCAAATACCATTCTGATTTTCTGCTGCAGTTCTTGAAGCTGTTTTTCCTTTGCTGCAAGATTGATGTTTTCTTCTCCCACCCTGTACTGAGATGTGACCTTGGACCTTATCAAGTCTGTAGTTACTTTCTTCAGTTCCTTAACACAGGAAACACGTATAAATAGTTCATCCGCTATTGGCATTGCAATTCAAAACAATGACAAATCTTTTAAACTATCCTGAGTCATGCCCTACCTTTAAATAATGTATCGAAACAACAGAATAAATTAGAGGAACAGAAATTCATAAGACTGACGTGGCTAGAAATTTATTTCCAGAGGTAAAATGTTATTGGGCCAGTTTTAAAGTCTGAAGCACTTATTATACTTAGCCATTTTGTTATTTCCCCTTTCAAGAAGTACAGTAAAAGTGGACATTAAGTTGGTATTGGTAAAGCCTCCGCCACTGGGCTACACAATAGGAATAAAGTACCTATTATAACTACTGTCTATGTTCCTGGGAATAGGGAGGAGAAAAGGAAGAACAGTGACTATCTTGGTAAAAACAGGAACTGGCTATAAATTTGGAAGATCTTTGCTTTTCCTGAAACATTAATTACTTAATCTCAGGAGAATGCTAAATTAATTTTATATTAAAGGCTTCTACAACATGATTTGCATCTAAAATATGCCTTTGATTTTATAGTCTGGATAATCTTTTAAATATCCTGCCTTTTTTGGTATCTGTTTTCTAACCAGTTTATTCCAAGCTCCTATTGCAGCAAATAAACAGCAAATGCTTTGATCTCATTAAATTACAACTTATAGTTCCTGGAGTCATAAATATTGTGCTCTGTTCTCCCCCGCCCCTCCTATTCTGGTACAAGGTAGTCTGTTTAATATCTCTCTCTCCTTGAGCGCTCTGACGTTTACTCAGACAAATAGCAGAGGTTATGAATGCTGTTCACAGATAGTATCAAGAATTCTTCATGATGCCATAGTGGTGAACCGAGCATTCAGAATGCTCATAGTTTTATCTAACAACTAAGTTTGGTCTGTTTAACTTTTCTTCACAAAACTGGAATTCCATCTTATCACAGACCAATGGTTTAACTGTTCTGGACAAAATCATATAACAGTACAAAAGAAAAAGGGAAGATTACATTGCAGCTGAAATTCACAAATACAAAGTTTTACGGGAAATACAAGTATAGGTACTACTTCTAAATAAATCATTTTTTTGCTAGAGGCTTTATTTCTCAGGTATCTTAGCCATAAATAAATCTAAAACAATCTAGCAAGTACTAAGTGTAACTGCAGAATCAATTACAAAACCCAAAGACAGCAATACTTTAGAATTCTAATATTTTGTAACCTAGTAAGGTTTTTTCCATCTTTTGCAGTAAAAACACATAGGAATTGTACTGTTTTTACTAGAAGGCTCTGTAACGAAATATGCAAGGAGAGTTCCTACACTGAAGTAGCAAAAGGTACAAGCAGTTTTAACTTTGTAAAAGTGAAAAAGTGCCCTGTGCCAATCTTCACAGAGAGCTAGATTAATGGTATACTGAACACAGCTCTCAGGTTGTGTGCTACACAAGCAGGTGCAAAAGCTGCTATGGATCTGTTACTATATGTTTTCCAAAGCTCAAGAGTTTATTGCATGCTGAACAATCTTACTAGTTAATTTGCCATGGGGAAAGAGCAAGTTGTACTAAGTAAATCATGTTCTTGCAGTAGAAAAGATGACTGGATTTTCTTCGTTGTATACAGCAGGTGGATGTGTATAACTGATCTGTAACCAAACTCAGATCTGCTAATCTATCAATGCTGTAAGCAGCAAAAAAAAACAACCTACCAAACCGCACAAACCCCCAACCACCGAAATGCAATAGAACCCCAAAAAGAATCAACACAAACGAGATCACCAAAAATAATAATTAAGTTTTCCACAGTGAGTGAAAGCACAAACTATGTAGCTGTAAAAATAATATAAAATAATTTTATACATAAGAATATATCTGTACTCTGAAATTTTTTTTAAAAATCACCCTCAGAGTTTTTGCTTATTTTTAGTAGCTTTTTGTAATTAATAAGATCACTTCAGTATTCCCAAACCTATAAATTAAATCAAATGTGGAAAATAATTTTATCAGTTTTCGGGGAATGATAAGGCTTTAGACCCATTCCTTTGATGTGTTTCTAGCAGCCAACGCCTATGGACATGGTTTCAGAAACATTTCAAGCCAGTGTAAGTCAGGATTGCCACAAAAGAAATAGTCCTTTTCCCTTAAATATATTTGCGTTTTGGCAGTTGATCTAAACTAAAACTTACTCCCTTTTTTTGGTAAAGTGTAGTTTTGATCCATACAAATTTTTCATTCTAATTTCCCTCCAGGCCACACAAATACACGTGCCAGCATGAAGTGGTGGTAGGGAACTGGAAAGGCAGCCAGTACAGGCACATGTAACAACTACCCAGGACTGTGCTGATATCTTACACAAGCTTTAAGTGTATCCAAAATTACAACTATACCTTTTTGCTCTCTTCCTAGCTCACTGCAACTCTCATAATCTTTCAGTCCTTGAGCAGCATAGCTGGTTTTTTTTAAGTTTTGTTTAATTCTGTTGCTTTTCTTGGTCAGATTTCAGTACAAGTATTTTCATAGCTTCACTTGTTTACTTTTAACCCAAAATGCTGAACAGTATTCACTAACTTCATATTCCCATTAAGAACAAATGTGTGAGATCATCCTGGTCTGAGTCAAAGCAATGGCTATGATGAAAGCTGACAGCCAAATCAAGATTTTGGTACTAAAGATAGTCACTCCCACTCCAGCACTGAGGCTACAGAGGAAAGAAGTTTGAACCCACAAACTGTCAGAGCTGTTAGAGGTCAGTCAAGCCTCCAGGGCAGATAAAACCAGCTTTATAAGTTTCCCCAACTTGTGCTGTGGATATGACTTTTTTTCAGCTGTGTAGCAAGTGAAACCAGCCTGGTAATTCCTCTTCCAAAATCTTTGACATATCCAAGTTTTCTCCTTGCTTTCTATCTCTGCAGCTCTACAGACACAGTGCCCAACAAGGGAAAACACTGGACTGCTTTATGATTACTTTTGCAATGGTTAAGCTAAGAACAAAGTAACGATGAAGAAACTACACCAGCTCAGCCCTGTTCAAGCATCTCTTCTCTCTTCTCTTACAGGGCAATCCAAAATGTGATTACAGAGCCCACCACAAACAGAACAAGTGCCATTACATTATCGTTCAGATATGCACTCTCTCAGCACATAACTTTCAAAAAATGTTTTATAAGCAAACTGTTGAAATAGGGAATAAAACAGGCTGTAATTTTGTCTATTATAATGTTAATTTTTAACTCTGTTTTGTTGTAGAAATTCTACATTTTGAGGACAAAGGCATGTCTTTCAATTATATACAAATTTTATTGATAAAACTATATGTAAAAATAAAAAATGCCTACTTTTTTACAGAATAAATCATTGCTGCAGCAAAGTGCTGCAACACTATGTGAATAATAAAAGGCTAAGCATTTAAATTCCAGGTCAGTTTTCCACCAACATTCAGAACAGGATAGTCAAATTCTAAACAACCTCTAAGAACTCAGAAATAACCAGGATAAAGTCATTTCCTGGTGAACTGAGAAGGCCAGGTTAAGTTTCAGTTGGCCCCTTCATCTGCTTATCTAACAGTATTTTATTTAAAATTCATCTCTGGTGACCTTACAAATCAAGAGTACAGCTTAAAAAATAGAACAAGCAATGTTTGATTACTAGAGTACATAAATCACTATCCATTTATCTCACACACCTCTGTTAGAAATCTCACTATGTAAAATTTTCTTAAACATTTTTCATTTATTACCTCTCAATTGACTTACCCTCAGACAATTATTCTTTGTTTCTTAACCAAAAGCAAAAAATTGAACTTATTGTGATGCATAAAAATTCCTAGCACTTCTAGATTTTGGTATCTATAATACATTACAGTAAAGATACGCTGTCTCTTAGCTGAATGTCTCTTTTTTGACATACAAAAATTACAATATCTTTTTTAAAAAAGAATTCCTTTTTTAAGGAGGTGTTGTACAGTTGTAATATACCCAATCAACACAAGACAAAGTTATCCTCAGACCTTCACAACGGTGATGATATCAGCATTCTAACAACTATGGCTTTTCTGTAGAGGAAATTTATCACCACTAACAACCTCAATGATTTTCTGTTGCTCTTTCATCCATCAAATATGTCAGATAAATATATAAAGGTTTTATATAAAATATTAAAAAATAACCTGTAATTTGAATTGTGTAGCTAAATAAAAAATTCTAAATGCCATAAAACCTAACTGTGATTTAGAAATTAATTTGAGAATTTTTCTAGTGTTCTGCTTTACTGGTAGTGTGTTTCTCAGTCTGTTTTTATGATGGTAACAGTTCTGAAATCATTAAAATCAAACAGTCACTTCAAAACTTATCTTTTTTACACTAAGGTTTACTGTGTAATATTCTAGTATATAAATAAACAAATCTAGATTGAATTAATGATTAATCTTTACTGTGGCTACAATATTTTCATTTAATAAATATAAAAATTAAGTAAAAAACTAGAGAAGGTAAGAATGAAATAAATTTTAAAATCTTTACCATTTATAAAATTCTCTATTTCAAGTTAAAATTTAATTTTATGTCAGGCTTCTACAGGCATCACACTCCCTTAATGACAAGGGGCGGTGTGCTCGTAAGAACAAAAACCAAAACTAGATTCAGGAAGAGTTTTCAAGTAATTCTGTACCTTCAAATCTCCTTTTTCAGGCAAACAAAGGTCATGGTAGGTAAACATCCAATATCAGATCAGTTTAATAAGATGGTCATAGCCCTTTCTTCTCATTTAAAAGTTATTGCAGCTGAGGATTAATATTAAGCCAAAAGCAAGTATGCATTTGTTCCATACATAAAATCCTCAGAGAATCAAAGGGAAAAAAATAGTGGAATAGAAAGATAAGGAAATATGAAAAAAGAGATGTGATATGGAAAGATACAGAGTTTACAGGACAATTTTGATTTCAGAGGGTCCCTTTCCTCATCTTCTGTCAGCACTTAAGAAACAGTACAAAGGGAAAAGAACTTTATTCTTCCCACTATCACATATGTTTAAAGGTGCAAGTCTGAAACATACCTGGCAAATAGTTATTTCTGAATAGATGTGAGCAGAAAAGAGCTTAATGGTCAAACAACATCTTTGTCTGTAGTCAGACTATTAATCTAATGCCACAGTTGCGTTGTCACAGAACTGTCTCATTGCTGATGGAGATTCAGTTACACTTTTTATTCTTCATTCAAGACACCAGCTCGTGTCTAGGACAACGACTCTGTGTTCTACCTTTCTGACTAAACTGAAAACACCACTGCTACCTTTCCGTATCAGATGGGAGAAGCAATGACAACAAAGCTCAGAAAGAAGAGAGGTTGCTAATAATTAACAAGAAACAAGTAGGACTCCATAGAGGTAAATAAAAATTCCCAAGTTACAGGTACCATTCAGAGCTGCACAAAGTTTAATTGGCATTCAACTGAAGTATCTGTGCATAACAAGGGAGCTTAAGACTAATTGAGTCATTACTCAGAAGAGTGAACAGTTCTACTCTTTGTCCACTACTTCTATAAATACAACAGCAGCTTGTAGAAGTCCTGAAGAATCCTGCTTACACATTCAGAAATGCATACTATACTTACTTCCTTCAGATTGCTTATTTCAGTCTCTTGCCTTTTATTCACTGATGTTAGTTTCTTATTGAGCTGTATTGCTTCCTGTACTTTAAACAGAAGTTAAAACATGTTAATATATACTTTCACGTTGGAATAAATATTTGATTTATAACTGCAATCTATGTGTATTTAATTTTTAAAATAATTAAACATCTTCACATAAAGGAGACTAAGACTGAAAATATGATTCAACTACTGTTTCTGGATAGTGTGATACTACACTACAGGATTATATCAGCTGGAACTAGTTGTTCTATACCTCAAACAATGAGTTAGGACTTCTGTGTAAGTTGTTTTGCTTTTTTAAAAAAATTATAATTTAATTTTTAGTGTCATTTGGTGTCACTTTACTAGGATCGCTTCTCCATTAAGTCTTAATCCTAGTTTTGTTTTTTAACATAATGAACCACAGAATATTCAAATAATTGAGATAACAGATGTACAGACTTATATGCATATGGGACATGGAAGACAGCAAAGAGCAGAGGACTAAGGAGAGGAAAACACTAAGAATAAGCTCTGTCCCTTTTGAAATGGAAGGGAATTTTCTCTTAGTCTTTACGGAGGCCAAGATATCTCTAGAAAATTGCTTGAATTTTCTCTTAGTCTTTATGGAGGCCAAGATATCTCTAGGAAACTACTTGAAGTTTCACTATGAAAAGCTGGAGATATTTGCTGGTCCCTGTAATTTTTCAGTCACCTCTATTCAATCTTAGTATTTTAATCCTCGGAAGTCTCTCTTCATCCTTTTCTGTTTCCCAGTTCCTCTCCATTTCCTCCTAATTCTTTTTCTTTTCGGTTAAAGATGGTAAGCATCACGGGGAATGATGGACAACAGCTTTACAATACAATAAGCAATTTTGCATCACAAAAGAAAATAATGAAGAAAGTAACAAATACCTTCTGATACAACTTGGGGGAAAAATCACAAAAACAAGCAAGCAGAAAAAAACTGGCAAAACTCTATACTATCTTCAACAAGAGTCACATATTCACTCTCTAGTTTTGAAATATTTGTACTTGGGCGTTGTTTAGGAAATAATTTTTTTGTTTTGTTATAAATTGTGGTATTTTCCTTATACAGTACTATAACACATCAAATTTCACTTTCTTGTTTTCCTACATACTGCTTTAATACAGCTGATAGAGAATGGTTTATAAACTTAAACAATTTGCTTAAGAAATGTCTCATTTACTTTCTGCCTGACTTTTCCACTGACTGCAGTTTCTTGCCCAGAATTTAACAAGTTACCTACATATTACATACTGCAATGCAAACTGAATTCTCTCTGCAGTAAAAGATACAATGGAGTTAAGCTGGTGGACAGATCAGTTTCTTGAACAGACGCAGTTAGTAACATGTTTAATCTTTTCTACAGGTTCACTTGGAACTGCTGATAAATATAAGTAGGAAAGTGGCAAAAAAGCATATATATGCAGTTTAAGTAGTGTAAATAGTGACAGTAAATGTTATATTTCTATGAAACTGCAAAAAGACTTCATCTGACAGAACAGGAATGCCCTGCCCAATTTAAATAAAGGGCTTTTATCTTATTTTGGTTTTAATATTAAGTATTAAACTATTACAAGTTTTGAATACAAGAGGTAGCTTGAGTTATTGAAATACAACAAATACACATAGAACATGTTACCAATTAAATCAAACTAGATATGAAAAATTATTTTGTTTCAGTCAGGAAAAAAACTTTTTGTGTGTGTGTGATTTGGGGTTTTTTTGTTTGTTTGGGGGTTTCTTTGTTTTGATTTATAGAATTACTTCTCTCTTTCATGAAAAAATAATACTCGCTTTTATTTATGTCCTATGTACGCATTTACATGGATGAAAACTGCAGGCACACAAAACAACACACAGCTCCACATTCTACACATACACAGTGCGGTTTGCATAGAAATTTATCACTTCGTTATGAGAAACAAGGTTTTCTCTCAAATTAATAAGTACAAACTTAATTCAAATTAGGTATTTTTATTACCAGAGGTTATCAGCTTTATTATTTTATGGACAAAAATTATGGTTTTATATAAAATAAAAGTATATAGAATAGTAATTTATTATGTTTCAACACATGAACAGGGATGAGGTATAGACTTATAAAGCTTGAATAGCCATATAGTCAGAATCTACATAACACTAATAACTGCATAAAATTATTCACACCACTCTATTTATACATTTAATTGGTTTCAAGATGGTATATTTCTGTACAACAAAAGAATTTTTGTTATTTCATTACTGTTTTCTGTCCATTTCCCAACATCAAACCTACTTTAATTAGCATTTGGCCTGTTTGCTAATTCCTTTACTTTCATCCTCTCATTTGGGCTAGTACAACTTTTTACATTGATTACATTGAATGGCAATGGGAAGATGATCCAAATTAAGCACGATTATTTATTTTTCTGGAAGGTGTGGGTCTGCTGGTAGGCTGTTTTGTGCACAAATCAGCTCCTCAATATAATTTACTATCTGGTTACTGATACAACTGCAGCAGAGTATTAGCACAGAGCAGAAGAGGTACGGGGCCTGTGCTGCTTAACCTGGCACTCCAACAGAAACACCAAGGAAGCTACTGAGGTATAGTAATCATCAGTCAGTATATTTGATTCTTCTGAATTGTCAGCTGTCTCCACCTCAGTATTGCAAAAATACAGAAAAACAAATATTGGAGGGCATTTAATATATACATACCACTGTGCTCTAGTTTTCCGTGAATACCTTTTACAATTCCAAACTGACATGCAATAGTAGCATAACACCTCTCAACTTCATTCAGTTGCTTATGATGCTCCTCTTTTGCTGTTAAGTGCATCTGTAATTTTTGATCCTGTTGGAAACATAAATGAAGCACGTACTTAAAGACAGTAACCAGCACGTATAAACCAACTCTCCAAATGCTTTTTAACATAACAGCCTAAATTCAAAGTAATTCCTCAAATACCTGAGATGTCTGTTTCATAACTAATGACCAGTTCCCATTTCCAGGTGATCGGAGAGCTGGAGCCCCTCTGCTATGGGGACAGGCTGAGAGAGTTGGAGTTCTTCAGCCTGGAGGAGAGAAGGCTCCTGAGAGACCTTCATGGAAGTCTTCCAGCACCTGAAGGGGGCGTACAAGAAAGCTGGGGTGGGACTTTTTAACAGGGGCATGGAGTGATAGGACCAGAGGGAATAGCTTTAAATTGAAAGGGGGAAGATTTAGATCAGACATTAAGAAGAAATTCTTCACAGTGAGGGTGATGAGACACTGGCACAGGTTGCCCAGGGAAGCCGTGGATGCCCCATCTCCAGAGGTGTTCAAGGCTAGGATGGATGGGGCCCTGAGCAGCCTGATCTAGAGAGACATGTCCCTATCCATGGCAGGTGGGTCAGAACTGGGTGATCTTTAAGGTCCTTTCCAACCCAAACCATCCTGTGATTCTATAATCTCATTCCGAAGACCTTCACCTGTATGGTAGATTATGAAAAAAAACACTTTAACATATTTTCACGTTATCCCTTCTATTTAGGAGAACTTTTATGTAAATGTCTGCAGAACTGTTTCATCTGTTTTCAAGTCCTGATTTCAAGTTTTCCTCTGTTACGTGTCTTAATCATTTTATTTTATCTGCCACTGTATTGTGAACACAGCCTAAAATGGTAATGTTCATCCTCCTGTCCTACCACTCAGTAGAGCTTTGCATTCCTTTGCTGTAGGATGTTCATGCACATTAATGCAGTATCCACCTCACATGAGCTATGCCTTCCCTGCTCATGTCTTTGGCTGCAGTTTCAATCCAATACAGTGGCTTCAGCAGCTGTTTGCACCTCATTGCCCCAGCTGCTTATTTGCCCCTACAGCACATTAATCTGAGTATACCACACCCTCAGGTCACAACAACACAACAAAATATGGGGCTTGTTTAAAAATTCTAGATAGCTTAAATCACAGCGCCCATAAGTAGTTGCCCCAGCACCTTCATAGAGAGACACAGAGCAGAAATGAGTAAGTGGCTGGAGACAGATAAGAGTAAGAGCCCCTTTAACTTCAGCAATAGTGCTTGCCTATGCATCATGAAAATAAGGCCTATAGATGTTTATTCTCTTCCTTTACTTTAAAAAAGCAATCTATTACGCAAACAGTGTTCGGTCTTTCTTTGTAAAATCAGTAAACAAAGCGCTATCTTCCTTTATGGTCCTAAATGCTTTCCAGCATAACTTGGTCTTACTCAACAAGGAAAGCTTTTTAAGCTATATTACAGTACAAACTCAAAGAAAAATATTGAGGTTTTGCCAATACAGCGCTGTTCAAAGTATAGGGCCACTATGATAATCAAGGGATTTGAGCACATGACGTGATGAGAGGCTGAGGGAGTGGAGCTAGGACTTTTCAGCCTGGAGAAGAGGTGACTGAGGGAGGATCTTATCAATCTCTGCAGGTAGCAGGGGAAATAAAGAAGATGCAGCCAGACTCCTCTTACAGGGCACCAAAAAGCTGACATAAAGCAAAATACAGGAAACCTCAATTAAACTTGAGGGCGAAAAAATTACTGTATGGGTGTTTAAACATTGAAACAGGTGGCATAGACAGGCTATGGAGTCTCCATTTGTTGAGATATTCACAACTTTACTGGACATAGCCCTGTGGAACTGGCTCTAAGCAACTCTACTTTGAGCAAGGCAGCGTCAGACTAAGCCATTTCCAGAGATACTGCCAGCCTCATCCATTCCAGTTCTGGGACTGTTAAAAATGATACAGTGCAAGAACAAATGGGAAAGGATTTGTGTATTTAACAAATTTAAATAAAAGAATTTTAGCATACTTGCTAAAAAACAGAAGTGTATCAACTACTTCTAAAAATAGTGGTGACTTTGAGTTAGATTAGCATTCAAATGCAGATTAAAACACTATGCTCCCAGAAAAACATAAGTAAACTCAAATGAATAATTATTAATTCCTCAGTATCGATCACCAGCTGTAGTATCTTGAAATATGATAAATTCAATACTACTTTAAGATTACGTATCTGTAAGGGTGGTGATTCTAACTGCTTTTGCAACCATCTAAGATTTATTTTTCCTTCTATTAACATCTTGGCCTAAGTAATATCTTGTTGCAATTAATCCCACAAGGTAATTAAGTAAATTGCATTTAAGTTTCATGAATTTTACTAATTTCTCTCTAGTGTTGTGAGGAGGTGATTGAAAAAAAAACATTCACAGGAGTCTATGTTAAGTGATTGATGCCATTGATTTTAAAAAAATTATTATTTTTTATCCTTTCTTTCACATACACCACAGGTTTTTCCATCCCCTTTTATACTGTTATTTTTGTTAACAGCTTTGTAGGTACTATTTGGTCAATTTTAGAATTAATTTTCCCTGAGGAGAGTGGGTTAAATTAATTCTTCAGAAAAGATATCCATTTACTTAGGCATCTAATCTATTTCTATTCTACAGCAGAACAACACAGCAATTAAAATGAATTGGGCCAAATTCATTCTGTGTGTAAATTCAAAATTACACAAGGATGAAACTGGCCCAGTCTGCTTGGCTTCCGTAAGGCTCCATTTCCATACTGTAACAAATGTAATACAGGACGAAGCATCAGAGGATAATAAAAGCTGTTAGCAATCAAAAGAAATTACCAACATAAGGCTAGCAAAAGCAGATATACAATACAAATTTATCATGTTTTATAAGGTATGAAATTAAACACACTACAGCAAATGGAAAGTTATAATGGTAAAGAAACACCACCACTTACAGGATCACTGCAAGGGATGTAAGTTGGGAATGTTCATATACTTCCTTTCTCTTAATCAGAAGTGAACTGTCGCAGGACTGTGCTTAACTAATGCTACTCTATGTGGATTTATAACAAAAAAAAAAAGGAAAATTTATATTTGTTTTTCCTGATAGTAGTTCAGGTATATTTATTCTAAGAGATCAATGAATAGGGAGGCATTGCTAATTTGAGACTTGAACAGCTTGTGGCAAGATCTGAGGGTTTTTGTACTTCCTTTTATATGGACTTTTTCTCAGTGTTCTCTCAATTTCTTTCTTAAGTCAGAAAGATCATGTTAGTTCCTCCTTCTCACTAGAAAAGTAGAAACGTGCTTCATTAGTAACCCAGGGCTCTTTCCAGTAGGAATAGGGATTGGCTTGCTTAAGACTTTTATTAAGAGCTTACCACTTCCCTACATATGATTTTTGATGGCGAGCTGCTCTCCAGGCTTACTGCAACAGTGAAATAAAAGCCTGAGTATGTGATTCTTCTGCACATAGTGTAAAGACCTTAAAATATTCTTCCATAGAAGACAATCAAGAAACACCAGGAGATATTGCAGGATAGGGAGGGTATGACCCTGGAGTTGGAGTAAGAGCCACAAAATCTTGGTTCTCCTTCCTAATGTCTGATACTGCAAGAACAGGAATTATTGCCCTGCCCTCCACCAGTAATAAAGATAAGCTGGGATGGGGAGTGGAACTGATTGTGGCCATATGGTTTGTTGAGGCACAATGATTTCTTGGTGGAACTTGACCAGAGAAATAGCTCAGGGTCAGGTAGGTGACTGGAGGAAGACAAAGAGGGAACTGCTCATATCTCAAAGATATTCTGGAAATTGAGTCACTAGTCAGAGTTACCCAGTGAAGCAGAAGGTGGTAATTGGGAGGTGAAAGTGTCAGAGAAACAAAGGAGTTGTAGTGGCATGGAGATCCAAGGCAAGTTCATGTGAAAATTATGCAAAGGGTTACCAACTGTAAATCTTCAAAACAGGGTTTTTTTTCCCCATAACAGTCCTTTAGATTCCACCATTTTTCTACTTAAAAATAATTATTTCTGATTTATACTGTATCACAGCCTTCTCACCATATTTTTAAACAACATAGTAGAATTACAGGCAAATTCCTACACAATGTGGAAGAGAAATAACAATAACATTCCTACCTTAGATATTAAGAACAAACTAACATTTAAAATTATATTTAACTTTCTACAGGAATTCATTTTTCATTCATTTGGCAACTACATCTGTATAAGGAAACTAAATGGTGACAGGGAAGTTCTGAGGAAATGTTTGTACTGTTATTAAAGTGTGCTGGGCGTGTTGGTCTATGCGAAGAAGCACTGATGTGAGCAGATCCTGGGCACAGCTCAGGAGATTGTCTGCTGGGAACAACGGGGGTTATTTGGATGCAGCTTCCCTCTTTTGAAGGGTAGTAGAGCTTAATGAACCTAGACCATTTCATACCACTTGACTGCAGCTTCACTAAATGGTCCCACAAACATTTAGTTTACCAGTGTAAACACAGTCGGCAAGTGAAACTAGACTAATTACCAGTCATTCAGAGGGGCAGTCACCCTATCTGCTTTACTCATTAATACTGACGCACTGAATCACTACCTTGTAGGCAGTGTTGTCTCCCCATTGACTACACAGAGATCTTGCACTCCAGATTTGCTCTTCTAAACTGCAACACGGGTTTTGGTCTCTAAACCAAGCAACTCACACTGGCCTTAATCTCGTTCTTGAGGGTTTTTTTACATTATAGGACTATGATATCTATTTAAGATTTAGGTACTACAAAAGACAAATAACTAAATGTTCACTCAGACATGCCCAGGATTAGACAATGCCAGTTCTCAAAGCAACACATGAACAGATGAAAAGTGTTTGGGTTTTTTTTTTCCAACCCTGCATCTGCTTTTATTCTATGCTGAGAGTTCTTGCCTTCTACACTGCACCACCTGACAGCAAATGCATGAAGAAGAAACCAAGATCTGACCAAGGCCATTCTCCTCCATTTTTTTACTTTACTTCAGCAGCAAGAAAAAGAACCCACACTCAAGCTTATTCTATCAGACCCTAGCTTTAGTCATCCTATAGCCTCCTGTTTGCATGAGTGCTACTATGCATGTACAGAGAGGTGCAAAGTGACTATGCTGCACACAATAACCAACACTTATTGTAGTAACA
Source organism: Clamator glandarius (assembly GCA_033459285.1). Taxonomy (NCBI): domain Eukaryota; kingdom Metazoa; phylum Chordata; class Aves; order Cuculiformes; family Cuculidae; genus Clamator; species Clamator glandarius. Next base: position 2,804,736 of record JAUNZM010000540.1, on the reverse strand, counting down.
AAGGAAATGGAAGAAAAATAAAGCCTCTATTTCTTTGCCTCTATACAGTATTTCAATAGGAAACAAAAACTTCTGCTATTTAAAAAATGAAGGAGTGGCTGAAGTCACTTGGTCTGTTCAGCCTGGAAAAGAGAAGACTGAGTGGGGACCTCATAGCAGTTTACCGCCTCCTCACAAGGGAAGGAGGAGGAGCGGATCTCTTCTCTCTGGTGACCAATGACAGGACCCGAGGGAATGGCAGGAAGATGTGCCAGGGCAGGTTTAGGCTGGATATTAGGAAAAGGTTCTTCCCCCAGAGGGTGGCGGATGGAGCACTGCAACAGCTCCCCAGGGAGGCAGTTACAGCGCCAAGCCTGACAATATTCAAGAAGCATTCAGACGATGTATTCAGACACATGGTGTAAATTTTGGAGTTTTCCTATGAAAGGGTAGGACTTGGACTCAATGATCCTTGCAGGTCCCTTCCAACTCAGGTCATCTGCAATTCTGTGAAAATTCTAGCAGAGGTAATAAGAACTATATTGTCACTACATTTTTACATAAACTTAACTGGATAGCATGTTAAATTATGGCGTATGTACAATATATTAGCATATGCTAGACTAAAAGAACAGAACTAAGGGAACAAATAAGAATAAAATGCTACATGAATAAGGCATGTTCAATTCCCAGCACACAAAAAAGCTACTTCACTGACTGGCACAGTTTCTAAGGTGCCTAACAGAAACTAAACTGCATTAGCCCTCTGCTGCATAAGATTATAGGAAAGACTTCACTTCTGTTTACTTTGTGCTTCTTTTTGTTTTCATCAATTCACATTAATATGGCCAAGCCACAGTTACGTTTAGTGCTACACAAAAAAGAGGATTTCTAACCTCAATGTTTTAAAAATATCCAAAAAATCAATTATTGGAAAAGTTTATAAGAATAAGAAAGCAGCACAGATATATTTCCATCTTAGAGAAAAAGTGATTGTGATTTAGTCTCATTCATATGGAAGACTGAGCTTGCAAGTTATGAAAGAAAAGTAATATGAGAAATGACCTATGTGTAAGTTCAATAATTTTGTATATTTTAAACACATTTTTAGATTAGAGGTATTTTAAGAATAAGTACCAGTTAAAAGTGAAGTAAGACAAAACACATTTTATGTTGCCTTTGATCTTTAACTTGTAGCCTTATCTCCCAGGTCAGAGGGCACATTATTCAATTTCACCATATTTTCTGTAAAACCACTGTAGCGTTGAAGATGACTTTCAGTACAAATGTCATGGTACTTAAAGCTAAACTGGACTCTAGTTTTTTGAGCTTCTTAATTAAAATCACAGTTTGTAATGGTCTGACAATATTATCTTTATTCTTTCCAGTTGAGCAGCAGCAGAATTTTCACAGCATTTATTCAATCAAGCTTAGCAATGTTTCTGTGCTCACTCTTTCACTTCCTAAAACAGACAACAGGGTTCAGAGCAACTATGCTGTCACTCTATATAAATTTATTCTCTGTGTCAAAGGGAGTAAGCTGGACTGGATGAAATCTAAACTGTTCAGGGGAGCGGATGTTAAGAAGTAATTCTGAGGAGTGAAAAAGAGAGAGATGAAAAACATTAGAAGCTTTTCTTAAAAAAAATCCTAAAAACTACTTGGAATTCTCTATTACTTCTTAAGAGGAACATGCTGGATCCTATAAGTAAGCATAAGGGTAATACAATTACATTATTCGAAATGCATGCTATAAAAAAATCTTCATTCTAATGTAGAAAGAGAACAAATGTATTAATTCCACTTTAATGCAGTGGATAAATAGCAGCTATCAAACTATAAAAGACTAAAAACTTTGTATTGGAAAGTTTTTCAGATTCAAAGCTGATATCGCATCTTTTCGTTATTTGCAACAATTACCACACATCAATGAATTACTAGAGTTGGTTAGTATTTGCATTATACTCTAAGCAGATATTTTCTTTTCATAAAAACTATTCCTTATTTTTTTACTTTTATTAATTTCTTACCATTTCATTCAGTTTCTTTTGTAAAGTGTATTTTGAAATCTGTAAAACAAAAGAGTTAAATTGTAGTTACATTTGTTCTAATAACAACCTGCTTATTTAGGTATTCTCATACTTAAAACTTAATAGCATTTACTGCCAATCTAATATAGTTATACTGGTTTTGAATTAATGATGACACTATTTCTTTTATCATTAGATCACATTACAAAATTGCACTTCAATATCTAAACTATGTAAAAATGCTTTATGCTGATTTGTTACTAGAAGAATTTTGAAAATGCATTAAACCTTGTGTTTTCTGGCATGCATCATAACAAGTACTGTGTACATGGACTACAGTCTGTAAACTAGACTCCTAGAAACAGAGAGAAGAAAACAGGGATTGAAATGCAAGTATTCCCTCAGGTCCTAGAGGAATATATGTATGTTCCCTATTGGGGGGGGGAAAAAATCTAGGTAGATACCCTGAATGGTAGCAACTGAAACATGTAGTATTGACAATTGAACTCATAAACACTTTTCCATACACCATTAACATCAGAGAGTTTTCACTAGCATAACACTTCCGATTGCAAGAGCTTCACTCTCCATTTCCCTTAGAACATTTAAAAAAAATTGACAATATCCAGAAAAAAAATAGAAATGTCAAAGAATCCGATGTGTGAAAATCTTAAACACAAAATATTTCTAGAAAAACACTAAGCCTAGAGAACTACCATTTTAAGGCAGAAATCTGACACTGTGGATAGGGAGGACTACAGAACCAAAACAGAAATTCCTCACTCTTATTTCAGGCTGATTTCCAAACAATTTTTCTGGGTTCATAGGTTCATTGTGACCTCCTGCTTCCTCAAGTCACAGTAGAATTTCCTAGATCTGAACTACACTGTTACACAAATGTTTGAGCTGTGATCATTAAACATTTAATGTTAGACTTTCTTTTTGAAATTTCTGTTTTATCTTACAAAAGAAAGGCCAGTGGAATCTTTCTTTGCTTTGCTGCCCACGTATTATGTTCAGCAGACCATGGAAGGATATTCTACATCATCTGTACTATGCCAAGTTTGAACAAGGCAACAAAATCCTTTACAGCTATTGCACAGGTGGCCAGCCATGGGAATAAATTTCTTTTGCTCCTTAACTACCATTAGTGTTAACTAACAATTAAACAGACTGTTGCCAAGTAAATGCACACCTTTATAAGAGAATGTTAGTAAGAAACAAACACTTTGCAAAATCGTAGCTAATAATCCATTATAACCATTTTGTTTTCAAAAGAATTAATTATCCTCTTACTCAGTTTTGGGGAAGAAAGGTAATTAGTTCCTGACAATACTTGAAACCTGGCAATGCATTACAATGCTAATTCTCTCCTGTGCTGTACAAAACCCTTCACAGTTCTACTCTTTTAATTCATTTTCAATATACTTGCCTTGGTCTTTAGAAGAAAACTAAATATTAGCTATGTCCCTATGCCTTCCTTTATTTCAGGTAATTGAATCATAGCCACAAGTGTCCCAACAACACATAACAACATAAAATGCAACACAAAAATAACACCAAGTGGCACCAGAGTAAATTGTGCTTTTGTCCAACAATTTTACTTTTACTGACAAATTAGAAAGCCATGTACTAAGTGGTAAATACAGAAACCTCTAAATGAAACAAAAGAAAAGAATAAAAACCAGGTAGTACTGTGAGTTGGAGGCTGAGTATGAAATTTGTTTCTGTTTAGGAGTCCAAATCCAGAGTCTCCAGATAGGTGAAAAGCAAGAAGACAAGAACAAAAAGAAAGAGGAAGATCATGAAAAAAACCACAAAACCACATTTCACATGCTATGTGGTCTTCTACTGAGTCTGCAGTTTTTCTGGAGTAGAACCACATCAGCTAGAAGGCTAACTTACAGTAGTCTTGACACTGAAGATCAGAACAGAAACTCAGTGTTTCTCAGGACAGAAACTCAGAGACTACACGTACGAGAAAGATTATATGAGAAGGCCTTAAAGAATCTCTTAAAATAACCTGTCTTCTTACCAGTGAATAAAACATAAAATCAAGACCCTTACATACCAAGGGAAGTTATTTAACAAAAGTAATAGTTTACCTGTAATGTTTTCAATGCTTCTTTCAGTCCATCGATTTCTTTTTCTTTTGTTTCTACAGCAATTTTATATTTTCCCTTTTAACAAAAGCTGTACTTCAGGATTTGGGCAGAATAAATGCATATACAACAAGAATTTATCAACAAGAATGATACTAAAATAAAGCACTATACAGCTATGACATAAAAATTCATTGGTGAAAACAGGTGAAAATTCAGCTAATAATTTTAAACTATACATATATATTGCTTTTAAAAGAAAACTTACAACATGACAGTATGTTTTCACCACTTAAGGCTAGTCAGTAAGTTTTCAAATTTTCTACTCAGGGAGAGATGAGCCTGACAGAAAGGCAGAGTTAACAAGTTACTGTAGTTTAGAAGAAAATCACTAAATAACAAAGAGGGTATCAGGTAAATCCATTTTCTTATCCGCTGTAGCAGCATCTTCACAGAAACAACCTTCTCAGCTTTTCCAGTCCACAAACACTGAATTACAGAACCACAGAATGCCAGGTTGGAAGGGACCTCAGAGATCATCTGGTCCAACATTTTAGGTAGTACATAGTTTATATGAGATGGCCCAGAACCCTGTCAAGCTGAGCCTTCATTAATTACTAAACACATACAAGCACATTTTATATTTTACACATATATATATACACACATACACACATGCGCGTGTGTGTGCATATATATACACACATATACGTGCACATGACTATTTGCAAATCTCTGGGCAAGTTCTTATGGAATATATAGCATACTCATCCACTCTTATCATTGGGAAAGTTAAGTGAAACAATAGAGTCTACATGTAGATATTCATTGGCTTCACTATTTGAAACAAGAGTCTACATGTAGACATTCATTGGCTTCACTCTTTGAAACAGGCTCCTAGTATACTAAATGCAAATCCTTTATTCAGAAGAGGAAGCAGGCACTCAGCTTGATATAAAAACTCATTTAGTTAAGAAAAATCTTAGAAATTCAGGCTTAAGTATATCCTTCTTCAATTTAGCCCAAGTTCCTTAGGAAAGCAGCTGAGGTAAATAAAAACACCACTAAAATCTTGGTTTATTAAACCAGTTACATTTGTTATTTTTTCAGTAGAATATGAAAATTCTCATGACATTTTGTCCCAAAACCCTAAAATAAACCATCAAAGATGGCTTATTCTCCAGCTGATTTTTAGCATAAGCAGATTTTAAAGTGACATTTCACAAGTAACTAATAAAATTCTACAGAACAAAAAAAAACAAAAGTAAAAATGGTTATAAGGAAATTTCTTCTGCAAAGGCCCTAACAAGAAAAATAATTTAATTGTACTTGATACTTAACCATTTTCAGTAAGTTATATAGCATTATTGTTTGCTCATGCACTTCACTTGATTACAAATAACAGGTAATTGTAGCAGAGTACCTTTTCTTCTTCCATGGCAAACATTCTTGCCTGTAACTTTATTGTCAGTGGCATTAAAAAAAAAAAAAGGAAAGCCAAATCAATACAGCACATGGGATTAATTTTATTCATGCAACTTGACAAGATAAAATAGTTCTATTACCCTGCATAGTAGTGTACGTCCTGTTATTTTTCTGCAACAGTCACCAGCTTGTGACTTACAAATTATTTGTTCGAGAAAGAAAAACCATGGCTTCTCAATTTCTTTTTTGTGTGATCTGATCACACAAAATATCAGTGATAAACTCTTCATCACAATGTGCAACAGTTTCAGTTCCTAAGACTGCTCTCTGGAAGCTATTTCAGAAGTCACGTTTGTTGATTATATACTAAAGAGAAAAAAACCCACAACCCTGATTTGAAAGACTGAAACACTCTCTAATATTGAACAGAGTTATGTGGTAGATCCTCTACCATGGTTTATGTTTAAGTTTGCAGAGGACATGCCATCTTGGAGAGGGGACCAACTCCTCCACTTTCCACGGCAAAAATAAAGAGATTAAAAGCAGCATTACCTTCTCCAGGAATTTTTGTAAAAATAAAAATGAAATCATGTGTTTCGGAGAAAGAAAAAGACCTAATTGCCTCGAGCTGTATATTCTAACATTTTGTACGCAACAGAAAGGTATTTTAATACTAACTGATAACTTGCTATTATACCATTGTATTTTAAAATCTTATAGTCAAATCTAGAAGGCTTTATTTTGCTACCTGTTTTTTATAAGCTGCCATAGCGTCTTTGTTTTGTTGGTGCAATGTGTCCATCTGATGCTGCAGAGTTTCCTGCTCATGTGAAATAACAAGTGAGTTTTAAATATTAATTTAGAGGAAAACATACATATAGTATTTCAGAAAAAAATCTGATTCCTTGTTAAATGTTTTCAGGAAGACAACTGATTCAATACAGAACCTTAAGACTATCAAGAGACATTGTTTAACTGGTAATCCTCTTTTTGGTAGTGGCTTCTCTTTAATTCATGGCAGGTAACAACTCTCACTTGTAGATTTCAGATTTGTTGTTGCTAAGACTTCTACAAGCAACTCTTACCCATCCTATCAACCTGCAGAAGCAATCCAACACCTACTGCAATTGCAAGGCAGCACCTTGACACAGATCCAGATAGTTATAAATAAGGAGGCATTTTTAAGGAAGTGAATAGTTCATTATTGAAATAATTTACATTAACAGGCCAAGTATTATGGGATATTTGTGAAATATTTCATCCAGGTAGTTATTAACAGAATTCTAACTATTATCTCCATTAACAATAATATAATCCCATTTAAAAAAATGATGTTTTTCTGATTTTAGTTAAATTTTAGTCATTTAACAAATCACATGAAGAAGCTGAAGGAGGGCAGAAAAATTAAGAGCAAGGTCATAGAGTAAGCTTTTTATCATCCTATTGCCTGGCTTTACTCTCATTGAAAATGAGTTAAATGAGTTAAAGATATACTATTGGTTTTCCTTTTGTTATTATTTCACATCATAATCTCACAGACTAATACTTCACTATGCAAGTTGGAAATATTTAACATCTTTAAGCGTCATCTTCCTATACAAGACAGGCAAAATACACTCCATAATCAAAGTGAAGTAATAGGGGAAGGTTTGTTTGTAAGATCAGTTTTTTTAAGTTCTAGACACTAAAACAACATTAGGTAAAGGTAGTCAAGAGACTCTGTCCTGAGCAGTTATCTCAAAATACAGTTGAGTGTTTAGTTAAGAAATATTAGTGTGAAGTAGCAAATGATTAAGTAATGACTGCATAATAAAAATAGAGAATATAAAAAAGAATGACTGGAAGAAAATAAATCGATCATTTGTTTCACACAAGGAAGTCTAATTTCTATTCCTGTCTTAACAGAAAGTTATACAGACATAAAGCTGGTTCCAATATTGCTACTTTCTCCAGCAAATTGGTGTTGCTTTTCGAGGTCCACGAGTGATAGCTATTGCCCTTTGATACAAGGCAAGAGTGTGTGAAGGCAGGGTGTTTCATATTCACATGCATATTCAGTAATTCCTTGTAAAACAGGCAGAGAAAGTTTTGATTTGCATCTAACAAACAATACTACATGGACAAATATTCAAAAATGTGAAAACAAAAGTCACTTAGAACTGTCTTCAAAGACCCAGGTTCTCTGGTGGTTAAAGGGTGCACCAAGAATGCTAGAAAGCCAGAAATGGTACTGCAGCGGCAGCAGATCAGCTGTTCTCAGTGGATTATTCCTACTCACCACAGGAATAAAATTTTATATCCACAGAACTGTCAATTAAATCGACACTTTTTAGACTGAGGATTACAGATTTAGATTATAGGTATTCAAGCCAATATTATATTATGATTTATGTAGATATAAGTTTGATTTCACAAAACAGTCATCCTATATACAGTTCCGTCATTGATGTAATTGATAACTGGAAATAAGCACTACTGAGATCTTTATAATATGTCTTCCTTGTAGTGTATGTATGCAAGTCATGTATTTTACTATAAAAGACAGACCGGTAAGTTTCTATAAGTATTTATTTTCTAACAGGCCTCATAGCTGTGACCATTAAATAAAATTATTATATATAAGTTTCTCAGAAATTCAGTTATGGAATAAATTTTCCATACATATCATGTGTGCAGTGCATGGAGATTAAGGAACAAAGTTACTTTTAAAAAATATAAGCAAAGTCACCTCTGATATTGTGATGTTGTAGTAAGCATAACGTGCATAGTCATTAGATTTAAAGGAATTTTGTCTCCAGTTCTTCTGTTTTCCCTACTCCGGCATGTTTTTTGCCAAGAGCAGCAACAGTACTCATAAAAAGCAGACAAATATCTGCTTTAAAACTGTAATACTAAACCAGAAACTTAGTTCAAGTCATGTATTTATTTTAAACTAGCTTGCTAAATTTAAGGTAAAAGAAAACACATATTAAACACAGAAATGTTGACTGAAGGAGAAAATATAACAGAACATTTGATAAGCCAGGGGAAGCTGTCACCTAGTGAACTACTATTGAGGTAAATGTGATTCTGCATTCAGAAACTACCAGGTCACAAATTCAATTTAAATGTCATACTTAGCATTTTTATCTTACTGGAATCTCCAGAACTGGAAACTCATATGAGCTTTTTCCTTTGAAGTTCCAGAGCTGTACATATGTGCTTACATGAAATTCCTAAAATCTACAACTCATTGTTTACATAAGGTTTGCCATGTGCCAATGTTAAATGCAAAGTGCAAGAAAAAAAGAGAGTTCACCTATCTGCCTGCAAGTCCCATCTTTTTATTAACTGTAAATTAAATTGCTGTTAAGGTCTCAGCATGTATGGAAATCATCCTTTTTGAACACAGGTTATTAAGGACTGCAATGCAAAGCAAAAAAGGGTAACAAACTGAAAGCACTGTTGCTTTTACAAAAGAAAAAAAAGCACATAGTTAGGATTATTAATTTAAGATGGTTAGGATGAACTCCAAGATGAAATAGTCTTCCTTTACTACTAAGATGTTAAATATCCCAAGATCAAGGATAGCGGTGAAATTATTGTTTTTTCTGTGATCATAAAATATACAGAGTGGAGCCTTTTATCTTGTGACCTAGTGACAGGGGTCATAGGTTTGATTGTATTAGAGAAGGGAATGGATTTCCTATGAAAGCATAACCTCAGGAGCCCTAACCCTAAGAAGAATGTTATACTTATTTTACTGAAAACTTCATTCTGAGCATTTAAAAGCTGACAAACCCCTTCTGAGTAGGTCTAACATAGAAGTTGCTGTTTAAAATAATTCTTTGGAAAATTGTCACCTCCAAAACATTGCAAGTGAAGTTGTTTGTACAACTGTGCTGGTACTTGCACTTGTCAAGGACAATCATAATACAGAGAAGCTGCTGTGTAGCTTCCCCCACACTAATGTGTAAACATGCCTCATGTTAAGCTAAACGTCTTATTGCTTCAGTATTTATATCCCTTTTGACTGAAGATTTCCAGTCCTGCCAAAGATTATGATGGCACTCTCTTGTTAATCAGATTTCCAGATCGAGTGCAATCCAAATCAATATAAAAACTACAGAAGTTCATGGTTCAGCAATAAACTACTGGCACCACATTCGACTATTAGAAGTTACAATAGCCCTAAAACCCAGCAACTGTACCAAATCAAAATCCATATTAATATTATACTAAAATTAAATCCCAGCAGTTAAAATGCTAAAACCACGTAGGAAAGTTACCTTCTGCCATTCGAGTTCCTGTTTCTCTACAACAATTTTACTTATTTGATCTTCATAATTAATTTCTGTTTCCTAAATAAAAACAAAAAATCAAATTTACATAAGACACTACCAGCAAATCAAATTGTGTAGCCATACTCTTCTTCCTTTACAGTCCAGTACACAGAACAGTATGCGCAGCAAAAAAGGAAACAAAAACTCTGAAAGTGGTAAAACAGCAGATGAGTTCAGCTGTTTTGGTCAGAAAATTTGCAGAACAACTAACTTTGACTCAAATGCACACATGAATGTAAGAAGTTAAATGGAAGTCACAGATAATCAACACGTACCTTTGATAAGATGAGCTACCTGAAAATCTGATGACTCTGAAGTTTCCTTCACAGTCTAGAAGGTGGGCTAGTAACAGGAAGATGCATTACATCTCCTGCTCTTGCAGAAGCACTTTATCAAGAATCAAACTATGATAATAAATGAGACTGATCTGCTGATAATCAGAGTTGTTTAAAATTTATCAGAGTTCTCCTGAAATAGTCTGGTATTAAAGTTAAATTTTCCTAACTGGTATCACCTTCCCTTCAAGTCAAGTTTTTATGAGCACTGGTCTTCCTTTACAAATATAATACTCAAAGGAAGAACAACAGGCTCCCCCATCAGTCATGACTTCTTCCAAGAACAGTATTTAGGATTTTGATGTATATCATAAGCAATTCCCTGCTGTCCTATTATTGACTACAGTCAAAATAATGAATAACCTTTACAGACCTAGAAAGCTACACTAATGTTTTGTTCTGAGCTTCAATAGGCTAACTTGCTGCCTTTTCTCTGCACATTGATGATCACTTTGAAAGAGGAACCACGTTAAGGTAAGGCTGACTTCTCTTTGATGAATTGGTGCACTAGCAACATTTACTGAGGTCTTGTTGGACACACTCCAACAAGGGCCAAACTGACTGTGTGTGTGTAAGAGAGTTCTCCCAACACTCAAACTGTACTCACTGAATTACTGTATTTTGATATATTATTTGCACCTTTATGATTATGCTCTTCTAAGTCCAACTTCCCCACTCAAGTTTAAAATCTGCATTCTGAATAGATGAAAATAAAAGCACTCTTGAAATGACTCAAAGTGGTTATAATCCTACAGGAAATAGTGATAGCTAAAAAAAAAAAAAAAGCCATTTATGGTTCTCTCTAGTAGAAAATTAAATGCATGCCTCAAAAAGATTCTTCTCTTGATATCAAGTTTTAAGTAAAATTCTACAGAGCTGCAACACCACAAACAACTATTACTTACTGTGGTGGGGGGAATCACCTCTGAATGAAGTAATAAATTTTCTGAAGCAGTGAAGGAGCAAACTGAGGTTCTTCCTCCTTCCACAGTGAGGCATATAATAGAAATATTTTGGCTATGAAGAATAAAGTATGCTGTACCTTTAACAAATGCAATTCTTTCCTAAACCCAATAAAAATGAGAAATGCAAGTTTTTAATACAAAGACATTTACAACACTTCAACATTTTGCACAAAACTGTTCTAAAGATTTTGCAACCCTTTCTCACTTAGTATAACGTTTGATCCATAGCCCCACTGTACTGTTGATAGAAATAAAATGGCAAAATATGTCCTAAGGTGATTTAAAATAGGTTTTTGACATTGACATCTTTTATAGGTTTTAGGATCAAAACTGACTTCCTCGATTAACAGGCAGTTTACAGGCACATGTGTAGACAGAAGTAACACACACTTCTGTCCACAGGAGTCTACCCCTAAGGATTTCAACAGTTACTTGTGGGAGCTGAAAATACGCCTCTACACTCACATGAAATATTGAACACACATTTAGAATTAAAATTTGGCTCAGAGAACTATAGAAAAGTTTTTCCTTTTGCTAGCTTTTGCTTCTCTGATATGTAGCAGCAGAACAGAGACAGAGAAGGGATTGAAAGATTTCACATGCCTTATGGTAAAAAGAATAATTAGGAGAATTGAAAAGATTAACAATGCTTCCCAGTTCTGCCTTAACCAATAGGACTTCAGAGGTGCAATGGATATGTTTTCTGATACTAATGAGAAGTACTACAAGAAACTACATCCCACTAAGTTCCCCAGAGTGATAAAAATAAATGAGATTGACTAACAGTTTATAGAAGCATAATCTTAATCAATTTACATCATTAAGCAACAAATGCCATTAAAATGATATATCATTAGTGAAAGCTGTATTTAAAAATGTAAGAAATAAGGATTACAAAATCTGACCCTTAAACACACTACATTCCTAACCTAATCAAACTGCACTGCAGCAGTATTCTTCCCCAAGTCCAGACTATGCATTTCCACCACTCCTCTGTGCAGGGTCTAGTGTATGTAAGGGTATTTCAGAAACAAAATCAGAATTTTGACCCAGTACAGAACTAACCAGGCAGAAGGAGGTGATCATTTACCTCATGGATACCCAAGAATAGGTACCAGTGCAACAGAAGCAACAGTAACATGTTGCTGCAGATGTAAGTGGACTTAGGTCAATATAATTGACAGTAAAACTGCCCCCGGAATACTTCAAGTGCCTGCAAAATTGAGTCCTAGTACACATTAGGTTATCTTTCATGTATATTTTTTGAACTATGTAAACTAATCATGCTGATTTCTGCATTTCTTCAAGATCTATGCATATGACTATATCATCTTTTTTTTGTAAACTCATCTAGTTTGGCGTATTTCTTATAAGCTGAAAGCTCAAGTGTAAAACAATTATAAAACGAACTTCAAATTGCAACCAGCATCAGAAAAGAAATACAGATATGACGATAAAGTGGTAACAGAGATAAAGTTTAACATGTGCACTGTGATTCTGACCTCACTGAAATGTATCGCAAATATATCAGTAATCTCAATGGTTGTTGGAGATCAACAAGTATCTATCTGTATTAAACTTACCATGAAATATATGGAAAAGAATGCAATATTTTAAAGGGGAGCAATACAGCAGATTCTAGCACAACAGATTGTTGACAAAGAAAACTTCAAATAGACTGGGCTTACCAAAATGCAACAGTTACCTAAATGAAACCAAGCCTTTGGTGTATATAAAAAAGAAGTAATTTTAGTACAAACCCAAAAAGATTTTATAAACAATGGAATTGGCAGACTGTCTGTAATCAAGCATATCAATCATTTCCATTTTTAAATGTGTAAGTATTTTAAATCCTAATTAGGTCACTGAAAATACTCAGAAATATATTTTTGTGCCAATACTTGGTTTAATTTTTTTCAATTGTTCTAAGAAACAGGATGTTAAAATTTAAGATATTTATGATTTTTAATTTCCACATCCATACCAAACACTTAACATTTAACTGAATAAATATAATAATACACGTTTGAAAACTGCAATAAATTCCATTTTAAGTGAGCCCTTTGTTTTGAATACTAAAGAGGATAAGAACCAAAGTCCTAAGGGAACAACACTCCTCCTACTCCCAAATTATAAAGGAAAATCTGGAAGCTATCAAAAAAGTGTATATATGTAACTACTGTTGAAAAAAATAAACAACATAAATACTTAAACTGAAAACGACAATTACATGCTAATAGTGTTCTCATGTAGAATTGCTAGCAATTATAAGCCTTATCCATCATTTTTACTTCTTTCAAAGGACATTTACAGTTTACCCACTTGAAATTGAAAGCTTTTAAAACTTGTGAAGCACTTTTTTTTAGAAGTTTCACCAGCTGTTTAATAAAATAAAAACATTTTTGTTGCACTTTGGAGAATAATATTGTATATAACTTTGAGGAGGTATCAAAAACCCACAAAACCTTAAAGTGTTCATGTTTTATTAGATGCCTTAGGACTACATGGATTTAAGTGTTTTTATAAAAAAGACTACCATAACAATAGAAGAGGAGTAATTTGCTGCTTTATTTACTCGTTATAACCTTTACAAAGTGTCAAGCTTTCTTTAAAGTGCTTGCTTCAGGCTGTAGTTTTACAAGATGGGCTGTGGATTGGTCAAGCCCCCTCAATTCCTGACCCTGAACAGATTTAGGAACAGAGTACAGCTGGCTCATGTCCAAGCAGCCAAAACTGCTGCTAGGTACTTTTATTATCTTAACTCATAATCTACCTCCTACAAAATTGCACATCCAATTTCTCATGCAGGTCAATCAAATAGTACTCACAGAAACCACAGTTTCAAGTTGTTTAATACTATAATTAGAATACCTTTCCTGAACTAAACAGTCCAGTATAACTTTTATATATCCTTAAGTTTTGTTCCCAGGACAAATGTTAAAGGGAGAGAAAATATTTATAACAGCTTTATTCTACCTTTAGTTCCTGATACAATATTTTCTTGGTCTTAATTACAACAGTTAAGCAAAACCTTTAATAACCATGTATTTGAATATATTTATTCTCAAAACCCACTTCTTTTCCTTTGGAAATTTTTCACTGCTCTGTCCTATGTCCACCACACAGGCTGCAATTACTCTATATTTAAATAAATCTCATCTATTTAAAGATAATGTTTACATTTATCAGTTCCTAATCAAAAGGCACATTAGTTGCTAAAACAGGTGTTATAAGCTCAACACTGCATATTCACTTGAATAACAATGCTGAGTATGTCACAGCTATGAGATCCATATAATTTAGGACTGCTTATTCTTTTATAGCCACAGACTTGTTTTTTTAATGTTCAGCTTTCCTTGTTTCCATAATTTTGCTAAAAAAAAGGACTCTAATTTACACTTGGGCAGAAAATCCAGTTATAAGACTGTTAGGATTTTTCATTCTCTTTTTCTGCAGCCTCTGTTAGTGGTGTCCTGTTTGCCAACATCTAGGTAGAAAACAAAAAAGCCACCTGCATTTCTTTTCTGTGTTATTTTGCTTCTCCCCTCTCCCTTGCAATTTCCTTTTTATTCTATCCTTTAAGAAAATCAAATCAAGCTCTTCATTATTATTATTATTATTTGTTAGCATTTAGAATTGCTGTTTGCAATAAACCTCACCAAAATCTTTAATTTTCCTAGCAATGTCTTTATTTCTAGAAAATGCTTCTGCCTTACTTTCTAAAATAGTAATAATCCTTCTCATGAATAAAAATTTCTAAGTACAGTATTTTATTCTTTCATGATTATATTATTTCTTTCATGATTCTATACTTATCCTATGCAACCGTCCAAAGGTAACTTAAACCCAAACTCTTTTTCTGTCAAAAGTGAACAAACAAAACCTTTATTTCTGCAACAGTGTCATTCAATCTGCAGGTTATTGTTCCCACAGTGCTGCCTATTGAGCTACAGCAGGTGCCTCTGGTGCCCTTTTAAACTTTTCTGCTATTCCACACTTCTGAAAGAGGTAGTTCTCCTGCAGAACACGCCTCCAACAAGGTTTAGCTTGGGTGTGTTCTAATGTTTCTTGGTTTTTTTTGGTTTACATATAGCACAACTAATATGGCTGTTATGATCATAACTGGCATTTCAACCAATATTGTTATACCACTAATAACTCAGTTTTAGTCCATCTGATAAGTAAGTTTATGGATTCATCAACTTTCTTATTATCTCAAAAAAATTTTTGCTTTTTAGCCCCTAATGATGTTTCCAAATACCGGCCTTATTCTGCCACTTCCAGTTTTCCTGTCAACATTGAAGTTCGCTTGCAATCTTATCTGTGAAACACTGCCAAAGAGATAATTTAACTCTGTACAGCCATGTACATCTCTTCCGTTCTGAAATCAGGTATCCTGAGCTATAATGTGCTACGTGGTGCTACATTGTGCTTCATAGCTGCCAGAAAGCCAAAGTATATTTTAGGAATGGGAGAGAGTATACAGGGGTGAGCAAAGATTCCTTGTGTCCTCCCCCTAAGAAAACTTAGTCCACTGTGCTGAAGAACTTGCACTGGAAACAGCCAAAGCCACAACAAAGGTAGAGCAAGAGGAACTGAGATGAACTTGCTCAAAACTATCTGAAAGGAAGAGCACATACTGCTCTGCAGAACTAGTGTGAGCTACAGCTCCTGAGAACAGCAACTAGAAAAAACCCAAAGTGAGTGCTGTGAGAGCCATGACGTCTGTGTCATGACAACAGACATGATTCAGGATTTCTCTCGCTTTGCAAATAAGTAAGAAAATATCCTTGTGTTTTCTTTCTCAGCGATTGCACACTGACCATCAGCATGGAAGTTGGTAAGCAAATAGGGAGTTCTAATTTGTATCAAAGCAGAAGGCGGAACAGAAGACAAAATGGGACGGAAACTAAGAAAAGAACAGGGAAAAGAAAAAGAGGGAGAAAGAGCATTAGG
Source organism: Clamator glandarius (assembly GCA_033459285.1). NCBI lineage: Eukaryota > Metazoa > Chordata > Aves > Cuculiformes > Cuculidae > Clamator > Clamator glandarius. Next base: position 2,788,622 of record JAUNZM010000540.1, on the reverse strand, counting down.
GGCAAGGAAGTAGACTACAGTCAACAGCAGCAAAATGATAGAACCAACCGGCCTTTCAAAAACATCCCTGTCCACAAGAAGTCCTGAGCCTCTATGTTCCCATGCTGTGAGCACAGATATGAAATTTCCTGGCAAATCAGACATCTCCTCCCCACTTCCAGTGCCTGATTCTAATACCACCTGCTATGTCAACATATTCCTTTAGCTCATACAAGGGAGAAGTTTCATATAGTGCTTGACAGTAAATAGTAGGATGGTAACTAACAGTAACAACAAGTCAATATGGCTTCAATTTACAAAATTATGGGGTGGAGATTAGCTTTCAGGATTTTAAAAGGAAATATTTAAAGAACCCTATTTAAAATATTAAAATATTTTAACTTTTTTTTTAATGGGTAATCCCAATGCCCTATGCAACTCTAATATTCTTTAATATAACACAGTTTTCTTTTATGGTGAGGGTGAAAAAAATACTTTGCGGAAAATGTGAGAAAATTGGGGAGCTGGAAATAAAAACTTAAGGAAAGCATTTTAGTTAAAAAATAAGCACTATGAAGTTATATCAAGATGACAATTGCGCAAAGAGAAAAGAGCAGAATTTATTCCTTGCATTTTTTACAAAAAAAAAAAAAAAAGAATAAAATGTAATAAACCCAAGGTATCAATGACAAACTACAGTACTAGCCAGACTTTGTGATGTCCCAGTCAACATCAGATCCTCAACAGGTTCTTCTTCTCAGGTATGGAACCATGTCCAGTCATTGCATCTTGTCCTTTGCACCAAAGAAAGTGAGTAAAATTTTAAAAATCATCACTAAAACCTATCTTTCTTGAATTCAACTCATCAACATCTCCCCTGCTTCAACTGCTACCAGAGAGATCTATATCCCAAGGATATTAGAATACATTTCTATGGAAGTAAGGAAGAATTTCCTCGATTTCTTCTGTTTACAAGCTTTTCTGCCCACAAATGTTTTTCTGTAGCTAGTAAAAGGAAGAAAATATTTCAATACACAACATACGTGCTTTCTTGTCCTTGTAAACATTATCATTAAATTTAATGTCACTTCTCCTATATGTATTGTACTTCAGGAAGCATTAAAGATTTCCAATTTGACCTACAATACTGCAACTTTACATTGTCAAAATCAATTATATTTATCCCTTAAGAAAATGATTGTCTCATATTACTCAACAAAATGAAATCAGCTGATTGCAGAACAAGGTTTACAGGCTTTGGATCAAAGCAAATGTGATATTCACCACAAAACAATCACGGAGTTGATCAGGGCATGATGAGTAGGAAAGCGAAACTGGCAAAAAAATAAAAGGACATTCAAACTATTGGAGCGTGAAGTGATCCCTGGGGGGCAAGAGGAAAGAGTAATATAATATTTTGTAACTTCTAATTACATACATATTCATATTATGTCAGTTCATATTAAGAGTAAAGACTCTACAAACAGCTAAAGGAATAAAGCAAAGCTTTATCAAATATAACTTAAGGAATGTGTTCTCCAAAATAAACATGCACAGCTACCATTAGCTGGGACTTCATCTGTAAAATAGCAGAACAGTAATTTCAAGAAAAAAAAACAGAATTATGGGAAACTCCTCTAACTTACTTTTAACTACAGCTATGCATTTAACCAAGAAAAGTGAAAACCAGGTAGATGTTCTGAAATAATTCAATGAATTTATTTAAATAAATTTCTTTTTTAAATGAAATTTCTACTTTAAAATAGTATGGATTGTACCAAAACTCAAAATATGTTAATACTTAATTGTTTTAATTTTTATTCATCTAACTTCACACAAGATAATTTCATTAGAAATTTATTTTTATTAATTTTAAATTACACTGCAGGCAACCGACCATTCAAGGCAGTTTATTAAAGTACAAGATAGTTCCTGTCCTGAAGAGACTCCTGTCAAAGTGACAAGCAAGACCAACAATGGGAAGAGAAACAGAGGCAAACAGAGGTAAAATATCTCATCTGAGGTCTAGCCAAAGGTCAAAGACAAAACTGAGAGTAAAACCCACTATACTTGGCTATACTGACTCCATCTGGCTCTCAGTTTCCTGCGAGGCTCATGAGCAGCTTCGAAAAGAAGTGGAAAAAATAGTAAGAAAACAGCAGAGCTTTAACTCTGACTTGACTTTCTTTTTTAGCACATGATACAGTTTAAATTAGAGTCATAGAATAACCAGGTTGGAAGAGACCCACCAGATTATGGAGTCCAACCATTCCTATCAAACACTAAACCGTGCCCCTCAGCACCATGTCCAATTGTGCCTTAAACACCTCCAGGGAAGGTGACTCAACCACCTCCCTGGGCAATTAGTATGTACTGTTCTTGTCCATGGAGAAATTACCACAGTGAAGACCAGCATTATAATTCGCCAAGCCAGTACTGTGTGCTTGTCTCTGCACTACATTGTTCTCTGGGCTGATCATAAATTGACAGAATAACCCTGTGGTGGTTTGAATTGTAAGAGATTTAGAGCTAAAATCAGGAGAGGACTTTGTAGCATCATTTTTTTAAGCAAAAACATCCATACAGAGCTCTACTTTTTTTTTAAAAAATGAAATGAATGGTGCTGTGCACGGCCACGTTATTTTATAACCCTTGCTTGTTCAAAATATTAATGTTCTATATTACAATTTTCAAATATTCTAAGCAGGTATTCCTGATTTGATAGCCAAAGCAAAGAAAATAACAAAAATGCACCCAAGGATACTTTAAGATTTTATATTTACTATTATATTATTATATTTACTAGTGATTTTTTTTTTTTAACTTAAATTACTTAGATTTGTAACTAGAAACAGCTATGGTTTTTTTCTTAGGGTGAAGGATTGCACGAATAATTTAGAAATGGAGGGCCATGTCTTAACTATAAAATTGGCTCTTGACATCAGTATCACTTTTCAAACTAAAATCACTTTTAAGCCAAAATAACACTCACCTTCCACAGTCAACCGATCATCAAATCAGAGTCCTTTACTCTTTTGCATTGTAGATACAAGAAAGACAAACCGAAAAATCTCAAAAGATGGAACTCCATAGCACTCCATAGCCTAATTTAAACATTTTAGGCTCTGACCAAGTACATAAAAATGTAAAGTTAAGTTAAGAATGCAAATGGAATTTAGCTAGCAGATCTTATGAGGAAAAGTACACTCCAATAATTATTATCAAAGTTAAATTCTTCAGACTTTACTTTTTAATACAAAAATAATTAGACTAGATTAAAAGCTACCAATGTAATGAAGCTCTAGGGATCAGACCATGGTGAATTTCAACAATACTGCACCAAGAAAGTGGGATCATACAGCTTTTGCCTTGGATTTTTTTTATGGCAGTTGTTCTTTAGTTTATAGCTTTTAAAGAGAGGATTAGAGCATTTAACTTAGATCAAAATAAACATAAATCAAGCATGTCATCAATACTAATATTTTTAAAGCAATAATATACATCTTTTGAACAGGTGAAATTCATCAAATGCAGAAAGATATACTTCAGGTCTTTTAAAAATACAACAGTTAAGAGATGTTAAGGTGAGAAGTAGAAACAATCACTTACATACATACAACTGAAAAAGTAACCACAGAAAAATATAGCTGCCTTCAACAGTGCCAAAACAAGATTATTCAACTCATATTTCAAGAGGAAAACACCCTCCCCATCCTCCAATACTATCACGCTCTTATAGTAGGGCTCCAGCTTAATAGTTCAGCAATTAGAAAACAGTGAAATAAAGTGGATTTTGTTATCACAATAGCTATTTGCTCTCTTAGGTAGTACTGAAAAGCATAAGTAAACAGACAAAAATAATTCAAACCCACTGCTTTTCTAGGAAATGGTAAATCAATCGGTTAAATAAGAAATACTTAGAGACTTGGTGATGACTTGGATTTTTCTCTCTCCTTTGTTTATCAAAGGCTTCTTGTAAAGAGAAGCAATATAATGAAATTTTTTAAAATGTAATGTAGATAATTTTTGTTAATAGCCTGGTGATCAGCTGTAGCAACTTCATACATTATTCTAGCAAGTCAAATTCATTCCTATGCAATCCTGTTGTCTTCGTGCTGCCTAGAGAGATCTTGCTAATACAGACACTGCTTAAATCTATGGTATTTAAAAAAAAAAATCCCAGTTCATGAATTACTTAAAATACAGCATGAAGTTTATACATACGAGTAGCATTTCTTGTGATTACATAAAAGAGGACAGAAATAAGACAAAGAAACACTATAAAGCAATGTAAGCACATTTACCCTTCTTATACGCAGCTCTTCTGTTGCTTCCAATAAACTTGTTTTAAAGTCTAACAGTCGAATTGAAAGCAATGTCTCTGATGGACTTTGAAGAGTTGAGTCAAGAGCCTGTGTTTTAAAGTCTTCGTCCATTCTTGGAATTTATTTCTGCAAAGCAAAAATCCGTATTTATGCTCCAGTTTATCTTTAAGAGGATATTCAAACCACAAAACTTACAAATGAAGAAGCAAATTCTCTTTGCAAAAAGTAAAACTACTAGTTATAGCCATCATGCTATCAACAAGATTTTCATTGTAAATTATTGTGCAATATTGTAAAAGAAAACAAACAGCTTCATCAATAATTCACCATATTCATTTGTTTTTCCTTGTATTTGTATTTGACATGGGTTTATTTTTAAACAGAGACTGTGATGAGCATGAAAAAGGAAATAGTACAGTTTGTTCTTCTCCAGAGCTACTGCCCAGCACTGGCCTGAAGGTACTGCAATGGACACACCAGGCCATGGAAGAGTAGAACACTACCTGCCTCGAGATTTCAAAAATCACAAGACAGGCTAAACTTTAAAGACTTTCAGAGTGGCTTGAAATTATGAACTGAAAGTGATAGCCATGGTTGCTGCTTCTGAATTTTAATAAGGAAGCTTTTTGGTTCTGTTCCCCTAAGATCAAGTATCAAAAGGTACTCTAAGCTAGTTACATCAACTGTTCTCAAGCAAGAAGTTATGCTTAACAGAAGATCCTTGTATCTCTGCAGGGACGGTGTGTTTTTGTATAATCACATCAGAGATGATTAAAAAAATTAGCGTTTAATTTACAAAAAGGTAACTACATATTCCAACTGTACTTTCCAGATAATTATTTTAAAATATTTGAAACTTAATTTCCACCATTCCATGAGAATATATAACGCTATCTCTTCCCAGAGACACCCCGTGTGTGTTTCTGTACTAAGAATTAAAGAGGTAAGGGTAGAGCACAGGAGTTATGACTGACCTAGCCACTGCCACAGAACCCTTAGGAAGGAATTCCTGCAGGAAGAACAGAGACCTGGTCTGTATCACGGGGCTATAACAACTACAAATCAGGGCTCACCACTTTTTCTGCTGTTGTCTAAATAAAACCCTAACATAGATCAAATTTAAGCTGCTTGGTCATGGATAACAGATTGATGCCTGGCTTAGTTGCCCAACCACAACAGTTATTCCAAATTACTGAAATAAAGTTTTTGCTAAAAACAGAAAAATCAGGCTCATTTTTTCTTCCATCTTAAAACATGTGACTAATACTGAATCGTCCAATACAAAATATTTACATAAGTTCTTTTGTCAGTGTCAAAATATGCACGTTTGAAGGACCTCTGAAAAGGCAGCAAATAAAAGTCTGAGCAACAACAATGTAAAAACACGTACCACTTCAGGCAGCAAATCTGTTGTGTCAATGTGCCAACATGAATCAGGCACCATGCAGCCAATCTGCATACCTTTTAGACACAGCTTAGTCCTACGTTGTTTGGGGTTTATTTTTAAAGTAAAGCATTAGGACAAAAAGAAAAAAAAATTTTTTAGCTGAAGAATTCAGAATTTATGAAGTCAGAACCTCCCAAAAGCACATTAAAAATTTCTTTCTTTCACTCAAGTTTTCAAAATTGTTTCCTTACTGACAGATATTGTCCCACTAAGTCATGAAGCACTACTTCAAACAAAACATTTCACTCCCAGTATTGGGAGATTATCATAGCTACAAAACTAATAAAAATGCTAATATTATGCACAATAGATTATGCAAGGAGCCATTTGATTTCATTTTTAACGATGCTAAGTACTGATCTGAAGGGAAAGATTTTGCAAATATAATGTTAAGACATGATGCATATTCCAATTCTATCACTCTCAGCTGACACTATAGCTTCAGAGTTGGAGGATTCTACAGTGATGAATTTCTACAAGACAGTATTTTTACCAAATGGAGAATCCTGATACCCTGTGTCAATAAGACCATAAAATAAGAGTGCTTGTGAAAACCTCAGCAGAGAAGGAGGATGGTCTGACTCTGGGCTTCATCCTACAAAGGTGCACTTCAGTAATGAAATAACATCTATTCAAGTCAACCAATAGGAGAATGTGTATTAATCAATAAACGCTGGGGCTTGCAATTTTCTTTCTCATCACAGAAGCAATGTGAGAATTATTTTCATGGGGAGATATTTTCAAACCAATGCTGTACTCTAAGGGATGGAACAAAATGGGCCTCAGGCATTCATAGGCTTTCTCTCGGTTCACTGATCGCAGCAGGAGCACTTGACAAACAAGACTTCACCTGCCTAACGCAGTGAGTGAGGATAAAGTCGTTTCTGAGTGAAGCTCATTGAGTCTTCACCCATGCCTTCATTGTGTAAGTACTGTTTCCTCATGGGAAATTTGTACTCGGAGTGCTTTTTCTAAGACTGCAACGAACTGCTTCACAGCCTGCTGTTGCAAACTGCAAGGTACAATATGTTACACATGCTCCCTCTCTTCTTCCTCTGAGTTGAGCGCGAGACACCTCTGTGGTCTCCTCCATCACAGAGAGATCAAAGAAATGAGTTACCTGCTGAACAGTTTATCTTATGCTTGACTAGAAACCAAAATATGCAAAATAAAATAATAAAGTCAGAAAAGACTTCAAAGTATCTGCCATACTGATAAAATGCCTGCTTTCAATATCTCACATTAATACACCTGTCTAGAGCTACAGTAAAGATGTATAATAAATGTCCTTCGACACAGAAAATACAAAAAAATATGCATGTAACCAGAGATATTCCCAAGGAGATGTATTTACTTTAATGATTGTTATTTGTCAGAATACCTGTAAAATAATTTTTAAAAATAAAGTACAGCATACATGAGAGAACATTCTAAAAGTTAAAGTAAAAATTATTCGGGTTCCTAATTTGAAGCATTTACTACATTTGCTTTCCTATTACTTGTTTTATGTTTAACAAAATAAGGACAAAAATTACTTTTTAAAAAGCACATTATAAAATCCATTTTAACACAATTTTAAGTGCTGTAAAAGGCTTTATATCTTTGAAAAGCACTTATTAAAAATTACATCTTAAATACCCTACACTAGAAAGTAAGTTAGCCTATAAGCCTGATAGGGGTCAGGGTAATAACACAGAATGAACAAATTACACTGTCATTCCACTTAAATTATTTAAGTTATTTAATTTGACCTGTAGATAGTCTCTTGTCTTCTCATCACGCCTGACTTTTAAGTGGGAGGTCTTCATTCATGATGATCCTTTAATGGAAGCAAAGCTTTCTCCATTTAACCCATGGTGTTATCAATCATGTACAGGGATAAATGAGGCTGTAAGATTTTGCCAGTATCACAAATGACACTGTGACCCGAGGCCAACATCTTTATTTGCTTCTCCAGTGATTCACTTCAGCAGATATTAACCAATTTTATAATCCATGAAAGGCAAAATTAAAGGACACCATCCATAAAACAGAATAATTCCTATCAGCAACAAAGTGATGTCTGTATTATCTTATAAATTATATGGCCATACAGTGTGGTAATGTAATGAAGTAAAGATGGTAATAATCAAATGCCTAGGGCAAATGCTAATATGCATTTAATCACACAGCATGAAGCCATTTGTCACTACAGTTGAATGCATGTGTACATAAAATACATGAGTCACGTCCTTATTGTTATAGTATAACAGCATCAATTTCACACTATCATTTTACCACAATAACAACTGTAGGTTTTGATATTAACTAAAACACTCGAATGCCAGAAGTGCAACGGATAGAATATCTTTAAAAAACTATTTTGAAATACATTCCTCCTACTACTTGATTTAACACATTTTAATATTGCATGTGTGCAGAATTCTATAGTTTTTTGTACAAAATCTCCTTCAAGTACATTTTAGCAACATCTTGAGTGACTTTTTAGAAACAGTGTAATTTATGCCACTTCAATGTAGGCTGAATAATTTCTTAGGCGTGTATCATCCTTGATAAATAATTATTGATTTTCATTTGTTTATAGGTACTTACAGACATGCAAGAAATAGACAAGGGATCTGCCTTAAGAAAATCAGACCTTTATGTGTAAGGTGCTTGCAATTTCCACCTCCAAAAAAAGTCCACTGCAGTGCAAGTGGTAATTCTGTGCTTGGTGGAATATGGGAATGAAAACGGTAGTGGAGAAACTTTACCTGCTGAAGTCTAATAGCTTCTGGTCAAAGGGATGGCAATAAAAGTATGGGCATCCTCATAAAATGCAGACACAAAAGTTGTAAGAATCAACAGTAGCACCCCTTTGCTTCAGATGCAGCCCACTATAACTGACATCATAGCTGCGAGAAAAGCTTTTGTGACTCCCTGTGAAAAACAGTACAACTTTATCCAAACAAAATAAATTAATCCAGGTAATAATACATCCATGTACACACAGTTATGTCTAGTCAGGGGCTAGAATTTAATTCTGAATATTTTGAATTACTGTTTTTTCAAAATTTTGATTTTCACCTGATACTGTGGAACCATCAAGTCAGTTCACAGCCTAGCAAGTATGCTCCATTTCTGTCATGTTAAACTGAAGAGTACAGAATACTGTCCACTTTTAAATCAAAATCTTTAAAAAACACTGATATGCAAAAAAGGCATAGTATGACTGAATTTTATAAAAGATCTCATCAGTATTACAAATAAATCTACTAAATAACCACACCACACAGGATAAGGTTTACTTTTAAGGACCAAAATACATATAGAGGCACCATCTTGTTCATAAAAAGCAAGATAATAAGTTTCACACATACATTTTCACTTTCCAAGGAAATGTCTTTTTGATACCATTCAAACTTCTGCTTTTATTGGAAAGAACTAAAAACAGAAGCATAAGAACCCAGAATCCATAATCATGCTAGGAAGCGCTCACCAGAAAGTACTAGATAAAAAAGCAGCTGTTCATTTGCCAGATTCCAACCACAATGTCTGCCACACCTTGGATGCATAAAGCCAATGGGTTTCCTCCCACAGAGTGCTATAAAACTGGGAATATGAGACCACTTGGTCCATTGACTATGTAGAGACAACAACCAAGAAATTTGAAATAAGGTACGTCATGTAAGAACCACTGACTTGCTAGAATCCATCATGTAAATGTTTAGAGTGGGTTAACACCAGTTTTACTGGATCAAGAGAGTTTCAGCATTTTGTAGTTCTTTATAGATTTTCTGCAGGTATGGTTACTTATTTTTAAACTTCTACATATGAAAATACTGAAAAATACTATAGGGTTATGTTTTATATTGTTAAAATTGGTTTCAATTTAGAGATTTATAGAAAAATAAGTTATTTTTCATTTTCAATAGAAGCTCTTAATACTTCTCCATCCCATACCTTCCAATGGGAATATACATTATCCTTTTAGGAAAAAAATAGCTAGTTTTGAACACAACAGACACTATTCACATCCAACCAACACACTGGATTTGCCCACCCACGACTCATCTGTACAGGTCCAGAAGGTGCAGCTCCTTTGAGCTTTGACAAAGCTAAGAGGGCAGGTTACTACCACGTCAGGAGCTCCTTTCAGGTCCCAGAGGGCAGGCAGTGGTGTACGCTGCCCGTGAGGTGTTAACACACAGCGGATGCAACACACACTCTTCAATGAGCTGTGTTGTTTTCATTCTCTATTTTGTTTTCTTTCCAATTGTGTCTTTGGGGAACTGTTCTGTTTTTCAGCTGAGAATGGCTCATTCACACATACAAATCAAACAAAGCAAATAACCTGAACATTACACAAAACTGCAGAATCTGAGAAAGAAAGCATCACTTCTAGCAACTGCTGAAATTCTGTCTCTATGTACAATGGGGTGGTGTTTAGCCACAAAAATTTCCTTCCTAGGAGATAATCCGCCATGCAACTCATATTTTAACTCTACAGTTAAAAATATTAATCTACTATGGTCAGCTGGTATCAAAATCATCTAAAAATCATAGCACCATACAACACAGTATTTCCTCCAGAGTTTCTAAAGCTTTCGAAGTTAATAAATTTCGAAAAAATCCCAAACTTTTCAGTTTCAAAAAGTGTGTTTCCAATCTTATTAGACAATTGGTTTCTAAAAGGTAAGATTAATAGACCAGAATATTGGTTTTCATTTACAAAGAATTATGTTATTCTTGAAAATATACTATCAAAACCTTGAGTCTTTAATGAAACCAGAAGAAAATAAATAGATAATATTTAGGGGGGTTGTAGTTGTCTTAAACCAAAAATCATTTAGAGGAAGGATAGAGCAGACTTGTGGCTTTTGAATACAGAAGACTGTATCATTTATTGGAATTTTACAGCAAATCAAGTAGTAATGTCAAAATATTTTAAATAAGGACCCCTTTACACTAATTTTAATTCAAAATAAATATCAATTACTACTAAAATTCCATAGAATCTTTTTGTTCATATATATTGCATAAATGTCAGTTTGGTGAACATACACTTGGCCCAAGAACAGTTGCCCCAGGTAAGGCAAAAGGTCCTTCCACCTCACTAGTCCATCAGTAATATAGAAAAGTCCAGTTTTAACACCTTTATACTAAATGGAAGGGAATGGTAATTTTCCTTGACTCTGCAACTACAGGATTTTAAAATTAGCTCAGAGTACTAATTTGGATCATGTGTTGCTTTTTATACCGCAGGAGTTAAGTACAATATTACCATCAGCACGCAATTTATATTTTGACAACACACCATTGAAGACTGGTGAAACCAGATTGCTTCTTCAAGGTTTTGCTGAAGAATATTCCTATCCCTTTATAAGGATTGGTAATACTTTGCTGTATCTCCTCTATCTACCCTTTTTCATGCTCTTTCCTAAAACTAGGGGTTACACTTTTACTCCATTACCTTAACAACACAGGACAGAATTGTCTAGAGGGCTCATGACAGAAATTCTGAAACACTGAATATAATATATAGCCTGCTACTAAAGAAAGCAAATATGTTGTTCTTTGCCGCCCTGACAGATGAAGATTTAAAATAACAGATTTATTGCATACAATAGATATCCCACATTTTGCCCAAGGAACAGATTTGTGAACTTGCTATTATTTCTTATTTTCCAGAGAAAAAGTAGTCCTAGTCATATCGAGATGTCTTTATATATGGTATTAAAAGCTTCTGGCATTTGTTTAAATTCAAGATAAGCGTGAAGATTTTCATTCTGGAGACTGCACACTTGTTCTAAAGTTGCTTTAGTAAAAACCCAGGGAAGTACTGTGTTCTTTGCAGGAGAGGGACCAACATTATTTCCTTTAAAAAGTACTTAAAAGAGTCCTTAAAAACATGCCTTAGAATCTTTGCTGACAAAACCATCATTAGATATCAGTGATCTGAGACAATCTGGTTGGTGGCACATCTCTTCAAAATTTCACATTTTAATAAAATTGTGGGAAAGGTATTAAACAAAGAACTCTCAGCTGTTAGAACCCTCAGGTTTTCTTGGTCAAGAAGTAATGGGGCTGGGTTGTTGGTTTCATTTTCCTTGTCTGCCTAAAAGTTTTTATATGCTATTCTGTAAGACTCTGCATTTCCAAATCTGTTTCAACATGTTAGTGAAGCTACTGTTAGGGAGTACAGAAAAGTGAGTTATCATTAAATATGGTGATATGGTTAAAATCTTTATCTGTGTTTTAAACCCATCTAAATGGAACGGCTAAGCAGCCTGTATGTGTACTCATCGTATGACAACAACGAAAAAAAAAAAAAAAGAAGGGAAGCTGAACAACACATTCCTGAGAAGACCAAACTGATGACCCAGAAAGCATATGGGAAAGTGCATCTGAGAGTCTTCTTTATTCCATCTGCAATACTTTATTTTGATAGGGAAGCAGCTGTTTCAAGCAATTATCACAGTGCTCCAATTCAGCTTTTTAGATCATAATCCAGTAAAGATTACTGCATCAAATACAGAGCTGTAGTAAATGTAACTTGAAGGGTGACTTTTTAAAGCATATTTTGTAAGTTATTCCAAACTCTGTGTTACCTACCTGTTGATTTTTGGATGAAGTTTAAGAGATTGGAACTGCTAGTCTGCATTTTTTCCCCATTACAAGAGAATACCTTCAGGACTTTGAAGTCTTTTGATTAAAATGCATAATCTTTAACAAACCAGCACAGGCATTTTCAAAAAACAGGTGATTTAAAGTTTCCATATCATACAAGTTGGTTAGTAGGTGTAGCAAACACAATGTTCAGGATCCTTACCTGCTGCAATCAAAAATAATTACATGGTATATTTTATTTGTTTTTACAGGAAAATACTATGGTAAGAAGATAGATAATAATGATTTTTTTTCAACCACAAATAAAAAAGATTATTAAGAAATAAGCAGAAAAAAGTGTTTTTCTTCAGTTCAAATTAAGAAAAGATGAAAAGGCAGTTTCACTCTAAGTAAGACTGTAAAACTGTGTATCTGCTTACTATATGTTTGTATGTCGGATTAAATTCTTACTCTCCCTAACCTATAAATCCAAACATTTTTTCAAGGTTTACTCTCCATCTCTTTACTTATTAGTACAAGTCCATTAATTATTCAAGGAATTAATAAAACCCAGGTTTACTCAGATTTCACAGACACAGAAAAATCTAGAGGTCTTTTAGTGAGCAAAAAAGCAGTTTACCTTCGTTTTAAACACCATACTGCCACCTAGTCGACAACTTAGCAAACTATGCTGTCCTCGTACCACAATTACAGCTAAAGCCACGGAATCAAAATTAAATAATTTCCTAAAAGCATGTTTGTGTAAGGATCAAGGTATTGGAAACCATGAGAATTCCAAACAATTTCATCATCCAGCAGAAGTGCTCTGGCAGCACAAAGCAACTGAAGATTCTGGAACTCATTTGCAACTTGTTACTCACTTTCTGCATTAAGACTAAATGTATGCAAAATTATAGAACAGCTTAGGTTGAAAAGACCTTTAAGATCATATAGTCAAACCTTCTGATGTGGTATTGGCCACTTATTTGTAGTTACAGTTGCAAAATAACCATATCAAGCATAATACAAGGCAGTAATTAGATTCAGTACCATCAAGTAAGGGATCAGTCCAAAATAATATATTAACATTATACAGATTTACACTAAGGAAAGTATTGAAGAAAACCATACCGATATGTGAGAGGCCACCTAAAGATCTGTGGTGTTCAGTTTTATCAGTTAAAGAAGGCTGTCTGCTGTGGAAGCATCATTCAGAACCATGTCGAACAGTGGAGTGTTTCTTACATGACAGTCTAATTAAAGAGAATAAATTGCTTTCTTGGCTACATCTAATCCAGAAGATTAGGGATATGGCAGCAGGAGGAGCAAATGCAATCTCCTGTGTCAGCAAGTTCAGGCACTACTGATATTTAACTTCTTTCCAACATGCTGGAATTATCTATTTATATTCAGAAAGAACTGTTTTGCCGGATGGCTAGTCTGGGGTCTTTTATTCTCTCTTATTTTAAATGTGCCTGACAAGAAGTACAACTTTTTTCTTTACAAACCGTTCCTCAACACAACTTACACTAACATTACTAATATTTTGGGAGTCCTACAGTAAAGAAAATTATCTCAATGGTGCACAATATAATAAGATGCCTAAGCATCACAGATAATGTAGACATCAGTGAAAAAAAAAAACCTGGGTCATCATTTGAACAAGTTCCTAATCCTATGGACATGCATCCTGCTACAGGCTAGTGTAAGAATGACTCTGCAGCACCAGGTTTGGAACAGCTCCCAGAAAGACGGTTGGAACTGGATGATCTTTAAGGTCCCTTCCAACCCAAACTATTCTATGATTCTATGAGGTCAGGAATGCCAGGAAGGCAAGGAGCTGCCTTGTACCAGAATACAGAGTTTTATGTCTCCTCCTCACACCACAGCACCCCACAACTCCAGAGCACCAGAGACTGCAGAAAAAAAGGTGGATGGTCTTCCCCCTCTTTGGGTACCCAGTTTGGCAGACGCTCAACAGGTACCTGAGTTTTGCAGCACAGAATACATAACGTGACCACAAAGATGCCAGTGAAAACCGTAATTGCATGGCATAGTAATAAAAACTTGAATGCAAAAGGCGTAAGAAATCAAAACAGCAACACTTTTAAAATGACACAAATATACTGAAGATGGCAGCCTGACCTAGTGGGACATGTCCCTGCCCATCATGGGGGGGTTGGAACTAGATGACCCTTAAGGTCCCTTCCAACCTAAACTATTCTCTGATTCTATAATTTTTAGGGCTTTCTTCATACTACCTTTACCATGAATTTGAGAGGCAACATAACTGAGCTCTTACCAGTACGAGTCAGTAAATGCGGATGTTTTAGATATTTGGTCAAATTCCTAAGTGAAAGACAAGAATTAAACTTTCCTACTGGGGATAACTTTTGCAACTTGATGCACTCTGCTTTTGGCTCCATGTGGACTTATTTTTTCAGCCAGAAATTATCGCCGTGGCTTTTGTGACACGCAGCTGGCATTGGGCTGCGAGAGGCGACTAAACCAGAAAACACATCAAACCAGGAACCTTTCTCAGTCGATTCCTGGAGGCTGAAATGGGCTGGGAGTCAGCCACAAGCAATGCAACGAGTATCCAATAAACCAAGGGAGGGCAACAAGTGGGGGGAGAGAGATGGAGGAAAAGGAGACACTTTTGTCTGGGTTTTCTGCCCGTTTGGGCACAGAACAGACTTGGAAAAGCAGGCACTGTCAGAAAGATGCACTGGGTACCGACACGTTTCCCTCACAGACCTGTAGCAGGGTCAAACCGTTCTTGCGCTGACAGGTGAATGGCCCGGCTAGAAACTTAAATAAGGCTTTCCAGGCTCTGGATGGGGCAGTCCAGAAGCAAATCCCTGTGAAAAGCAAGAGGCTACGTCCCCCTTGTGCTAAAAACGAGGTCGGGCAGCCTCGGCTCCCTGAGGCCTCTTCCCTCCCCTTCCCGCCCACAGCGCCCTCGCGCCCCTCATGGCGGGCCGAGCGAAATACGACGTCCTTGTCAGTCCCTAAGGTAAAAGATCCCTGAGGAGGAGAAGGAGAAGGAGAAGGAGAAGGAGAAGGAGGAGAAGGAGAAGGAGAAGGAGAAGGAGAAGGAGAAGGAGAAGGAGAAGGAGAAGGAGAAGGAGAAGGAGAAGGAGAAGGAGAAGGAGAAGGAGAAGGAGAAGGAGAAGGAGAAGGAGAAGGAGAAGGAACCCCTGGGCAGAGGACTGTGTGCCTGGAGCACCCTTAATGCATCAAAATACAGAAATGCAGAATGCCATTTAGGAACGCACCTAAATTCACTATGAAAGGGAACATCATTTGTTTTTCAAAGGTGTATCTGGTACTTTTTTCCTTACCTTGTACATCCTGCTATGTAGTTCTGAAGCACAGGAGTGCTTCACCACAAGTTTGTATTGGTTTCCCCCAAACAGTGTTTTTCCTGGCACAATAAATCAGATTTATCTTCTTGACTTTGTTTAAACCATATTATTTAACTGCTTGTTAAAGCACACACAGTGCTAAGGAGGAGGTGATGTGACTTTTGGAAGGCACAAAGCCCAACTTTCTTCGAACACGAGAGGAAGGGAAAACTTTATGTCAAAATCAGCGTTTCCAAACCATTCCAGTTTAATGTATATAGGATTTTTTTTTAATTAGGTACCTGATAATATGTGCGGGCGGGGGAGGGTGTGTATATATATAGATATAGATAACCTATGCTGGTTTTCATTACTTATGTTTATGAATTTACCAATTAAGTAGCTCTCTGCAAAACATAACATTCATTTTTATAACTATCTTCATATCATTAATAAATCAGTGCTGAATTGCTCTATGGAAGAAACCCAGATATAAGGGCAAGAAAGGGCAAAGAGCAAAGGCATGCAACTCAGGCAAGGTATAATAGGAGAATAAGGTGAAAATGAGCACTACAATGCAAAGTTATGCAGGAACTTACTTATTGAGTGTCTACATTTAACATGGAATGTGAGCAGAAGTCATCTGGCTAGTAGAGTCCATTACTGTTGCTTGATCAAACTTGAAAGAGGAAAAAAAAAAAGGATAATGAACATGAGACTTAAATAACTTTATGGTAACCACTTTGTTTCCTGGACAAGGGGAATAATGATCTAAAGTGACTTGCAGAAATACATGTCCTACCTTAAAGGAAAACAAAACGCAAATTTGAAGGTAATACAGGAACCCTTTTCAATTATTTTCTTCTGTGTCCTAAATTTCAAATATAAATGTAAAAAAAGGTCTTTGTTTCTGAATCCATACTGTTTGCATTTCACCTGGATTACTGTATTCAACAACAGCATGAACTTCCATGGAAGCATCATTTCTGTAAATTGTATAGTGCAAGTGTCTTTCAATAAAGATCATAGCAAATAGTTATGTGTATTTTGTGTTACACATAAATCACATTTTATGGAAAGATAACATAGTCACTGCGGAATGAGTTGGGTTTTTTTTCCCCTGAAATCCTATGATTTACTTGGCAAAACCTAAAATATTTATTTGAAAAAATGATACCTGGAAATGTAATATTTTCCAAAGTACAATTCAGAAAGCATTCCTTTGCAGAAGTTTTGAAATATGTAATTTAAATCTACTAGACCAGGACACAATTTGGACTGTCACCAGTTACACGAGATTTATTCCTGTCAAGACCACAGTTGGAAGGCTGAAAACTGAACAGAGCAGAAGGCTGACCCTCACACTGAAGCTTATAGACAGTGCTGCATATGAATGCCAGATTAGTATATATTGGCTCTAGTGGCTGTTGGAAATCATGGTGTTTGCAATTCAGCACAGCACTCCAATCTTTCAAATACATTTGGCAATCTAAGTAGATTAACATACTAAGCAAACCATCATTGCTCTAATGGCTTTCGCTAAGAATTCTGGTAATGTTAATCATATATATTCATCGTAGAATTATAGAATCACCAGGTTGGAAGAGACCCACCGGATCATGGAGTCCACCCATTCCTATCAAACACTAAATCATGCCCTTCAGCACCTTGTTCACTTGTGCCTTAAACACCTCCAGGGAAGGTGACTCAACCACCTCCCTGGGCAGCCTGTTCCGGTGCCCAATGACCCTTTCTGTGAAAAATTGTTTCCTAATGTTCAGCTTAAACCTCCCCCGGCAGAGCTTGAGGCCATTTCATCTTGTCCTGTTCCCTGTCACTTTGGAGAACAGGCCAGCACCCTCCTCTCCACAACCTCCTTTCAGGTAGTTATAGAGAGCAATGAGGTCTCCCCTCAGCCTCCTCTTCTCCAGGCTAAACAACCCCAGCTCTCTCAGCCACTCCTTCAAAAATCCCGTTCTGAAGAAAAGCTAATTTTTTTTTTAAATACCTTTTTTATACTTTATCATTTCAGCAATATCTGGCTTCTAACAAAGCCTCCATATAACTAATTTTTGGATGTTATCTCAAATTTGCATCCATCTTTATTGTGAATACCTACATAAGATCACATGCACATTTTTTAAATACAATGTAGCCTTGATAATTAAACATGCCAATCAAATATTATGTTTCTACAAATGCTTTTTCTGTCTCAGCAGATGCTATTCCTAGGCTTAACCCAAACTCGGTTAATTTATAATTAGAACTGACAACATTATTAACTTGAGATATTTCATTAAGTAGTAACATGACATTTATTTAGCAATTTTGGAATCCATGACATATTTCTAGGAAGTAATATTTGCAATTACATCAGTTTGTCTTGTGGGGTTTAGGGTGGATTTTTTGTTTGTGTTTGTTCAGGTTTTTTGAGTTCCTTATGTACTCATATCCCTTTACTTGTGAGGTAATATGAACATGGGACACTGAAGTGAAAACATTCACTTTGTGTTTTCACTTCATATTATTTTACAACTAGAGCATGGAACCACAAATTCTTACAGAAAATATTAATTACTTGAGCTGGAAGATTTATATTCCCAGTACAGAAGCAGCATAAAATAATCTGGACTACAGTTTGCTTTAACATGTTCTATGAGTAATTTAGATATGATGATGTCCAAGAGGGAAAATGAGAAAACTCTGGTTTGGCTTGTGCTTACAAAGCTTTATTTGATGGTTTCATTCATAATAATTTTTTAATAAATCTTTAATATGATCAGACTAATGCATCTGGAAGGAACATTCAGCTCCAGATAGACTACAGCAGGCGGACTATTCTTCAGCCTTTCATATTTTTTTGTCAAGCTCTCAGAACCACAGCAGAACATCTGCCCTCAAACATTTTTTGTATGTTCCTCCAACTTATTAATTATTGCATTTAGACTGCTGCTTTTTAATTCAGCGTCAGTCTTTTTTTGATTGTTTTCAATGAAGTAAAGTGAGTCTACAAGAAATGTATCTATGGAAGAAAATACTGAAACACTTAAAAAAAACCCCACTGAAATACTGCAAACAAGATCTACCAGAGTCATTAAAAGAACTAATCATTGGGATTAATTTTTGAAAATAAGTAATACAGCTGCATACAAATATCAAAACAACAACAGAGCAAAACGAGGAATACAGTTCTGAAAGACACTTCTCATAGGGCAGTTCTTTTGGAGTCAATGGTTCTTTCAGATGATCAAATGTAACTACTGAGATGTTGTACATGGAATGGAAGCAAACATAAAAGAAAATGTTAATTAACAGAGAGAATAAATATTTGTCTTTAAAGAAGAAAGTAAAAGTCAAAAAGTCACTACTTCCTTTGGTTTGGTACACAAGGAAGTAATTATTTGCTCAGAATCTACCAAAGGGGGTTGAATTTAGCCTCTGTTCTCATTTTGCATCTGTAAAACTGAGGCTGTGTGTGCAGGTACCACTGTTACTCCAGCTACAGCACAATCCTCCTATCAAGACAGCCCAGATGAATTAAATCAATATATTACAGGTTAGGCACACCTTTGTCTGGTGCAGTGGACCTTCATGTGGTTGTTATCCCTCTGCTAACTCTTCCACTGTGGCAAATTCATTTTTGCACCCAGACTGGCTCTTGGTGACGTGGCATAACACCAGGATGGGAAACACACCCTTTGGGATCGTTCAGTGGTACCTGTGGCAAGGCACTCTGAATCAGGAGGTTTCCTCAGCAACTGCCAGCTGTCAGAGCTGAAAGTTCCTGCTGCTGCTGCACAAGGTCTTGCTCTGGGGCTGGCAGATGTCGCTTAACTTCTCTTCCTGCAGACGCTGGACACAGGGTGAGGGGAACAGAGATGCTGCCTCTCAGGCAGCAGTGCCTTGCCTTGGGCAACGAGGCAGCCCAGCTTGCTCCGAGACAGACCCCTGCATGGTGCTGGGGCCCCTAATTCACAGGAATTTGGGACTCTTGCCTTCTGCCAAGCTCAGCACCAGAGTCCCACTTCTCTTCTTTGCACATTAAATGGGTCTGCTGGTCTTCCTACACTGTTTCTGTTACTTTTGCTCAAACCAGGGAATGGGCAGGTGGATGAAAGGAAGGAAATTCAGTTTTTTCCATCATCCCTGCATACCAGAGAAATGGCTTTGGCCTCCTAACTTTGATTTTTAAATCCTTTCAGATTCTATCGTCTAAAGTCTTTCCAAAAAGCTTTATATATTATGTCTCCTTTGTCTTTAGAACTGCTGTATTTTCATTGCTGCTTGCTTTGCATATCTCACCGTTTTCTGAACTATGCCACGTTCATGCAAAACAACCAACCAGTGATGGCTAATAAAGCTCAGATGTTCCACTTGTTGTGGAAGCAGTCCTGATCGAAAAAATCAATTAAGTGTATACTTACTTACCTTTTGCTTTTTCTCATCAATGCCACTCTTCACAAGTTAGTTATGTACTCAATCAACACTAAACACTCAGCATCAAAAAAAGATTAAAAACCCCAAATATCTGCTACAAGTAACAAGTTCCAAGACCTTGATCTGAGTTCTTCCTATCCACTCTTTTTTTAAAATCTAAACTGCCTCCTTAAACACAATCTCACAATTTTCTTCATCACATTAAGGACATGAGACTGCACACACTGAGTACACTGTCAGCTGGTACCTCACTCGTGCAGGGAGTACTGTTTAAAAACGATAAATTAAAAACAAAAATCAAGCGGCTTATGTATGTAAGACAACGTTCATCTTAAGACAAGAAAATAATTTCTATTTGTGCAATTCCGAACATTTCTCAAATACCCATTTCCAAGACCTTAAAATAACACGTCCACCTGGTTTTTCCATCATTAAACTCTGCTCATATATATTCCTAGCATAAAAATGGTATCAAATTCAAAACAATTTTAAAATAAAAGACAGAAAATACCTTTATTCTGTATTTAACTCAAATAAAAAGGATGACTTTTTGATCACATAAAGCCCCACAAATGCTACAAAGGCATTTAAAAATCAGTCACAATTCTTCCTTAACACCTTTCTGGCTTTTTTTAAAGGGTGTGAGGTGTTTAGGGGTTTTATTTTAAACATGCATTTTTTTTCTGTTGTTCTTAAAAGAAAACCAAAACTAGCAAGTACTATCAAATTCAACAGATTGTTTTATTGGGAACAGCACCTGACCTAAAATTAGCACATAATGGTATCTGAAAGACATAAAAGGACTTAAATACCTTTCTATCTTGTTTTTCAAAACTGTTATACAAAATAAGCTGGTGTAAGAGATTTGGGGGGAGGGGAAGAATCTGGGACTCTCTGGCTAACTGGATGTGTTACATTAATTTCTTAATATGTGAAGGAGTGGATTACCCCTTTAGCAGCAATGGGAAATTAGTTTCTTTATTTCTTCATTAAGCCTGTGGGAGGGAAATTAATTTCTTACTCTAGTTTTCAAAATTAATTGAATATATCTTTATTAAAGTGATAAATATGTACACATACTTTTTGGTTGAAAGAATTCTCTAAATTAATCCTAAACAGACATTTTCAAAGCAGTTTGGTAGCACATGTGGGGTATTTTTTGGTTCATTTTCTGATGTTCTAAAAATACTGGAAAAAAATTTGGTCCTGTAAACCCAATACATTAAAGCTGTCTATAGAAAAAGAGTACCTGAAAACAGTTTTTCTAAAGAATTTGTGTGGTATTACTTAAAGAACATATTGTTTAGTCTTCAATTCTTCCTACTTTGACTGTGTTATTTTTATGCCGATGTTCTTGCAGCTTTTTACATGCCCATAAGTGTCTATACTTTCATACAAAATGGGGTTTTTTTGATTGCTCTAACAGGAAACCAAAGGTTTTAAAAGCATCACCCCCTTAGTTTGAAGAATGCAGCAAAGTAGCTTGAGGTGTCTGGATACATTGATACTCAGGAATTTACAAAGCATCTCAAAATTACTTTACTTCCTATGCACTCAATGTTTTCCTCTCATTGTAAATGTGTTTCATACAGTGTACTTCCATCATTGCATCATTATATTCTTTCATTTACATTCTATTATGCGAAGTCAGTCACCTCAAATTGAGCTTATGCCAATGGAATTTTTATTTAGCCTTCTATTGCATAAATAGCACAGCAGTTTTATCCAACATCTTTCTTACTGAAAAAAATAAATCATAAACATTTTTCTAAAGAAAAGGCATCAGGGTGAAAAATCTACCAATGACAACAGTGATTTTTCCATCTCCTGGTATCTTCAGATGAAGGTTAGGTGCCTTTGCAAACAGCATGCTTTGGCCAAACACAAGCTCTGGCCTGAACAGAAGAATACCACAGCAGATCCCAGAGATTATAATGTCAGGAAAGTTAGATTCGCCAGTCCTTTAAAAGTGTCAAGTCCTTCACGGACTTCTGGCCTAAGGGCTCAGAAGAGTAAGAAAATTCATGACAGCGCCTCCTACAACTTAATTTTCCTCAAGTACCTCAAATGCATTAAAGAGAATATGATTTCTCATCCCTCAGTCAGTGACAATTAAAAGTCCATGCTATTTTATGGGACCTCTGTCTCCATGCACAAATAAGTAGTCATGTCCACAATTATATCAATATAAACACAGGTTATTTTAATTTCATATTTTTTAGTATTTAAACTCAAATGGCTGACTTTCCGACTTTTACCATCTTTCACATAAGTTACTGTACTATTCTTAAGAAAAAACTCATAAGACACTGCAGTTACTATAAACCTAAACTCACACTCTAACCCCTGTCACTAATTCGCAAGTGAGAGCCACCAAACTCTCAAAGTTAGGTAACACCTATAACTGCTTGACAGTCTTGATTACCAAAAAAAGCCTTGTTGTGTAATTTATCTTTTAAATAAAATCCATGAATGAAGAGAGCCAAACTACCTTTGCAATTCTTGAAAAACAATGACCTTTAAGGGAATTGTCCTGAATAGTCACTTAGAACTTAAAAATTATTTTCAACTTGAAAATATTATTTATTTAAAAGCTTGTAATATTTTTTTCCATTAATTTTCTAGGTTCAAAAATCCAAACACAAAATTATCCCCTAAGTTACCCACCAAAGATAGAAAATGCCCTAGGTGGTGAATGGTGATTAATTTTTGCATTAGTTCCTCAAGTGACGTGCTTTTTATATACCTTAATTTATGTAACTAGAATTCCAGTGAATTCTTATAATAAGATTATGCATATTATTCACATTGTAAGAGAAGAAGAAAAAGTGGAATACAAGTAAGCAATTAATCAATGGGGGGAAATGAGCTGATTCCTCACTAGGAAGTTAATAGGAAGTTCTTGTTTGGTTGTTCAAACAAATAACTTAATTATAGACACACAAGAACATAGGAATTAGATAATCAAAGTTTACACTGAACAAAAGCAAAACTGTCTCAAAACTATTCACACATCATGATTCAACCTGTGTGTTTAATCCAGAGTACTGGAACAGTTCTTCTCTTTCAAAACTGCCAACAATGAAGTTGCGAAATGCAACTGAGAGGAAAAAGCTGAACAAGTTCTTCGTTTTCTTAGATAATTTATTGCTTGATTAGTAGCTTATTTAAAAAACAAAATCTGAGTGAGTCCACACAGCATCTTTGTTAACATGTTAACCTTAATTTGCAAAGATAAAATAAGATGCATTCTTTGCCCAGAGGAACAAATCTAATGTTAATCATAGAGAAGTAAAAACAATCTTCAATTCCATCTCCCCCTTACAGGGAAACTTAAAAGAACCAGAACAAGAGGAAGTCTACATAAAAACTTAGTGGCAGACAGGATCTCAGCTACTTGAGGAAATAAGTAAGTGGTGAAATGATCAAAGGAACTGTCACCAAAAATTCTCTTCCTTAGGGAAGAAAATCTAGGATCCACCTCATAATTGAAATAGCATAGAATGGAGCCCTTTCCAATGGTGTCTTCCAATAATTTACCACAATTGAAAGTCCAATAGGCTTTTACCACTACTACTGGTTTGATTGCCTCGTGCATTCATGGAGGAGATCGTTGAGGGCCCTGCATTCCTCTATGTCACAAAAATTCCTCCTCTCTTTGGAGAGGCTGCTTACCTAAATTTCCTACGAAGTTTCTTAGGCAGAGAGACTTTTTAGGCAGCTTGTCAGCACTGATCTGAATAACATTCCCAAATCTTTGCTTCTGTAAAGCCTACAGATGTTTTTAGTATCAGGTTTTAGGCAATAGCAAAGAATAACTGCATCATCAACAGACCTGCACTGGCTTAAGACAGACCTCAGACACGTGGCTTTCTCTCATTTGGTCTAGAAACCTGAAAACTCTCAAATTGCTTCCTCACATTCAATAAAATTAATTTGGCTCTTTATCTGGTTCTTATCTGCTAGGCCATTTTCTAGAAACTGTAATAAAAATAAAAAGAATAGCAAATTACAATATGCAGGAGAAAACTACAGGTAAACACCACTGTCTATAAAATTAGTAATCATGAAAAACAGTAAAAATTAGATTTATTGTCAACCCTAACAAACGTTACATCTGCATAGATAAAAGCATCTAAAATAAGCACCTCATCCAATTAAAGCTGGCTTCTACTCACCAGTGGAAATAAATTGAATTTTTAAGATTATACGCCTATAAAAAACTTCTTAAAAATCCCTTTCTCACCTTAAGTCTTCAGGCAACCCTCCCACAAGCACAAATTCTTTGTGGATCAACCAAATACATACCGAACAGAAACTGACCGTATCACAGCAACAAATATAAAGTTTGCAAATATATCTCCATAGATACCAAAATAAATGCCAAGCATAACAGAAACATCAATATCTATTGCATTTATTCATGTCAGAATCCTGCATCATTGCCGCAGCTGAGCAAAATTAAAGCACAGCCAAAGGGGCCGATTTGGTGTTACATTACTTCACCTACAAACAATTGAACAGCTCAGTTTTGTTAGAAAATGATACATTTTCGAGACACTTTTTATACAGCTTCGTTTTGCATACTTTGATAATGGATTCTCTGCAAGAACACTCAGAATTACAAATGAAAGCAGAGCTGTAGGAGTAAGCTGAAAGGCCAGAGAGCTCCCTCTAGTGTGAACAAGAAATAATTTAAGTCCAAGATACTAATTATACAGAGAAATGTGTTACTGAGAGAGAGAAAAAAAAGATGCAAAATAAATAGTAAAGGACCTAAATATTAACCCCAGATCTTAAAAAGCTGAGATGAGATTGAAACATCAAGGCTTTTGCTCTATTAGAAGCAGACAGTACCCTAGAATCACAGGGCAATAGAGGTTGGAAGAGACCTCTGCAGGCTGATCATCTGGTCCAATCCCCAACAGCCAGTGGCCCAGCCCATGTCCAAATGATTTTTGGATATCTCCAAGGTTGGAGACTCCACAGCTTTCCTGGGAAACCTGTGCCAGTTACCCTCATAGTAAGAGGACATTTCCTTACACTGAGGAGGTACCTTCTGTGTCTCAGTTGGTTTGTGCCCATGACTCCTTGTCCTACCACTGGGCACCCCTGAAGAAAGCCTGGCTCCATCAGCTTTACATCCTCCCTTCAAATATTTGTGCACATCCATGAGATTCACACACACATCTTGAGGCCAAAATGTTTTGTTCTCACCTAAGGACCTTAAATACAAAAAACTAAACAGGATGATTTTGTTAGTCAAAAAGAATCTCACTAAAACAAGACAAAATTGTATCTAGGAAAGCCAGAAGCAGATTTTCATCGCGACGCTAGACAGTTTTGACATGAATTTCTTTACCTTGTGTGCATTTGGGAGGACATTGTTTTAAAAAGCTAATTTACATTGACAGTTTTCCACAGATCGTTTGTGGAATCCTCGCATCAGCACACATCTGCATAAGCCTCACAACACGCTGGTCCTTCCAATGACAAAAAAAGTTGGGCCTTATTAAACTTGCTGCATCTAAAAATGTTTTGAGCAACTGACAATGCAGAATTTTAATCCTATTAGATGAGCAGCATTCCCGATGCCTTCAGTGGGAGCTGACAGCGCTCACCAGCTGGGAGCAGCGGGCCTGTTACTGAAATCAGAGTGGGTGTTTGCTTCCCCATCAGCACTGGTAACATGTCCTTTCCCTTTCAAAATCTGAATATAGAGATGAGTGTGCATGAAATTCAGCCCTGCAAGGCTTTAATTGACCCTCTGTAAGCATGTTTTATTGAATAACTTTCCCATAAGGACTGACAAAACCAAACTTTGTTAGTAGCATGCATGGTTACTTTTGTTATTTATGTGCTATTACAAGTGGAGCTGTAAATTGTTTCAGAGCAGTAAAAATTATCTCAACAACTTAGTGGTTGATAACTAAATATTCTAATTATTGCAGGCCTTTTTTTCTTCTTCTCAAAGATCTTTAGGAAAAAAAGATATCCCTCATTGTGTAATTTAACAACTGACATTGATCTACAAACCTGTGCTTGAAATCCTGGTTATTTTGCTATGGAAAAAAACTCATTTATTTAATGTTTTTTTCTGGTGCCAGCAGGGGATTTAATTAGAAAAAACACTACAGCTCCCCTTAAAGAAATAAACAATAATGTTAGCAGAAGTTAATCAGCTAAATTTGACCTCTCAATTCCAAAGAATCTCATGGCCAACACACTTGAAATATTTCATTTCTTTGAGCAACCAATATAGCTGGGAAGCCAGGCATTTTTGTTCCTTCAGGAGGGTGTAAGGGACACCGAGGGGTACCCAAGAAAGTAATTGTCTTTTCCAGATATGACCTGGTCTAAAATAACCCCTCCTCACAGTATCTGCTATGTGGAAAAGAACAATGGAGTTATCTGAGATTCTGATACGATTCACTCATTTGAGACGCTTGTTGCTGAATCTGATAATGAAGGCCCTTTGACATTAACTGTACAAAGCCAATCATTAAAATCTAAGTTATGAAAGATTCCCTTTAGTGAAAAAGCATTTTCTCTAAATCAGGCTACCTGGACAGAAATTTAGTTAAAAAATATTCTAAATCAGGCTACCTGGACAGAAATTTAGTTAAAAAATATAAGAACTTCAAGGGACAAATTTATAACATATGATTCAGGATTCTAACATTTTAATATTTCCTTATGTAATAATTACCATGAACTGCGTACACTGCTGTCATCTTTACACCTGCAGCCGTAATGCTGCTTTAAACAGCAAACTTGGTTTGGGGCAGCAAAATTCACCTGCAGTTCAGAAACAGGGGTGGCTCCTCCCTTGGAAATAATGGGATCAATCCACACCTGATGGGGCATGAGGATAAACTTGCTGAGACCATCTTTGTTGTTGGACTTTGTTGTAAGGATGGCATAAAACAAGAAACATTTACCACATTAACACAAGGAGGAACTAGAGGAGTCACGTAGACTTGTTACGACTTTCGCCGTTTGTCGATAACATATAAACCTGTTAGAGTTTTCACGCATCTGTGTACCTGTATAGTAGCCCTCCTTGAGGCTTTTCCAAGGTGAAGACCACCCTCTCCTGTTTTCTGGTGTATAACAACTTAATCTTTTATTGTTAACTCTCAGTAATAAATAACACGTACTGTTTATGTGTTGTGTGGTATGATTTTGAAAAAAACTCCACTACAGCCACGCACACACAGACAGAAGACACAAATTTTCTGCCAAGATCCACACAGTGAAAAACATTTGAGTAACCACCAGCGAGTGTTAAAGATCTGAGGGCCTTTCCTGCCAGAGTTCCACTGCATTACTCTTCCACCTTCAGAGCAGGGGTGATGTCCAGCCAAGAGTTCGGATGGGGCTGATCTGTTTCCCAGTCCACACCTGGGGCCTTCTCCTCTGCTGCTGGCAGGGCTGGGCACAAGGGTTGCTCTTGTGAGGACAGCGAGCTCCACCTCCACTCCCCAGATGACACACATCAGCAACTCTAAAATGTTTTTCCTTCTCTCTTAATAATGATACGCAGTGGTGGCATAACACAATGGAGACTTACCTGTTGCTTGTACAATAGAAGTTCCTTCTACGAAGTTGTTGTTATGACACATAAGAAGTTTCTACATAGGCGTGCAGGTATTTTACTTCCACTTAAACGCACTGCAGAGTTCCCGTGCACTCATCATCTTGCACTGTGGTTCTCAGCTATTCTGCTGGCTGACACCCTCCTGGGAGGCAGCAAGAACTCAGAGGTGCACAGGAGGAAGCTCTAAGGTGCTTAATGAAGTAATGGCAGTTACTTCTGTATGTAGTAAGTATTCTCATGTCCTTAGCATTATCTAGATAATAAACAGCCTAAACTGCTCTGCTCTTTTCTTACACAATATTGTTACCCTCATTGTGTTATAGGCACACACACAGTCATATCACAAAACTTTCTGTTAAGATCTCCACCAGCTAAAAAAGCATTAGAGCCACCCCTGCTTGTAAGTTACATATTCATCCAGCACCTCTTAACCCTGGTGTGTTTATGTCATAGGTAAATATTAATATTTAACTACGGTCATCATACCTCCAAACAATTCTCCTTATTTCACGCATCAGAAGTTTCTGTTTTTCCCTGGGGAACATCTGATCAGTTCCACCAGCATTATCCAATACCTTCATTCCACTCTTTCCCGCTTCCGTATATACGAGCACTTAAATAAATAATGCAATCCAGAGTCACCAGAGGAGATGTGCTAACACAGATACAGGTTTCCTGGTAGCAAAATCATTCTACTTGTGTGTCTCAAGAGTTTGTTTCATGTGCAATTTTTACCCCAACCCATCAAAAATTCTTCCAATATTTAATGTTACCAGCACATAGCGAGATGCGTTCTCAGCCTTACCTTTTATAAGGCTTTCCGAGTGCCACTTCTTGTCCTCGCTAAACACCACACGTGGCTTGGGGAAATACTATTAAAGCAAATGTGAAGCACTTAAGCGCTTCTCTGTTGTCCCTTGGAGGATCCAAATCAGGCGCAAGTCGATGTGCTTGAACCCAACTTCCATGCAGGCTGGGAAGGAGAGCAGAGACCCCAGAGCAGCGGGGACCAGGGAAGCACATCTGCCTCTCTCCAGCCTTCAAGCTTAAGGTTTATGTTAAAACTGGTTAAAAAAAACAAGCACACAATAAACCCACTTGTGTTATTTTCACTTGTGCAAAATAACACCCTAGTCCTTTCCCTCTGCGGTTGGCCGCCTAGCTAGAAAAGCTTGGTGGAGGCAAAACACTCGCGTTTGCTGTTAGATGAAGAATTAGGTGCGGATGAGCAGCCAGCGAGCAGGTGGCAGGCAGGGAGGCCCTTCAGCGGGCACCCAGAGGCTTTACTTTTGGGGAGTAAAAACCCAAACCGGGCTTTCAGCCTAGCGATTAACCCGGGGGGGAAGCGCAAAGCCAGGCGGGACAGCGAAAAGCCTTCACAAAAGACGAAAGGACGGCTACCTCGACCTGACGGGGATGCCGGTGGGGAGAAAGAGCAGGTTTCGGGAGTGGAAGCACCTCGGCTCCGCCCGCTGCCCCGGGGAGCCCGGGCGGGGGCGGCTCAGGCGCAGCCCAGGTGCAGCGCTGAACCTCCGCCGCGCCCTTTCCAGGAAGCGCCGGGGCTGCCGGAGGGGCAGCAGCAGGAGCAGCAGCAGCAGCCGCCGGAGCAGGAGCAGGAGCTGCTGGAGCAGCAGCAGGAGCCCCGCGGGACGCTGCCCCGCCAGCCGCTCTGCCCGGGCAGGTAGGGACGCGGCTCCTCTTCCCCCACATCGAGCCCCTCGTCCCCCCGCTCTCTCTGCCCGGAGCCTTCGCTCTCTCTCTCTCTCTCTTTCTTTCTCTGCTCGGGTCGGGGGTCCCGCTGACTCCCCCGGTGCCCTCGGGTGGTCGCCGCGGGCGGCGATCTGGTTTATCTCGGGGCTGGGCGTCTCTCTCGGAAGAATTCAGGTCTCGTTTCATTCTTATCGCGTACAGTCAGGCCGGGCAGGGGAGTGCAGGCTCTGCTCTGGGCGTGGGGAGGCTGGCAGCGGCTTTCGCCCGGCTGAGTGGTTTCCGTACGCCCGTTCCCGTCGGGGAGCTCTCGCATCCCTGCCCGGAGCTCCCGAGCGAACCCGCAGCACCTCGGGTGCGATCCTTGCCCTCTGCTTCGCCGGCTGCCCCGGGAGAGGAGGATGCGCCCCCCTCCCCGCGAGGCATCGCCGGGCACGGGCGCCGTTGTGCAACCAAACCCCAGCACGCAGGACCAGTTTGGATCCCGGCTCCCTTCCAGGGATCCACGCGGCGCAGCCGCGTGTAGGTGCAGGTATTGGGGTTGCGTTAGGTGACTTCACTGACGGGTGTTCCTACCCTCCCGACAGGCTGAGAGCGTTGGGGTGGTTCAGCCTGGGGAAGAGAAGGCTCCGAGGAGACCTTACACAGCTTCTAGCACGGGAAGGGTCTACAGGAAAGCTGGGGAGGGGCTGTTTACAAAGGCGTGTAGCGATAGGACATGGGGCAGTGGGTATAAACTGGGGAAGGGCAGATTTAAACTAGACATAAGGAAGAATTTCTTCACGGTGAGAGCGGTGAGGCTCTGGCACAGGTTGCCCGGAGAAGCTGTGGCTGCCCCATCCCTGGAGGGGTTCCAGGCCAGGTTGGATGGGGCTTTGGGCACCTTGATCCAGTGAGAGGTGTGTCCCTGCCCATGGCAGGGGGCTTGGAACTGGATGATTTTTAAGGTCCCTTCCAACCCAAACTATTCTATGATTCTTTAAGGGCTCATTAGTGACACTTCAGGAGATTGCATTGTCACTTCTCGTTTCACCCAGGTTGGTTTCTGTCTGACAGATACCGCACCATGTTTGCCGCCTTGGTCCTGCTGTGTCAGCTGCATGGGATGGTGTTTGCGTTTCCTCACTGCAGAGGGAGATTAGATAACTTGAAGCAACCTGAGTGGAACGACGGTAACTTATTTTTTAATCTGATTTTATGTTTTCCAAAATAAAACTGTATCTAACTTCACTTCAGCTGAGAATTCCTTTTATGTATGTAACTGTTTTGCGGGTTTTTTTAACTGATTTTTTTTTTTAAAAAAATAAGCTGGTTTATGGCTAATAGGAATGGTTGGACTCGATGATCTAGTGGGTCTTCTCCAACCTGGTGATTCTATGATTCTAATTTTAGAATATTTTAATATCTTTTGCTTAAATGATTGATAATTGACATGGGTGCCAATAATAATTACTTATTAGAACCAGTAATAAGTGCAGATTGGGGCAGCTGAGCTTTCTCTAAGAATATTGTCATCGATATAACCAGAATCCTCTCAGTAATATCAAAATTCAAAAAGTCTGGGATCTGTATTAACACAGCTTTGGTACAGCTTGAGCACATCACAGTTATACTTGTAGATCTAAAACTGTTTTGTATTTGAAAAGGTGTATTTCCTTGGTTTTTGAGATTGGTGTTTTTTCTCAATGCCAGATTGAGATTATACCACCCTGACAGATAAACATAGTGCTGCTACTGCAGCAGAGGGAGGGAAGTGAAGAGGAATTGAGGTAAAAAAAATTAACTTGCTCAGAAGGAGTCAAGTATCACCACGCTAAGCTGTGTGATGCTTAAAATTTAAGCATCGAGGCTTCAAAAAGGACTGGACTTAGCTGTCCAGTCTTGTCAATGGATAAGGAGTGCTGGAACCTTAAGACAGATTTTAAAAAGTCATCACATTGAGCAGAAGGCTCCTTCAGGGCAGTGTGTTGAGCAGAAAACCTGGCTAGCAGAAAATGCTTGAGACGGGTTATTCATTACAATCCATCCATATTGCTCAGGGGCATAAAATGTCAGGCTGCCTCTTTCCTGTGAGTTCATGGCACAGAACCCTCGCCTGACAACAGGCCCAGATCACTCCTCCTTTAAAGACTGAGTTGGAAAGAGAGGGGTCCAACTCTTTATCCAGTAATTTAGTAAGGAGAAGAGCTGCTTAGAGTTTGGGGTACCTGCATGGAGAGGTGACCCCCTCAGCATCTTCCTAGCATTTTTTTATCAGCAGTTACTTTATTCAGCACATTTACATGGATGATTTTTAATTATATGCTAGGCATCCTAGAATGGGATTTACCATTTTGTTGAGCCATAGCTTAACGACTGCAGGACTGCATTCAGTTCTCTCACATATAGGAAAGAATTCAAATCCATGTTTCATTCTCCACTTAATTACCAGCTTGTAGGTAATTCCTGCCAGAATGGAGATCAGTGCACTTTGACCATGTCCTGCAAAGTGAAAATAATGGATAAAGACTCTTTGAAAGAGAAAAGGAGCATATACTACTGGGAATTAGGGCTCCTAGGCTCTGGGCAGCTTGCTTATGCATTCCACATTAATTAAAATGCATCAATTATTTTACCTAAGTTAATTCAGAAGTATAGGAAATACTACTTTCATGGTAAGGAATTACATGGTTCTGAGCAAAACTGAAGATCTCTGTGTCAGGAGATTGAAGTTATTCTCACAATTTGCCAAGATATTGACAATACTTTTTTCCATTTAATTCTTTTTCTCTTCCCACTTGTGGGTGTGGGGGTTTTGGTTTTGTATTAGTCCTTCCCTCTGGTTACCCTTAGATATAGACTTCCTTGCAATTACTTTAGAATAACAGATTTCCCTTCCTAAGCAAACGTGTGCCCACGTGTGGCTCCCTCAGTATATACTGTAATGGAACATAGATTATATATACTGTAATATTCCTTCAATATACTATAATATTAAAGACATAAACAATGAATATGCAAGTTACACTGCAGTTTTCTTAGTTTTCAGAGAGCAAACTATGTTGAGATACCATTGCAAGATCTAACAGTAACTATTAGGGTAAAAATTCCTGAATGATGTGATAATCTAGCTAAACAAGCTAACAAGAACACAGAGTTAATTTGTAGCTGAATGATGTTATTCGAACCTCATCTCCTTTTTTAGCTGTCTGGCTTTGTATGTAACAATGCTGTTTCTGCATTACAGTTGCAAAACTAATCCTCTAGTCATTTCGATTAACCAAGTAGTCTGAATTTCTTTGAGTATAGATTAGGCTTTCACTGAAAACCAAGCCAGAAAACTAGTTCTGTCATATAAAGATTTTCGTTTTATTTTAAAGAAGCTGTAGCAAGAGCAGGCTAAAACTTGACTGTGGAAAAATGCCTGGTGAGAAAATGCATTCCTGTATTCCAAAGCTTTCACTAACTCTTCTGGAATCTCTCCTCACAACTTAGTCCATGAGGCCTCATGGAGCCTGTAATAAGCACAAAAGCAGAGAAGAACTAAATGTCTTCAGAAGTGCCTGTTGTCAGTAAAATGCCTATCAGGGACTAATTTAAAACAAATAAACTCGGCAATATGCCAGCCTTTCCTCCCACAATTGTCAAAAGAAAACAAATATTAAATGAATAGGACTCTGCTGCCATGACATAAAATCCAAATTCCATAAACAAAGTCTGGAATTCACAGATACCAGAATATTGATAAATGAGGATTCTTTAGAACAAAGACTTTTTTTTCTTCTTTTTTTCCCTCCTTGCTTCCTTCCCCTGGTAGGTCAGTGTCTTGCTGGGTTTGGGTCTGACTGAATTTCTGCAACTATTACTTTGCTCTTAAGAGCCCAAATAAATAACCAATGCCCACATCCTGGAAGGGGTAACTTCAAAACTTGAACAAGAAATGACACGAGAATCGAATTCTCTTGGCCAGGACAGGGAATAGCCAAAATGCTTTATGAGAAAGGAAAATATATTTATCTTATGTTGAGTTAGAAAAGTTAGCCGCAAAGATAACATTTGAGGAGGAGACCTTGATGTTTCATTTTCATATACGTGGTTGGAAGACCCTAGGGGAAGACATGATTTCAATGTGCCTCTTTAGGAAATTAAACATTCCTTTAAAGTACCAAATATAGTTTTCCTAACTTATTTTAAATCTACTTAATTTCTTTTTATTAGTGTTCACATCAGAAAAGGAGGCTAGTTCATTCATTGGACGACACCTTCTGAATAACAGATTCGATTTTGAAGCATTTACAGCAGATAATCTGGAAAGAGAATGCTTTGAAGAGCTGTGCAGTTATGAAGAAGCAAGAGAAGTATTTGAAGAACCTGTTAAAACGGTAGCTGTTCAAACTGAAGTTAATGTATTGAAGAGGGTTATTGACTAAATCATTGTTGTATATAAATACCGTAGGCCTTCTGAAACCAGCACTTATAAAAAGATGATTGCTTATTTTGCTCTAAGAGCAGAGGCCTGATTACATGGAGTTATTGCTTTCGATACACAGTGAAAATATCTGAATACGTACTATTGCCCTAAGGACTTTAGATAAGGGCTCCAATTCTGCAAACAAATACAAGTGAAACTTCAGAAGGACCGCTTGTGGATATACCTGTACGTGTTTTCAGAATCTCATTGGGTTTTTTAGTAACTTCTCAACATCCAATTTGAATGTGTTCCACATGCTGTATGTATTAATTGCTTGATTGTGTCCTTTAGAAGAGAGGAATATGAGCAAATCTACAGTCTAGCTGTTGCTGTGTATTCCTACAGCATTATTTTCTAAATCACTAGTTACATACAACTTGGAAGAAACCTGGTATAAAAAAGGAGAAAAATACACGAGAAACCTTTCAGCCCAATAATGGAACACGATGATTGTCTGAAAAGTGACTCTTGCTGCACGCAGCAAGAATATCTTTGTGATTCTAGGTGTGGTCTGCACTAACCAGCAAAAAGAGCAAGGAACACACTCCTGTTTTGAAGGCGGAAATGTTTGCCATTGTCAGCCTTTTCCTAAGAAAACGCTGAGTATGTTAAATCAGAATCTTGATGGAGTCTTTTGCTGGGTAGCAAAAGTAGAAATTACAGCTAAACACATTTAATACATAACCGTCATGCAACATAAAGGTTTTTCTCTTAAATGAATCCTATTATGTCTCCTAGCTGATACCAATTCAAACACTGCTCATACAAATGTCTGATTATTAAGAACTTGACTTTGCTTCATTAATACTTTTATGTAGGGATTTATGAAGGTTAAGTGTAAGTGCTTTATAGTGTTGAAATATATGCTTACTTGCACAGTGATTGGGCAGAAATATGAGGTAGCATTAAAAAGTTAAACGCACATTTCTTTTTCAACAGCTGACATTTTCTTCTTTGTAAAATTGTAATTTTTAAGCAAACTAAAATGTATGAGAAAAGTACAGTGGGATAAGCAAGAGCAGATTCTTCACTGAGAGTTGCTTCTGTTTATGCCCTTGTTAATTTTTGCCCCCAGTACCATATTAAAAAAATTGTCAATAAGCCTGACAATTACGTATCTCCTATAACTCTGATCCTTTGTGGTTTTTATAGATGGAGTTTTGGAAAGAATATTCAACTAAAGGCTCTAAAATAAAAATAGGTAAGTCATCTTTTTATTCTTTATTTATATTGCAGTATGTTATGTTTGTAATAATAGCATGCTCTTAAAAATAAACTGTGCACTCGGTTAGCAAACCCAG
This sequence comes from Clamator glandarius, assembly GCA_033459285.1. NCBI lineage: Eukaryota > Metazoa > Chordata > Aves > Cuculiformes > Cuculidae > Clamator > Clamator glandarius. The sequence goes on along the minus strand of JAUNZM010000540.1, from coordinate 2,753,441 downwards.
AATTGATCTTTTTACTGAAATTCACTGTGAACTGTGCAAGTATATTGCATTATCTGATACAATAACACATACTCACTGAAGCATCTTACTCGCAGTGGGATCCATTATAAGTTTGTAGATAAAGCCAATAGGAAATTTGTTTTCTATTTCTTTGGTCTATTACACAATCGGTAAACTTTGCAGTAATTCTGTGGCTGCTTTCTATGGTTTGGTTGTTTGCTGCCTGTCCCACTCACCCCCCAGTATGTTTAATAGTTAATGTAACACTGATTCAAGTTCAGAAGGCATTAAAAGACAGACTTCTCAACAGTTCAATGTACAGCAAAGGGAGTTTCTACTCACTTCTGCTTTAAGCTGAGTGTGAATAATACCATTGGGTTCTGTTGCACAGATATTGTGGCTTCTCACAGCAAGACAGACATTTGTGGGAAGGAGTTGCCTTACAGCACAGTAAAATTAGTATTTCATATTGTATACAGTATACTGTGAAAATGGAAAGAGCACAGAATGACAATAACCAATGTTTTATCTTCAGGTGATAAGACACTACAAAAGATTAATGTTACAGGACTTCTCATCAGTCTAGTTGCTGCTGGAGTACTGTTAGTTATAATTGTACTGCTTATCTTCTACTGCTGCAAAAATAGATGCAAATCAAGGCAACCACCAGGGTAAGGAACGTCACTGCTTTAAAAAAATCCCAAACACCAGAACAAACTCTTGCTTGAGAGCAGAACTTAAAAATCACAGAGGGTTGGTCTAACTGTATTCTCAAAGAATCCAAGTTCTAGTTCTTACTTTCCTGGAGAGAAAGTTGGGAGAGCACTAGCAGTAGTGATGCTGAAGTTAGTAACACAAAACCATGAAACAACACTTGCGTGGCTCATGTACCTTTGTGTGGTTTTGTGTGTGTTCTTGATTCCAAAATATCCTTACTAAAAGCACGAATCATTTTAACACATTGAGGCCTACAAGGGAAAGTGTAATGTGTTCTGTGTATGTAGTCTGCCTCAGATGTGAGATGAAGTACGTTGGAAGAAATGCTTCTGTACCAATTCTCCAGCCCTGCTTGTTCCTTCATCCTTCACTTAAAGGGGAAAGGGACACAAGAAGATTCTGTGCTTCCTCTTCCCTTCAAATTTCACATTACTGAGCTATTCTTACCCTATGGTTTGGAAAGAGTCTTTCTGAGCATTGAAGGCAAGTGGTTTTTGATGGGTGGCTTGTTAGGGTTTGGTGGGGTTTTTTTGTGTGGTCATTTGGTTGGCTTTTGGGGGTTTCTTTTTGCCCTGTAAAACAGAAGCTGCCACTTATAATGCTGTTATCTTTGTTTAGGTACTTGGATTATGTACAAAGTAGAAGACGTAATTCATCTAACATCCTCAGAAGGCATGAAGAATTTTCTTTACACCCACTTCCCCTCAGAACTGACGATTCAGGACTACCAACGTATGAGCAAGCAGTTACTGCAAACGGACAACACGATGTGCCACCACCCCCTTATCCAGGGCCACCAAAAGGGGCGCGGATGTTTAGGAAGTCTCTGTCACTCCCTGCCCCTTAGTCACAAACCTCCTTCTGGGCAGAGGGGGATTACTGACGCATAACATACTTTTTTAAAAAGTGTGTGCTACCTTGCATATTGCAAGAAAGTTTGGGAAACATCTTTAGCACAACTAGGAACAAGTAAAAATCCCATTTGGGAAAAGAGGTGATCCGTTGCAAAGGCTCCAGGACTATTCTTTGCACAAGAGTACATCTCATACTGTCACCCTCTTCCATGTACACTTTGAGGCATCTCATTGTACTATTGATGTTTCATTAATAGTTTAATTTTGTTTTTCTTTAGAAGGAACAGTATTTTAATTGGTTTTATTAACACTAACCATTTTTGTGATTATTAGTATTTTAAACCACTGCACAAAGTCTGCTTTATTGTTTGAGATATTCACTTAAATGCTGCGTGAATTTTCTATTCATTCTAGTAATAGATTTGAATATGAAAATTATTTCCTTGTTTGTTCTTTTAAACGTAAATGTATATATGTTACTTGTTCTCTATTACACGGCTGTTTTAGACATTGTTGGTTAACGCACAGCTCTATCTGTTGTATTTCTGTGATTATAATTTTGGATTAAGAGGAACCATTAATTACACAGCACATTACCCATTCAGACAACAGATACTTCTATCAAACCGTTTTGATATTTATTCACTTTGATGTGGTATTTAGCACTGAACAAGTACTTTGGGTTGAGTGATGTTAAGCAGATAGCTAGAGATTTGTCCCTTGTAAAAGGTACCCAGGTTTCATAGATATAAGGTTTTAAGCTGCAAGAGAAACACTATGTTGGAAAAGACCTTCAGCTTCTGGAGTCACAGGGCAAACTACCCCACAGAAGCACTTTGCAGAAGTACATATTTGCCTTATTGGGATGACAAAATAAGACCTTTAGTAGGATGAAGCATCATATTTGATAAATAACCAGTATCCACAAAGCAACCATCAATAATTTCAGGGAGTTACTGGTTAATTGTATCAACACAATTTCTGTATCTCCACTTGTAGCCACCCTTAACTGTATAACTTATTAAAATATCAAGGAGATTTTGTCCCTTCAAAAAGACATACAACCTGGCTGACATCAGTGGACACAGGACTCTCTTCTTATTCCTAAAGCTCTAATCTATGACTAGTCATAAACCTCTTTGGAGGTTTCTTGTTGGGAGCGCACCCTTCTTGTCATAGCTGCAATTCACTTTTGCCCCACTTGTAAAAGCATTTTGAAGTTTTTGGAGGTTACTGTTCTATAAGACTGAAATAAATTATTTGTGTGGCATCACCACTGATAACCAAAGTACAGAGTTATGATGATGCTATGGAATCATAAGCTTACAAAAAAATTTCTTCCTTCTCATTTAGCTAACAATTTTTAAGATTTGTTAATATGCAGCTCGAGGTCTAGAGCACTCTTTTCTCTAAATTTATCCTAGGATTCAAAAAATGACTAATTTAATGGGACTGATATAAGCACTTTCCAGGAGAGGGACTTCATAGGGGTGGTGAGAGTCCAGAGATTCTTTACTGTTACTACAGTGATGTATGCATCTGAAAAAGTCATGTTTTCAATAAACTACAGAAATTGTATGGAAACCTATTTAATCACCTGAAATTTTATTCTTCCACTGTTCCTACAAATCATTTACAAATGATTCCACACACTGCAAGCAAAAATCTTGACCTTCATCATTAATAAAAAAAAAAACTTAAGATGGTGTTACTGTTTTCAGTATCATCAGTGCTGTTGCTCTGGGCAGAAAAGCACTCAAACACTATAAATTTACTCTTAGAATCTTCACGTTAGATCTTGAAGACACTAAAAGTGTGCAAAGACTGACATTCAAATACTGGGTGCATGTAACATAATTTGCAAGATACATTCTGCTTATCATAAATAAGGAGCAAAGTTTAACATTTAGTGGAACGTAAGGTAAACTTACCTCTCGCTGTAAAGGAAGAAAATTCCCTTGAATGGCAAAGGAGTTGTTTGGGTCGAGTTTGGTTTTCTTTTTTCATATATTGACATCTGGCCCAAGACACTCTTACCCTTGTATCTTGTCTCTTTTTAGAGCTTATGATTCCATAGGATTAGCAGAGGAAAAATCAACAAGAGGCAGACTATGGTGACAGCTTGTGTATTTAGAAGCGTTGCCACATTTCCAAATCTTAGTTTCCTTTGAAAATGCAGGTGCTACTAGAATATGGAAAGCAGCAAATGTGAAATATCCTTAGATGGGAGGAGGAGGTAGTTTTTGAGGAACAAAGCAGCAGCGAGTCTTATTTGTTTTGTGTACAGATGTAAATCATCAGTGTTTTTACTTCCACTGTCTTTCAAGGGCCAATAGGAAAGGCAGTGGATTTTAAGTAATTAAAAGAGATACAGTATAACAGTTGAAAATAGAAGTGTCCCAATAAAACACTGGGAAAAATTACATGGCACTTACATTGTTTCTCTCAGAACAGGTTCAAACATGTCACACTGTGTGCTGCTAGCCCTTGCCTTGAACAATTTTCCAAAAAGTTCCTTCCAAGAAGTTGCCCTTCCAGCATTATATGAGCTTACAGCACACAACATTTTATAAATCAGGACAGTTTATTAGTTCGAGCAAATAGCTAAGGGTCAGAGAAGTGGGCTATGGCTCCGTAAACCGAAAAACAAAAAATGTGTTTTTTTCTTCAGTGAAATAAGAAAGTCTACTATCTGATTAATCAAATCATCTGATGAATGTAAGCAGATTGTGGTTGTGAGGTTTTTTGGGGAGGGAGGAGGAAGGGAGATCATTGGGAGTTTTTTGTGAATTCACTAGAAGAGCAAAACCAAAGTACCAAACAGAAGCGTACTCCCTCACCACATTTCATGAAAATGTGATTTGTGAAGGATTTGATTCTGATCCTATAGAAGCCTATGGCAAGCTTTTTATTGGCTTCAGCTTAACTGTGACTGGAGACACAAATGAAAAAAACCTGATCACTTCAGGTAATAAAAAATATAATGCCCTGCCAAATTATTTACCACTATGCTGTTGCCAAACCTGATTTAGAGCACTCTATTGTTCTGATACCCACTCATATTAACTAGAATGGTTTGAGGCTGATCTGCCCTCAAAGAGCATGTTTGAAATTTGGAAGGCATAGCAAAACTCCTTGTCTTTCCTCAGATTACCAGCTGTGAATAAATTGCATTAATCACCAGAAGTTTATTAGCCACACTGTTTGAATCCTTTGATCAGCAGTATGAGTTCATTTAATTCTTATAAAAACAAACAAACAAAAAACCAACACAATTTTCCCTACAGTATTATCTGCCGACAAAAGTTTTATTGCTGCTATCCTCACTTGTTCCATGTGCTGCAGAGACCAGGAAGGAAAGATAGCTTTAAACTAGGGGTTTCAAACACTTCAAGCTTGCTCTTTCTATACTGTAAATGTCTTTTAATTAATTCCTATCACACACAAATTACTCTATCATTTCTACAGTCAAGCACTTGGATGCATTTTCCTCTCAAAAATCTTAAGCACACTTTCACAAATACCCTGCTTTTTATTCAGGTGGTAACTTTCAAATGTTGCCAGACACTTCTGAACTGTGAAAACAGTTCTTGTTTCTGAATCTTATGAACATATTTCTTTCTACTCAACTTTTGAACGCATTTGTCACTACTTATGTTTCCATTCTAACTTCGAAGATAAGCGCTGTCATCTTATTAGCAAGAGGGTAGCAACGTTTCAAACTCTGCTAGTCTCTCTATTATTTTGCAAAACCATTTTCAAATAAGCACTTATGCAGGTTAATTATGCAGAGGGAGAAAATGCTAACTCAGTCCATGTTAAAAGTTCAAAATCCTCTGACAACCCTGTTGATTTTTATTTCTTTTAAGTGAAGTTTGTAACAGCATGCAGTCTTCTTCATGCCCTACAGCACCAATCATCAGGGGGGGAAAGGATTATGGTTTGTTTTCTTTTAACATGGGCAATTTCCACTCTGGACAGAAGCTTCCTAGTTCACTGCTTTAGTTCACTCAAGCATCTGAGGTTCTGAACCATGAACTGCAGTCACTGAAGATGAACTTCTAAAGACAAACCAGCCAGCTGAATCAGGCATTGTACCCTTCCATCTTCCTTGACTTTCACCAGACCTTTGGTAAGAAGATTTAACATAGTGATGTGGCCAAAAAAAGATTACACCAGTGAGGACCAGAACAGGCACAAAAAAGCAACACAGGGAACAGAACTTCCTTGAAGGGAATGGTGATTTCAGTCTCAAGTAAGGGTACAAATTGTGGGACGAGAACACACCCCTGCAGAGAGGCAGGAGAGATAGTTGAGGGCAGCTAGATAAAGTGAATACTACAGTACAGCAAATTACACCAAATTATACCATTCTTAGTTTTTCCACTGGAAGACAACAGTCAGATTTATGCTTTTTCTTCCATCCACACAAAACAAGCTGAGTTAGCTGGTTGAAACTCCCCGAAGAATACAAGAATCTCCTCCTACATTTTAATATCCAATTAAGCTTTTTAATTAGTCAGCTGAACTTAGACTTGGCATAAAGCTGGTGGGGTATAGAGACTTCATTCTCATTAGAAGTCTTGGGAAAAGTTCTTCACTAAAATCTCTTGTGTCTTTGGGTTACAATATTAAGACTATACAGTTCACAACTACAAAAAGGAGCAGCTTGTATCTACTGGATTTCAACAATTCTGAAAACTATGTGGAAGCTGAGCCAATTTATATCATCTTGACATCGCTTCTTTAAAAAAAGCTGGCCAAAACTCAGATTAATACAATTTCCCGTCTACCTTTTAATCTTTATGTCCATTTAATAGAAAGCCAGTCCATTCACTTTGAAAAGTCAAAAACAATTACTGCAAAACTGCCCTGACTAATTTGGCAAAATACTGCAATGTCAGCAACAGACCAGCTCCAGCTGTGAACAGCAGCACATCCCATGATGTGCCCACAAGGGAAGCACCAGTACCTACTTCCATTAGTGTTGAAATCACAATTCAGTTTGCTGTCGAACCCTATGGGAGCAACCTCATCAAATTTTTCGGTAGGTGTACATAATTCCTCTATTTTGTCACACATACATTATTATCTTTTACATAACTTCACATTGTCAACCACACTAATTGCTTATATGGAAATTAATGGAACAGGAGCAAGTGTATTTTAGCTATTTTTGATGCAGTAAATTTTGTCCGTGCTCAAAATGCATAAAACTACGCTAACTACTTTTGCTTTACATTTAAATTTCCTTCTGTTCTTTTCTTATTGTCCTACCTACAATTTGCTATTGAACATTCTTTTCCTTCTCAAATGCCTTTTTCTGTGTCTATTCATAACCTGCTGTTGTACACACTCACACGTTTGCTGCTTCTTATTTATTTTAATTTATTCTTTCCTCAACAAGGTTCCCAAATACTTGGTTCCCTCCCATTCTCTGAAAAACACTCTTCTTCCACAGCTTCCCTAGTCTCTTCACAGGGACAGCAATGCCTTTAGCTCCTCTTTTCCGTTCTGCTTTTGAGTCCTCAGGGCTCTTCACACAGCACCTAGACTACAAAAACACTGAAAGAGCAGGGGCCATCAGACACAGGCATCATGCCACTTAAGTTCTGGGAGCCTCTAGAAGCCGACACCTCAAAGACAACAGCCAGACTTCAAAGGACTGGGGAAAAATATTTCTGTCTAGAAACTGGTACACTTAAATGCAAATTTTGAAAAGGCCTTATAAAAGGTTTTATATTTCTGATGCAGTGCCTAGTCCACTTAGGAAATAAGAAACACCTGCAATCACTCAAGTTGTTCACGCAGCTTCAGTTTAACTTTTCTAAAATCAGTAGCTACTAACTAAGCATCAAATACTTAAGCATCCAGTATTTAATGTTAAATTCCAAGTACAGATATGATACAAAGGAAAATATTTTGTAAGAGTTGAAATAAAATACTACCTGTTAAAACTGCGAGTTTGTTCAAGTGCAAAGGATTTATTTAAGTTTTCTTTTACACTTGGCTTCTGCTAGTTTTGGTGCACTAGAACCCTTCTTAAATCATCCAACAAAAATGTAGTCAGCTTTCTTGTGAGTGAGTGAGTTGAATCAGCACAAGTGCCAGTGATTCCACCTTGGAAGGTGCATGACCACATGACCAGAAGGAGGACTGGTAAAGTGAAGGAAATAAGGCCTTCCATCTCACTGCCACAGTGACCTTCCTACTTCCTCAGTCACCTCTTGTCATGTCAGAAGTGCTGTGGTTTAGTAGATCAACTTCAGTTTAGTAAAATGAATTCTGAAGATTTTGCATCACTCTTTTGTATGTAAACTTAAGCTTTTCATCAAGGCAATGCAGACTTGTATATGTAAAGCAATGCCAAGAGAAAATGTGCTGTAAGGCTCCAAGATCAAGTGTGTTCTCTGAAAGGAAACACTTTCTTCCCTATTTACACATTTCTAAATGTCTAGCTTTATGTTTAAGGAGGCCATGTGCCAAATTAAATGCAAAATCTGATCTGTTAAGCAACTGCAATTTTCTGCTTTGCTCAGAATCACAATTACAACCAAAAAAAAAAGCGGTCAGTGATTAATAATAGGCCTAACCAAGCCTCATGTCATCACGGCACCATAGCTGAACTACTTACCAACTGTTGCTTATGAAGGCAACACAGCCTGGCAGCCCATAAACCAAGGTGCTGCATCCACCACCTGGAAGTAGATTCCTGCTGTCCATCAGTGTTCAACAGAGAAAGACACTGCACACAAATGTTATTTTGTGCTCTTTTTAGAATTTGTTAGTAAATCAAAACTCAGTTCAGCTTTGGCCTTAACTTCTTTAAACTTCTCTTGATCAGACACATTCAAATTATTTATTTTATGTTTTATCTTTGAAACATTAGTTTTCAGAAAACAATGACCTCAGGGCTCCAAAATACTATTTTCACACAACTGTGAAGATTCATGCTCTTGGCAAAAGTCTGTTAAGTTTTTCTAGAACTTTTGCTGACAAATGATTACGCACCAAAAGCTAACCACCAGGATGTTTGTGTATGTTAGCAAACTATTTATGAAACTGCAAACTGTGATAGTTACAAAATAAAGTACTACTATGAACTGAAATACAATCCTTTCTGTCCACTTTCAACATACAATCTGAAATCTCAGATTTGCAGCTTTAACTGCACGCTGAGCCTTTACTTTCTTCCATCAACAACAGCTGAAGCTGCTGATCCAGCATGTGCAACCGACTACTCTTTCACGAGCCTTTTCAGCCCATCAAAATTCACCCTGAAGTATACTAAAAAAATTGATGCAAAATCAACAGTTGACAGATTTGGCTTTTTGGCATTTCAATATGAAGGCAGAGCCAGGACAAGACCAAAACCAGGCATCACAGGCATCATGTTTTATGGAAAGGTGAAAGACAGCAGCAGTGCCCTCTGTGGAAGAGGAGGGCATATGCGGCTAGAAAGGCGTTGGAAAAGCCTTATAGAGCCAGGTCTGTTGTACCTGCAGTGAAAAGGATGCCAAAAGCACAGGCAGCAACTGCTGGCGCTATGAAGAATCACACCATTCAGGAACACCTGCCCCTGCATGCACAAGGGCCCTCAGAGGTGCTATGCTGGTATTTAACATCTGTGGTACCGGTAAACTGTAACACACCACAGAGCCCTCTGCCTGTCCAGTCTTTACACGTACAACACACTCAATCATACTCAACTCAAAAGCTGGCTGACGTGGGTAATAATAATAGCACAGTAAGCCACACAGAACCTACTAAATAAATCAGTTACAAATAAATAAATCAATGCCAAGACTGAACTGGATCACCATTCTGTCCCTGGATTTGTGGCTGATATATTGGTTTTAATTATGATTAATCACATAAACAACTGTTTATGTTAAAACTAGATCTCAAAAAGCAATACTGCATTGTGTAACATTAAATTATTTAAAAAGAAAGAGGAAACCAGGGAAACTTCCCTAAGGGGCAGCATATATTAGCTAACACAGTTCAGCAACAGAGCTGGCTTGCTTCTGGCTGAACTGGCATCTGTGCAGAGAAGCCCGTTACAGGGGTACATCCTCAAGCACTCCTAGACTCCAAAGATTTCTAAACTGAATACAGCATGGGTAAAGTCAACACCTCATCATCAAAAGTTCCCTGCTTTTGCCTGTCATCTCCTTTCCCTTCCCAGCAGCCTCTGGCTGCACCACCACCACAGCTTGCCAGCTTGCCCATTTGCTCATTCGATGCAAAGCAAGCTGACTCAGCTCAGCAAAATTACAGAAAAATTATGTCTGGCAAAAAAAAGTAAATGTTCATTTGCCAGTGAAGTGAATCTACTGTTCACCTTGTGGCCAGAGTGTATCCCTCAGAGCAGGAGGGTGGAGCAGGGGAGGTGGAAGGGAAAAGGTACGGCTTTACCCCTGGATTGTCAGCAAGCAGCTGAGGCAGCCCAGCCCTGTCGCCACACCAGCCACATCTGGAGGCAGCAGCGCATGCTGCAGCTTTGAAGATCACTACTTGGACCTTAGGCAGACGATTCCCATTAAAGCATTACCTTAAGCACTTAGATCTGTCTCCTAACCATCACACAATTTTTTTGACTCTATAAAGGACTTGTTCCGTTATTTTTCCAAGCAGAGACCATTCATCTAGGGAAAGAACTGAGCGACAAAAATTCATTACTATCCCAGACTGGTATGCTGCACAAATTGCTGTAATTTAGATTTTCCTCTTAAGTAGAGTGACAAGTTGTATTACCTTATGTTTCAGCAAAATATATTATAACAAATTCTTGACTTGAGAAATAACCACATACAGTGTCATTGCTGCCTATGGACACTTAGTTATGAGCTAGTTTGGAAGGTGCTAAACTCCACCAAAGCTCAGTTCCTAAATGGCAAGTAATTGTTGCATTTGAAATTAAAACCTTCTTTACTAACAGAAGAATCAAAATATTTTCAATATTCAGAATCATGAACATGTCTAATATGACTTCTGTATATATATCTGAATTTGTATACTTTAATCTACACATTAAAAAAATCTACATAATTAACAAGATCTATGGGGATTTTTTCTATCACTGACATCTTTCAGAAAAGCTGTTTATCGTGGACACCATAATATTAAAAGTACACTTTGAAAAGATTGTTTTGTTGTCTTAGAAAAGCGTTACAAAATACCTTTTGGTTACAAAAAGATACAACTTCAGAGTAGTTTTCCTAGACAGAGGACGAAAACAAGCAGCAGGGTTCAGTTTAATGGGAAAACTGCTTAAGTGTCACCGGCCAATCTTGGACCGATCTATCTCATACAGAGGTAATGCAAACCACTACATAAACTAACTTTATCTGGTGGTTATGAACATTAGCATTGAAGTTGTCCGTCTACTGTGCCACTGTTAAAGTAAAAGAAATACAACTTCACAGCCACTGTCACAACTTCCATGTCACTCAACTTCACTATTTGATTACAAGGAGGATATACTCCAACAATGCTCATGGAAACACTGTATCTGTGGTATGTCAACAATTATTAATTTAGTGTTCTAAGCTAATTAATTGTGTGTCTCTTTCCCTGCCTGTATATCTGGCCTGTCACTTGTTGTTTGTGATTTCTCTTGGAGTATCATTTTACAGCCACATACCTAACAGTATTAACACACATACTCACCTCTTCCTTTAGGGTAATATCCCATAATGAAAATACACAACATTATAGTCCTCTTTAAAGTTCATGTTGTCATTATTTGAGAAAAATCAAACAAAACACTAGCAGTTTTAGGATTTATTAATACATCGTTGCAAATTTGTGGCAAGAAACTTAAAGCAGCTCCACACCAGGGCTCTCGCTCTACATAAACACTACAGCTAGGTGGAAAAGATATTTCGTATCACTTAGGTCCATGTATCGCCCTTCCCTCAGGCCCACTTGAGGGAAACAATGAACTGTAAGTGCGATATTATAATGGAGATTAGCGGAGATCCTGCGGGGAAATAAAAGCTGTAGGTCCTTCCCCGCTGGAAATGCTACTTTCAATAGTATTAGCAGTGTAAGTGCTTCATCATTAGCATAAAACTGGAGTCATTTTCTGTCATCAGGTCTCGTTCATATGTAAAACAGTAAACCCGGTGTTTCCCAGGGAAAGACGAGTCTCCCACCCCCCACATACTCTCCTCCAGCTGCAAGCAATACAGGTGCTAACTTATGCAAACACAAGGAAAACTCACTCTGCTGGTTTCTGGCTTTAGTACGCTTCTTTCTTCTTCTCCCTCCTCCCACTGCCCTGGCCTCTGGGTGACTTCGCTCAGTTTCGTCGGTGCTGATGACTTTCACACTTACTTTTCCCTCCTGATCCAAGGCTGCTTTTCTTCCTGTATTTGGCTTTGCTGCTTGTTGAAACTAGCACGAAAAAAAAAGCAGAACCTCAGCTCTTCCTCCTAAATTCTCCCACTTTCCTGCTTTCTCATTTAAGAGACCACTCCACTTTTTCATTCTTTTGTTGTTGTTTATTTTAGCATCTAATCTGTTTGGCTGCAGTCAAGTTTCTAAATTCTGCACTTCACTACAAAAACTATTTCATTCTGTGGTTCGGTATTGCCCGGAGTACTACAAACTGAATCTTCAAAAGACTGACTTACTCATTAGCATACACCTTCTTCTTCTGAGCAATGCCTTCAGGTGCAGCAACCTTCTGCTTCACGTGCCTATTCCTCACCTTTCCCTCTAAGGCACATTCCTCCGACTCCTCTCAGCCGGAGTACTTCCAGCCTGCAGGGAAAACAAGACACCACAGCTCTCCCACAGTCGCCCTGCTCAACACAGAGCTCCCCTTTGCTCCTACCCTGCTCTGTGCAGCTGGTGCCCATTTCCCTTATACTTTGTTTTAACAAGCAGGCAGCCAAAGATATAGGAATTTACTGCCTGTGCACCAGGTGGCTTAGATTGCTCTAAATACTTAAATATTCTGTCTGTTCCACTTATGGCCTATTTAGACTCTAGACTTGAAATGACTTATTGGTAGGGAATGTCCAAATCTTTTAGAAAACTATATTTAAATATGTATTAGAGGCTTTTAGCTTGCAAAAAGGAGAAAAAAAAACACATTCATGCACCTAGAGTATTGCGTTCAATTTTGGTCCCCACTATATAAAAAAGATGTGGACAGGCTGGAGAGGGCCCAGAGAAGGGCCACTGACATGATCAGAGAACTAGGAAACCTACCAAAGTAAGGCTGAGAGAACTAGGTTTGTTCAGCCTTGAGAGAAGGCATGGGGAGACCTTATTACCAGGTACCAGTACATAAAGGGTGTTTACCAAGAGGATGGAGACTCCCTTTTTACAAGGAGTCACATGGAAAGACAAAGAGTAGTGGGTATAAACTGCCCCTGGGAAAGATTGGATTCCAGAAGAAATTTTTTCACCACAAGAACAGTTAAACATTGGAATAACCTGCCCAGGGAAGCAATATATTCCTCTGCATTGTAGACACTTAAGGCTCAGCTTGACAGGCTGCTGGCCACCTCATTAAACTATCAGTCACATAAAAAGTTTGGACCAGGTGATCCTTGAGGTCCATTCCACCTCTGAGATCATCGAGTCCTACCATACCTGTTTACTACTAAATGACATCTAATTCTTCCTAATGTCCAATATGAACATCCCTTGGCGCAAATTGAGGCCATTCCCTCTCATCCCATCACCTGGGAGAAGAAACTAACTCCCACCTCACAACAACCTCCTTTTAGATAGTTGTAGATAGAGTTAAGGTCTCCCCTCAGCCTCCTTTTCTCTAGGCTAAACAACCCCAGTTCCCTCAGTTGCTCTTCATAACACTTGTTCTCCAGCCCCTTCACCAACTTTGTTGCTCTTCTCTGGACACGCTCCAACACCTCATAGAATCATAGAACAGTTTGGATTGGAAGGGACCTTAAAGATCATCTAGTTCAAACTCCCCTGCCATCCTACCTCAATGTCCTTCTCGTACTGAGGTGCCCAAAACCAAACACAGCATTCGAGCTGCGGCCTCACTAGTGCCAAATGGGCACAATCTGGTACTGCTGGCCATGATGTTTCTTATACAGGCCAAGATGCTGATACAAGAAATGGTTACCATTACAAAAAATGGAATATTTTTTATTGAAGCAAAAGTAGAGTTTAGTTTCATCTAAGTAATGATGAAACTGCCCAGGGAGATGGTTGAGTTGATACTGAAAATGCCAGCAAATAAGACTCATTTTGAGGATTTTAGAAAGCAAGCGTCCTTTACCAGGCCAGTGCAACAGGAGGGAGTGATCTCCATCAGTTGTCTGCAAGGAGACAAGAGCTAATTATAGAATGTATTTCCCACTTACATGCATATGTATAAATTTTCCCAGAAATCTTATGCATATTCTATTGCTTTCCAAGGTCTAATTATAATGTTATTATGAACTTAACAACAGTTAAAAACTCTTGCTACTTTGGAGCTGGCTCCAGCTCTCTGCCTGACCCTGCATTAGAGAAACACAGCAATCAGAGGTGATTACAGAAGAAGACACATCCGTTCAGCACAGATCATATGGAATACAAGATGTTATAATCTTCAAAGAATGAGTAGTGTCTGGAAAAATGCAGCTTGAAAGAAAACATGCTATCAGAGTGACATTCTGTCTAACTTAAAAAAAAAAATACAATTACTTAAACGAAACTTTACTTAGCTTAAGTAAAAATATATTCCACTTTTTGTAATAGTAACTATTTAGTGTATCAGCATCTTGGCCTGTATAAGAAACAGTATGGCCAGCAGGACCAGGGAGGTGATTCTGCCTCTGTACTCAGCATTGGTGAGGCCGCACCTCAAATCTGTGTTTGGTTTTGGGCCCCTCACTATACAATGAGGTGCTGGATCTTGTCCAGAGAAGGGCAATGAAGCTGGTGAAGGGGCTGGAGAACAAGTGTTGTGAGGAGCAACTGAGGGAACCAGGGGAACTAGGATCAGTCCCTGACTCTAACTCGGTCTCACCTAAGTAACTTCACTGTCTACCAGTACCTGAAAGAAGGTTGTTGTGAGCGGGGGTGTTGGTCTCTCAGGTGATGGGATGAGAGGAAATGGCCTCAAGTTGTGCCAGGGAAGGTTCAGATTGGACATTAGGAAAAATTTCTTCACTGAAATGGTTCTCAGGCACTGGCAGAGGCTGCTCAAGGAGGTGGTTGAGTCCCCATCCCTGGAGATGTTTAAGAGACCGGTGGATGAGGCGCTTGGGGACCCAGTTTAGTGGCAGACAGGAATGGTTGGACTCGATGATCCAAGAGGTCTTTTCCTACCTAGTGATTCTATGATTCTATGAAAGGCAGCGGCTGCGCAGGGCGGGTGGCCGAGTCCCCATCCCCGGAGGTGTCTAAAGGACGGGCAGACGAGGTGCCGGGGGATCCGGTTTATCGGCGGACCGGAGCGGCTGGACTCGATGATCCACGAGGCCTTTTCCGAGCCGGCGATGCCGCGGCGGCAGGACGGTGCCCCGGCCCGCCCCGAGGGTCGCTGAAGCGCTGCCTCCATCTTGCGGGCGCCGCCGTGGCCCCGCCCCGGCCCCTCCAACAAAGCGCTCGGTCGCCACCCCCGCGCTCACCCCGCCCCGGTGCCGGCCACCCACCGCCCTGCCGCCTCCCCCTCGGCCCGCCGAGCCCCGGTGCGCCCCGGCGGGGGCGGTGCATCCTGGGAAGGCGCAGCCCGCCATGGCCCCGCGCCCGCCCGCCGCGCAGCGCCGCGGCTGAGGCGGCACCGAGGAGGAGGAGGAGGAGAGGAGGGGGGTGGGGGGGGACGCGCCGCCCGCCGCCCCGAGGATGGACAGGAACTACGCGGCCGCCCCCAGCTTCGCCGAGACGCAGCCCGCCGCCTCCTGGGCCTACGAGCGCGGCGCCGCCAGCCTCAAGCCCAGGTGAGGCCGGGGCGGGGGGAGGCCGGGGCCTGCGGGCCGGGCCGCGGCGCTCGGGCCGGGCGCCCCCGGGCCGGCGCCCCCGCCGCTTCCCTCCCTCGCCCTTCCGCTTCCCAGCTTCTCCGTCTCCGCGCGGAGCCTCCTCTCGGATCTCGCCCTGCAGCCGCTCGGTCCCCTCCGAGAGTTGTGTGTGAAGTTCCGGGAAGTGCGGGGAAAAAAAAATACGGGCTGTCTTATTGGCTTCGGGTCGCTTTTGGAGCGTGGAAGTGCCGGCTAATGGGCGATTAGGGTGTTGTTATCGCCTGCGCCTCTGGATGTATCTGGGGTTCCGATCTCCTTTCAAGCTAAAACGCCGTCCGGTTAGATGAGGCTGGGGATGACTTCGCATTCGGTCCTGGAAGCGGTCGGGCGCAGGTTTTGATCTGTCTGATAACGTGAATGGCTTATCGAGCCCATCTCCGCCTGACCTCTCCGTGATGCAGGCCACTGGGCTCTCCCACTCCCCCCAGAGCTCTCTTTGGAGCTGGTGGGTTTTAGAAGGTGTGGTTACCGCCTTCCAGTGAGGCAAAATTCGGCGCAGTTCTTGGTGAGGTGTAGAAGTGGCTGGTTTGTCTTTTATTTCTTATTTCTGATCTGAAGAGCTGCCTTTAGCTATAGCCACTGAATCTTACTGTAGCCTCATCCACGCCAAAAACCCCATCAAAACTCGTGTTTTCCCGAGTATGACTTTTGATTAATTTCTTGCTTTGTTCTTCTTATTAAGAAAAAATAAGTAATCTTCTGAAGTTTGTTACCAGACACTCTTCTTTTTTTTTTCTTGTTTTCACTTCAGTTATTCTCCCGGTTTTCTCCTGGATCCCCTCCAATTTATTGTTACCCTTCCTGAATTGTGCACATTGCATTTTAGAAGCAATTAAGTCCATGATAAATAAGAAGATAATGGGATCTCCCTGTGGCGTAAGCCCCTAGATTCCTTGTTTCACAGACAATTGTGAGAATGGTTAGGGTTTTTTTAAATTTCTTTTTTACCAAAACCCTGCCCTGTGAAGCTATGTTTAGCCGGCTTGTCTGCAGAGTTGCCTACATGGCAAAACAGGCTCTCCTAACGTTTTTTTCACTCTTTCTTCCCAATCGTTGAACTGCTTTTGGTCATGTTGCTGTATTGTTTCAGTGGAAGCGAATGGCATCCTTTCTATATTACTTCTACCAGCTCTCATCTGTTGAGGATCATGCCATCTATTCCATGAGGAAGCTTTGACTTTTCCAGGTCATTTAAGAATATGTAGTGCTAGGGCTAGAGTGGAACTCTCTAGGATCCTGGAAGAAATACAATTGCTTAATGGTTATGTTTTATATTTTAAAAAATCCTCTAGTTTCCAAACATAACTTTAATCTATTTAATAGCTGCTGAATTAATGCAATATTAATTGAATGTTTGGGGAATTCCTTAATGAAAATGGTATGGAGAACATTTCCAAGACAAGTACCATGAAGAAGTACCATGGTTCAATGCCCACCAACTTTACCAATGAAATCGTTGATCAAAAAAAATCAAATTAGTGTTACTGCATGCATTCTTGATCAGACAACACTTATGTTATGCCTTAGGAAGCAATGTCAACAAGGCTTTGCTTTCAGTTCTTAGAAGTTTAATCTGAAGGCTGTGTAGATGGTGATGAATGATAAGTTTTAAGTGTTGATTGAAATGTCTTGACTCTTTTTTCCTTTTTTTTTTTTTTTTTTTTTTACCCTAGCAGAGGCTAGGGAAATGCTGTGAATTGTACTTTGTGCTTGAAGTTCTCCTGTACCGGGTTCCTAGAGTTCATATCATTTTAGTGAGTATTAAAATACCGTCTTCAGCAAGGTTGAAAGATTTGAACCATGTTGGACACAACAGTCTGGGCTTGCAGAAGTGTTTCTGGTTCCTCTGTCACTGATAACATTTGTCTTTGTGTGGATGGAGCCAGTTGCTGGGGAATTGGGATGCAAGAGTCATGCCTATTACTGCCATGACTTGTACCAGCCTGGAAGCAAATTGTGGAGGTAAACATATACTGTAAGGGAATATGCTGTCAATGTTCCCAACTTGTGTTACAGATGACTTCACATTTTTCAAAGCGGTCTCTTTGATTGTGGCTGACAGGTAGTCATCTAAACAGCTGAAGCTGCATTAGCCTGATGTGAAATTAAAAAAATGTGTGTCATGTTCATCTGGTACTTGCTTGAAAAGAATTCAGCCTTTAGGTGATGTAGATAACAATATTTCATTCAAATTTCATTTCATATTTATGCTGTTGCAGGCTGTGTTGTGGCAGGCTCTGTTCCCTTTGTGTGGAGAGCCATGTCTGAGTTTCCACTCATCAAAATGATTTCTTCTCCCTACAAGCGTTGCTCCCGTCTTCCTGCGCTTAACTTCAGCCATCTGGTTTTTATCCTGCTCCTTATTTCTTGCAGGCACTGTTTTGTCTGTGCAGTGGCACTATTCTTATCAACCGAAAGGAAATACGTGGTGAAGTATTAAAAGGACATTGCTACCAGGCCTGCTGTGATGTAACTTTTCTCCATGCAATAGGAGAAGATAATGAAATGGGGATGGGGAGCTGATGGAAGTAACTCAAATCACTGTGTTGACTGAGCAGAGACTGCTCCCACTGAAGAATGTACTTGGACAGTGCAGCCACAGTGGCCCCATAGCGGGGTGCTGAGGGTTCTCGTGTCCTCTGCATTCCCCAACACCTCTTACATAGGCTGTCAGCATCCTGAGGGAATTTCTGGTGGTGGTACGGGCACACTGCCACTTTTTACCTATCTCTGTTGCCGTGGCATAGTTGAAAGCTAGACCCGTGTTGAATAGCAGAACCATACATCATGTTTGCTTGTTACTTGCTCAAGACAAACATGGTTTTCAGGTGAACGTGTAATAGTTTGAAAGCGTGTTGTAATTGCTTGGAAAGAGAAATGGAGATGGGTGATAAGGGGTGAGGTTTCTGGCTGAGCATGTGCCTGACTTGTGGATGCTCCTAGGGTTTCATTCAGAGGAGGGCTTTTACTGGTGGAGGGAGCTCACTGTTCCCATTTGGCTTCTTGCTCTAAGACACAAGTCTTGAGCTACATGAGACTGAATAGCAGTCACAGTAAACTTTGTTGTTATTTTGGGCTTTATGGTGACTGCTGTGGTCTCTGATGTTTCTTCATGTCTGGTAGTCTTTGTCTATTTCTGCCCTACCCAAACATATGGGGTTTTATATAATTTAATTCAAGGTGGTTCTTTTCAGTCAATAATAGTGACATTTGGTCAATAATTGGACATTTGGCTGTGTTTATAGAAGCTGATCTAAAATAATGAGTTAATGATAGTTCATAAGCAAACATACCTAAATGAGATATTAAACTTTTATGATAAACGGTTATGATTTTTTAAACTTTATATTTAGTCAAACTAATGCTTATTGTAACATTTATGATAATTGTGATTTAGATAAGGCTCAAATTTAAATTCTAATTTTTATTTTTGGTGTAGTTGGTATGTTTCAGAAAAGCATCATCAGATGTAATTGGTTTTACCTCTTCAGAACAATGTTTGTTAAACACATTTCCTACAGAAAGTTCCCTATGGGGTGGTATTTCAAATGTTGAAAGGTACAGCTCATAAAGGTTGAATGCATTTAGAACATTTGCCGTTAGAAGAAAAGTTGCAGAAGAATTAAATGAACTTTATAAGCATATAAAAAAGGTAGGTCACTTTAAAATCTTACTAAATTTTCTGTCATGGTGTATTTCTAAACCACTTATACATACAGTCCATGAATACCTTTCAGGGGCTTGTGAGCTTTTGTCAGTCGTCTTTTCTTTTTTTGTTTTTTCTTTTTAAACTTGTTTTAACTTGCATTCAGTACATGCTGAAAATAGCAGCTGTGGCAAAGATTGGCTGAACAGAGAGGCTGAATTCCTGCTCTGTGCCCCTTAGCTTTTCACAGATGCAGGTGTATGGTCATCTTGTAAAATCTTTGCTAGAGTTTCAAAATGAGCCAGAGAGACTTGTTTGGACTTACATGCTGCTTACCTGTCTAATCTTTAATGACAACTTTTACGTGAAGGATTTCAATCATTAGATGTCACTTTAATGACGTAGAGCAGTATGCAGAGGGGACAAGTTGAAACTTAGTCTTAGAGGATGCAGTTACATGAGATGGCTGAACTTGCTGCCGAGGCTCACCACTGCTGAAAGGGGCTGCCTTGCTCCCTTGTTTTGGCAAGGGGAGCTGTATGAGAAGCTGATCTGATTTGTTAAAATCCATGAGAAGACTAACCTGACCAAGAAGGTGAATGGCTTTCTCCTGAGCTGCAGAGCTGCACTGCTGTACTTGTGCTGTCAGACAGGAACCCAGATGTGGCACCAGGGGACAAGCAGGGAGCAGAGCTGTAAGGAGTAAGCTGTGTGGCCTCATCAAGGGCTCTGCCCTGCAGTCCTGGGCAACTTTTTAGATGGGCTGAGCCTTGCCACATCATGGCCTTCTGCGAGGATCCTGCTTAAACTGTACTGCCTGGTTCCCTACCAGCAGCACTCGCATGTTACTTGAGCACTTGACCTCTCTTGAGAATGATAGAATGGTACTGCAGATGTGAGTCCTTTCTCATGGAGCCAGCAACTTCAACACAGGTAACTGAGTATGTGTTCTGAAAGAAGGGGGGTGTATGTATTCTTCCATCTATGCAAAAAGTCAGTCCCATGTGTGTATCTTAACTTTCATCCTGTTAACTTTAATTGTAGGCATTTACTTTATAGCATCAGGCAACAACCTTTTCCGTTTGTTTCTTCTGTGCTTCGCTTACCTTTTATTTTTTCTTGGAGGTGTTGATTCTGGCATGATGCTCTCATAGGAAGGAGATTGTTTTTACAAAAATCTTTGTTTCCGTCAGGAAAAAAGCACCTATAACTGGATTATGTGCATTCTGAACAATACTAGAGCTCTTAGTGGGTGTATTTTCTTTGGATCTTTTTATTTGTTGTATTTACTTGAAGCTTTTGGAAATTTGCATGTCGAAGTTTTTTTCGTATGATGAATGCCTATTCCCTACATTAAACCCCCAAAAAACTAACCAAACTGAAAACCAGTTAAAAGGCAGCACATTGGTAGTCTTGCTTCAAACCTTCCTTAGCAGCCTTAAGTGTGACAAAGGTAACTTTGAGCTCTATACAGGGTTCAGCCTTGCCAGCATGGCATTTTTTGTTGTACCATGCAAGTGACAGAGAAAGGAGAATTCTTGGTATTTTTAAACAAAGGAAAAATTATGTCCTCAGAGGATGGAGTTCTTGGTCATTAAGCACTAGATTTACTTATCTTACAGGGCAGATTCCATAGTTTTTGGGTTTACTTCTGCTGCTCTTTGTCACCTCTTGATACGTTAGTTCCTTGTGTTATTACTCTGAAGGAACTGTTGGGGATGAATGGACACTTCAACTTTGGAGCATCCTCAAAACCTTTCTGAGCATGGGTTATGAACGGTAGGGGCAAGAAGCTTTTATTCCTGAATCCCTGCATACTTGAATGTTCTTCTTCCAAAACAATTCAGCCAGAACCTACATATGTTTAGACAAGCTTTTCTTTGCTCTTATTGCTATTCTTGTTTTTAATCTTCCTTCTACATGCCCACCTCTGCTGCTTGTTTAGGACTTGTAAGTTTAACTGATTACAGGCAGCAGGAAGAAGGCACCCTTTAGGCATCCTAATCTTAAAAGTCATACTGTTTACATAGGAGGGTACTTAGGAACATTTATTCCTTAATAACCTTATATGAATTATACTTGGGGCTGTCATACATCTAGATTTCACTGGAGATAGCCCTCTTTTTCACCTGGCAGCACTGAAGAGTTTGAGGTCTCTAGGCCTTCATGTAGCGTTTCCAAATGTCTGGCAACTTGTTCTGAAAACTTTTGGACATCCAGAACGTGCCAGATGAATGGCCACTGCCGGTACATGGTGTGCGTGCAGTCAAGCTGGTGTTCCGTGGTAATACTGAATGTACCAGCGTGTGCTGCACATGGCACTTTTTTCTGACCAGGAAATCCTTCTCACAAATAAGGCAGCTTGGTGTTTCACACCACATCCTGTTTACTTTCTCTCCTCTTCGTGTTAAAAATTCCAGTGCTAGACAGTGAATAATCCTTCAATTTCTATGTTCCTCCAGTTTCATTGTTCTCTACTGAGTCTGCCAAGGATAGAGTTTCTAATAGTTTTTTTTCTTGAACATTTGCTATACAGAGGGTGATCCTAGAATACAAACTCCTTGGAACTCTCAACTGCAACCATTTGTTAACTGCCTTCAGTTGCTGTTGGAACTGGTGACCTGGAAGTTACCGATGCTCAGTGCCATTGGAGAGCAGGGATTTTCTTTCTTTCCCATCCAAAAAAGACTCCCTTCTGTTATTCTTTTCAAAAGAGAATACGTTTTTTAACAAATTAAAAGAATTTTTTTAGTTGATGTACATACTGTTTTCATCTGTATTAATACTTGCTTAGACATCTGCCTGAACATCAGGAAATCTTAAATCAATACCTAGGGTACACTTAAGGAATTTGTTATATAGCAAAGTTTTTCCCTTCTCAAAATAAATGCCATGTAGCAGTTACTATTCTTATGTAGTTTCAAACAGTGCATGTTTTCTAGTTGAAAACATTCAAAAGCATCTGAATTTGTATGGTATTTTCAGCTAGATAGTAACTGGTGACAGTGGTGGGGGACAACATCCTTGCAAGGTTAGAAATGTAAACTTAAATCTGGTTTGGGATGGAGAGCACTGTTGAAGAAAAGAGCTAAACTCAAGGACTATGCTAATTGTCCAGATAAAAGTAAGGAGTAACACCTTGTGATGTTTCATTTAACAGGGCTCTAGCTGGTGCATTTTAGGATGAATTGTGTGTTATTAATATGGTAGATCTTTCTGGGCACACCTCCTAAATTGGCATAGAAGTGATGATAGTCAGAGGGATGCCTATTGATTGACTCAGTGAGCTCATATGAGCTGTTTAGCCCTTGTGCTCTGGTGTGGGATGGGGAAAACACTTTACTGGACATGTAGGCGTGCTGGATGACTGAGAGAATATTTAATGATCTTGAACGTAGGCTGTACAGATGACCAAGGATCACAGAAGAATAGTAAAGTTTGTGCTGTCAGATTTAGGTAGTGAGTAGATGACTCGATTCTGTGCAAGTTGTCTGCGTATGTGAGCCGTGAAGCCCCCGATCTTCACAGGGTTTCAGTATGTTGTGTATTGAGTGCTTGGAAATGCTAACTTTGTGGAAGCTTGAGAAACCGACTCATTTCAGTTCCAAGCATTTGAAACTCGGTTGTGAGGACTGACCTCTTTTGTAAATATGAGTGCATTAGTGTTTGTGCCTTAATTTCCCTGGATTAAAGAAGAAGGTATTTCATGGATTATGGAACTGTAAAGTGTTTGGGGATTTAGTAATGAAAAGAGGCGTTGTTCGAGATGCCTCTTGTCAGTCATAGAACATACTTATTTGCACTTTACCTCTTTTGTCATGAATATCTCAAATTCAGCATCGTCTTTTTCATATAATTGAAAAATAAAAGGCTTATTATGGGATATCAAGCATTCCTAAAATACCCAAAAGTAATATTCAAGTTTACTACAAAACATGGCACTGTAATAACTGTGGGACAATAAGGGTTGAGAAGCATTTCAGTAGCTGAAGTGAATTCTGTTGTTAATAAGACACTGATGTGGCTAAGCTGCATCTTGAGATACTCTGATGATTTTTGTATTTTGAAATAAAATTTTATTATTAAGAGTGAAATCTTTTTATGTGTTTCTCAGCCAGCCGTAATAGAGGATTATGCTGTGTGCACAAGCATTAATGCTGTGATGATCTTGAAGAGTTTCGATTATATCCAAGTATGCTTTTGACAACAGAATAGCATTGCATATTGGAGAGAGTGCTAGGTTTCCATTACTCTCTGTTACAAAAATCTTTGAAATCATTAAGTAAAGCTCAGTAGGAGAGAAGCATTACTAATTAAAAAAATCACAGCTATTATCTCCATGGTGGGTAAGAGAACATTCTTTCATAGATAAGAGAGACTAGGATAAATAAATGTAGTGACATAATAATCCAGTGCCTCAAAAGGTGAGAAAAGATGATTGCAGCTCTTTCAATGGTGTAAGCTACACAGAGCATAATGGGTGGTAATTTTCTGCAGGGAACAGTAGAGTAGAGGCTTTCAGGGAAGATGTGTGAGACCTAAAAACATTGCTTGACAAACAAATGGCTTAAAATTATTTCTCACGCTGCAGTATAAATATCAGTTGGTAATTGTGGGCATATCAGTGTCTGTTTAGATATGGGGAGTGACAATACTTAGTTAATGAGGTCATTAAAATTAGGCTTCAATATTCAGAGCAGGAGTGCTGAAATCTCCTCTCCAGACCTTGAGATCTTGAAAAGTACATCAGGAACTCAAAAATGGTGTTATTGTAGAATAGTTTTGGCAGGCTGTAGCTCTGTAGGAGTAGAAAAGAGGGGGTGAAAAGCAGCTAAGTGGTAAAGAGCTTCTTAACACAACAATTTACAGTCATTTTTATTTACCATGTTCAGATCTAAACATGGTGGTGGTTTTTTTCTCCCTGTGGGATTTTTTGTGTAATCGATTTCAAGGAATTCCTTGAATAATTCCTGATAAGAGGCAAAGGGGTTTTCAACAGAAACCTGCCTTAGTGCTGCCAGCCCCGTGTGCCCTGCAGGCGAGTGGCCAGAGCCACTGCCACAGTTTGGGGGTGTTGCAGCCAGGCCATCACCCCCAGCCCACAGCCTCCTGGCCCTGTCAAGGGGAGCCTGAAAGCCCTGGATGCTGCCCCAGCTTCTGGGTTCCTGCTAGTGGGTTGGGAGCTTTAGAGCTTCTCGTTGAAGGAGATTGAAGTAGTTCATATTTGGATTTTTAATTTCAAATTTCAAATACCTTTGCCTCTTTTTTCCTCTTGTAGCATATGTGGGTTTTGTAAGCTGCGGAATTTCTTTTGGAAAGTTGCTTAGGTTAGGGGACTGAGAATTTTAAGCAAAGCCGAAGGAAGCGATAGCAATATTTGCCATTTCTGACTGAAAAAAACCGCAAACCCTTTTTGTTAAATATACTGCGTTTCAGCTGCAGGTAACCTCAGCAAAAGGTGAATTTATACTGTATGCCTTGAATGTTAGGAACATAAATTAGTTTGTCCAGTCTCTCCATTGTAACTGAAGCTGAGGTTTGAGAGTAGCTCATTTCTCTCTGAATGTTAGTTTTCACATACATAGTTTCATGATGTAGTTTTAACTGATTTTTATGAAAAGGGAATTACAATTGCCTTCGTTATTAAGAACTCCACAGGTTACTTAATTGGACAAGCCAGCACTTGCACTCAAGTATTGGAGTACCAGTAAGACTATTTTGGCTTTCCTGAAACAGTTTGGGATTTTTTTTTTTTTTAAAAGGATCGAGTATGAAGAGTTCAAATGTGTTAACATGGGAACAAAAAGGAGGTGGACATTCTTGCTGTAAAATCTTTCTTAAGATATGACATGTGTTCAGGAAACTAATCACAAGTATGATATGAAATTTTTCTCATTCAGGCAGTTCCCTGTGTGTAATTTTCTGCCTCAGTTTTTTTCTTATAAGCTTCTCTCTCAGCCCCTAGAAAACAAAGAAGGAACAAATTACTGTTTCCTCTCACAAGTACCTCGAGGCAGTTTGTGGTCCATGGCGAGGTGGTCTCAGCCGTGCTCTTGGATAAGATCTCCCCTCAGCCTTCTTTCCTCCAGACTAAACAGTGCCAATACCCTCAGCTGTTCCTCATAGAACTTGTTTTCCAGACCCTTCACCAGGTTTGTTACCCTTCTCTGGACATGCTCTAGCACCTCTGTGTCTTTCTTGCAATGTGAGGGGACCAAAACTGAACACGACATTTGAAGTGCAGCCACAGTTAATTATGCTTTAAAATATGCATTTGTTTTCATGTGATAATTCTTAAACAAGTCAGGCAAATGCTAAAGATGTATGCTGTTCCTAAAGGAAAACTCTATGTATCTTTTAAAATCAATAATTGGAATGATGTTTTTCTTCTCAGCGGTGGACTTGAAAAATAAAGTAGCATATTATTTTTTCTTTTGCTTTGTGGATACAATAACTGTTCTGAACTGTTAAATATTCTTGCTCTTTGTGTAAGTGTCAGTTGAATCTTCAAATGTTAAGGATTGCCTTGTCTTGTATCATCTAATGAGAAGATATTGGGAATTAGATACAGGGAGTAGTCTGGTTTCCATTTTTCCTGAACCTGCCAACATTTGCAGGCTTCGAACCAACTTTGTTCCTGTAGCTTCTCTGAGGCTGGGAAATAAAGGTGAAAAAATATCGTATACATTTCTAAATAAACATTTTGCACTGAATTGAGTCTCTGGGCTGAACGGGAGTTTGTTTTCTGTTGGAATGAATTTCTGAAACACTTTCTGTACGGGCTTACTTTAAACTTCCAGAAGTGCGTTGGCCTGTCCCTGGGACAGAGGTGATTTGATGTTATTAACAGTATTAATCATTCAAGTTCCAGCTTTGTGGACAAATATCTCCATACTATGAGTCTGCTTCCTTAGAGGCAGTGTTTTTCTAAAATGCAAGATCAATCCCATTTTTTGAGTAAATATATCTACCTACAACATTGCTTTTCAATTTTAATTTTTTTGAGCTGCAGATAGATGAACCCTAGATGCTGATTGACATCCTAGTCAGACTGTAGAAAATGGTGAACTGCTTTGCTGTTAGAGTGGGCAACTGAAAGGCTGTTTATCCTCCATTTTACGTGTATTAAATTCAAATAATGTTTCCAAGTAATACTCTTCCATTCTTATTCCATGGGATGATGTGAGTAAAGGCAATTTAACAAAGATAATTATTTAAGCAAAATATTAAATACTGTATACAAATCGGATATAGTGGACAAAGAGATGTAAGCTGCATATTGGTGTATATATCTTACTTAGAACAGTATTTTTAATATTTAGAAATGAATTTCTCATTTTGGATCTTAAGTGGCTTTGCTTTCGGCTTCTGACTGGAACACTGTTGCACAGCTTAAGTGCTGGTTGGAGACAGACTCCTTTGCCAAGTGTCTTATCTTTGAGGTAGAAAGGGAAATTTGGCTAATGTTTTCCTTATTTCAGATATATTTTGAGTCAGATAAACCACAAAATGTGAGGTTCAAGGTATCTCCTTGTCAGTGCAAGGCAATAGCTGTATTTTTAATCTCCTTTTTGGTGATGTATTTAGAAATGGACCTTACACTTATTTACCTTTCTGGAGGAGTTGGAAAGCTCCTCTTGTTTTCAGGAAGGCAGAATGGGCTGCTCAAAGATGAAATCAAGTTGTTTGCCTGGTATATCAGGCAGATTTCATCATGGGTGGTGTGTGCTTGGTTATTGCTTTTGGCTTTGTTGGGTTTGGTTGGTTTGGATCTCATACTTGTAAGTCTGTGCAGGAGCTGAAGGTTGGGATGCTGAGGCTTCCCTTCTTGGGATATTGGGAGCATGAGACATTCCCAGTTCTCCTGCAGTTAGGAATTCCCTGTACAACTCTGGTCTTGTGTGTTTCACACAAGGTGTCCAGTTTCACTTTGAGCGCAGCCTGCACCATTTGAATACTTTGAAAATGCTCTGTAATGTGTTATTTTAGTGATTTTTCTTTATATCAGAGGCAGAAGTTATAGGTGTCTAAGACCAAAAGAACAAGATTTTGCACCCAGAAGTATCTCTTGCTGCTTACAAGTCCAGGTCTGTTTTTCACATAGGCATTATGTTTCCCTAGACCTTGGATAACTGCTGGTACTAAACTTGAAAAAGGAATTAAAAAAACCAAACCAAACAAAAAAAACCCCTCAAAATTGCTAAGCTCTAATTAGAATTGATCTAGAAAATGAAGTAGAAGGATGAAAATGCCCTCTTTCTAGCTAATGATACTTTTTGTACTGAGTAAATGAAGATACCTTTACGTGAGTTTGTTTCTATGTTTCGTTCTGTATGGATGCCTAGGAGAGCAAGGTTGTTTGAAGAAAATGAAAGAATTAAAAGTAAAGACATACTCGCATGCCCAGTGCTTATTGCAAGTAGATTTTGTTTCATTGTAAAAGGGATCTTTGCATTTGAGTTTGGAATTGAGAAACATGTCTCACTGTACACAGTGCAAACCAGATAATTCCGTTAGCAGCTGAGGAGGGCAGCGGGTGCAAAGTAACCCAATAAACTTTTGCAGTTGGAGACCTAAATTCATATGAAACTATTTGAATGAAGAATGCTGTGGAAGTAAATTATCATAAGAATAGCGGCATAAGCAGGTCTGTGGAAAGTTGATTCAGTAAAGACTTAATACAGGCTAACAAAAAGGAATTGTAAATCAAGGTTGAGGTACTTCAGTTAACAATTAAGTGCAAGGACTATATATTTTCTTGCAGAAGTTTTATTGAAGAGGTAATCTTTTATTGGCCCAACTGATAGAGCTGGAAAAAAGCAGGTTAATATATGAGTCTTCACTTTCATCGTGATAACGATTTTTAGTGTACATCATTACACTGACACATAATAGTGGCCTATTATAGGACATCTCTAAGGGCGTTAAGCATTATATTGAAATTGAATGGACCTTTTCAATGAAAAATACTTTGGGAGAAGTATTTTCCACATTTCCATGTTGTATTTTTATTACTTTCTAGGAGTAATCACTCCATTGTGCAGTTAACGATGCCAGCAGCAGCAAGAAATTGCTGTGATGTATCAGTGATAATGTGGAAGTGGTTTTGAAACACTAAGTAGCGACTAATCATAACAAAGTACTAAGTAATGTGAGTGTGTTTCGTTAGTAAATAATGTGATATTTCGGTACAAATGAGACCTCGTGGAATTTTAACAGACTTCAAAACCAGCACAAAAGGCTACATATTTGTAATGTTACCTTCCATGCTTAATGTATTTTTGATATGCAAATTATGTGCTGTGTATGTTCATCTGTTTGAAAGTTAAATTTTATAAAAAGAAGCCCTAAGGCAATAATTATCTTTCAGGCAGTTGTGCTTGTGTTTAGGATCAGCTTATGTAAACTGAAGGGTGTTTTTGAGATAAGAATCAACATTCCAGCAACTAGTAATTATACAATAAACAATTAACCATTCTAATAAATACAATGTTTTTATTGAAAGACATTCATTTTTGAGGTTGTGGTTGCATTAACTGTGGCCTAGGAGTTTGTATTGTGTAAAAAAAAATTATATATATGTATGTACATGTATATATATATCATATACTTTGAGCATTCTTACGAGGCTCATAATTACTGGGTTTTTGAGATTCAAGTACTTAACAAGGTTTTTTAGATACTAAATCTAGGCGTTATTTTGTGTCCCAGTGTCAGTTCCAGCCTCCTCCCTGTTACAAAGTCTTTGTCCATGTTTCTTTTACAAATTGCTGTTATTCAGTATTCTGTCTCACGTCTACAAGGTTGTGTATTAGGCTGTCCTGTAGTCTGTGTAGATTGTACCTTTTTTTCACAAAACAGATGTAAAAACTTTTTCAGTTTCCCAAATTTTCAAGTGGTTAAAGTTCATCCACTTTTTGCTCGTGACCTTCTGCTGTGACGATGTGGAGGAGGGATGATGCAACATTACTTAATATAATCCGTGCCAGTTTGTGGGTCTCCTCTTATCTGGAAGGATGTTTGCTGCAAAGTGTAGGCCTGCTTGCCTGGAACACCAGTACAGTGCCAAACATACTTCTTGGCCTAAACGTACCTGAAACGGGAGAGGAAAAGTGTTCGCTGTCTGAGCGGTACATGCAGTGTGACTTCATAGTTTGTTTGTAAACGTGTACAAAGGAAAAGTAGCATCACATACCTCTATGCAGGTGAATCATAGAATGGTTTGGATTCAAAGGGACCTGACTGAAAGATCATCTAGTTCTAATCCCCTTGCCACAGGGAGGGACGCCTTCCATGGGACCAGGTTACTCAAAGACTCATCCAGCTTGGCACCTCACACCTCCAGAGACGGGGCTTCCACAACCTGTCAGCGCCTCACCACCCTCACAGGAGAATATTTCCTCCTAATATAGATCTCCCCTCTGTCAGCTTAAAACCATTCCCCCTCGCCCTGTCCCTGCGCTCCCTGATAAAGATCCCCTCCTGAGCTTTTCTGTAGCCCCCTTGAGGTACTGGAATGTTGCTATAAGGTCTCCCTGGAACCTTCTCCGAGCTGAACAACCCCAACTCTCTCAGCCTGCGCTCACAGGGGAGGTCCTCCAGCCCTCAGATCATCTTAGTAGCCATCCTAGAGTAAAACTAAATAAAATGCATTTGTTACGCATGGGAAGTTTTCACAAGATCAGCAGTTGTGTTGGTGAAGATAATGCTTGTAAACGGTGCACATGCTACCATGGTTCAGTTAGAAACTTATTTTCTCATATAGCATATTATCATTTTTAAAAAATCTGAAGAAAACGTCGTGTCCTAAGTTTTGTGTTTTCTCCAGCCATGCAAGTTTGTTCAAAAAAACCCAAACCACTGTAACTTTTAAATTTCCCTTGTAAAAATATTTGCTTTAAACTGGCTTTATTATGTGCATAAAGTTTGATGTGCAGAACACTGATGCAGATTTTTGGGATTTGGAAATATTAAGTGTTTATAAAAAATAAACCTACAGTGTCATGCTGTCACACCTGCCAGTTGTCTTTGCAAATCATTAGATAGCAGTCAGCATCTAACAGAACTCAGTTGCTCATATGGTGTTGAACTGCACAAAGGTCTGTCCTCTGCAACATAAGTGCATTGATGTACTGAGTCGGGATTGAGGCTTGGCGATTCTCTAACTGGTAATTATTGCAGTGAAAGGTGTTAAAGTGCTAGACGGTTTAACTGAGAATAGCTGTAGCTGAGGTGCTTTGGTTTTTCAAAGGGTTTTTGGTTCATTCTTGAGGCTTCTGCCTTAGCCTGGCACTGACTATAGCAGCGCTCCTATGCTATAAGCAGCTGAAACAGAAAATATATCCCCTGGTAGTGCACCTTGGGCACGAGAGTTAATCTGGAATTCTAAAATGTGCCCTTTTACAGACAGGCTCTTGCTATTTGTAATGTGTGGAGGTTACAGTGCTCTTGCAGGCTTATCAGATTTCCACTGCCTTCTCTTACCCTCTTAATGAAAATGAAGCAAATCAGTAGCACTGCCAAGCCGGTGACTTCTATGAAAGTTTCCCATGATGTCATGATTCCTGGCATCAAGTGTTCAGTTTTTCCCTTATGCCAAGTGACTGCCCCCTCATCCCAGGGGATGAAGGAGGGTAAGGGAAGTCTCCTTTACAGCAGTCAGCAGGGAGGGCTCTGGGTTTGAGGCTTTTCTGGCGTCTGCTTACAATTGAATTTTGAACTTAAATCAATGTCACATGCACTGGAGTAAGTAGCAGCTACCTATAAACCTGATGTCCAAAAGGCAAGAAGAGAAGATGATAAATGATTACTTGGTCGTGCTGGCTTTCAGGTTTTTTTCTGTTTGACGGGTGCTGTGTAGAGTTGGACTTCTGGAAGTTTGAAACCTTTGGGATTGTGTTTTGCTTTCCCTCTTGTTTTTTTCTGCCTTTTAAGTTGGAAATCATTAGTGCTTTTGGCAGATTTCTGATGTTGCTTGATGTTTAGATCACGTTTCTTGATTTCCTGCATTATTGTTTTTGTCTGGGTCCAGACTGTACATTTTCAGTTTGCTTCCATTAGGCCTGATTAAAACATTGTGTTAATTTAGATGACGCATTTCAAAATGTTAAATAAAAACTGTGGATCATTAATATATAACATATCTTTGATGTTAGGAGGTCTGAGATTTGTGACTCATTAGTGCTCTTGCTGTCAATTTTGTTAGAATTGTACCAGTGTGTACAAAATTTTAAAAACAATGCTCCCATAGCTTCCTAGTAATTCCAGCCTTTGTATTAAATGTGGTCCTGTAAGTTTTAATGGAAATGGAACCAACTGTTGAAGTGGGCATGTATTTTTAGTAATCTGCTATGCAGGTTTTACATCAGTACGTCATTACAAAAAGTGTCCGTCCATTGTTTCTTCCAGCTGGACTGGGAAGGCCTCTATCATTCTGACCTTGTCCTTTGTAGACTTTTTTGTGGTAAACATTGATTTTTGTAAGGGCTTTTTTCCCCCCCTTTAGCTTGTCAGGTTTTGGTGTGTGTTTTTAACTGCTTAATGTTTTTTGCGATGTCCTAGCACAACCGCATCTGTCAGCCTTTGGGTGTGTGTTCTTGTTTGTTTCTGTAACTTTTTGGCCTGTGGTTGAATTTTCATAGTTGTGTTTTGTTTCTACAGCTGTCTGTATTTTTTAATAATGTTTAATTTCTTCCTTAGCTTAAGCTATGGAGGAGGACATTCATCACATTCAGAAACAGATCTTCTTCACAGACAGACATACACTGCTTCTCATCAGCTTCCTGGATACTCTACTGCACATCATCCTACTGGTAACTGTCCATATCATGAGTTTACAGCTTAAATAGCTTAAAAAGCAACCTGTTAGGTAATTTAGTTTCAAGTTGATGAATTTCATAATTGGAAGGAATTTGTCATCCAAGTTGTGGCAAATATTAGAAAAACTGAGTTTGTAGTAGAAAGGTAACAATCAGTTGTTTAGTTTATTATCAAAATGTTTTAAGTAAAAGAAAATCCAAGAGAAGGATGTTACGCTTAACAGCTTATCGTCAGTTCTTAAAGAAACTACACTTATTCTTTAAAATGCAGCTTTTCAGGATTTGGCCTGTGCATAAGGGCCAGACATTAAGTATGCCTCAACGCGAGCTGCAGACATTGTGCCAGTTCTTTTAGCCTAAAGCAAACAGCCAGAACTAACGTGAGTCAGAATACGCTGTTGCTAGTACTTACACGTGCAAACTAAGACATAATGTAGGGGGAAAGTTAGAATTTACTTTAAATGTAGTAGCAGGGTAGGCTGTGTTACATCTGCATCAGGATCTGTCTGTGATGCTGGTGATATCCTGTCTCTGTGTCAGGAGAAGACAGGGCATGACCTCTTTGTGCTCGCTTTGTAAACCCGTTTCTAAGGAAAGATATTTGAGCTCATACTCTGGCTGGAATCCAAAGTTTCTTGGCTGGGTCCTTGATCAGGATGATGAAGGGTCAGAACTGCAGAGAATATTTCAGGGTGTGCAGACCCTGCAGTCTTGACATAATCTCAGTACTCAAGACTCTGGGCCGTTCCAGTGCTTCCCATCGAGCCCCCTGCCATTGAAAGGCCTGAGCAGCAGGGAACATAGAAAGGTGTTTGTTGAAACAGGGAATGCAACCAAAACCCCTTTTCTTGTGCCAGGCTGACGGAGGAGTCTGAAATGCTAGAAGCTGCCGGGGTTTTGGTGGAGTGAGGAAGAAGATTGAGAAGCTGAAACCGTTTCAGAAGAAATTCTGACTGTTTAAGCAGTTCATGTAAAAAGTGGAATGGTGATCCTTCAGATGGAGGGAGAATTTTATTGGTTGACCTAGACAGTGTTTTTAAGCACCACATTTGACGTATATTTAATAGTAGATTTTAAAATGTATACTCAAGTTCCAGTTTACGATTTAAACACTGTAAAACAGTTAAAATACAACAATTTTTCTGTGTTTAATAACATTGCTGCTGTTTCAAAGATTATTTTTTAGTGAATTATGAATGTAGATCCTTGTTATTTGATTGAGCTTATAAATTCATCTGAGTTGCCTGTTTATTTTGTTTCATTTCCCTCCATCCTTGTCTAGGTCTTTCAGGAATATTTGATACCAGTATGCACAGTGCTGGAAGTAACACTAAGGAAACTTCTTCAGTTATGAATTTTCTCTCTGCTATTGAGTCTCGTACTGCTCAGGCAGTCTCTTCAGGATCTACTCTATTACCACAATTCAGGGCTCCTTCCTGGCAGACAGGTAAAAAATTCTCTTGAAGTAAAATTTTGTCATGATTATATTGAATGTTTGGGATAATTTCAAACAAATATTCTGACTGGCTGAAAAGGCTACGTCTTCTACTTATTTTCCATCTCTGTATTTAAAAATCTCAAAGTAAATGAAATTATATTAGCAGAAGAATTATATGAGCAGAAGCTTTAAGTGTTTAGAAGGAATTTAGATGTGCAGAACATTTTGTCCAAAGAGTCAAATTTATCCTCCAGCTTTGTTTGGAATTAGCCTCACTAACACCAGAAGCATATTCAGGTAAACTGCCTGTATACCCTAGCACATCTTTCATCCTCAAACTCTGTTCCCTGTCATCGTTCTTCTGTGACACTACTATTAAAAGTCTATGGATAACTTTAGCTACTTTGTACACAGAAGTAATGAGCAAGGTGTTCTTAAAAAGAAGGTCTGATGTGCATGTCACATGGAAATAAATGGTCTGATTTACAAATAAACAGACATGCTGTCTTTCTTTGGCAGACTGACTGCCTCCTGTAAACCTCCCCATCTGTCAAGCCTTCTGTGCAGAGCAGGAAACTTCGCGTGTTTTGAGCTTGCTGTAGAGAGCCACACCAATATAAGTGTTGCTGCTGCATCTGTGGGTAGCTTCAAGTTATACTTAATCTTATATAGTGATTGTGCAGCTGTGCAGTGAATCAGATCTATTCACTGATCTGACAGAAAAACATTTGGGTGGGTTTTTTCCCTTGGTGGGATGGTTTTCCACTGTATCAGCACCCTGATCTGTGTCGCAGTGCAGCTGTGTGATCACTGGTTCTGATTTAGGGGCGGAGGCATAAGGTATGAAGAGGGAAGAGCTGAATAATCCTTTCGTTGACAGTTTACACTTGGTGGGTTAAGTGTAACGTGCAGCTGCGTGCCATGAAGAGCTACTCAAAAAGCTGAGGATAGAGAATGTGGCTTTTTAGTCACCATAGACAAAATCAGATAGTGGGAGCACTGATGAAGATGCACGCTATTAGTCTGTCAAAAAATCTTAATGTAAATCAGTGGTGTTTAGAGTTGTGATGACCCATACTCACCTCAGATTGTCAGCTGGGAAGAAATCTTTTTTTCCCTTCGTCCTAGCATTTTGTCCATTGCAGCCTGCCTAACAGTGAATTGTGAAGAATGGGGAGACATGCTGTGGGTCGGGTTTGATGTTCATACCAGTGATTGAGAGACTTCTCAGTACTCATTACTAAGAACTCATCAGTAAGCCCATTTTCAATATTACCAGTTCTCTGAGCTTTGTGTTATCCTTTAATACTTTTGCTGCTTTTCTGTATCCCTCAATCCTCCCAAGTTTCTTTTGAGAGCTTGGTCTTCTACCAGCTTTTTTTGATGAAGGGAAACAAGTGCTCTTCACTCTTCAAGGTGACCTTTCTTGAGGTGGGTTTTCTGCTTTGGGTTTTTCTCCAAACCCTGCAACTGCCGATTCTAGGGGGAAAAGAGGGATGATGTGTTTGTTGTATTGTCCTACCACATCTTCCTTTGTGTGTGGGATATTACCAGTGTTCTGATTTCTCTAGGGTAGTGGGGCGTGTCTATGCACACAAGTTGCTACCTTTGTCATACCTTTTGTCTGCCTCTCTACGAAAGTAAAACATAAAACCCAGCAGTTTTGCTTCAGTAGAGCTTCTGTGGGTTGTAGGAAGGGCTTTAATTTATGGAAGAGAAGGGAAAACTACAGGTTAGATATGAAATTATCATTGCAGTTAAAAAAGGTATAAATTCTTCCTCTTCTTTGATGCTTGCAGGTGCCCATACATTTGTGTTAGTGGTAGGGAACAGTAAAAGAGAATGTGGTTGTCCACGATGTTGCAGTTTTCTTACACTAGGAAAGAAGAAAAAGCATTAAAACACCACTAATGCTTTCTTCCTCAGAAAGACCTTATTGTTGACTAATGAAAAATACCTTGGCATTCCTTCAGTATCACATCTTTTCATATCAGTTTGTCTTGAAATGAAAAGGAGAAACAAAGACTTTCTTTCACAGCTTCATCTGAAACTTCCAAAGCAATTATATTACTAAGTTGCAATCAGTTTAAGAGGACGTAATATCTTCTAAAATAAAGATTTTTTTTTTTCTGAAATAGTTGTCTCAAAGCAAGCTTTATCTACTGAGAGGTTTTGTATTTATTCTTAAATGATCAGAAGCTAAACACTGTTTTAAGTATCTAAGAAGAATTGAAATTTTTTCAAACCATACCAGTGATTTTCAATTTTTCTGATTTACATACCCGGGTAAATTTCCCAAGGGAAACAGATTCCTTTACAGGTTCCTAGACAAGAATTGTAAGCCTCTCTGAGAATAAACTTTCCTTCTTCACTTTTGTTCTGGACTTTGGACATAGTACACCAACTTCACCAGTTACCTGCAGGTTACCAGGTGAAAAACAGGTGAATGATATGGATCACTGCTGTAAGCCCGAAAGCTTGCAAGGGAATTTCATACTCCTATTTCAGTTGTAATAGTATATTGTGCTGAGAAATCTTGTTTAAGTGAGGATATTATACCAATGTCTGGATGCAAATGAGTAATATTACACCTTTCTGTTGGATAGTTGCTATTGAACTGTGCAGATAGTTGCTGTCTCTGGATATTTTGGACTCTTGCTTTAGAAAGCATACAAATGATATTTATTCTTTGTATTGAAAGCCAAAAGCCCTCCTTTGAGAAAAATATATTGCAAAGTGTATGGGCCATTAGCTGTCTCACTGCAAGCTCTGAAGTATCTCACATAGTGAGGTATAAAAGTGTTGGTGAGGGTAAATGCAGGAGGTAGAATTGCTCCTTTATCTGTGTATGAATTACAGTTGGTAAAGTGCAATTTTGGTTTTTTACTGTATATTAAAGGTGTCCAAGGATTTTAATCAGTTATCCTCTACTATGAACTTCTTTTTAAACTGGAAGGGAAACTACTGAAGATCTTTCAGTTTTAGAAAAATTTACAGGATTTATTCTGCTTTATCTACAATTTACAACTCGAGGATGTGAGTTTCCCCCTTGGTTTTGGAGTGCTTAAAACCTCCTGTACTACTTATTTGAAAATTAGTCACAATTGTGCAATAAATGCCTCCCTTTATTTTTTTGTTGTTGTTGAAAAGAAGGTTTTATTTGTAAGTGCTGTAAGATCTTACAATTAAATGAGTCACAGAAATGTAGAGTGTTGTGATTTTTAAAGCTCACTTATGCTTTTTTTTTCCTTCTTGTTTTGTTTTTGTTTTTATTGCAGGTATGCATTCCTCAACAGCCACAGAACTATTTGTTACTGGAGCTTTGCCAACCTCTGGAACATTTCCACCAACATCTGCTTTATCAGCATATCAGCATCCCAACACTTTCAGCAGTAGAAACTTTGCTACTACCCCTTCTCTTACTCTTCAAGATGCTACTTTCAGTGCTACATCAAATGGTCTCTTAACTACCCATGATCCTTTATTACAGATTAAAACATCGCAAGGCACTGTTCCTACTGCTTTGACATTTGAGCGCCTAGGCAGTTCTGTTTTGAGTACCAGTATACCACCTCAATCATCAACATATCGTTCTGCTCAAGAGTCTGCACCCCATCTTTTGCAACCTCAGTTTAGTTTGTTGCCTTCTACCCTTGGAGGAGCTCAGCAGGTTTCTCAGGCGTACAGCACATCTGTCTTTACTGGTTCCACTGCTTCTATTGACAGAGCACTTCAGCGAGAATGTAGTGTTATTAAACACCATCAGCGGCCTTCAAGTACTCAGTCTGTTCAGGCTCAACTGACTGTTTCACAGCATTCCTTACACAGCTATTTAACAAGTACAAGTGGAGTTAATTTTCAGGATACATCTAGGCACTCAGCATTATCCTGCAGTCCAGTTGGAGATGTTACTCAGGTGAGCAATGGAGGACCACAGCAGAAGACTTCTCAAGTCACCGTAGAACTTG
This sequence comes from Clamator glandarius, assembly GCA_033459285.1. Classification (NCBI taxonomy): domain Eukaryota; kingdom Metazoa; phylum Chordata; class Aves; order Cuculiformes; family Cuculidae; genus Clamator; species Clamator glandarius. The sequence goes on along the minus strand of JAUNZM010000540.1, from coordinate 2,716,006 downwards.
CTCAGTCATACACATCTGCAATTCCATCACCTGGTTTTCCATCTGCTTCCACAGCAAAAGTGAAAAACTGTTCCACAAAGCAGCCTCCAAGGTCAACGAAGACCCCCAAACCTCAAAGTGTAGCTCCCCCTGTGCAGACACAAAGTTATGCCAAAACTGCACAAAATCAGAGTTCTGTTATTACAGGCCAAGCACAGATCTATTCTACAGCACAGCTTCCAAGCCTCTTGTCAGTCAGCCAGTCCCAAAACTATATTTCATCCCAGACTCAGAATGTGCCACCTGTCAGCCACTCACAGGATTTCTCATCTAGCAAGGTTGAGAAGCTGCCCTCGCTCTATAAAACTTTGACTTTTTCTGGGCAATCACAAGCTATTACATCTGACAGTCAAACTCTCAGTTACTCCTCAGAGGAACAGGTATTGACTTCAGTTCCAAATGAGAACTACTCTGGGCAAACGAGGGAACTTTCTTCAGTCAGCCAATCTCAGAGCTACTCTTCTAGTCACTCTCAGGGTTTATCTCCAGTTAGCCAATCCCAAGTTAGTTTTTCATCTCAATCACAGGTTTTATCAGCTGTTACTCCTTCAGAAAGCTATTCTTCAGGGCAGTCTTTAACATTAACATCACCTTCTCTTTCCTTTAACGCCTCTCCTCAGATACAGACTCTTCCAGCCTCAAGTCCTAATCAGAGCTATATTTCTTTACATTCTTCTCAGAACTCTCAGTCACAAGAATCTTCCTCTCCACAGTCTCAAAAGTTTTTGCCATCTGTCCATTCTCCACCTTTTGCATCCCCAGCTCATTCTCAGGCGCTGCAGAACAACAGGCCTTCCTCAGAAACAAAGTCATATGTTAAAAGGAAGTCTGACTCTAATTTGTACGCCTCGTCAAAACAAGAGGAGGAATTATCAGTGCAGGATATGCAGGCATTGCAACAGCAAGCTACTCTTGAATCTTCCACTCAGAGGCTGACAGATGAGGAAATCGGTGCTCAGGATCCATCTTACAGGGTCTCAAAAGCAGATGACAGATACTCTCAAAGTGTAATTAGAAGTAACTCTTGTCTTGAAGATCAAGTTGTTGGACTTACTCTTCAAGGAACGAAAAAAGATGAAAGAATGGTCAATTCTGTGGAACAGCTTTCCCAACGTATTGGCCATATCACTAGCCTAAGCCATGAAATGAAAAAGACAGCTAATTTAATGCAAACAACACAAGTGACTGCGAGTGCTAAAGAACTAAACCAGCAGCATTCTCTTATGCATAAGGTACATGATAGTAAAGCTCAAGAACAGCAAGGCCAAGTCATTAGTACACCGTCACAGGTTCAGCCTCATGCTTTAAGACATGGTCATCAGCTGTGTTTGCCTGGTGCGCAGGTACTTCTGGAGTCAGCCTGTGACTTGCAGATTCTTCATCAGTCAATACTGCAGTCGGGTTTAGGACAGGCAAAGGCATCACCGCAAGTGCAAAGAATACAGAGTCCTCAACAGGTGACACATCCTTTCATTCAGATGGATGGTCATATTATTCAGAGTAATGGGGGTCATTCTCAACAACAGCTTCATGCTCAGAATTCAGAAGTAATGAAAATGGACATTACTGAGCCCTCAAAACCACTACAGCAACATTTGACAACGAAAGATCACTTTAATCAGGCAAATCAACATGATTCAAAAAATCAGTTTGTTTCACTTAGTTCAATATGTTTCCCAGAATCTATACTCCTCAGCGATGAGAGGAATATATTATCCAACGTAGATGACATCTTAGCGGCAACAGCAGCAGCCTGCGGAGTGACACCATCTGACTTTGCCAAATCAGCTTCTAGTGAAGAAGAAATCCAGTCTGTTGAAAATAGTGAGGAGTCTAAACCACAGTTCCGAACCATGGATGTAAGACATGTTTCTTCTGTTTTCAGTGCCTCACCTACTGTAGTTGGAAAGCCAGCAAGCATAAGTAATATTTCTCTGAATGGAGGCCAAATTACTATAAATCTTACACCAGTGTCAACAATACAGACAAAAACTGTGAACCTTGATCAACAACGCATTGAATGTTCTGATCAAAATGTATCAAGAATGACCTCTCCGACCCTTGGCCCTGGTCAAGAAGAGCAAGAGCAAGTTCCAGTTAAGAAACAGTCTAGCATCAGTCGTGAATCTGAAGAAGATAATGATGCTGATGGGACACTGAATGCAAGAGAGACAGAATTTGTTTCAAGCAGTAAGAGTCTAAGTGAAGAAAGTGCTGCTTCAGAGAATGATTTTAATATGCATGGTGATGATGGTACAGTAGCAGGTAACCAGTCAAAGGGTCCGCTGCAACCGCTATCTGTGCCTCCAAGTGGAGATGGAACCATTAGTAGAACTGAAGAAGAATGCCAAGATTTAACTCAAGGGAATCTTCAGAAGAAAAAAAGCAAAGGAAAAAGCCAAAACAAAAATGCTGCAGAAGATGACAGTGCAATTCAGAAACAAGTAAAAAGAAGTGGACAGTGTAAACGTCAAAACTCTAGAGGAAATGACTCATGTTTTACATACTCTTCTCCTGTTTCTGAAAGTTGTTATGATACTTACCAGCATCAGGAAAGAATGAGGCAAAAAATTAAAGAAGTTGAGGAAAAGCAGCCTGAAGTCAAAACAGGATTTATTGCATCTTTTTTAGACTTTCTAAAGTCTGGGCCTAGGCAACAGTTTTCAGCTCCAGCCGTACGAATGCCAAACAGGACTAGGCGACCGGTTACCCAAATAGTTCGTGCCCCTTGCCTACAATCCTCTGCAAAACCTCAGCCAGCAGCAGCAGCACCATCTGTAGCTGCTGAGGTTAGTGGAGAAAGTCCAACCAAAAGAGCTGATGAAGAACTTAAGAAAAACTTAGAAACACTGCCTTCATTTTCTTCTGATGAAGATGATTCTGTGGGGGGTAACCATGATCTTCAGAAGAGCATCACTACTGCATTGTCAGCCTTGGATGATACGTCTGATAGAAAGAACAAATCAGGTAAAACAGTTACTGCAGATGTATATATTGAAGGAGTTTCTTGTAGCTGATATGGGGGGGGGGGGGGGGGAAAGGAAAAGCATTATTTTGGCTATCTTCAGGTAAAGACTTTGATTGGTTTTGGTTTAATCACAGCCATAATTAGACTTCTGTTCAAAAGCTGTGTTTGCTATGAACTAATCTAGTATTTTTCACAAACAGAAAATATGTTGGTAAACCTTTTCGTGCTGCTTAAGTAGAACTTTTTGAATGCCAAAAAGTTACTTTAGCCTAGAATTGGAATAATGTGTCTGTTCTATTCTTCTCTGGCTTAGAATGCCAAGTGTGATTTTCATCTGGGAACATCAACATGTCAGGTTTTAAATCTATTTTTTAACAAATTCTAATAAGTGAATACATTGATAATTTACCTTCACCAGATGTTAAGTTCTTCCTAGGTAAACATGCACTTTCTGTGATGGTGCACTTCGAGTTGCATAGAATGTGTTTATGAGAGCCAAGTTTTGCACTTCTAAACTGAGCACTGGTTTAGTGACTCCTGTCCAACATGGGATTTCAACAATATCAATCGGCAGTGTTGTAGCTGCATGTTGATATGTTGTTAGCAAAAGGATAAAATGTGGGAGGGGTTGTTTTGGGTAGGGAGGGACAGGCAGCAACCACTGATCGCAGTAGTACTTGTTTTCCACGTGCTTTTCAGTTTCACTTGTATTGCCTCTGTGCTGTGTGTTCATGGCTTTTACCGGATGCTGCTTTGTTTTGAAGTATTTTCAAAATACAGCATTTTTTTGCCTAGATAGAACTTTTCTGGGAAATAACTAAAAACTCTCCAGACAATCGCACAACTGTACTGATTTGAGAGAAATACCATTACCTTCTAGAATAATAACAGGGAGCTAAAGAAATATTTCTGAAACTCTTTTCAGGACCCGTAATCCATAGGCTGATGCTTAACAAAATCAAACAAAGTAATTGTTTCCCTTTTTAGACTAAGGGAGAGAGGGAGGTGTTTTTCTGTAAGGGTGACATTTACTGACAATTACATAGCACCATTAAATTTTAATAATCAGACCCAAAACACTGGAAAAAGATTGTGGAATACGTGATACACTAACCCAAACCGCATCTTAATTACTGTTCAGTTTTATTCTGTGAACATCTTTATTAAGTTATGTTAGGTTCATGCATTTTGGAAACTCTGCTAGAGAAGATGAAGTTCCTTATGTCTCTTTCAGTTGAATATGTGTTTAGACAAGAAAGCAGGACACCTCCCACCCCCAAAAAAAACAAAGCTAAAAGGTGGACAATACCATGATTTAAGCCTCTCACTGAAGTTTGTCTTGGATAAGCTATGTTGTGCATACAGTTTCCAGAGGAAATAGTGCAATGATTTCTCGTTGGATGGACATTTCCATTTGTGTTTTATTTTCAGATATTTGTCTTAGAATAATATTCTATCTTCTATATTATTCATAAGGTTGTAATATTTATACCACTGATTTCTTGAATCCAACATCCTGTTTTGTTGTATACAAGGCTGAATGTTATGCAAAATGCTTAGTAATGACTTATGTCTTACTTGCTTGTATTTTGTTGAGTTCTGGTAAATCATATTTCTGTTTTTGCACATAAGTATGGAAAGACAAACATTAAAACATAGCTTTTTGTTGGTAGTATTTAATAGTGTACGTACAGTCATCTGCTGTTCTGAAGAATAGATAATTATACTTGGGGAACTAATAATTGTATGGCTAATTAAAGCTGTCTTAGCTTTCACTGAACAAAAAATACAACATACGTGGAATAATGTGATATGATATGTCTGGCAGAATGTATTTCATGACTCAACGATTTTACTGAAATGATTTCATGAATCTTCATGTATCTGCTTAGAGCTTTTGTATTAGTGCATTAGTTTGATATTTAAATAATTCAGTTTTGATCACTTCTATTGAAATATACCACATTACAACTTTTCTATTTTTTTCAAGTGGAGAAAGTCAACAAATAACAATGATTGTTAATGGTATGATTGTTAACGGTTTTAGGGTACTGTTATCTTAAGTTTGAAACCAGTTTCCTAAGTGATGTAAGAAATATCACACTCACTGTAGCTGTTATAAATTAACTTCATTTACATCGGCAAGACAGTATTAATTCTAATATGTATAAAAGAGTATGAAGTAATACATAAAAGTATTCTGATTTTTTTTCCAGGTGTGAAATAATAATTTTGACAGGTGGGAATTTCTTTAACTCTGGGGCATAAAGGAGAAGAACATTCCTTCCCTTTGTTGATCATCAGTTCTTATTGTTCACCTCTGTTAATATTAAAAATTATTAGGATAGTGCCGAAGTTTTACTCTAGAACATCCAATTATATCACTACAAGTTATAAATGTTAAGTGTCCAAAAGTCATAGGGCAAGTGTTTTCATATTCTGTGTGTATTTCTCTTCCATTAATCCCATTTAAAATTACTTTACTGATCAGCAGAATGGAAATGGTTCAGTGTTGTAACCTTTATTCTTATATTTGCCGAGTCACCCAAAGTACAACAGTGTTTCCTGTTGATCATGTCTGTAACTATCAAATTGTTTTCCTAAAGCATTCATCTTTGTTATTTCTAGATGCTAACAGCTGCAGTAATTTAATACAAAGAGAAGTATAGCTACAGTATTTTGATTTTATTTGAAGTTTAACTGTGGCCAAAACGATGCTCTATTTTAACTTGTAAAATGAGTGTTTTTTCTAGCTGTTTTTAATATGTACCAGAAAAGAAAAAAAAATGTAGCTCCCATTTTGTGTTGCTAACCCTTGATAATTCGTTTAACTAAAATTTGCTTTTTTACTTCAGAAGCTGAAAAAGCAGCTGTTGTTACTGCTGCTGCAGCACAGCAGGAATCACCACAGACAACTGCTCCTGTAGTCAATGTTCAGGAGAAAATAAATCCAGCTGACCCCTTAAAAGTAGCTCAACAGGATGCTGTGGCTGCAGAACAGTTGGCAAAAATACAGACAACTATTGCAATAGAAGGATGTACTGATGAGGAGAACACGGACAGTGGAGGAGAGGGCATGTACAGAGAACGTGATGAATTTGTAGTGAAGATTGAAGATATAGAGACACTGAAGGTAATCCAAATGCTTGCTCTGAAAAAAAGAAAAGTCATGAAAAATCCTGCATGTGAGATTAGCCTCAATGAACTGCCAGAATGGGAGAGGCTGCTGAGGAGTTTTCTGTTTCTATTCTGATATTCCCTGACTGCTGCCAAGAGTCTTTAAAAAAGTCTTTCTAGAGCAGGTTATGAGTGTTTTGTACGTGTATGACCCATTTTATGCTATATTCATACCGAAGTAAATCTATGTGCTGGTAACCTCTATCGGAACTCGAAATTCCCTATTTTAATATTAAAAAGAATAATATTTTTGTTTGCTGTTCACTACACACATCCAAACCAGTTGTTTTTTTTTTTTTTAAAGACAGTAGTAGGCTTTCCAGTGTAAGGCGTAGAGGGAATGACTTTCGGGCTTCTGCAAAAGATCATAGAATTGCTTTTTTTTTGGGAGGGGTTCTGCTCACTATCCCAAAAAGAAATGGGTTTCTGCAAGCCACCATACAGCTCTTCAGATGATTTATGGGAATGCTTGTTGCTTTTGATTTTTTGTTTTGGTTTTATTCCTTCTCCATTTTAAATTTATCTGCATGTTTACCTTTCCTTTTGTTGCTATCATAGCCAGCAATATTGTTACCAATAATTTCTAATACTTCTGATTATTTGTCTACATTTTCATCCTCTTGAGCTTAAGTTTTAAATGAATTCTTGCAGCTTTGTCGCGTAAGATAAGTGTTAACAGTTTAAAGTATTCCCTTGTCACTTACAAAAAGAATTAAGTTTTCTTATTAGATTTTATTTTTTTTAGGTTTAAATTTTGTGGTATTTATCTCTTTAGTTTAGAGAGTCATGAAAAAGAAACCAATACAGGATTATATGTTTTCCAGACGTTTTTGCATTAGTAGTTCACATGTAGGATTTATAGCAAATCCTTACTAGAGCTAATAATTGCAAGGTTGGCTTTAATGTAGTTTATTTCTTAAACTATGTAAAGAAGAAAATCAACTTGAACAAATTTTTTTATTAATGGTTAAGATCAACTTAAAGCGTAAACTCTGGTTCATTAATTCATACTGAACTCTCTTTTTTTACGTTGGTGCAAGTGCCATGCTGTAGTGTTCCTGGGCTTCTGCTACAGAATCTTGAGCAAACTGCAAGCTTTTTGTTACTTGTTGTCATTCTTTTGGTTTTATTTAAAAAAAAAAATACATTTCATAAAGCAAAAGAATAAAAATATCAAAGAATGTTCTGTGCTCAGTTGCATGGTAGATGAGTTAAGCACAACTTCATCACTGTGAAAGTAAAATTTTTTTATATTTGATAATACTGTCGTTCACTTCATACTGTCTTGATATAAATGGCACGTAATGACTAAGGGTTTGGAATGCTGAATGACTTATTTTCGTTTTATCCCTAGATAACTTGCTCAAAAATATATATAATACACAAATAAGATTGTAGGAGAAAAATAAGTACTATTTTTAGCAAAGAACTCTGTTTTTACAGGTTGCTTTGCAAACAGGAAAAGAGCCTCCAGCTATTTGGAAAGTACAGAAGGCTTTATTGCAGAAGTTTGTTCCTGAAGTGCGAGATGGACAGAGAGAGTTTGCTGCTACTAACAGTGTGAGTCTTAAAAATTCCTTATGAAGCCTCATAGGAACTGTTTTCCTTAATGGAGGTCTAGGAAACAAAATAAAATATCAGTGATTCTGATGTACATTTTAGCAAGCATCCTTGGGGACGGAGGAGGGGGAAGAAGAGAGGAGCTGGATTTCTTGATTTCCTCCAGCTCTAAAATTATCACTAAAGATATTCCCAGGCAGAGTCCTGGCTTTCCAGCATGGATCGTTGATGTTATTCAGGCTGCATGAAGGATCAAGTTTTCACAACCAGAATAAAGTCAGTTGAAGTGGCTTTGGGAACCAACTGCCTTATGAAATGGGAAGAATACAGATAGGATACAACTTCAGCAGGCAGCCCTTTGCCAGACAGACAATCCTTTTGGGATGACATATGGGGAGTATTAAATAAAGAGGAAAAAATGAAGCCCAAAGTACCTCTTGCCTTCTTTTCTTACTTTAAATATTATGTGGAAATACATTGGAGAATTTATCTTAAATTGTAAATGCTGTACGATGGCTTATCCTTGTATGTAAACAAGTTGGTTTTGAACTGACAGGTTTTCTTTAGTACTTAAATTTTTACTTGTTAAACTGAATGATTTTACTTAACAAAAAATGCTGTGTATTTATTTTATATAGTATCTTGGGTATTTTGGGGATGCAAAAACAAAATACAAACGAGTGTATGTGAAGTTCATTGAAAATGCAAACAAAAAGGAATATGTGCGAGTATGTTCAAAAAAACCACGAAGCAAGCCTTTACAGACAGCAAGGTATTTTATTTCAATTTGTTTTTAATTTTGCCATATTCTTTTCGTATTAAGAACATGCCTATTTTAATAAATGTGTCTTACAACTCAAGATTATATTAATTCAGCTCTAAGTTGGAAATAGAACCGTGGATTTTGCTTTAAGAATTGAGATGTAAATTACTGCCATTATCAAGACTTCCTACCATGAATCTGTGGATTGTAATGATCCTTCATTTTGGAGATGCGAGGGCTCTGCATGCTCTTACTCTGTCATCTTCAGCCCTGTTACTCAATATAAGGATAGAAACCTACAGGTGTAAAGATTTAAAATATTTATGTGGTCTTTTCTTCTGTCTTGTGGACTTTTCAAATTAGCTTTGTTTTTCCAGATTGCTTTGATTCCCATCCTGTCACAGTATAACAGAATCATAGAATAACCAGGTTGGAAGAGACCCACTGGATCATCGAGTCCAACCCTTCCTATCAAACACTAACCCATGCTCCTTAGCACCTCGTCCACCCGTGCCTTAAGCACCTCCAGGGAAGGTGACTCAACCACCTCCTTGGGCAGCATGTTCCAGTGCCCAATGACCCTTTCTGTGAAAATTTTTTTCCTAATGTCCAGCCTAAATCTCCCCTGGCAGAGCTTGTGGCCGTTCCCTCTCATCCTGTCTCCTGTCACTTGGGAGAAGAGGCCATCACCATCACCCTCCTCTCTACAACCTCCTGTCAGGTAGTTATAGAGAGCAATGAGGTCTCCTCTCAGCCTCCTCTTCTCCAGGCTAAACACCCCCAGCTCTCTCAGCTGCTCCTCATAAAGCCTGTTCTCTTCTGCTTAGTCCCAGAAAGTTAGTTTAAAAACATAAGTTCACTGTTGAAGTTGGTTGTTGTAAGGATGTCTTTCCTTTGTATGTCCTTGCACACTGAGGGTACTTCACTTACTGCACCTATACTACTTTCCTCATTACACCTTGAAGAAACACATCACTTTGAGTCATCACGCATTGTTTATCCATGCGTTAAAATCAGTAATTCCAGTAGAATTGCTTTAAATCACCAGCCAGGATAGATAAAACCCAGACAAGTCTGTCACTCTGGAGAGCCCTGTAAAGAACACAGGGCAAACATAGTATGGTTTTGATTATTCTAGTAAATGTACTACCAGTCTTGCGAGATGTTATGACAGTAAGTGTCTCTCACACTGGTACTTTAGCTGTCTCTGTCACCTTCCTGCTGATGAGGTTTTCAATTCCAGTTGTTCATTTGCTAAGGGTTTTGCTGTTGTGTTTTGTGTTGAACTTTGATGGGGCTTTTGGAAAAATTGCAAATGCTTTAATACTTAGCTTATTTTATTTTCTCACAATGTCAGATGATATCTAAAGCTTTTTCTCTCTATGGCTTTTCAATAATAATTTAATGCAGATGTGTTTCTTTATCAGCCGTTAGTAAACAGCAGCGACAAAATTTACACTGCTCCTTATTCAAGAAATTACTGGGTTTTTAAGTCCAGTTTGATCTAAGAAAGCAGTGCCATCAGATAATAAATTTTATAAAATGATCATGATCTACTTAAAACTAGCCAGGATTTTGATGCTCTTGTTTTTCTTGGGCTGCAGAAGACTGTTCCAGAACCCGTTCCTCCAGTGCTCTGAAGCAATCCTGTCTTTTAGCCAAAACATGATCGTGATTAGCCTGTATCCATATGTTCTCCTCTCAGTAGTGTTTTTTGGCTTTTATTTCTGTCTCTCCCTGCTGTTTTACTGTGCAATGTATTTCTGGAGAGCAGTCAAATTCCACCTCTGTCTTTGTTTCACTAAACAGGAGTAGTCAAGGTCTTTCAATTACCTCATCTGAGCCAGGCTTTGTTTCTCTAGTCATCCTAATATCTGTTGTCTTCATTTATTTCAGTCCAAAAACTTCATCTTTGACAGGTGACGGGAATTATTCACAATATTCCAGAATATGCTACCAGTTTTTTTGACTGTACATTTCATTGCTTTCCCATTTGGACAAAAATTCTTGCCTAGCATTTCCCAGAATTGTTTTCTTCACCGTGTTCTCAAAACTGTTGAGTTTACTGGTCCTAAAGTGTATAACTTTGTATTTATGATATTATTTCCTCTCCACTTTCCTGTTAGGAGTGGTGGGAAGAGAAAGGAGAAAAGTCATCTAGTTTCTTATTCTAGTCGTCAAGATCCTGTGTTTTTACCCAGATGATATTCTCTTTTATCTCTCTATATAGAGACTATATCCCAAATTTACTTTGTCAGTGAATGTTGTTGATTTAATAGTATTTTTTCAAGTCTGATAATATTGAATTCTAATATTAGCTCCAATCTCCTGTAGTTCATAAATTCTATTAATATTGAGCAATTTAAACTTTCTGTGGCTGTTTATATAGTTATAAAATTGGAATGCTGTTTAATCATAGGATATTGGGAATAATTGTTAAGCATTATATGAAAAATGTAGAGGTGTATAGTGTGTATGACCTGATTCCTAGTTACATGTGACAATGAAATAAGTATCCATAATCTATGGGGAATGGTTTCTGATTAAATAAGACCATAGCTATTTTATTAGTGCCAAAATTTGTACAGTAATTATTTTCATAATGATAGTCTTCATGATATTGCAGGACTATTCATTGCAAACCTAGTAGTAGCAACAGCAAAGCCCCTGATCCGCCAACACCAAAACCAACAGCAACAAAAGTCTCTTCTGTGAAACCCAAAGCTAAACAGCCAAAGGTAAAGGCTGAACCACCACCAAAGAAAAGGAAAAAGTGGAAAGAAGAATTTTCATCTTCACAATCTGATTCCTCACCTGAGGCCCAGAGTGATGAGGATGGTGAGTGAGATATTGTTGTTAGCACGTAGGCCTATTCGAGCGTAACTGAAAATAGTATTCTCAAAATACGTTGCTCCATTTTGCCTGTTTTTTCTTACCAGCCACAGGAAAAAAAATTATTCTGACAGTGCCACGCAAAATTAGTTTCTTAAAACTTCTTGCTTGTTGTTTGTACGTGTGCAAATGTGTGTAGCTTAAGTCACCACGCATGTAGTGTAGCAATTGGATAAATACCTTTTTACTGCTTGCTTTCTAAGATGGGTACAAGTGCAGGAGAAGAAGCTGATTTGATTTTTTGAATACATCTTAAGAATCAGAGTCTTCTTTCATTCTCCTTTGCAACTCTGTATTGTGTCCAAAATAACTGTTCCTGCAGTGCCTGTCTGCATGCAGATGTGGGCAGAATTCAGATGATGTTTCTTCAAAACCCAAGGAGAAAAAGCAGTTGACTTTCTGGCTGCTTTATTGCTTGTCTAAATGCCAGCTGTTCCGTCGCAGCCTGCTGAGCAGATTTGCTGTTAAGACATTCTTGGAACATTGAGATACGAGGTTTGCAGCAGTTCCCCAGAACAGAAAGTATTTTTTGAAGTGTACTATGTTTATAAAGTACCTGTGGTAGCAGATAGATGCTGCATTTTATTTCCTGTATGTTTGACGTGAAGCTGTGTAGGACTCATGCTTTGTGTTGCTGCATTTCCAAAGCATATTGGCTTCAGTCATTTAACTATAGTTGACCTGGCGTTGGTATACTGGAATAGTCCCTCGGCTGAGGCAGCACCTTTAAGAGGACATTTTTTAAGCAAACTTACCCAAATAACCATTAATACGTACAACTGTCCATATTTAAAATTTGAAGTAACCTGGTAATGATAGTCACCCATCGAAATGTGGATTTCAGAGAAAGTTTAAAAACCTTGCTAGGTTAATTACTGCAAAATAGTAGTATCGTACATAGAGCCTATAAAAACATCCAGAATGTATACTGGTACTGATGACAACAGTATATGCATGTCTAAAAATGATGTCTAATGAAAAAAATGAAAGTTTCTTCTAAGTACAAATACACCTTATATTGTTTTTTATATGTGTTTGAGTTGGATGATTAGATTGACTTAGATGCTATGCAGGCTTCTAAGTGATACTAGTGCTTTTGAATGCTTTTCTGTTGGATGACTTCGAGGCTTGCGGTTTTAGGAGGTACTTGCATTGATCTGAAACCTGCACTTAGGGCACTTGGGACAATGAATAACTTCTGTCAAGCCTTTTCTCTAAACTTTAATCTACAATAACAGAAAAATGTTTAAATTCCCTAAAATAATATTATCTAAATGCTGATAGTTACTGTAGTTGTATGTATTTCTATAAAAACTCATTTTATTTGTACTGGATTTGGTATTTGTACCTGGTTGTGGCATGTAAGTAGTTTCAGTATTATTTCAGACTGTGTAGTTTTAATATCTTGGGACACCAGTAGGGGTCACTTGTGTTTTAAGAAACACTCAGTTTTGAAAAATGCACAAATGTTTGCAGCATATTGAAGGAAAAGTAACGTTATATTCCACTTAATTTTCAGAACTTGTACCTCCAGCCCCCCTTGTTGCTCGCTTTTTGAACACAAGAGCTATGAAAGAGACTTTTAAGAGCTACATGGAGTTGCTTGTTAGTATTGCTTTGGATCCAGACACAATGCAGGCCTTGGAAAAGAGCAATGGTACAGTATGTTTAAGATTTGTACATTCTTCCTAGACTGTAAGGCAAATGTGTAGGGTTTTTAATAAAAGAAAAACGCTCCTCATAACTTTTAGCTACATAACCACATCTGAGGAACTCTATGCAATTTACTTATATTTGTGTGTGTGGATATCTTTGCACTATCTCTGTGAATAATCAAAGAAATAATTTTGTCTGTCTTGCTATATTAGGCATGTGCCTAATATATGTCAGAACTGAGTTCTTTGTTCCTGCTTTTACTGTTTTCTCATATCTTAGCAAACATTCGTCTTCAAATTACAGTGATTTAGGTATGTGTTTTGTTATGAAAAAATACCCTTATTTCTTAAGGGTACTTGAGAAAGTAACCTTATAACTACAAGTAGTTCTGATTCTTGCTGCTATTAAAAGTTCCACATTTCAAAAGTCTGAAATGTTGAAATTTGATCAAAGACAATTGTATTCCACTTTTTCTTTGGGAAGAAAGCGTCTGGACTCATTTACCATAGCAGACCCCAGGATACAAATCAAAAAACATTCTGCTTCTCAATATTTGTCAAAAGACTCATGTATCTGAAGGTCTCAGAAGAGCAATCATTTAAACATTATTAGTTGCAGGCTGTTGTTTTGTACTGTATCCTGTTTGCCTGTTTTTAAAAAAACTCTTTTCCAGACAATCCTTTCCTGGTTTGTTATGGTTCTGTGTCAATGCACTCTAACTTTAAGGCTTCATACTCATGATGTCAGTAGTCCCACTAAATGCAAAGAAAGTGTCTTCATAAATAAAAGACACTATACTGAGCTGTAAATTTTCATTCATGGCCGTGTGCCTATGTTGAAATGTATATTGTGCAATTTACAGTGATTTGTCAGATAACTTCTGTTAGTAAGCACTTTCCTCAATTTCTTTTGTTATGAAGGTCATCTCTCGTAATACAGAGTAGCAAATGTCAAAAGCACATATTCATCTTCGTAACACTGCCAGTTGTATTTTACACAATAGGATTATCTAGGAAGTGATTTGAAATAGTCTCTAATATTTATTCTCTATTTTGTTCTATTTTAATTTTTCCTTTCATCAAAGAAGGAGCAGAATTGCAGACAGCAATTAGACTGCACAATATCCAGACCAGTTTAGCAGGCTGATCTACAGAAAGAGTTTTCTGGTTTGTTTGAAATTAGTTTATGTGCAAATTACATTATTTTTTTATTTCCAAACTATATGTTAATCAAGTATACATTGAATAGGCCTCTCATTAGTATGTGTCTCTTAATAATCATTTACTACTTTTTTTGTGTGTGTATGTCTTTTAGATGAGCTACTTTTGCCCCATATGAGAAAAATAGATGGTATGCTGAATGACAATAGGAAAAGGCTACTTTCCAAATTACGCTTGGATCATACTTTCAAGGTATTGTCTTTTAAATTCCAGGATTTTTAAGGTAATGTTATAGCTAAGTTGTTGAAGGTATACCATGCAGGTACAACTTAAAACCCAGAAGGCAAATTTTAACAGAAGCGAGTATAGGCTTGAAAAAGATGCTAAAAATTCAGTGCTTTGGAGAACATTAAGTGATGGAGGAGTTTATACTGCAAAGGTGAAGTCCTAGTTTCACTCCCTGTGCTTTCTGGTTAATTCTCAGCATGTCTTCTTTTAAGCTTTAAAGTACGCCAGAAGAAAATCTGTTTGCTGTCTTTCCAGAGCTTTTGGTTAAGTGACTGTATTGCCTAAAAATCCTGATGAACTTTAGTATGACATAGCTATGCTTGGAGCAGATGTCTGAAATACTTTGAAGGAGATAATGTGATCAGAGTAGTTTTAAACCAGGACAGAGGGACTCAAGAACAACTCGTTTGTGCACTCTTTCATGTATTTTCATCATGGAATATTAGGAAAAGTGTGGATAACAAGCCCATATTACAGCAGCTTTGACACAGTAATAAAAAACAGGTCTGGATGTGGACAGGAAAGAGAGCCAGCCATACCATCTCAGAAGAGAGAAGGTAAACAGGAGGATAATTACTATGATTTCCTACCATTCCCACCCACCCTTCAAGCAACAGTGCAGATTTCGAAAGTGCAGTAAACTATATTAAGATTATTTTCACTCATATATGAACTAGTTCTGAATGTCTATAATCAGATTGATTATTTTGTCTAAGTTTTGAGACAAACAACAGTAAAGCAGACCTGCCTACAAATGCCATCAGACCAAACTTGCTCTTCCACCTGTCTTTCGTCTGTCACCTTATGCTCACCATACAGCGACATGTGGGGAATTACTTGCTGCACTGGACTGCTGTGTGCTTATTTTTGAGAGCTAAGTGAGGAGGGAGATAACAGCAGACCCAATGGTTCTGCTTTTTCATCATGAAATCTTTAAAAGGGCTTTTTTTTTTCCCCCACAGCCCATTCCTGGTAAGTCTTGTGGGACTTGTGTTTTAGAGATGAGAACATCATCAGCCAGTGAAACAGCTTTAATTCACACAATTCTTGAAGTTTTTTAATGGTTTGTTAAGCTGTTTTCCCAACAGCTGTACAGTTTGTACCTGCTTGAAAAAAATTTCTTGTGACTTCCTCCTTGCAGTAGGAGGGCATGGAGAGGGCTGCGTACTTTCAAACCATATGCAGATCCCCAAGAGACCAGAGTGTGTATTAACCCTCCGGTTTTGTTTTTCTTTCATGATAAGAGTTTTGTGTGAAGTTATTTGTATAGCTGCTTCTTTTAGACCTGTCTATGCAGAGAAGATAGACCACATTAAGCATTAAGGTAGGATACGAATTTGTAGGATTCTGGTTACAGTCATAGAACAGAAAGTGAGAGGTAGCCAAGTTGAGGTTTTTTCTCCAGTTCAAAGAAAAAAAAAAAAAGCTAATATAATCGTCTGTAATACTAACATGTAATTACAACCACTTATAGTTCTAGTTCATAAGCAATATAATAGCTTTGCTGTGTGTTCATAGAAAAGCAGATTGTGTCATATCTCTGAAGTTGGCTTAAGCCTGTATTTTTATAGTATGATCTGCAAGAAGATAATTATGGATGTAAGGAAGGGAGCTGCTTGTAATATAAACTGAGATAAAAAGCCTTTTGTTTGCCTTCTGGTATGAAGGTGTCAACTAATGCCATCCTTGGGTCGATATCTCAGATAAAAATGAAGTGCCTGTTTGTCACTGTAAGTGTTTGTGTTGATTAGGAAAATGTGTTTGATATGGTAAGATTCAAGTTAATCTGGTGATTAATACAGGAAAGTCTACTTCTGTTCCAGCTTTGAAGAAGTGACTAGTTCAGATATTAGAGCTCAATGAGGCACTGAAGCAAACAATAACTGAAAAATATTATTATCATTCATTAGTATCGTTCAGTTTGAATATTTTTTTTATTCTGCATTGATAAGTATTCTGCATTGATAAGCATGGATTAATTTAATGATATTCCCCACTGGATACAGGCTATTGCGGTGGATAGAGAAACTGAATAATTTAAGCCTGTTGTAGTTGTTCCAGTTTGAAAGCATTGCAATGAATATTGTATATGGACAGGTTAGCTAGTTGAGGTTACTGCTACCACTATGCAGCTTTCTCTGTGCAGTAGCTTTTGGCTGTGAGGGTTTTTTTTAATAAGCGAAAAAATACCTGATGTATATAACGCACTAGGAATTTATAGGCAAGAGAGGTTGTTCAGTGTTAGTGTTGCTTGTTACAAGAAAATACAGAAATTTAGTGAACTTAATATTTTAACTCAGTAGTTCAAATTAGATCCTTAAGCTGCAGCATTGATAAATTTTCCTGTATGCCTGATTTTCCCCCTTATGCTGGAGTATAATACAAAGATACATATCTTCATTTAGCTCAAAATGTTTTTATCAGGACCAGAAGATACAGGATAGCAGAACTACTTGAAAACTGCTGTGAACATAATGCTATATTTCTACAATAAAGTTGTATTCAAATTTATTCCTGCAAATAATGTGGAACTGAGGCTGGTAGAAATGCAGTTAATTCCTGTGAGTTAATATGTCTTAAAAACCTGTGCTATTTTGAACCAGCCACGTACCTCACTGTGTGTAAGCTTTCCTACCTTACAGATATGATAAAATGCAATTGCTTCGTATTTTGCAAAAGCTGAGACAAAACCTATGGAGAAATTTAGCATCCAAGCTCTGCTATAATGCAATTGGCCTGACTATGCCTTAAGTACTTGGGCATCTCCAGGTAACTTGGTGTTAGAATCTTGGGTAGGAATGGAATGGTCAGTATTTTATAAGGTAAAAATTGCCTAGTGGAGCCTTTTTTTTTCTCTTTTAAATGAAAGAATCCTAGATGATATCTGAGATACATTAAAAGGATCTTCTCATCTTAAAAATTATAGTAGTCAAGAACAGGTGGTCATGCTGTTCAAACTGTGTATTGCTACTTGATCTGTTAAAGACCCGATAAGGTCTTTGTGGAAGAATAAAATATTTTATAATAGTCTGCCTCTAAACTTAGAAAGGAAAATGGACAACTTATCAGCAGTCTGGGTGTCTGGCCATCTTTGAATTTTTCATAAGCCTTTTTCTTTATATGCTTTTTTAAAAGAATGCTTTGGAAAACTTTCCTGAACTGACAGTGATCACTCGGGATTCTAAGACAAAAAGTGGGGGAGCGTCTGTGTCTAAGATCAAAATGAACGGTAAAGCTTACAACAAGAAAACACTGAGGGCTTCTAAATCGGCTGCTAAATCAGCACAGGTGAGTTTTCAGAGGGTTTATTGCTGCCACCATCTGACTTCTGATACAATAACCACGTTTATATAAAATACTGCTTTATGTATTAGCTTTTTTTGGTAAGTTTATCAAATTATAAAATCTTTGTTTAGTGAAGTGCTTTTTCTGTAACAAGAGAATGTTTAAAAAAACCCCAAACATTTAAAGCAGAATATCAAACCATTGTTTTAACTCATTTGTGAAACAGAGTTATATACCAGTAGGGAAATAAAGTAAATTTCATAATTATTCTCCTTTTTTAAAGTTCTGCGTTTAGACCCAAATGCTCTAATACTGTATGTTTATACAAGGAGTCTTCTGTAGCAACTATTCAAGATGCAGGAAGATGTAGTAGTGGTACGTCAAACAGTAGAGCCCTGTTAGAGCCCCTTTAGCTTCTGTCACCACCAGAACAAGGACTGAACTTCAGACCCTGTTTCTGCCTGTAAATATACCTCACACTTGTATTTCTTGCTAAAGTAATGTAAGTGTTTGGTAAGTATAGGTCAGTTCTTCCAAAGCACAAACTATGCTTTTTTGCCATGAATACCCATCAGTCTAGTAGAACAGTAGTTAAGCTTTGGTAGTTCTTGCAGGAGTTCCTGAGGAGAGGGGATGTTTTGTCCCTTTAGGACTTGCAGTGCATTCAGGAGGATTGAAAGCGCTCTCAAACCTAGTTTTGATAAAGTAGCATGGTAGGCAAAGTGGAGATAATCACAATGTAATATAAATTACACCGTACCAAAAGCAATTATTAGAGTGAAGTACTCAATTTTTGTATTGTTAAAAACAAATGTGTTTCCAGAAGAAAATGTCTGTTGTATCTCTGACTTGGAAAATAATAAGAATTTATCTAAAATAACTGTTCTTTTTGCAGGAGTTTACGGTAGATCCGGAAAAAATACAGTTGTATTCTTTGTATCACTCACTCCATCATTACAAATACCACATATATCTAACATGTAAAGAAGAGGTAAGTATTGTTCACTTTGAGGTATTTATTCATTGAGGGAATAGAATTCAACTAAAGGGGCTGTTCTCCTTCTTGGTAAATACGTATGGATTATGGCCTCTTATTTTAATTAATTCGTATGGCAAACAGAAGGGTATGCTGAGCACATCAATTGCCCTTAATGGGCACAGCTGCCTGGAGTATTCTGAAATGAAGCTTAGGAGTTTTGTATGAAATTCATTTCCCTCAGGATAGGTAAGCACTGTTATCAAAAATAAACCAAAAAAAAATTTATCAGTATGTGTAACTGTTCAGATCTAAGAGCTGCTTATTGCCTTTAAATGCCCACTCTTTTATTTTCTCTGTATAACATTGGTGGAAATATTCCAGCTAACAGAAATATGAGAATTGAGCTCTGGCTCAGTGAAGAAATGCATTTTCAAGGACATTTTTCCTTGCTTTTGAAGCGAGATTGTATTTAACTGCAGAATAACGTAAAGACAAAAATTCTAAGATGCTTGCAGCCTAACGTGTACATGTGTACACATCTCTTTCTCTGCCCCCTTTCTCTTTTTCTAAATAGATTTCTTCTGTGCAGAAGAAGAGTGCAGATCTAGGACAGGAAGAGATTGTGCAGCTGTGCATGAAAAATATAAAATGGGTGGAAGATCTTTTCGAAAAGTTTGGTGAACTTTTGAATCGAGTCCAGCAGAAATGCTCATAACAAAAATGTGTCCCAGATCTCACATTTTTCTACGGCACTAACCTGATGGAACAGAAAGCTCAGAGAGGCTCTCATTTCTTTTACAATGCCAAACAGCGTTCTTGTTCATAGCCATTTTTATTTCTCTTCATGGAACTTTGTGCCTTGGCTCTTGCTGAGGAAAAGTGATGCTGCCAAGGAAATTGGTCCTTTAGGAATTGAACTAAACGTAAACCTAACCACATTTTTAACCTGAGGAATTATTTTCTATTTTGTAAACTATTGGGTAACTTAGTTTTATTTTCAGAAATGTTTTTGACAAGTGAGAAAGCATGCACTACATATACGTTTTTCTTTATTGCTATGAAAATATAACAACACTTAAAATACTACAGATTTTTCCATCCCTGACTAAGCAGCAGAAAACTCAGTGTTGGGGTGACCTAATTTTTACATGTCTGGCCACCAAATTTAGAGTTTTTTTACATTTTGTGAACAGAGCTGGAGTGACATCAGTTTCTGCATATGTATGTTGCCATCATAAAATCCAGAAATGTCATTATGCTTTATGGACTCCTTTTACTATTGTCATGTTCAGGAAACTGAACATGGAGTTGGTGCAATCCTATGACTGCTTTTTGTGTCAAATTATATTGTAATGAAAGACAATGACCTTAACTATTTTCCCTGTTTTGAAGAAAAAAAAAATATTTTCCTTTATACTGTGTTGTTTTTTTTCTTTTGGAAAAAAAATTCAATTGTACATTTTATCTCACTAATAGTTGTATTTTTCACAGAGAAAATATTGTGGTTAAAATTGTTTCATGTATCTTTGTAATACACTTTCCATTGTTTTCGGTAAATCCTATTCATTTATATGTTGATTTCATATTGTAAACTATATATCTCAAGGTAACCCTTTTGTTTATACAGTTTGCTTCAGTGTTAACCAGAATAATGCATACTAGACTAGTTTTGCTTTAAGTGTAGTTGTGTTAGACACTGCAATTATTTTCTGATACGTGAAAATAAATTTCTTACTAAACTAGCACTTGATTAACTGAGAGTTTAAATGAAGAGCTACTACCCTTTATCTTCATCAACAAAGATTGATGATTGAATAGACTATATGCAGTGTTAAACACAGCTTACATAATTGTTTGTAGAGCTGGCAGTTGCAGAGTTGTTCTCTTTTTGGTGCCTTTCAAGCCTTCAGACATCTTTGTAGCTTCCCCCCCCCCCCTCCAGTTTGTTAACAGTTAGTAGTGCCACTAGTCACACGCAGACAATGAATGTAATGGGCTCTAAGGAGGAGAACATTTTCTTAACATTTGCCAACAGAATGCCTTACTGAGTCATTCAGAATAGATATATGCTCTACTGGCATCCACAAAAATAGTCACGTTGGTCTTTTTGCAGATAATGTAGAAAAAAAATTCATTCCTTTATCCTTTGACTGCCACTTTGTGCCTTAATTTCAGCCAAGAAAGCAGGGTTCACCATTCATTGGCCAAATGAAATAATGTTCATTGCCATGTCACCTTTTTTCCCCTGATATCTGTTTTGATCCTGTTTAGTTGTTAAATATCCATTAGACCTTAGAACTGTAAAGAGTTTAATGGATAGATGTGAAAATGAAATTACTTGATCTTGAGTAATCACGTAGAGGTTTGAATATTAAAGTATGTACAGAATTTAGCTGATTAGTTTTAGAACCTTGTAGGATGTTTACCATATTTCCAAAGTTTTTCATCTTTTAAAAGCAATAATTCTCCTTTACAATTTGTATGCAGACTACAGTGAACAGAAATGCGTGTATATGTGCCCTTGACTTTTTTTAAAGCCCCTTTGTAGGGTCACTATCGTGTTAATAGATGCGTTGTGCTACTGCTGTGTCTACTATAATCAAGGAGAGCAGGATGGGTTTGAGTTTAGGAAGAACAGGCAGATTCATGGAGTGGTCATGAAGCAATTCATTTTCACGGTGACAAGAGTAGCCACAGGCTTGAAGAGTTGCTATTGTTTCAGTCGTACTGTGTTGCATCTGATAGGAGGTAGAGTTGATATGGGGCAACCAGACAGCAAAGTTACCAACATCAGTAGCAATCAGCTAAAATTATTTTAATGTAAATATGCACACTGGAGATATAGTAGAAATGTGCCTGGTATAGTCTTTAATCGATAGTGGGGGTTCCCAAATTTCCTTAGTGCGTTCCCTTACTGGTGGGGTTGTTGGCACTGTGTGTGGATTCCTGAGAGGTATTTGCTTGCCTAGACAGAGTTCTGTTGTCACAGTCTGGGAATTCCTAATCTGTATCTTTAAATATTATTAGGCTACAGACTGAAGGAACAATAAAGTTGGCTCCTTGATGATACAGTAAAGAACTCGTCAGACTGTCTCTCGCATCCCTTCCTAAAATGACTACAAAGCACCTAATTGAAAGAGGTATCTGTGCTTTCTGAATGAGTTCTAGACTGCTACTGTATACTTACTCTAGAGTTTTGAATCTAGAAGTAGCTTTGGGAAGCTACTTGTTTGAATCCAAGTCCTTAGAAGCTGAAAAAAAGAAATGAGAGGCTTTTGGAGTAGCTTCTCCATATTTTAAAAGAAGGTAATTTTAGCAACAACCATATAAAAAAAATGCAAACAACACAAAACCGGCCAGGATGCTCTGCACTGCCATAGAATGTGACCTGGCGGTTTTTTTGGCTGTTTTATTTCCAAGGCAAATTAAACAAGCACCATGCCCGTAGAAGACAAGACAATCTTGTCTTGAAAAAGAGTAACTACCCCAGAATATTAAGGATTATTGTAATGGAGCTTCTGTCTTTTTGTCTTGGGCTGCAAAAAATGGTGGCTGGATTATTAATTTACCAGATGAGAAGTAGTAAAAACTTGGAACTCTCAAGTGTGTTGAAGGATCATAAATCAAAATAAAGCTATGTTAGTGGGATTGAAGAGAGTGTTTTTTTTTTTTAACTGAAGCAAACTTAGAAAAAAGTCAATTACAGATTACTTTTTTTTTGCACAAATACTTTGCTTTGTTTTGTTGCATTTTAGGTGCATTGATTCTGCACCACACCTCAGTCTTTTGGGTTTTTTTTCTTGAAGTAGGTGAGGTCTTCATCCCTTAATATCTGACAGTGGGAATTGAGCACTCATTTGACTGCAAGAGAAGATGCACGAGGAAGGAATGAAGCCCTCCTTAGACTCTGAATTAGAAAAATAAAAATGAAACTAATTGCATGGTGAATTATTTGGGTTTTAATTCCACTATTTTTTCGTTTAGTATGGCATCCCCGTTTACAATGGATTTGTTTTTATTGAAATACAGTATTTCTCTTAAAGGCAGATTTTCTTCAAGATGCTACTTCCAAAGTTTTGCTAGCAAAAAATCAGAGACAAAATTGGATTGAAAAACTTTTTCTGAAAACGGCTGAGGACTTAAGGGTCTTTGAAGTTCTGTGACATGTATTGTATTCATATATTGTCGAAGTGAAATACTACTTTTTAAAAAGTGAAATCTTACAGGCTGTCTTCCAAGTAAATGATTTCCATAGGAAAATATATTTTAAATATTATTTAAATATTTACTACTATTTAAGACAGAAAAGCTAAAATTATGGTCACAAAATGTCAGCGTGTCATCAATCATTTCTTGTCTCATTGCCAACACTTGACTTTTGGTTTCTCTTACCCTGTTACATACCAGTGCATTACATGATGCACGTTCTGCCATATCTGATTGTTTAAGCTAATAATAATGACATGTCATTGTTAACGAATGCATGTTTTTCTGCGTATCTCCTTTACATATGGCAAAAATGAAGCTAGGGCTAATTAAGAGATACTTCATGCGGTCTTAGTCCGGATTTTCAGGTGGTCCGTAATACAATGTATGGAAATGTGAAGAAGGACAGTTTTGTACCATTCATGATGTTATTAACTAAATCCATTAAAGTGAAAACACTTTTTAAAAAAAACTTATAATGCTTAGTCATTTATTATTCATATATCAAGTCTGGAAAAGTTAGATTGTTGGAAAAGAATTGGCAGTTCAGGCTGCATTTTCTGACCTCAATATAAAGAAATACTATTCTAGGGTTGTTTTTTTCTTCCGCATTAGATTACGTGGATCAAGCATGTCTGGTTTATCTGTTTGGTTTTGGGGTTTTTTGCTTTGGGTTTTTTTTACATTCAGGGGTCCTAAATGGTGAATTTCTTTCCACAATATATCTGCCAGGTCTTAAACTGATCTAATAAGTAAGGAATCAGACAATTGGGGTAAGAGAAAAGCTACTGCTGTGGTTCGGGTGGTTTTTAGCTATACTGTTTTTTTTTTCTCCTCTTTGTTGCTAGAATATCATCTCTGTGTACCCACAGGGAAAAAAGAATTCTCTAGAGGGTGTTAGTTGGGTTCTTTTATTTTTCAATTACAATTACTTATTAATCTTATGAATATTTTTCCACTTACAGAGAAGGCTGAAGTCCCATGATTTGGATATTGACTGCAAGATACAGGGTGTGCTTTTTCTGAGCCACTTGCTTACAGAAAAAGGTGAATCTGAAGGGTTGCAATGTATTTTTAATGATCCTGTGTGTAAAAACCAGTTCCCATACTAAGATGAGTATAAAATGGGATGTTTGCCCATTAAGTTGAATGGTTTTTCCCCAAACAACACTTTGAAGTAGGAAGGCACAGAGAATGTCCCATTGTTGTGTGGAGGTTGAGGCTTTTGATACTGTGTTCCAGATATAGGTTATAATTTATGAAAAAAAAAAAAAGCAAGAAGCTGAGTTTATGCAGCTTTGTGAAGGATAACAGCAGCTCCTACTTCCAGCAATTTGTTGGTAAGTGTCTTGGCCAATCAAAATAACTTGTTATGCATTAGGTATCTGCATCTCCTGTAGAAATCCTAACAAATCCTGCTTTCATTTCTAGAAACTGAAGAACAGAAAACTGTCTTAAAATTCTTTTAAACCAATCTATTGTAGGAATGCAGCAATAGATACAGAGAATGATTTGTTTGTAAAGAAAAAAAATTAAAGGTGAGTTGGGGAAAACAACAAACAATTTAAAAGTTCCACAGGACTGGGGTGGGGGGTGATGTTTAGTTTTCATGGGTTTTCTTGGGTATTCTTTACCTGACACAAAAGGATCAAGGGATTTAACAGCAGCAGTAGAGCCCATGAGCAGGACTGAAGGAGCAGTTAAGGCCTTACAGGCAAACAAGCCTCAGAATAAAGTAGGAGGGCTCATCTGTATGTGACGGTTCATGTAGCAAGAATCTAAGGGAGAGGAGAGGTGGGAAGTTGGAAGAAACATGTGGGTCAGATGTGGGAGGAAATTTAGAGGGAAGAAGAGTTTAGAATAAGTGAGGCCAGGGGACTTTTTGGAGTGGAGCTAATTGAAGAGCAGAGAGTGTAGGAGTTGGAAGCTGTCCTAGTTAGAAATGGCTTCAATTAGGCATGCTGCAATGTTCGTACTGATGGAAAAGCAAATGACAAGCCAGCAATGTGATCTGGTGGCAGGTGGACATCCCAGCAGAGGGTCCCACCAGAGGGCTATTGGCATTTTGCCATATACACTCCATAAGATTAGTTCAATCTAGTCCGCAGTCTGCCTTTATTTTGCTGCAGAGAAGGCTTTTCTTCAGTTTTGAAAATATGGATGCTAGTATATCTGCATACAAGCAGTGTATTGCCTTGTATTAAAGTCCATTCAAGAGTGTGTATTGATGGAACGTCATTCCTGCTCAAGTTTTCCTGTATTGTCAGTGTCCCAAGATGTAAGAGGAGAGCAAGACCTCTTTTAAGGAGTATTTGTATTGCAGTCACCTGAGACTTTTGCAAATGCAGCTATATCATCGATGTCCATGCGAAGGGTTTAAAAAAAAAAACTCTTTAAGTTTGTACTGTGTCATAGCATGAATGTATTTCTCTCTGTGAGTTTTTGAATTATGATCATTCGAAATAAAAAAAGCTATAGCCCTGTGCAAACTGGGACTTTGATGTAGCTACGGGAATTTATTTTGAAATAAGTGGCTAATATTTAAATCAGTCTGCTTGGTATAGATGGGTGTGTACATGGTAAGCATACAGTGAAATAGCAATTAGAAGAGTTATTCAAGTAAGTACACAATAGTGAGAACAGGAGTAATATGAAAATGTGTGAGTAGTGATGCTAGTGGTAAACTAAACTGTAAAATTTCCATCTAGAATGCAGTTAGCATATTAACTTTAATACTGTAACTGAGTCCTCATGGAACATACAGAGCAGTTAATTATATAGTTTGTGTAACAGCTTCAAAATCAAAGCATTTAACTTTTTCTAGATAAACTGGGATGTTTACACACATGAAAGAATTGTGTGTCTGATCCTGTGTACATGATAAAGATTATAGATGGTAGCAGCCACTCTTTGCTCCTTATTCTTTTTTCACAGGTGTTTTTGGTTCAAAATATGATTAAACTAAGTTCCTCTTTATTCTATGCATGTTATTTGAAATCTTAAACTGTATCATGGAGAGTACAGGCTGTAGCCTTCTGCAACTTCCCAGGGCTTGTGATAGCAAGGCCTTTTAAGTAAAATAATGTTTGACATCATCCTCTCCTTTCTAACTGTCGTGGCTGCTAATGTGATTTGTTTGTGCATGATTTATGTATCACGTTTTTGCTGCGACAACAGAAGGTAAATTACGTGATAGTTGAGTAAAAACTGAAGCATCAATGTGGTTAGGTCAAATTGGTAACTCATTCAAAGCTCAGGGAGGATGACAGTTTAGATCTGTTCTCCAAGTAAAGCAGTTCTGCTGGTTTCTGAAACTACCCGGATTTTTGTTGTTGGTCAGCATGTTGAAATTGTTATTCTTGCAGCTTTGGCAACTGAAGAGAGTAAGAATGGTTTTTATTTGCTTCAGTACAAGGTCCAGTAACTTTGTTTGAACAGCCAGAAAGGCCGTTTGACCACAGGCAATGGACTTTGTTCTGTGAGAATCCAAGTGTTGCAATTCCACAGCCAAGTGAAAGAAAGGTAAGGGGCAGTGTTTGGCCAGGGCTTGTTACTTTCCTTTTGATGTGAGCTCTACTCTTTCTCTTAGAGTTTTAGAAGTGTAGCAAGACTCTCTGCAGGGTGCTTCCAGGGCCATTTTCCCATTCCTAAACTGTGGCCTGGCAAAACATGGCATAATTGAGTTTGGTGGCCCCGGGATGTTGTACAGTAATACAAAAGGTGAATTACAGATTGTAGTGTACATCAACAATAAGCCTGATGCTCTGCTCTAGAACACAAGCCTTGCAGTCAGTGTGAATACAGTTGGTATGCAGGTGTTTTCTAAATAAGTCAAAAAGCATAACGTTTGCCAAAATCAAAATGGTTAGTAGTAGATGGGCACGGTTGGACTTGATCTCAAAGGTCTTTTCCAACCCAAGGAGTCTATGATTCTATGACATCACTGCTTATTCAGCTGGACCTCCACAGGCTCTCCACAATCATATAAACTGATGAGAGCTGCTCCCCTAATTCTTTCTTAATTTGCCTAAAGCCACTTTTGGCAGTAACATAAATTAGTGAATCTGGGGTTTTGTTACAATGTACAGGAGTTAATAGTCAGCCACTGCAGCTCACCTGAGAAATGGCAACTCTTAAGGTTAGATGGTAACTTATAAGGTTTCAGTTATTTGTGTTTGGTTGTACTTGCTTGTTCTGGTTGAACAGGTTTCTGCTGTGTAGATGATAAGGAGTCTTTTCTGCTCTTTGAGGAGTCTTCCTCCAGAATTGCTAGGACTATGCAATCCTGCACATATTTAAGTATGAGGAAAAGTTGAAAAATCCATTTAAGACAAAATTCCTTTGTATTTATTAAGTCCGAGGAGCAGAGTTTTGTCCCTGTGTTTTGGTGACATCAGTAGCAGTCTCTGCCCCCTATACTCTCCTCACAGCAAGCCGTCTCAAGTAATTATGGGTCCAACTTGCTACTTTTTTAGCTCCTGCGTGTGGATCGGTACTTGGAGTGCTGCGAGTTCCACTGGAGGTCAGTGTGCACCAGCACAGACTCAGTGTGTGCCTCCCTGCCCTTCATTTGCCATTGCCCTGCTTGACTTGGTCCTGCAGTCACATTGCTTTTCCAGCCCAGGAATGGAAAGATTGTGCCCCTCAACAACGCACCCTTTGTCGATTCAAACAGTCAAGTCATCCAGAAGCGTCTGTCCTGGGAACTTGTTTATTGTTCCACTTTCTTTAAAAATGCAAGGGTGGAATCCTTACAGATATCACATCAGTATAAAATACTGAAGTTTGTGCTTTGGGAGTAAATTAAACCCTTGTCTAGGCAGGAGTGTGCCTGCAAGTAGCTGCTCCATGGCAGGGCAGGTGTGGTTGGCACCATGGGTTGTATGTTATAGGATGGATGGCATTGCTGTGTCCTACACAACCTACTACTAGGTGGGTTTTTTAATTCAAATGTATGTAGGAAGCTGGGACTAAGCTGAGTGACTTTGTGCACAACATGCTCTGCATCATAAAGGAGAGTTTCAGTCATCTCTGACCCTTTGAGTTAGCACCAAGCAAATTTCTTGTGCTCTTCGTAGCAGAACATCTTACGTAGTAGTAAGATTGATTCACCATGGGAGTTCTTTCAGCTTCCTTTATATCTGTCTAGCATATCAAATAACCTTTTGCAATCCAATATTGTATGAATAGCTGTTGATTTTATTAAATTCGAGAGTAGTAAAGGTGGAAGGAAAAGTTTTCTGATTTTTACCAGACGGTTCCGCTATTAAAAAAAAGTACTGGGCTCTATATCTCTGTGCCATGAAACAGGACTTTCTAATGTTATGAAAACTGTGAATAGTAATTTCTGTAACTAATGATGTTGATTTTTCCTTTGTCTTTCTGTGACAGTGAACCATATGTCAAAATTTCATTTGTCTCATTTGTGAATGGAGTGGAGCAACATTTTAAGAGTTACTGTTTAAAACATTCTCCTTTCATCAACCAGCACTGCATTGAATACAGGCATTGTTGATATGTAAGTGGGGAAAAAAACAAAAGAGTAACTGTTCTAAATAACTGGAATATTTTTCTGAATTTTTATGGTAATTATTAATTGCTATACTTGCTCAGAAACAGCCGTAAAGATAGAGTTCAGCAGATCCTTGCGATTATGGCAATAAAATTGTGCTTCTATATAAATTTAAGCTGTTGACATACATATAATCTTCAAAGGTTATGTTGTTATGGGAAGACATTATGAAATCTAAAAAAGTTTGGTATAATAGAGCTTCTGTAGTCTTATTATGAGATGTAAGATTAGCATTTGAAATGCAGAGTCTATGTTAATCCTTCAGAAAAATGGAATGTAAATTCTTTGGAAAATAAGAAATCAGATAGTATTTGCTGCAAGAACGCTTCTATTTCATAGTCAATTTTCAGTGACAAATCAATTTTTTTCCTATTTTTTGGCACTTAAAATGTGAGTAATGATTGGGATATTGATCATTTCTTGGTTGCATAAGATTTTATTCTCCAAGTTTAGGGTCCTTGCAGTTTTTCTAAAAAGTTTTAAATTGAGACAGCTTCTTTCTTTCCTTTCTTTCAAGGATAAATAGTGTTTCCCAATAGCTTCAACAAGCATTGATTGTCATAGATTAAACAGCAGGATCCTATATTTTCTATTCAAATGCTTTCATCTTTTCTAGGCAATGCATCCTCTAACTTTTCAATAATGATATTGAAAGTCTTAATCATACAGTTACTTTTTTTATTTTATGAGGTCTTGTATTCAATTATATCCCCTTAATTTGTGCCCAGAATACCTGGAAGTTACAGGCAAACTTCCAAGTTCACTATGGAAAAAGCTAGAAAACACTTTACATAAAGTTACTCATCAGTTTCTCACTTAGTGATGATACAAGGTTCCACTTTGTCTTCTTTCTCCCCATAATCAGAGAGGACCTGAATGTGGGAGACAGCCTACATTATCCTTTATCATAGTCTTTATCCTCGAGCAAACACTTAATTGGTGTAAGTTAATCAGATCCTGAGCAGTAGACATGCCTGAAATTGTGGCTGTTTAATTTCTTTGCTGTGTGCTTCTAATTAAATCCTGCAATGCTTACATCAAACTCACAGAAATTCTTGAGAGTTTAAGTCTGTAAATTCTTCAGAACTTCATTTGTGAGTGATTGTCTGCATCACTTTATTTTTCTAAAGGTGTCGAAATAAATTATTTTTTAAAATGAACTCCAGCATTTACTGATTTTCAGTTAATATATTTTGGCAACATATCAGAAAAGTCTAGCATCAAACTGTAACAAAGTAGGGAATAATAAAATAATGTATCATGGAAATACCCATGCATTGTATATTTTTTTTATTAGATTCTTAAAGGCAACTCTCAAACCAGACACCTGTGAGTCAGAGCTGCTTTTTTTTTTAACATCTTCCCCTCTTTTCCCCAAGAAAGAAATGTTTGCCACCTATTGAAAAACCCCATGAACTTTCATTTCCAAAGGCTAGCATTCTCCTACAGTTTGAATAGATTCCTTTTTTTTTCCTCTGAGCTTAAGCCAAAGACTTAAGACTTGTTTATCTGAAAAACTCAACAGAACCTCCCCTCTTGGAACTCCATTGTTAAATACTTTATTGCTCTGTCAATGAAACGTGGAGAAATGCTTGTTCACCGTAAGTTTCAGGCATCTAGTTCCCTGTGCCGCCGCTTTTTCACAACTTAAAACGAAGTCCATTGTTTGTTCATTTGTATACGATAAATACACAGTGCCCTACCTCTAAGTGTGACAAATAAGGAGAAAAGAAGACTAACTTGAGCATCAGAGATAGTGCAGATCCTGCACTTTACACCTGCATGCATGGAACTTCTTTGTAGAACAGGCTGGAGTTTCAGGGGGGATTTTGTTTTGCCATCAACAATTCAATAATCTGAGGACCCAAAATGAATTTTTCTGTCACTTGTATCTATATTGATTTGGTCTTCATTGTGCATTATATACTTTTGGGTTTGGAGGTCAATTTGCCTCTGTGTCTGCTCTGATTGAAATCAGCCCAAGAATGTGATTGGAATTTATGTTGTTCTAATACACAGAGAATCATCCAAATACTCCCTACTTTGCACAAAATGATGTTTGATCTCTTGGCTGTTTCCCGCAGACAGCAGAAAAACCTTTTATTACTCTGAAAGTGGATTTATTTTTTCATGTCAATAAAAAATGTCTCCTGCCATAATAAACAGCTCATGAAAGATATCAGAGTGAAATTTCAGCCATATGTGTTGAAGCCATATGTCCTGGTATCAAGCAAGAACACTGTGTTATTGTTCACCCATTATGTTGTATGAGGCTTATTCTTTGGTTAACTTAACAAAATAGAGCTGACCAGTTTGGGTTTTTTTAAAATTACATTGTAAATACAGCATTCTGTGGTGTGACAACAATGTGCACTCACAGCCCAGTAAGCCAACCATGCCCTGGGCTGCATCAAAAGAAATGTGGCCAGCAGGGGAGGGGATTCTGCCCCTGTACCCTGCTCTCATGAGACCTCGCCTGGTTTGGTGCTCGAGTCCTTAGCAGAAGAAGGATGTGGATCTGTTAGAGTGAGCCCAGAGGAGGCCACAAAAAGATGATCAGCGGACGGGAGCACCTCCTCTATGAGGACAGGCTCAGAGGCTTGTATAGCCTAGAGAAGGCAAGGCTCCAGGGAGACCCTATAAAAGCTTTCCAGTGCTTAAAGGAGTTACGGGACAGCTGGGGAGAGGCTCTTGATCAGGCTGTGCAGGGATAGGACAAGGAGAAGTGCTTTTGAGATGAAAGAGGGGAGGTTTAGATTAGATAGTAGGAAGAAATGTTTTCCTGTGAGGGTGATGAGGCACTGGAACAAGTTGTTCAGAGGCGTAGTGGCTGCCCCATCACTGGAGGGTGTTTAAGGCCAGGTTTGATGAGTGTTTGAGCAGCCTGATCCGGTGGGAGGTGTCCCTGCCCATCGTAGCGGGGCTAGAACTAGATGGTCTTCAAGGTCCCTTCCAACCCAAACCATGAATGCAGAGTAGCAGCTGTGTTGCTGTAGGAAGCATTATGTTTTTTATAACTCTGGTGTCTGGGTGCAGACAATGCCATTACCCAGGTGAGAACTGCAGGTCATCTCACACCAGAACCAGAGTGCTGGCTCATGTGATACTGAAAATGCTGGCTAATAAACTAAGACTAATTTTTGAGTTTTAGAAAGCAAGCATCTTTTAATCAGCCCTGGTCAAGACAAGGGAGTGATCTCCATCAATCATGTGCAGTGAGACGAGGGCTGGAATGTATTTCCCACTTACACACACAGGGGTAAATTCTCCCAGAAATCTTATTCTATTATTTTCCAAGGTCTAATTCTAATGTTGTTATGAATTTCACAGCAGTCAAAACTCTTGCTAATTTGGAGCTTTGGAGCCAGCTCTCTGCCTGACCTTGAATTTGAGATAGAGAAATACAGCAAACAGACTGTGTTCAGTTCTGGGCCCCTCACCACAAGAGGGATGTTGAGGCTCTGGAGCGAGTCCAGAGAAGAGCAACGAAGCTGGTGAAGGGGCTGAAGAACAGGCCTTATGAGGAGCGGCTGAGAGAGCTGGGGTTGTTCAGCCTGGAGAAGAGGAGACTGAGGGGAGACCTCATTGCTCTCTACAACTACCTGAAAGGAGGTTGTGGAGAGGAGGGTGCTGGCCTCCTCTCCCAAGTGGCAGGGGACAGGACGAGAGGGAATGGCCTCAAGCTCCACCAGGGGAGATTTAGGCTGGACATTAGGGAAAAATTTTCACAGAAAGGGTCATTGGGCACTGGAACAGGCTGCCCAGGGAGGTGGTTGATTCACTTTCCCTGGAGGTGCTTAAGGGACGGGTGGACGAGGTGCTGAGGGGCATGGTTTAGCGACTGATGGGAATGGTTGGACTCGATGAGCTCGTCGATCTTTTCCAACCTGGTGATTCTACGAAACGAACTCGTCTGGGTCTGCCGGGCTGGGCCGAGCCCCCTGACCCTGCCCAACGGGGGTGGGCGTGGTCACGGGGCCCGCTGGCCAATGAGAAAGGCCTACTGAGAGTGGGCGTGGTCACGGCGGGCGACGGCCAATGGGGGAGCGCGCTGCCGCGCGGCCCCGCCCCCGGCGGGCTCCTCTCCCCGCGGCGCGGCAGGAGCCGTCAGAGCGTGCCGGCGGGGATGGCGACGGTGCGGGAGAAGGCGGCGGCTTTGAGCCTTAGCGCTGTCTGCAGCCCCGCCGCCAGGCCGCCGGGTACGGCACGGGGCGGGGAGGGCATGGGGGTGAAGGGCGGGCGGGCTCCGAGCCGTCCCTGCCCGCCGGGAGCTCCGAGCCGGCGCCTTTCCCCGCTGCCGGGGGAGGGAGAGGCGGCGGGGGGACCGGAGCCCCCTGAAATCCGGCTGAAACCCCCTTAATGCGGCGTAAAGGGATGAAGCTCGCTTGCTGGGGACAATTCCTGCTTTTTTCCCCCCCCGTTTTGGCTTTGTGAAACCTTGTAACCTTAATGCCGCCGTTAATGCTGTTTCCCCGCTTAACGCTGCCTGGAAGGAAAAGGTGATAAAGCGGTAGTTAATGGACTTAAAGCGGTGGTTAATGGATTTATTGCGGGTTGTATGCGTTTATATCTATTTTAGCAACAGAAACCAGCCTTGTTGTGTGTTTGGAGGTGCTGGGTTAGGGTTTGTTCCTTCCCAACCTGGCCGGTCAGCGGTTAAAACCTCGGGCTGGAAGGAAATTCTGTGTTGGTTGTTTTGCCTCCTGAAGATGTCATCAAAGTGCGTGCTTTGTCAGTCCTGTACTCCTAAAACTTTAGAAACTGGAGGTTCTGGGAGGTTTCTACTTAGTCTGGTTCAATGCTTTATATTGAGAAGGTTTTGTTTCCTGATGTGAATCTTCTCTGAAAGCAGGCATCTATTTGATAATGGCTCTGAAGATGACTGCTGCTGTCCTTTGTAACAGTGTTGGTGTGTTCAAATGCTGTTCTGTTCCCTACCTTGTTCTCTTCTCCCCTCCCCTTGCCAACTTGCTGATTTCTGGGCACTCTAATAGATGGAGATCAAAACTCTGGTGCCCAAAACAGGAATACAATTCCTGTACTAAAGTCACTTCAGGCTAAATAGAACAGAAAAAAACCATCTCCTGCATCTCTGTGGAAAATGTTCATGGTAATATGTTCCAGAATGAGTTGCATGTTGATTTTTTTTTTTAACACTGCATCACACTGTTAATTTATTTGGTTTGAGGGCTGTCATAACCCCAGATGGCTTTCTGTAGGTTTACTGCCAACTCCTTGTTTCATTTTTTTGTCCTGTAGCTTTTGATTTCTCTCCTTTTCCTCTGCTTTCTTTTTTAATAAATTATTCATCTGATTTACTGGGCAACATATATTCTAATTCTAGCCTCTCTGGTGGCTGTAGCCTTTCCTAGCTAGGTGCCACCTGCAAACTTTTTAAGTGTATTCTGTATTTCAAATCCCTCTGGAGGCCATCTAGCCTCTGGTCAAACTGTTAGTTGCTATTCTTAACCAGACTGGTAAATGAGTAATAGTTTCGTGGTTTTATAGGGGGAGGGAAGACTGGTTGGCTCAAGGAAATGATGTTGAGTACACAGAGCTTGAGTCTCAGCTGGAGCTGTGGTGGTAGACGGGTATTATACGGGGTAAATGTTGAATGAATGGTGTCTCAACAGAGTTCTCGATCTCGTTGCTAAGCACTGACACTGGGTGGTTCGTGTGTATGCACAGTCCTGTAAGAAATGAGGTTCTGATGCGTCTCTTCATCTGCCTTCCTCTGCCCAGCTGTGTAGTTTTGTTAGTGTTAGTGGAGAAGCCAGGCAGTTATAAGTATGTGGAACTAACTTTTGGCCAAGGGAACACCTGTGTGTTGGAGTTGGTTCTGTAAGCGTAACTATTGGGTGATGGAAGAGCAGACAAAATGATAGTGCCACAAAGTGGCAGCCTGGAAAAGTAGAAACTCCTGGTTGCTGAACTTAAAGCTAATGTAGTGAGAACGACCACCAGAGTGAGAAATATTGGTACAATGCAGATAGACTTGCTAGAAAAGTAACAGAAATAGTAATACCTGAGCAACCCAGCCAAACTGGAACCCTCAAAGATTTTTTAAAATCCTTATGAAATTCACATCTAGTAGGCAGAATGGGTGCTGTTGTGTTTTTTTTTGAATTGCAGTATAATTTCAACCTCTGTACTTTCTCACTTCTTAGGCTTTAGCTTGGCACAGAAACCATTTGGAGCGACGTATGTCTGGAGCAGCATTATCAATGCTCTTCAAACTCAAGTGGAAGTGAAAAAGCGTCGCCAGAACCTGAAGTGCTACCATGACTGCTTCATTGGCTCAGATGCAGTGGATGTTGTCTTTGCCCATCTTTTACAAAACAAGTATTTTGGGGATGTTGATATTTCCCGTGCTAAAATAGTGCGTGTATGTCAAGCACTGATGGATTACAAAGTATTTGAAGCTGTTTCAACTAGGGTTTTTGGAAAAGACAAACGGTCTGTGTTTGAAGACAGTAGCAGTAGCCTCTACCGATTCACAAATGTGAACCAAACAGATCTCGATAAAGATTACCAGCAGTGTACACCACAAAGGTTAGTACATAATGGAATGTGACAATAAGAGTTTTTAAGATGGGGAAAATGTTATATGTTCTGGGGGAGAAAAGGGGAAGCTGCTGTATGATTACAGGGCCTTGGGTGGGGAAGTGGATACTATTTGGGTGTTTGTGGGTGGAAGATAGCTAAGAAACAGCAATTTGAAGCGCATAAATCATTCGGCCTGTGTGGTTACTTGTTTTCTGTGTCTGTTACCGCATCACCTCAGGGCAGGGAGGCAGCAGGGTTGGGAATAAGTGCACTACAGGTGCCAATCCATTGGACTGTAAACCGACATAACCAGCTGGATTCAAGTGCATTCAGGCTAATGCTATGGAACAGTCTATAGTTACTGAACACCTAGCTCTGGCGTAAGCCAGTTATCCGTCCAGTTTTTAAAGAAAAAGCGGGTTAAAATTGCTTGCTTGCTTGCTTTCATCCTCTTTACCTTCACCACATTCCACATTTACCTTTATAAAATGGTTTCAGCTGTTTGCTGGAGTGGACGTGTGACTTGTTTCTAGGCTAGGTAGCAGGCTGTTGCGCTCTTATGCTATTGCATGCCAGTATAGAATCACAGGGAAGCACAACGGTGAGATTTCGTTTCCATGTTTCTTTAGGAGTGGACAAAAAACCCTCTGGTATTAACAAACCATCACAAAGCAGATCATGTTGCTGTGTAGATGACACTTTTCCAAATAACTTCCCTCAAACAGTTTTTTGTCAAGTGTTCATCTCTCAATGTATTCTTACAGGAAACTACGTTCATGGAGTTGCTGCAGTAATTCTAACAGTGCACAAATTTGAAAATTGCAAGTAGTATTAACTTTTAAAAAAGTAGCTTACGTGATTGATGTGTTCATGAGCAGCAAAAGTGAAAAGTGCATCAACCCAAGTGATTAGAAAAATTCTAGAAGCAGAGATTAAAAATGGATAGTTCCTTAGCCTTGCTTCTCCCCACTTTTTCCCCCCAGCCTGACTAGCTCTTGCTCTGTGCTAAAGCAAACTGTCCCTTGTCTATATTTGGAAAGAGGAGGATTTGAGAGAAATAAAAACCACTTTAATCAAATGTGCTATTTAAAAATATATTCATCTCAAGGGCTGTTAAAGTCAGACAGAATTAATTGGGCAAACATCCATGAAACAAGGTTAGTTGTGTTTTATTAGAGTAGAGAGAATGTATTTTTCTTCTGGGCAGGGCACGTATCCATAGGATTACAATTTTTTCTTTACTGAAAAGAACACATCTGTTGATACATACAGCTTGTCATATACATAGCAAAGATAGTGGACAGGAAAAGGATTTTGCAGTGCCCTAAACCAAATATGCTTGGAGGAATAGTAATTTCATGGCTGGAGTTGCCTTACTCGATTGTAGAAAAGCAGTTCTGAGGAGAACCAGCTAACACAGAAATGAGTGACGGGTTTCTGAAGCCTTCCACTCCCTGATGGCGCAAACAACCTGCATCACTTTGGAACAGTATTGCTGTGGAGCAACCACCTTCTAGGTTTTGCAAGAACAGCTCTTAATTTTTGTCCTCACTTCACCATCAGGAATAATGTCTTAACTCCAGAGGTTTTGAGAGGGGAATTTTGAATGCTTTTAAAATAATTTCCCTTTCTTAACCATTTTGTCTTTGATTTTCCCTGCAGTAGTTGAGGTGTAATAGCTTGCTGATGCTGGCTGTGACGAGTTCTAAGAGAGGAACATGTATATAAACACGTATATAGAGAAGATATTTTTTTGTCTTGGTTATCCATATCTAGATGTTATGTGATATTTGTTTCTCCATATCTATGGGTATAAATACATTTTAAAAAATGGGATTTTATCCCAGACGTGAGAAGAGCATGTTGTTTCACGCTACTGCCGTCAAACCAGAAAACTTGGAGGATCTCTGGGAAAATCTGAGTTTAAAGCCTGCAAATAACCCTCAAGTAAACATCTCTGACAGCTTATCCCGCCAAGGTAAGCCAAATAATGTCTCAGTTGTTTGTTTGTGGGATGAGGAAGACAGTAACTTTAGGACTGGAAAAGTTAATGCCTACTAGATTGATGAGGGAGTCAAGCTGCCTCTCATAGCATTTTGTTTTGAACACTGTGTCATAACAGGGCAAATTATATTTGTTGCAGGCTTGCTTTTTACCTGTTTATCTCGTTTGGACAGACCCATTATCTCTAGTAGAAATAAATCAGTATTGAATTTTGTGGAGAAGAATACACAAATGTGTAGAGCTTGGCTTGAGTTATGAACGTTCTTTATAATATTCCATTACCTGCAACACTTTGATGCTTGACTTAATCGTGATCAGTAACCTGCTTTTAGCTAGAACTCTTTCCTAGATTCTTAACTGTCTGCCTGCACTGTGTGGTACTCCTTCAGTATCGTGTGAAACTTTTCCTGACTGTTTTCTTTCAGACTAGACTATGATCTAATATGTTTTTTTCCTTTGCTTAAAAACATTAATGTGTCCTGGAAGCTCAAGCCAGAACGTAATTGTGGAAGCTGTGATAAGACTGTTGTCGCTGTTACTTTTTTTTTTTTTTAAAAAAAAACCCCTTATCTAGAACAAAGATTGCTTGCAAATTAGAGCCCAAAACATGTAAGGCACTTGAGATATATCCAAGAAGTAGTTCAGACAATTGTAGTGAACTAAACAAGTGGCTAATTCTTTCCTTTTGCTGTGATAAAATGCTCTTAAAACTGATAAGGGCTATGCTCTCTGGTACTGAAAATCTTTATTTTCATAAAATTCATTTGTTAGATTAGGACTGGAGGGAGGAAGGGGAGTTGTGTTTTTCATAATTGCTCTTTTTGCATGTGTTCGATCTCAGCATGCTTTATGTGTTCTGTCCTTCCCAGTTATTAATGAAGTATGGCAAGAACAAACAATTGCTCGTCTGCTGCAGCTAGTAGACCTTCCACTCCTTGAGTCTTTACTTGATCAACAAGAGATCAGACCTCAGCTTCCACAACCAAGGAAGGGAACTGGATATGTCATCACAAGTAACTACCTAGACAGAGAGATTCTCAAGGCTTTCAGTGACTCACAGTAAGTATTCTTTGATCACCTCTGCAATGCTGAAAAACTTTCTGCAGCACTGAAAGCAGAAAGCTTTTTCAAGTAGGCACTTTTCTCCCTGTTAAACTTGACTGGATTAACTGGTAAATGGCAATTGCTAAACTCTCTGAACTAGAAGTAGTTGAGACAATTTCTGTTGAGTGCTGGAAGAGTTTTTTGAATGCAATGATAACGTTTGACAATATTCAGAGGGCAAAATTGTTTGCTGTGTTGAGGGGAGAGTAGAGCATTTTGATATCATCTTGAACTTTTTTTCCTCAAAAACTTACCTGTGAGGGAATAGTTCAGTTTCTCCTGCTGCATTAAAAAAAAAAAAAAAAGAAAAACACACAAAAAAAGGAAAAAAGAAAAACAAGAACACTGAGCCTGAAACTGTGTATAAATACAGTTAAAAACATGGTCTGAAATTCTTACCAATCTGAATCAGATCAAGGTTCATGTTTCTGTTTATCTAGCAATAACTATGTCCTTCTCTAACAGTAGAGGACATGCGTAACTTCAGGTTTAACTGCTTGTGACTGTTTACGTATGTGGGTTACTAATTCTGCATCTTGATTAGATACATAACAAACAGGTACATGGCTATGATCTACCTGATTGTGTATTTAAGTACCTAAGCAAGCAGTTTTCACAGGGATTGAGAAACCAGTCTGCTTATTTTATGTGGAAAAACAATGCAAGCAACTCAAAGCCATCAGTAATTAATTTTACAAATGTTTTCTAGAACAGATGAATGGCTCTCAGCAGCGATAGATTGCTTGGAGTATCTTCCAGATCATATGGTGGTAGACATTAGCAGGAACTTGCCTGATCAACCCGATCAGGCAGACACATGGAAACTACTGCTGTTTGAAAATATTGGTAGATACTACAGCCAAAAAAAGGAGCCACTGTTAAGCCATGCACCTGAAATTCACTCGGGCATTGCAGAATTATTAGGTAAGTAAAATAAAGCTGAGTTCCTAAGCTTATGAGAGAGATGTGCTGACAAACTTTAGTATTTACTGCAGCAGCCAAGTTTAAAGGTTGATGTCTGCAATTTTTCTTTTATAATTTCTAATGAAGACTGCGCTTTGAAATTTTGGTCCTGAATATATGCTGTTCTATTGTTTTGTTCAGGTCTGTGTAGAATGGCTGTGAAAGTGGAGTGCTATAATTTGGTAGTGGTTGACATACATGGAAATAAAATATCTATGGGAAATCAGATATAAATATGGCCTAGGATTAAATATTCAGCCGATAGGATCTACAGTTAAAGCTGTTTTGTATCACATTCACAACTCTACCCTTCTGTTCATAGAAAAGTGCATTTCTTAAAACTTATTTTTAGACAGCATTTAAAAAAGTTTTTGATATTTCAGTCATCAATTAACTTCATCTCATCCCTGTTCTCCTTGTTTTTCATGCTTCTCTGCCTTGATTACTCCTCTTGTTCCACACTGGTAGGAATATTTTGTATTAATATGCTACTCATTCTCCCTACATTATAAAGGGGGGCTGCTAGTACAACATGCTCCAGGTAAATAATTCACACATCTAAAATGGGTATTCTGCACAGTAGGGCAAATTAGATTAAAATTTTGCAAAGCTTTACAAAATGGCTTGCGATTAATTCATCAAGCTAATGCATTTATCTAGGATGTATTCCTCATTTCTTGGAAGATGTCTATTTCTACAACAGCAGGTCAATTGTTTTCTTAACAATAACCATTTTCCTTTTTCAGTATTCCACGTTGTTCAAGGTGGCTGAACTGTAACTGAATGTAATTGAAAGTTAGTTTTCTTAAAGGCCTGGGTATGGGCTCTCCTCAGATTGTATGCAGGCAGCTCTCCTCAGCCTGTGAGAAATTTTTGTGAGAATGAATTGCTTTGTTTGGCAAGTTCCTTTAGAGAGATGAATGTCTCTTCAGTGGCTACTTTAGGTGGTTCATTTATTTAAAGAAATCTAGCAATAGATACCTTTATCTCTCCCTAGTGAATGGGAAGATGGAGCAATCTTTAGAAGCTGTTCAACTCTATTTGAAACTACTAGACAGCCAAAACAGGGAGGAGTTCAGAAGACTACTGTACTTCATGGCTGTTGCAGCACATAATTCTGAGCTCAAACTACAGAAGGAGGTAAATCTGCATACTTAACTGTTAATATGTTGCTTTTCACTTACTGAAATCTGGAAGTCCCAGATGCTGGTCAGGAAGCACATTTGCAGCTCAAATATGTGACTACAGGAAAACCAATGACTCTAGAAGAGTAAAGGCAATGCCTTTCTTAAAGAGGAAGACTAATTCTCTGCTTCTGGTCATTATTTCACATTATTCTTTAGAGTGACAACAGGATGGTTGTGAAAAGAACGTTCTCTAAAGCTATTATCAACAATAAAACCTTATCCAGAGGGAAGACTGACCTTCTGATCTTGTTTCTTGTGGATCACCAAAAAGATGTGTTAAAGGTAAAAGGAAAATGACCAGGTTTTTGTTATCTTATGTGCTTGTGCAGAATTGCTTTTCTAAGCTGCTGTTTGACTGTCCTCTCTTTCTATTTAAGATCCCAGGAACACTGCATAAAATGGTCAGTGATAAACTGCTGGCTTTGCAGAAAGGCCAAGATCCCAGTAAGATAACAGGTAATAGTTTAAACTGAACTCTTAATTCTTGTCGTGCACCCTGATGAGAAATAGAAGGGACGGAGATGATGCAAACAGACTTGCTGTGACAACGGGTAATTTGACTCTGAAGGAGGATGGGACTGCAGAATCTTGAGGGTGGTTGACTGTGGTGTTAATTATCTGAATGGCTCATGCTTCCTTTTAGGCTATACCTTTTGCCAAAAACTTGATGAAAGAGAGTATCGCTCCAATACAGAGAAGACCACAAAAGATGAGCTATTATCTTTACTGAAAGCTATTGATGAAGATGCAAAGCTGTCTGACAAAGAGAGAAAGAGACTGCTAGATCAGTTTCACAGTACTAACCCAAGTATTTTTATGCAGTATTTTGCAGACAGAGTTACTAATATGTGTGTGTGACTTGAAAAATATGTATTACTTTCTAGCACTGAGAACACTAATATATTTGTAAGTCTTTTGTATTTGTGTACCTAATAAAATTATTTTGTGGAAATGGATGGAATTTATACAATTATTACCAAAATCAATGGTACCCAACTTTAGCCTGTATTTACAGTTGGCTTTGTTTATCCTTACTTGCTGTGGGGCCAAAATAACCTTTCCTTTTCCTCACCTAAAGCAAAGTCTATGGATTCCTTCTATTCAAGATCAAAATTACTTGGAAATGCCTCTCCACAAGTGAGATCTGCTTGCTCTTTCCCCAGGACTGAATGCTATGTTGAATGTTTTTCCAACTGACCTTGCATTATGTGACTCCACCATGTAGTGTTGATCTTTGACTTGCTGTGTAGTGGACAGAGCTGAATAACATCTTCTGCTTGATATTCCACAGCTTTTCTTCAAGCTTGCCAGCTAACCATACTGTGTACCTATATGAGAAATTACTATGTTTAATCCAAAATTACACCATATTGAGGTAAAGCAAAGGAAGATGACTGCCTTTTCCCAACTGAATCCTGCTCTGTTCCTTGAGGTTCCATTAACTCTCTGGGGCTGGTAAAGATATCCTGGATTTTTAAGTCAGTCTGGCTGTGGTTGCCACAGAGCCTACTGTTTATGGCTAGTTATCTCCATCCCTGTGGTGTTTTGCTCTGTCTTACTGACGCCACCAGCTGTAATTAGAAAAGTGCTAGGACAAATGAAAGGCCTTTTGGATTTTCTTATGGCTGTTTATTTTATCTGTTTAGTCTACAGTGGCAATCCCAAACTGTGCAACACTAGCACTTGCAAGCAAGAAAATATATAGCATGATGAGAGATCTAATTTTGACTCTCCTGGAGTTATCTTTGGGATGACGCCAGCAAGGCTTCATTAGTCACTGCTGAAAGAAATCACAAATTTTATTCAGTGTTGAGTGATAGAGTTCAGTTCTGCTCTTTGGTGAGAAAAAAGCTAGTTTAATTGAGATCAAAGGTAATTTGATTATAAAAGCAAAGTAGTAATACCTTATGGTAAGCTGTTTTTTAAAAACAATCCTATTTGAG
Source organism: Clamator glandarius (assembly GCA_033459285.1). Lineage (NCBI taxonomy): Eukaryota > Metazoa > Chordata > Aves > Cuculiformes > Cuculidae > Clamator > Clamator glandarius. Next base: position 2,673,714 of record JAUNZM010000540.1, on the reverse strand, counting down.
ATACTACTCTGTATTTAATTCTTCAGTCATTTGTTGTGTCTGTTGCCACTGGTTTTTGCTTCTTCGGAGTACTTTCTCAGTTAGATGACTTGGCGTGCAGTAGGACAATGTGTTACTGTGTTCTGATGGGGGATGGAAGACAATCATATAAGAGGCTTATTCTGGTCAGTTAGAAAGAACTTCTAAAAGATAATCAGTTCTTGAAAACTAATAGTATGTGGAAGGATGTGTTGGCCTTTTCAGTAGGTTTTTTGTGGGTTTGGGTTTTTTTTTGTTTTTTAACTGAGTGCTTTTGGTTGTAAATGTATTTTCCCATAAAAATTAGCTTAACCCACACTTCAAAATGTGGGGAGGAGAAGGCATTTCTTAATAAAACATGACCAGAAATGAAGTTATTTATGGTACTGCACTAGTTGCCTTTTCAGTAGAAGTGTATTCCCTTTCTAACTCCTGATTCTACCTGCTGTCAGGGCTGACTTCACTGTTAAGAGGATGAGATTTCCATCTTGAAAATGAGCTCATGCCTGTGGGCATCGCCTGCTGGAGTTCTGAATTGCAGATATCTCTGCACTGTGAGTCACTAGTTGGCTTGGGTGCCAGGCTTGCTTTCAGGCTGCTGAGCAGCAGCTTGCGGAGAACAAGGCAGGAGAGCGGGTTGGGAGTGTTTGTGGATGGGCACAAGGCTGGGCCAGCGTGGCCTTTCCTCCGCTTGGGTGCAAAACCACTCCTCTACCAGTACCTAGGATCTGGCTGAAGGCTGTGAGGGCCACAGTGTGAGCTGTGGAAGGTGTTAAGGAAAACACAGAATCACAGAATGGTTTGGGTTGGAAGGGTCCTTAAAGATCATCCAGTTTTGAACCTCGTGCCATGGGCAGGTTTCTCATCAGACCAGGCTCCTCAAGGCAAGCCTCCAACCTGGCCTTGAACACAGCTTCCCTGGGCACCCTGTTCCCGTGTCTCTTCACCCGCAACATGGAGAATTTCTTCCTAATGTCTAATCTAAAGCTCCCCCCACTCCAATTAAAAGCCATTCCTCCCATCCTATCACTCCATGCCCTTATAAAAAGTCCCTCCCCAGCTTTCTTGTAGCCCCTTTTAAGTGGGACAGTTACAAGCAGCTTTGGCTTAAGCCTTGGCTTCGTCCCCTGCTACCTGGGTGGATTTAATGCAATAGTATTCAGTACTATTTGCAATTTTCAAAATTGTGTGCTGTTAGAATTACTGCAACAACTCCATGAATGTAGTTTCCTGTAAGAATACATTGAGAGATGAACACTTGACAAAAAACTGTTTGAGGGAAGTTATTTGGCAGTGTCATCCACACAGCAACGTGTTCTGCGTTGTGATGGCTTTGTTAATACCAGGGTTTTCTTTGCCCATTCCTAGAGAAATATGGAAATATGGACCTCATTGCTTTCTACAGCTACCTGAAAGGAGGTTGTGGAGAGGAGGGTGCTGGCTTCTTCTCCCAAGTGACGGAGGACAGGACGAGAGGGAATGGCCTCAAGCTCTGCCAGGGGAGGTTTAGGCTGGACATTAGGAAAAAAATTTCATGGAAAGGGTCACATTGGGTGCTGGAACAGGCTGCCCAGGGAGGTGGTTGATTCACCTTCCCTGGAGGTGTTTAAGGGACGGGTGGACAAGGTGCTGAGGGCTGTGGTTTAGTGACTGATGGGAATGGTTGGACTCGATGATCTGGTGGGTCTTTTCCAACCTGATGATTCTATGAAAGCCTCACCGTTGTGCTTCCCTCTGCTTCTGTAACGGTGTGTAATAGCATATAAGTGCGACAGCCTGCTACCTAGCGTAGAAACAACTCACACGTGCACTCCAGCAAAGAGCTGAAACCATTTTAAAAAGGTAAATGTGGAATATAGCGAAGGTAAGATGATGAAAGCAAGCAAGCAAGCAATTTTAACCTGCTTTTTCTTTAAAACCTGGATGCATTATGGGCTTACGCCAGCGCTTGTGCAGTGACTATGGACTGTTCCATAGTATTAGCCGGTTTGATGCACTTGAACTCCAGCTGATTGTGTTGCTTTACCGTCCGATGGATCGGCACCTGTAGTGCTTCAATCCCAACCCTGCCGCCTCCCTGCCTCCCCTGAGGCGATAACGGGCGCAGACAACGAGTAACCGCGCAGGCCTAACAACTTACGCGCTTCAAACTGCTGTTTCTTAGCTGTCTCGAAAACACGTCCAGAAGGTCATTTCGCGGGGAAGGGGCCAAACGGCTGCGCGGGGGCGGGGGCTGTTGGGCAGGGCTCTCCCTCACCCCCGGGCAGCGCCCATCCCCGCAGCGCCCGGCCTGGGCTCCTCGCTCCGCCCCTGCGGGCCGGGCCGGCTGCGCGGCGGCGGCTCCGGGTGCCGGTAAGCGAGGGGGTGGGGGGAGGCTGCGCTCGCCGCTTTGGTTTTGGGTTTTTTTTTATTTCCCTGTGGCCCTTCGATGAGTGACAGCCGCGCAGCTCCGGGCGCCGTGAGGCCCCCCAGACCCGCCGTTAAAGCACGGGGTGTGGGGTGTGGGGTGTCTGTCGCGGTGCTCGGTGCGGGAATGGGCGGTCGGGGCCTGGCGCCGAACAGGGTGCGGGGAGCATCCCTTCTAATCTGGAATAAGGGTGGAGGAGCGGCTGCGTCGAATGGAAGAGCGGTTTGGGTTGGAAGGGACCTCAAAGATCATCCGTTCCCACCCCCCTGCCGCGGGCAGGGACGCCTTTGGCTGGGTCCGGCTGCTCCAAGCCTCATCTATCGTGGTCCTGAGCACCTCCAGGGACGGGGCAGCCACAGGGCCCTGGGCAAGCCGTGCCTTTTACGGATTGTGAGGAGATGCGATGTGGGAGATGAAGAGCGGGGAGGGCGTGGAGCGTTGGAAAGGAGCTTGGAGAAAGGGGCTCTTCAGGGCTCGTGTGTGTGGCCTGTCGGAAAGGGGAGTTGTGGAGTCTCATCTCCTAGGGAGCATCTTAAGGTTGGGAGGAACTGCTTCGATCCCTGTGGGACTGTTCGTAAAGGCTTGTGATGGGGCAAGGAGGAAGGGGCTTGAACTGGAGAAGGGCGGATTTAGGCTTGATAGGAAGAATTTCTTCACCATGAGGGCGGTGAGGCACTGGAACAGGTTGTCCAGGGAAGCTGTGGCTGCCCCATCGCTGGAGGTGTTCGAGGCCAGGTTGGATCAGGGTTTGGGCACCGTGATCCAGTGGGAGGTGTCCCTGCCCCATGGCAGGGGGATTGGAGCTAGATGATCTTTAACGTCACTTCCAACCCAAACTATTCTATGATTCCATGATTCTATGATCTGCCTTGAGCCCCACAAGAGCACAGTGAGGTTTAGGTGATGCTGGCGTACAGCAGATGATTGGAGGACCTTTGATGAAAAGAGCAGGTGGAAAATATTTAAGTTTTAATTTGTTTGATTTTCTCTTCCACTTCTGTTTTTATTAAAAATAAATTGGGGGAAGTGCCAAGAAGTAGACTTTGTTTTATTTAAAGTCTGAATTGTTTTGTTTTTAGGGAAAGATGATGATTACACTTTTGGAAGAGGTATTGTCAGACTTATTTACGCAGTGGAAAGAGGATTTGTTCTAGATGTATTCTGGTAAATAATAGCACTAATCCAGCAGAAAAGAGTAGACTATTGCAAACTAAACCAGCAAATGTGCCTGTTTACCTTACCTGCTGAACAGCCATTTGGTCAAATGGCCCAGGAATTCTTGTACTCACTTTCCACAGCTGAAATAGGGCTTTTGCTTTGAAACTGTAGCTCAACCTACTGTTTTATGGAAAGCGATACTTTCAGATGTAATCTGCGTGGTAGGAATGTTGGCCTGGTGGGCAAAGGTGGAGAGAGTAATCATGAGACTGATTATTATCTTGAACCTGTCATTTATCATCGGTGAGTCCAAATGACTCCTCAGCTTCCTCTCTGTAAGTAGGGTACGTTATATTTCTCTGCTTTTCTGAAGCTAGTGGGGGTAAAGCACAGTGAGAGGTTGCAAGGCACTGTGAAGCATCATGTGTATTAAAGACCTAAGTGGGCCTTAGTTGAGTCATCTGTGTGCTTCAGGTTTTGACTTCAGGAAGATGCTTTGTAAAAGGGAACAGGTAGGAAGAGCGACTGTTTAGTCTGGTTGAATGAACGTGGAAGCCTTTATGGTAATGGAACAGGTTGCCCAGGGAAGCTGTGGCTGCCCCATCCCTGGAAGTGTTCAGAGCCGGGTTGGATGGGGCTTTGGGCAGCCTGGTCTGGTGGGAGGTGTCCCTGCCTGTGGCAGGAGGGCTGGAACCGGATGATCTTTAAGGTCCCTTTCAGCCCAAACAGTTCTGTGATTTTATGATAATGCTTTTGTTCTAGTCCATTTCAACAATGCATGTCCCTTCTCTGTGTAGTCAGTTCTATCTTGTGTTTTCTATTACAATTGTTGCTATGATCTCTTCTGTTAACTGCTTTTTAGCAGAGCTCCTCCTTCTCTTGCTGCTTGAGTGTTTGCAGTAATGGACCTCTTGTTTGCTAGACTGGAGATCCACTTCTCCAGGAGCACGTGGTTTTCCAGCAGTGGTTTCCCACTTGAATGCTGATTTGGATGCCTCATGTTACACCTAGCTGGAGGCTCTCTCTGCCTTAGCTTAAAAGGTAGCAATAGGACTGCAGCTCTGCACAGACCTACATTTTCTTGACCCAGCTGGGATTGTCTGTGTGTATGAAGGGGGAGATGACTGGGAGTTTGGAGCAGGGACATCAGTCGCACTGTTCCAGCTAGAGGTGGGAACTAACTTATGGATGTAACAATACCTGTACTGATGTCTTAGTTTTCCTACGTAATCTATCCCATGCTTTTTATGCTTTATTTTCTTGTCTAAAATAGAAATCGCACGGGGTTGGGGACAAATGTTGCATATTGTTGTGTATCTCATCCATTTAGTAAGATAGCGATCCTGAGTCATTGCTGTTGGAAAAAAACATTTCTTAGATGCACTGAGTCTTCCAGCTGCCCGGTAGAACCACACTGGCGCAATCCCTTTAAGCACTGATGGAGCAGCGTTACCTGTTACAGCTGTTGTATGAAAATAAAAGACCTCAGTGCTGCATTTTACATTTCTACACTTGTTTGTGCTGCATCCTCTTCAGTGCAGTCTTTGGGACTGCTGGTATTTTTGTCTTGGTAGCTGTGAGGAGCCTCTGGAGGTTGGAGAGCGTGTTTCTTCTGAAATTTGGAAGTGGAGATGCTGGGATACTAGGGAAAAGAGAAAGTTCTTATTTTTCCAGGAGCTTGCTTTTTTTGGAGAATTGGAGTCTGAGCAGTAGCTTCCTATATGAGAGAGAGTCTTCAGTGAGGAGATACATTCTTCAGAGGGAAATCTGAACATGAAATAAGCAAAGATAATGAACGGCCAGACATGCTTTTCTAATAGTCATTTTGTCTGTGTAGTTTTGGGTAAGCTGCAGGTATCCGTGGTGTAATACAAATATTATTTAATAGCTAACATTTAATAAACTAATATTTTAAATCCTGTAACAATGTTCTTAAGCTCTTAATGATGTTAATGAAAAAAATAATTCATGTTATGCATAAATAGTGACTAGCATGGAATGAAAATAGGTGAGTCAGATTTTATATTAATCTATCTCTACTCCTTTTCCTGCTTCTTAGTGCATTAGATAGCTCAGAGTGAAAAGTTTTAAGTTCTGAGCAGTTGAGGCAGATCATAGTTCGGGAGTACGTTATGTTCAGGAAGCTTTATCGTTATATAGTGGGAAAATGTCTCATTTGGCATAATCTTTTTGTAAAATGTGCTTGTAATAGTGTTCTGGAGGTGTTTTTCACTGCTCTCTCATAAGCAGTGCTAGGAATGAAAGTCATACATTTTTCTTTCTCATCTGTATTCATTATGGTGAGGGAACAGTTTCAGAGTTTTAGGAGCTTACTAGGAAAGCAAATTAAGTAAGTGGTAGCTGTGTTGAAAGCATGGGAAGTGAGTTATTGAGTCCAGGTCCCCTACCATTGTGGGAATCATATCATATCATATATCCTATCATATATCCAACCCCATCCCATCCCATCCCATCCCATCCCATCCCATCCCATCCCATCCCATCCCATCCCATCCCATCCCATCCCATCCTATCCTATCATTCCTTGTAAGATTCCTTTTATTCTTATATTTTTCTTAACTGGGAGAACTCCTGGTGATGTTTTCCCATTCATCCATGTCAGAAAAAGCTCATTCATTCCCTCAATTAATCTCTTCTTTTTTTTTTCTTTTTCTGGAAAGAACCATCTGAAAATGTCTCAGAATCCTGACAAGCCACCTTCAAGTGAAGACAAGTTGAGTGGTCTGGAGGATGGTCAAGAGGAGAGCTCGGACAGTTCAGATCAGTCTATCAGAAAAAGGATACGGCAGAGTGCTCCAGGGTCATAGGGATGATACACTGAAGTGTAAGCAAAACTGCTTTATAAAAATTAAAAAGTAAATTCTATGATGTTTTTTGGTGGAGGCAGTTGCAGTGTTTTGTAGCATTCTGTACAAATTTGACTGTTTTTCAATTAAATATTGTGTGAGTTGTTATCATTTGCTTTGAAACTGTTTGTAATACCTCTCTCTTTATTTTGTTTTAGTACTTAGTTGTATACAATAACTGTGTTCCTCTGAGCCACATGTCTTAGATACCTCTGCATTGCTGCGCTCATGGAAAGGATAAGCACCGCTCCAGTATATTCTAGCTAAACTGTTGCTGCTATTTGCATTATCAGCTGAACCTTCTGGATTGTTACAGCCTTTGTTTTGACTGCAGGCCAAGGAAGGCTGTTATCAACAAAGTAATGTCCCATCAGCCCCTCCAAATACAGCTGGAAAATTGTATGTTTAATCCTGATACTACTTCTACTGTCAGGCAGGACTGCATATTTTAAGTTTATTCCTAGGGCATAATTTTTTTTTGTTATTCTGCTTTTCACATGAAAAGATGGATGTGATATGGGTACCAACTATTTGTGGCAAATCTGCAGATAAAACTGGAGAGGGGCAGATTTAGGCTTGATATAAGGAAGAATTTCTTCACTATGAGAGTGGTGAGGTACTGGAACAAGTTGCCCAGGGAAGCTGTGGATGCCCTGTCACTGGAGGTGTTCAAGGCCAGGTTGGATGGGCCATGATCTAGTGAGATGTCCCTGCATGTGGCAGGGGATTTGTTAACTAGATGATTTTTAAGGTCCCTTCCAACCCAAACTATTCTATCAATCTATGATTCTAAAACCAAGGGGAAGTTTTCTGTTCCCAGCGATTCAATTCAAAGAATCAGAATTGCTCACGTAACTAGTCCAAATGTCGGTAGAGAGTGTCTTGGCATGTGACATTTTGTTTGTTGCATTCTTTTTATTTTTTAATAGTGTTAATTATTACTTGAGACTTGGTGTTGTGTTTAGTATCATGTTGTTACACAGAGGAGACGTGCTGAGGGAGTTTATGTTCTTATGCCTTGCTGGTTGCCTGGTAGGAAATGCCGTGTATGTATGGTGAGAGGCTGTGAACACACGAAAGTAGAATGTGGAGCACAGTCTTGCACTTTGGTGTATCACAAAGAGGTTGTTGGTCTCAAGCTCTCCCTTCTTGTAAGGGAGAAGATGTAATATGAGAATGAAGTAACATGATTTAAGAGCATTCTTTGGTAAATTAAAGAGTCGTAGCTTTTAGTGCATCCACTGCTAGAGGGAAGTCATTTGGCAGACAGACAAGAACACTCTCATTCGGCTGTGAACTTTTCAGTTCTCTCAGAATATCAATCTTCGCTGTGTCCCAGAGTCACTGTGCAAGATTAGGCTCCAAGCAGAAGGAAATAAGGCTTTAAGAGAGCTGCACAGAAAGAGGAAGATATTGATGAAAAATTATCACATTGGAACCACGCTGTATATACTTGGAACAGCCTTACAAGTAATGGAGAGTTACTTTTCAGGGACCTTTTCTCTCCTACTAGCTTAAGTCCAATCAAACTGGAACGTCAAATGAGGCAGACGTAATAGTTTGTCTAAAACACATTTCTATGAAGACCCATGGCTGGTTTCTTTCATTTTGGGAATCAATATGTTGCTTCCATGCCTGGACTGTAATTGAAGTGAATGAACTACAGAGGGAAATCGATCCATTAGGACAATTCTGTTGTGGCTTTTCCCCTCCCTCCCACCCTACTAGGTGTTTTCTGGAGGAGTGAGATGAACTTTGCTATTTTCTGCCTCACTTGAGGACACTAATGCTCTAGTCTTCTCCTTTTTCTTAAATATCTGGACCAGGGAAGAACTAACTTCTGGCAAGGCATTGCAGGGCACCCACATGTACTGCTTGTGCTGATGCTAGCACAGATAGGTAGAATCTTTACTTCGGAGAATCAGTGGCAACAGGTTTCAGTTGAATTCTGTGGGGATGGGATTGCTTTCCTAACCAGCATGGTCTATACCCCTGGCACCTTCTCTGCCTTTACTTTGGTTTATTTTTAGGGCTGTGACACTTTAGGCACTACAGCAATGCTAGTCATGTCCTATGAGGACGTTACATCATCCAGAACAATTATGAGCCATAATTGCATTCAGGAAGCAAATTAGGTTTTCTGAAACTGTCTCTGTCCCTTTTCTACTTTTGAATTTCTACAGTCACTACGTTTGTCTCCTGCCTAATGAAAACTGGTCTGTTTTTTCAGGTTTGGTGCTTCTTCCTACTCGCTTTTGTGCCCCAGGGCCCAGTTTGAAGTTGCTTGCCCATACTTGTCAGTCCCAAATGCTGAGGATGAAGTCTTAGGCATTGGTGCTGGGACTAGGTCTTGACATCCTTAGTTGCTTGGATGATGGCCTCTAAGGGAAAAAGAAAAAAAAAGAGAGAGTTTGGAGAAGTGCCAGTTGCACTGGATGCATTGAGAATAATTAGCTACTAGTGTGTTATTGCTTAATGTTAATGGTGGTTTGTTTGCTGACTGCTTTAGAGATGAAGTCACTTCCTTGAAAAATAGAAAATTGAAATGGCAAAAACTACACAATAATTGGAAAACTGTGTGGTCAAAATGCTAGTGGTTTTAATGATTTCTTCCTACAGTACAGAGAAGGATGCTAAGATCATTAGAGTCATAGAATGGTTTGGGTTGGAAGAAACCTTAAAGGTCATAGAGTTTCAACCCTTCTGCCATGGGCCTTTTAGACCAGGCTGCTCAGGGCTCCATCCAGCCTGTCCTTGAACGCTTCCAGGGAGGGGGCATACACAACTTCTCTGGGCAACCTGTGCCAGTGTCTCACCACCCTCACAGTAAGAAATTTCTTCCTAATATCTAATCTAAATCTTTCCCCTTCCAATTTAAAGCCATTCCCCCTAGTTCTCTCTCTACATGCCCTTCTAAACATTCCCTCCCAAGTTTTCTTGTAGGCCTTCTCAGGTACTGGAAGGCCACTATAAGGTCTCCCCAGAGACCCCCAACTCACTCAGCCTGTCCTCACAGAAAAGGTGCTCCAGCCCCTGATCATCTTTGTGGCCTCCTCTGGACCTGTTCCAACAGTTCCGTATCCTTATGTTGGGGATTCCACAACTGGACACAGTACTCCAGGTGAGGTCTCAGGAGAGCGGAGCAGAGGGGAAGAATCACCTCTCTTGACCTGCTGGCCACACTTCTTTTGATGCAGCCCAGGATACAGTTGGCCTTCTGGACTGCGGGATGCTATTGAACAATCCTAAAGAGGTGGGAGTTTGGGTGTGGAGGTTTTTTTTGTTTGGTTTTTCAGATGAGCTTGATGGAACTTGGAAGCAGTTGCCTTACTGAGCCGAGAATATTGACTGTAGTTCACTCCTTTGTTCTGTTTAATACTCCAAGTCTGTGTCATCCATCAGCTGGGAAAGGAAGGGAAGAAAAGGAGAAGAATCCTCAGATGATCCTTTTGGCCCTCTGTACTGTCAAGAAGGTGGAAAGGGTGCAAAAGTGTCAGCAGACTTTCTTTCTCCAACTTTTATAGATAACTGTCTGACAGCTTAATTTATGTTGCAGCCAGTCCTTCTCGGCCTGTGTCAGTAGAAGAGCTCATGGAAACAGCCAAGGGAGTGGCCAACATGGCGTTAGCACACGAAATTGTTGTTAATGGAGACTTCCAGATAAAACCACATGAATTACCAGAACACAGGTAAGACTGTTATGAAATAGATACATAAATTAAATTTGCCTTTGTAAGACTGCAGAACAGCTTTAGTGGATCAGAGAAGTGCTCTGGCTAGTTTCATGTCTGGCAGTGCCTGGCAGGAGATAGGAAAGACCAGGAGAAGAAGAAGAAGAAGCTAAGTATGCAGTTCTGCTTCCCCAGAAGTGTGTGTGTGGAAGCTTAATTGGGCATGTGTGGTATGGTTTCTGTCTGTGTCCCCTTGTCCCAGGGCCCTGAGACCCCAGTCTTCTGAATACCCAAGTCTAGCTGCAGACGCAGGTAGTACTCTTAGCATCTCTGAAGTTTTCACTGCCTGAGGAAATAAGATGTAACTCTCTTGGATTTTCTGAGCTTAATGTCTGTTTCTTCACGGATTTTTGGGAAAGATTCCTATGTTTTATTAGCTTAGTCCTTGCTCCTTTAAGTTTCATATCTTTCCTACTGACCCACAGTAATTCTGTCTATGCTGAGAGAGGAGAGGAAGAACAGAAGAGGCCCTGATGTCTGTGGTCACACATTGGCTAGCGTGGCTGACCTAGTCCTAGCAACAAATGCTTCATCTTTTTCTTTTGCACACTGAGAAATGTGACTGACAGTATGTTTTGTGGGTTAATCTGTGAAAGTGAGCACAAATTTCATGTAAGAAACTCGATCCACAGTGGAACCAGAGCGTTGTCTGTAGGTGTCTGTATTTGAGAGAGAGACCCCAGAGCACATTACCTTCACAACTACTGTAGGAGAATATGCTACAGATGGCTCTTAGAAGGCTGGCATTGATTGTCCTCTATAGGAAGTGGTCAGACTGAGGCAAAAGTTCTGATGCCCATCTCCACCCAAACAAGGAGATGATTCCCATTAGTGATACTAATGAGAGGTGTAGGATGTTGCTTGGATCTAGAATTGTCCATGACTGAAGAGACAGTAACAGGAACAGCCTCATCTTCCCTTTGCATTTAGACTATTCCTGTCTTTCCATCTCTGACAGCAGCGCATTATACCAGTGGTATTTCATTAATGGCTGTGGACAGCTAAATAATAATAACCAATGTATATATGCTATTAAATACACTAAGCCTTGTGATCCCAGGAAGAACTGCTTTTGACTAAGGGTTGAGTGGATGAGGGTCTCTGCTATACTTTGTTCACTTGTCTCAGCTGCTGAGTTGGTAGGAGTGGTGGCCCACTTAAAGGCCGAGGACAAACTTTAAGCCCATCAAGACTCTCATAGTTTAGAGCTGAAGTAATGATTTGATCCGTTGTCTTGGCATCATTTCTCAGTGTCTGCCTTGTCTGTTAGACCCAGGCAGAGTGGTCCAGTCCTCCTTTGTTGCATTTCTTGCAACAGGTTGTGTGCAATTCATGTGTGCCCCCATGAACTGGGACCTGTCTCTAGCCTGCACAAATGCTGTCTCAGAAGCAAGTGTTTTGAAAGCACGCCTGAGACTAGCAAAGCTCATTCTCCCCATTCTGCATTATCATCTTCTTTGACCCAGCATCTTCTAGGGGAACTTCCATTGAGTGTTTTCTGCGTGGTAGTTGATGGCTGAGAGTGCTTTGTCTAAAGTCCCACAGTTAAGACAGTGCTATTCTATTCTGTGTGCACTTTAGCTTCGTGTTTCTTCACATGGATTTCTCATGTGTAAATGGGCTGTGGTAGTGGATAACTAAGTAAGGAGGCTGTGCTGGTTGCCACTGGTGAGGAGCCAGTGGGCTCAGATGGAATGGTTGGACTCGATGATCTGTTGGGTCTTTTCCAACTTGGTGATTCTATGACACAACTTTCCCTTTTCGCCTCTGCTCACCAGCCTGTTCCACAGGAATGGCTGAGAGAGCTGGAGGTGTTTAGCCTGGAGAAGAGGAGGCTGAGGGGAGACCTCATTGCTCTCTACAACTACCTGAAAGGAGGTTGTGGAGAGGAGGGTGCTGGGCTCTTCCCTCAAGTGACAGGGGACAGGACAAGAGGGAATGGCCTCAAGTTCCGCCAGGGAAGGTTCAGGCTGGACATTAGGAAAAAATTTTTCATAGAAAGGGTCACTGGGCACTAGCAGAGGCTGCCCAGGGAGGGGTTTGAGTCACTTTCCCTGGAGGGGTTTAAGGGACGGGTGGATGAGGCGCTGAGGGACATGGTTTAGTGTTTGATAGGAATGGTTGGACTCAATCATCCGGTGGGTCTTTTCCAACCTGGTGATTCTATGATTCTATGATAACTTCTCTAGGATGCCTCAGTGCCATAAAATTAATCTCAGCATTTTTCAGGGAAGAAGGGTTTTAGCATGTTTTCTATTTTCCATCCTCTGTTAAAAAAAACCCCAAACCAACAGAAAAACAAAGGGAAAGAGCTGGAGACCAGCCGTGCGCTTTGGAAAGTTGGATGCTTTTGCTTTCTGACTGAGCAGTAGCTGCAGTTGTTTGCCAGAGTGGCTGGTTACACCCTTCACCTGACCACATAAACAGATGTATTGCTGAGCTCACCCTGCTCAGGAGTGCTGGGCTGTGTGATGGGCCAGGCCTGCTTCAGTACAAGATACCTGCATTTGGCTTTTATGAGGGTTTTGTGTACAGCTATTTTCTATCTAGAAAAGAAAGAGCAGTCCTTCAGATTTTGCTTGAAAAGGAACTCTGGAATCTTCCTTGGATTAAATGAGTTTTTTGGTGTGTGCACAGCTTAGACGCCCCTGCAGCTTGAAGGTACGTGTGGCTGGAGCAGAAAGCAGTTGGGACTGTATTTGCAGTTGTGTGAATTGTCAGGAGAACACGTATTGGCCAGTCTTAGAGGGCTACAGGGCATAGGTGCCTCTGGGTGCTGCCTGAACCTCAGCTGCACATGGAGCCAGAGCCTTGGGCATCTGGTGTTTGTTGTGAGCACTTTGTGTGCACCTGTATACGCATGAGCATTTTACTTCTTCGCTGTTGAAGTTAAATATGAACAGGAGCCAGCCAGCCTGCTGAAGAGTAGTAACTTTCCATGTTTTGAATTAGGAACTGGTACTGAAGCAGTGGAACTGGGCCTTTATGTCAGAGTAGTTGCAGTGTTCATGTGTTGAAATGCAGAAGCTTTTGTGGCAGAAAAGTTCATTTCGGTTCAGTTTACTTAATGAATTTTACTTAGTAGAATTCCATTTCCTTAGTGAGGCTTCTGAAAGGAACATGAACACTGGTCTTTTGAAGACAAGCTGTAATTTTTGTGATTTCTTTTTCTTCCAGTTGTTTTCTTTAGAGGTAGCAGATGACAGATACTTTCAAGGATTTTAATTGGTAGCTGCCTTTACTTGTGTGCAACCTTTTATTAGGACGTAAGCCATTCCAAATCCTCTGTCCAGTTTTTCTTGCTTTTCTGTTCTCTGTTAATCATCATACATTCATTATTACATTATATTAATACTATTACATGCTGCTCTGCAGGAACTTCAGATTATCTATGTAAGGTGGTGCAGAAACAAATATCATTGTTTATAACTGGTCATATTTACCCACAGCTTAGAAAAAAAAGTAAGAGATATTGTGCATAAAGCTTTCTGGGATTGTCTGGAAGCTCAGTTAAAGGAAGATCCACCGACATATGACCATGCAATTAAACTATTGGGAGAAATTAAAGAGGTAAGATGATGTGATATCCAGGTAACTTACTGAATTTATGTAGATGCATTGATATGAATGGGAAAAAGTGGCTGAGATTTGGCTTTCCATAAAGGACTCTCTTGGTCTTTTTTGCTACTATGTTATTGTCTGCGAACATAAAAGTTGAGACTAGAGGAGAAAATTGAATGTTAAAACAAATGCAAAACTATGTAAGATAAATAAAAGTATTACTAGTTTCATAATTCCAAGCTTCCTTCATGTTATGACTCTGGTATCAGCTACAAAATCATTGAGATACCTCCATACTGTGCTGACAAAACCAAGTACAGTAGTCTAAGTACGATCTGTGTTTACCACTTAGTAACTTCAGTATCACACAGAATGAGGTGAAACACTTGGGAGTTGGTGAATAGTTGGTAAAGAGATTCCATTTGTAAAAAGCAGTTCGTTTAAATAAAAAAGGGCTTAATAACTGTTTTGATCCTCATAGTCTTTGATAAGTAGAACTAATGCACTGTTAAAAACTTTCCATTGCAGAATCTCCTGTCTTTCCTGTTGCCTGGTCACACAAGACTGAGAAGTCAGATTACAGAAGTTCTTGATCTCGATTTGATAAAGCAGGAGGCAGAGAATGGGGCCCTTGACATTTCTAAGTTGGTTGAATTCATTATTGGGATGATGGGGACCCTTTGTGCTCCAGCTCGAGATGAAGAAATTAAGAAACTGAAAGATATTCATGAAGTAGTTCCTCTGTTCAGGTACTGAAATGCTGTTCATTAGTCCTGTTGAGAGTCCCTGAAATAATTTTAGATGCATATGGGGATGTGTTTCCAGCCGGGCAACCTGCAAATCGTTGTAGAAAAAAAGAGCAATAGGGAAAGGGATACAGTTGTGGGTGTGAAGGGGAGGGATGCTCTGGAAGTCTTTAACAAGAACCCTCTTTGTTCTGGTGAACTGGAGTATTTGTCTGGCTCCTGCATGTCACTGAAGGACATTTTCTTAAATGCCAAATGCCTGTAAGCCTTATTATAGCAGGCAAATGGTCAGTTTGTATCAGACTTTAATATTAACAGCAGAAGGGGGAAAAAGCAAGCAGGAACATAGGAAAAAAGTATTATTGTTCTCCAATCAGTTCTTCCTTTTCCTCCCAGTTTAAGCTCTCTTTACCCCACCCCACTCCCTGTATAAATTCTTTCAGTTCCAAAGGGAGTGCATGTACCACATCTGGGAGCACAGAGGCTTCTGCTGTGTCACCAAGCTCTCAGTTAAACAGCTCAGGTTCACAATAGGTAAAAGAAATTTCATTAACATTGTTGTTTCTTAATTTGATAAACTTCCAAGAGTTCAGGATTGACTTGGCAGAAATATTGCCAGCAGGAATTCGGTTGCTTTGAAATTCAGGTCTTTTCCTTTGGTTAGGTTCTTTATTTCCCCTTTGGGTCTGATTATTCACTTCCACCTGAGAGTGGCTTTACTGGCTGCCAACAGAGATTGTATGCAAGCTTGGAAATCCAGATGTCTTTTTATGTATTCCACACACAATATTGCACATCCTGGGACATAAAAGTCTATGGAGCTAGTAAAGTTAATTCCACGGAGGCTTTTTTACAGGACAGCAAGTTTTATTTCCTATTTGGAAGAGGCACTCGCATGCATGTACGTGTTTGCTCAAGCTTTCTCGCTGTCTTATGGTCTTAAATAATTAAGCATCCTGTTAATGTTTCCCATGCATTTTTTTGCTCTTTCCTTAAGCAATCTGTAATAAATCCTGTAAATGATACGTCTTCAACAGCTGCAGCCTTGAATGACTGTTTCTGTTTGTTTGTTTAGAGCAATTTTCTCTGTATTAGACCTGATGAAAATGGATATGGCAAACTTCGCTGTCAGTAGTATTAGGCCAAAATTAATGCAGCAGTCTGCTGAATATGAAAGAAAGAAGTTTCAGGAGTTTCTTGAGAAACAGCCAAGTATGACTTTGTTCCTTTCTTTCTTCCCCTCTGACCACCCAGTGAACTGCATGTTTTTGCTTGTAGATCATGAAAAGAAATCAGATTTTTTTATAAGTTCTAGAATTCATATGGTAAACAACAACTTGTGTCCCAAAACTGTGGTTTGAAAAAATCTGTTGGAACAACAGCTCTACGCTTTGTATGCTGGAGTTTAGTTTCATTTCAGTCCAATGTAGGGCATAATTAACTAGAATCATCTCATCTCCAGTTTCCTGTAGCTCTGTGGTTTTTATTTTCTTTTAGATAGTCTGCTTAATGCAATAAATGAAATGCATGTCAATAACATGCATGTCAATCATGGGTATTAATAACTAATGGGATTATTTGGAAGTTATAGTTGGAAAACTTGACTTTGAAAAGGAATTTTCTCAATAAGATTTTTTTTTGCTGTTTTTCCAGACTCTTTGGACTTTGTCACAAGGTGGCTGCAAGAAGCAACGGATGATCTGGCAAAGATGCAAAGTAAAATGTTGCCTCCCTACTGCAGTGATGGTGCCACCGGTGGAGCTTCCAGCTTGTGCTCCACTGCTGTACAAAATTTGGCCTATCTGAAGCTCCTAAAGTGGGATCACGTAAACAGGCCTTTTCCAGAAGTAGGTATTTAACAGAAAGATGGTTTATGTGCTTGTTCTACTTTTCTATTTCTGGGATATAACAGAAGAAGCTGTTTGGATTTGTAGCCTTACAAGTACAATTCTGAAACATTTGTCTTCTACTGGAATAGCTACAAGAACTCTCAATCAGGTACTGCCTTTTCAGTGCTGAAACTTAGTTGGAGAAGAGGAGTTAATTCTTTTCATTTTGTTCTTGTTACTCACCTGCTGAGCAGGTGTTGCTCTTATCTGAGTCTTTGTCTTGTTGTTGTGACTATGTAGGCATCACAATATCACTTCACAGCCCAGCGTTCTGATTTTATTCTGTGCTGGCTTCCTCATTCTTTGTAGACGGTGCTAATGGACCAGACCCGCTTTCAGGAAATACAGCTGGAGCTGGAGCAACTCGTCGTGATTGGGACAGTCCTTCTGGTCACCTTCAATGCAGCAGGCTCAGCACTTGTTGATATACCTGGAGTTGCTGAGAAAATCAAAACCATTACGAAGGTGCTGCTGACAGGAATTCATCTCCCGTGAGTACTGAACAATGCCAGTCACACACAGGCAGGTGTAGCTCTGTTTTCACCCTAGAAAATAATCAGTTTAAGTTTCTGTCTGGCTGTGGGCCACGGAATACACAGAGGAAGTGATGAGGGCTTTTTATGAACCTAAGCTGACAATTTTTATTCAGCTTACTCAAAAGTATCTTTTCTTGCTCTGTTGTTATATTTCCTGATATATACATGCTCCTTTTTTCAGAGTATGTTTTTCATGGAGCCTGGCTGGCACATGAGAGCGAGAGTAGCTACCCATGCTCACAGTCTGGGCCAGGTTCCCTCAAGAATTCAAGTGTGGTACTGTAAGCTCCTGGCAGGTTTAGAATGATTGCTCTACACACTATAGGCTAAGAACTATTTTTACATTCGTCTGTGCAGGCAGGAAGTCAGCTCTTGTTTGTATGGGTTGCTCAGGCTGGAAAGCTTTAATTGCTATGCCACCTCCCTGCTTTAGACATCAACTTTATTTTTTATGTTTATAAAATGTGTTATTTTTTATAGTTTTGGCTTTATCTGCATTATGCCTCTTCCATTAATTTGAATAAATAAGGCAGCTGTAATCAGATTATTTATTTTTAAAAGGTGGGAAAAAAGTGAATAATTAATACTGCTAAGTAGTGCTCTGCTCTATGTTTTCCAGTTCCTTTAACCTGAAAGAATCTTTGGCTACCGTTGGTGAAACGGTGTGTGCTGAAGTTAACAGCTGCCTTTCCCAGCATGGGTTTACACCATTCTCAGCCGAGAGAGAAGCTGTACTCAAAGGACAGATCCAAGCAGTGGCCAATTCGGACAACGCCATATGCAAGCTAATAGGTAAACCTTGACAAAAATGCTCTGTTCTCAAGTGACCACTTGTCTGTCTTTGTAAAACTCCTAAAACTTTTGGTGGCATCTTGCATGGTTTCTCATTTAATCTGTTTCAAACACTTGATCAGACTTTCTGTCTTTTACACAAAATTACACTATTTCTAATTTACTGTCTCTTCTGAAAACAAACCAAACCCCTTGGTCCAATTTTTCCAGATTCTCGAATTCAAAAGTTTCTGGAGAATTATCTTGCGTCCAGTCACCAGAAATCCTTACCTGCTGTTCCTGGAGGATTAGGCCCTATCCAAAGAGAGCTGGAAGAGATTGCTGTCAAGTATGTTCGTCTTGTCAACTACAACAAAATGGTCTTCAGCCCTTACTACGATGCAATCCTTGGCAAAATACTGTCTGGGGAAGAATCACAACTTGTAGGGAAGTCAGAAGAATCATAAAAACAGTCTGTATGCTACCACTACAGTATTAACTGTGTTGGCTCTTTTAAAAAATTGCATCAATATTTGTCTAAGAAAACAGCTTTCCGTGTAAATATTGATTCCTTTTAATTTATTAGTGATCGATGAGGAAAAAACATGACATGCAAATGGTAAATGAGAGAGGGAGATGCATTTTTCATGTAAGTATGCAACCTGGGGGGATGTCTTGGTAGTTTTCTGGCTGCAATTTTTAGATTTTTAGAGCTGATGCTGGGTAGAACAAGTTTAAGAATGAAACTTTTCATTTAAGTGGCTCATTTTAGGGCATTTTACTCTAATTTACCGAGTATTTAGTTTAATCGACCCAGAGCAGATGAGCAATGGTCCTTCCCAGGAGGCATGATTTGGCTTTAATAAAAAAAAAATCTTACTTTAGGGACTTAGGTTAAAATTCCAGATAAGGGAAACTTTAAGAGGCAAAAAACAAAGCAAACAGCACTTTATTGTAACATTGTGGTTAGTGTGGTAGGCTACTAATTTTTTCTGCATTTTAATGCATTTTTAATAACATTTTTTTGCCGTTTACCTGCAGATGTTACAAAACACATAATATATTTTTGTAGCAGATTTTCTGGTTATTGGGTAACTGTCCTCTGCTATGTACAGTTCTTCCAAAGGTGGCAATCTTATAGATTGCAGCTGTATTTATCTCTTGTAAAGAATTCAGAAGGGCAGAGCTAAAACGTTTTGATAAAAGTGGCGTTTCTTACCTTTCTTTTGCTAGTAGTTTACTCCTTTTTATGTGAAATACTAATTTTAAAGTAAATCTTTGTGATTTCCAGAAGGTGGGTTTAAAGTGAGGGAAAATTTTACTTGTTTTTTTAAAACTAAAACTGGAGATGGTTGCGTTCAATCAAAATACTCAAAAATATCCAGGAAGTGCAGAGCACTATCGGAAAGTTAAGTGATTTTAAAGGACTGTGAGATGTGAATGATTTCATGTTAGTTTGAATATATAGAGAATATTTTCAGTAGGAGATTTTTTTCTCTTTGTAGAGGTGTTCTTGAAACTTAAAATATTTGTAGGTCTTGAATTTAATTAACTACACGTACAGATGAGTGCTCACCGAAGAGCTGAATGATCTTACAGCCTTATTGCCATTTCAGGCTCGGCTCGGAGGGAAGCACATTTGAAATTTTCCTCTGGTTGAGCATAAAGCTGTAGTACAGTAATTAAAATTTGATGATTTTATGAAAGCAAAGTTCATGGTTATAAAGTGTCCCAAGTACTCGACTGTCCAAAACACAGGGCGTTGACCTCTGAAAACCAAAATAGAATGCATTGTCCTCTAAAAAATATT
Organism: Clamator glandarius; assembly: GCA_033459285.1. Taxonomy (NCBI): domain Eukaryota; kingdom Metazoa; phylum Chordata; class Aves; order Cuculiformes; family Cuculidae; genus Clamator; species Clamator glandarius. Next base: position 2,654,220 of record JAUNZM010000540.1, on the reverse strand, counting down.
ATTACATAAAATAAATATATGGTCCCTTTTATTGCTGACATCCAGGTTCATTTTATTAATGAACTAGTCAACCAAAATGACTTCTAGAAGGAAGCACTTGATTGTGAATCAGTGTTGATACTTCTTTTTCCAGTTTTCCTTTAGATGTCAGAGTGGGTATAGCTCCGCTAGCGGTGAGTTTGGAGGAAGGATAAGACCTTTTATTCCATATCAGCCTGTGCAACTATAAAAAAAATAATTTCTCATTCATTACAAACCCCCTTCCTCAAGGGAAAAAAAATCTACCCAAACCCTGTAAGAGCTCACCATCTCAGACAAGTGATTTTTTTCTTGGCTAAATACACTCTGACACTAACACAGGTGTCTGTGCGTCTTTGATAGCTCAAAACCGAGTAGGTTGGTCAGCCAGAAAAAAATAGTTCAGAGTAGGTTTTTGGTGCAGTCTGCTTCATTGTTTGAATAAGCAAGGGATGCTACAGAGGTCTTCAAGATTGCTGCACCTGCTTACTCTAGTTTGTTTCTAGCACAGGATCCACCTCAAAATACAGCCCATAGCTCTGCAGCTCCAAAAAATGAATTCAGTCATCTGCGTAACAAAAGAGCTACCAGAAACTTTATTGCTAGGGATATAAAGAAATAAATAACCCAGACAAAGCTCAATTTTGTTAAATGAGAGTTGTAGACATTATAAATTACTTCTGTTCCTTTGTATTTTAGTACTGCTGTCCCTGTGATCTATGCAGACTACAAAACAATAAGCAGTGATGATCTCAAAGGTGTGTGAACATCACAGGGAAACAACATACTTAGAGAAGGCTTTGAAAACTATGTGACCACTGCCCGAATAAATGGGACTGTGGCAGCGATAGATAAAATTGACTTGTTTCAGACAGGAGATGGCTGCTAACAGCTCTGGCGTTCAGGGTTCAGATGTTCATGGCTGCCAACTCCTGCTTACCCTGACATCAAAACTTGGATTGTGCTCCTGCTGGCACACGAGTGTTGCTCACAGGGTCAGTACAGTCCGTCCCATCTCTCCTTGCACTAGGGGTTTCGTGGAGAAAGAATTGCAGCTCCACAGCAGGAATGTGGGTCTCCATGGGGGTGGTGTAGGCCTTCCCCTGGCCAAGAGCAGAAGAGTCTCTAATAAATGCCTGCAAGTGCGAATCACATTAGTGACTTTCTCAGGTGTTTTTTTTTTAAATTGTAGTGTTGTCAAGTAGTTTCTCTCTATCCTCTATACAAGAAATAGGGAGATTCGATGAAGTGGCAAAACAAAAAAAGAAATGCTTGGATGGACAAGGTGAGATCCTGCCTCCACCTGAACACTTCCATGGTTATGCAGCTGCTGTTTCACTGCTGGCCTACAGTCGCCTGTGCTGCTGGGGGTGGCAGTGTCTTTCACTTGTCCGAGTATCTGAATTTCCCACAGTCCACAGGGGTCCTTACAATCTTATCAGCGTGCAATTCTGATCAGTCAATTACAAGTAAAAATCTAAGTTGTGCATAGAAACTTTCTTGAAAGTTCATACAGTGTTTTATTCGCTTGTTTGAAAACAACAGGTTAACTGCTGTAGCGAATATATTAACATTTAGCATTGTACGTTATTAAGTGGAAGACCAGTGCAGTCATCTGGGAACAGACTGGCAGCCCGTACTCCTGGACAACCCATGTGAGAAATCTGTACCGAGTTTGTCTTAAGATGCTGTCGTCTTTAAATAGTCGTGGAACTAAATGCAAAAAGCATACTGTATCCTCTAGAGAAATGGAAGAAAATCTAATTCTAATATGTACGCTTGGATCAATTTCCTGTGGTGATCTTATTAACATCGCTTTTGAAGTGGCTGAGTAATATTTAAGAAGTAACTTGTTGTGTTTGAATAAAACCAGAATGAGGCATGATGTTATGGATATCCTTTTATTTTAAAGGAATGTTTTTTTTCGTTTTTAACTACAAAACAGTTTTCATACATTCTGCCATAAATAAAAACAAACAATAAGGCAGGACATGACTACATGAACAAACTGAGAACAACTGTTTTCCAGAAAATGTGAATTAAAAATGCTTCACAAGTATAAGCCATCCAGTTTTTAAAATAAAACTGTTGAAAACCCACAAGATTTCAAGTGGTAGATGTGAACACCCTGGAAGAACAAAATACAGTCTTGACATTTTGCACTTCTGGTTTTGAAAACCTTGTTTTGTTCAGAGCACATCCTAAGGTTGTTCTGGCTGTTTTCGGGTCATGAACCATGTGGGAGAAGAGGCACCACAGTAACAAAACCATTTTCAAGATCTCATTTTTGTTTGCAGCTGTCCCTTTTCAATGTTTGACTTTTAAGAGACTGATGGACTCAATGCAAGTCTTTGTCTGTCACAGAAGAACTCCAGGCTTGTTTCACCGGATTCTCTTTTGCTGTCTTGCTCTGTAAATGTCGTGCACTGGGGGAACTACAGATCCTTTCTCCTCATCATCGTCAGAATCTTCATGTGGTCTCTTAACAACCTTGTTGAGCATAGCGTTGTTTTCCACAGGTCCATTGCCTTCCACAGCTATTTCAGGTAGGCCTCCAGTAATTATTCGGACAGCTTCATCAACAGCTTTAAAAAACAGAAAAAGATCAATTTAACTCATGAAACTAAATTCCCTGATTAGAAATACGCATGCAAACAGGGACACCAACAGAGATACATTGTGGAGGTTTATGGAACAGGACATTCTCCTACCCTATTCTACCAATGTTAAGACTCAACTAACACTTCCATCACGTCAAACATTAATTATAAAGTAAATGCTGCTGCTTCAGCTTGGGATCTCCCTTTATAAAAGTATTGAGGTCATTTGCAAGCTTAATAAAACAGGAAAACCTACTTAGGAAACAGTATATACTTAGGAAATAGTTCATGATTCATCAGACAGTGTGCAAGGCAAGTCAGTTTGCTTATGAACAGCAAAATCTTCAAAAATGCCAGGTATGATTTAAATAGATCCTTTACTTTTCACTCTAGAAGAAATTCAATCCTACTTTGCTTTCTCTCTGATCATTTGTTTCTTTAACAGAGGGGATGAAAAGTAGGATATTATCATCTGCTGTGGTTTATATGAGGCCTGGGGCATGGATCTGTCCTGGTTTTGTATTTCAGAACCCTCCCTTCTTTATAGGAGCTCAGAAAACATGGATCTTGAATTGTTGTCAAGCAATGCAGGAAATGTGCACTCAGAGTTGTATGTGACAGTTAACTCGCCACTCTGCACATTAGTAATTGAATCTTACAGTTACAATGCTGCTAAGAAATAACACCCTGCTCCTTTCAAAGCATTTTCTGGAAATCTTTGTTTCTTTCTTTTAATGGTTACCTCCAAAATGTTACTAGTGGTGAATTTCAGCTCTTTGACTATTTGTTGGTCCCCCACAGCTACATGTACAAACATCTCTCAGTAGATTCCAGCCCAGAGCCATAGCCAGTTTGACAATATAGTCTTGAGTAATAATTACACATCTGTAAATGAGGTCTACAGTTTAGACAGTAATATCCATATGTAAAACAAAGTCATACGCAGCATTGTCACAGACTCCACAGCGGACAAATAACTTACTGTCTGGCAGTTTGCATCTTCTAAATATCTCCATGAGCTCATCCACTTGAACAAAGGGACCCTGAGTTGTAGGGAAAAAAAAAAGTTTAGAAGATTATTTTCAGCAGAGTGATACAGTGCGGTTCTGACAAAACAGAATCTCTTCCACAACTTTTTGAATTTTTCAGAATCCATTAAAACACACCTGAAAACAAACAGGAGGTGGCAGGAGCTTCATGAGAACTACAGCTGCTGGTGGAACAGGAAATACACCACCTGGGACAGGATGTAAACCTGGAGCTGTGGGAAGAAAAACTGTATGAAGCCAGTGGAAGCAGCTAGACTTGAATTGCTTTTGCAGCATTATTATTTGGTGCAAATAATTACTACCCTGTTACTTTTGCCTCTACTAGTAATTACATATTGCTTAGTCAGTGATCTAAAGTCTACAAGCAGTGTTTGTAACAGGTTATTACCATTTAGCAGATCCCAAATTACTTGCACTTATTTCCATGTGACCTCAGTTTTAGGTAAAATATATATGCCTTTAGCAATCCAATTGATAACAGCCTAAAAGTTAAGTATGTGTTTTGATGACTGAAGACTAGGAAAGTCTCTGTGATCAGGTTTGCTAAACACACAGGTTAATAACTTGCCGCCAGGTGGAAGGTAACCACTTCCGAGTGAATATCTGACTTACGTGCTAAGTGTCTTGGCTGAAATGGAATCATTTGTTGAGTGTCCGGTTTTGGATATTCTGGTTTTCTGTCTACTTCGTCTTTGAGAACAGGCACAATGGAAGGTGCAACCACAGGGTCTGGAATTATAGCTGCCAGCTTGGCACGGGAGACATCCTGCGAAAGCCAATTAGAGAGCACTGAACTTGGCAGGATCACATTGCTTCTTTCAATTACAGAAAAAAACACCTTTCTAGACCAGTCGCTTATTCCCACTTTGTCATCATTACAATTTCAGATGTCCTCTTAGAAGACCATCTGGGCAAAACTTGCATGTTTTCATCAAACATTTTAGTCCCACAGTCTCCCAGCTGGGAGTGGAAACACTCGGTTTTGTTACTGAATGGCATCGTATTTGTCATTTTTGAGTGGCTCCCTTTTTTTGGGTTAAAAAGATTTAGGTGAACAGGTGCAGAGCACTAGGCCTTCACAACTATCATTTCTCCCTCATTTCATTCCCTAGATTGCTTTAGCTAGAAAAGAAATAAAGCATAAGGCAGTCAGCAGGCATACAAAGCATCAGTTCAAACAGGATTATATATTGGCATGTTGCAGTCAACAGGAATCAGCCCAAGGGCTGAATCATCTCAGCTGCACAACCTCCCATGCAGTGAGCAAGACGTACTCTCTTGTAAGCACACCTGAAACTTCAAAGAAACTTTGTCTTGGTCGCATTAAAAGACAAATAATCAGTGGCTCAATGTGACTTATCAGATTCTTTTACAACTGTGTGAAGACCAACGATTCTGCCGCTTTGCTAACTTTCTGTATTTCTCAAAAATAATTTCTCTGCGGAAGAAACGAATGGAACCTGAGGCATGAATTGAAGGCTCTCCTGTTCATGTAAATGGCAAAGAGCAGTCCTTTCAACAGAGCTGTTTCTGCCTCTCTGGTAGCTTATTTTACATCACGTTTAAAAAAAAAAATTAAAAATCAACATATTATTCTGTTCTAATAGTTTGCCAAAGCATTACGGCCTTCCACACAATTAAAATAGCACTTAAAATACTTGTGGTCAGAAATGAGATATGAGACCACCAGACACAGGTGTCTGTCCTAGACTTTAATTCCAAATAGCAGCACCAAAGCGCTTTAACCATGTGAAAAAAACTAAGAAAGGCAAACAGCCACTGATCTCTATTGATAATTATCCTCAGCCATTTGCAGCAGTGATTGGGACTGCACTGTTTTGTTTTGTTCTGATACGCTTCTCAACGAAGTGAGTGGAATTTTGCCAGCTGGAGTGGAAGGGCAGCCAGCGATGTTACATACAGATGACCTGACTCTACAAGCTTCTGAAAGAACTGTGGGTTTTGGAGAAGCTCAGGTTTAAGTCTGACATGGAGGCTTTTAGCTGAGTGGGGAATGCATTAACTCATTGACCTTTCCACAGGAAGGTGAAAAGTAAATGTGAATACACAAAGTTGCATCTACTGGTCATGTTTCTTGCTTCTTTTTGCCCTTTGCCCACTGTGCCTGGCACTTTGCTGTTTAACGACCACGTCCCTGGGAGGGGCACCCAATTAGCTTCATTTTCCTCCAGTCTTAATCTGGAAGCTAAGTTCATCCCCAGTATGGGATGAGTTTGGGTGGAGTTACAACACTGTCACAGTTTAGCCCCAACCCAGCTGATTTTGGCAGCTAAAACTGTGCAGTTGGCCTCTCAATCCCCTCCCTGCCACCCTCAGGAAGAGGGGAAAGGAGGATGAGAGGAAAAAGACTTGGGAGTTGGAAACTAAAACTATAGTTTGAATGGAATTATAATAATAATGATGATTAAAATAATTAGAAAGTAATAAAATATATATAAAAAGATGAGATTTCACTCCACCCCTTGATGACTGTACGTCACCACAAATACTGCAGAGCAGACACGAGGGGATGGGCTCATGGCTAGGAGGGAGCTAGACTCAGGAACTGGATTCAGGAATGTATGGATCAGCAGCAACCAGACAGACGAGGTCCTCACTGGACGTCAGCCATTGCAGAAGAGAGGTGAGACCCTCGTCATCTCTCACTTTATACTGAGTATGGTGTATATGGGATGGAAAACTCTGTTGGCCAGTTTGGGGTCACTTGTCCTGTCTGTCCCTCCCTGCAGGCGTGGCCCTTTTTCACCAGCTCAAGGATGGCCTTGGTTTCTAAGGGAATAAATATAAGCAACGGCCTTTCTGCATAGCAATGCCTCGTGTTATCACATCTAGAAAGAAATTGTCTGAAAAACATGCAGTTTGCTTTCAGAAGATGAAGTTACTTAGGTGAGACCGAGTTAGAATTACAATAGTGAGCCCAATTGTGCTTTCTCTGAAGTACAGTGCCAAAAACCTGCTGGAGGGGACAGCAATGAAGACAACAAGGAGGAAGCATACTTGTTATACCTGCTTTGCTATCAAGGAGGAAAAAAAACAAGAAAAGTCCTAAACAAGGAATTGCTTAAATTTGCTAGAACTGAAAAGAACAACATTGAAATTAAATGTTCCTATCCACTTACCTTATAACCAAGGGCCTTCAGTTCACTCGCAGAGCATGGGTACAAATCCATGAACTTATACCTGTCTACCAGCAGAGCTGTTTCTTTACCCTCATATTCTTCTTTGAATGCTGTAAACCTCCTTTTTTCAACCTTCAGTATACTAGCTAGGTCACCAATGTTACTCTCAAAAGCTAAAAACCGAGCCCAGATTTCCCTGTAAAAGAACAGACAAACAGGCAGCTGCTGAAGGAGGAGGAATTACTGATCACGAGCCAATTACAAAACACACAAGAGGAGAGATTCAAAGGAGTAAATCTGGGAACGCATGGCCATTTCTGTTATTTATTTTAGGTGCATCTATAACATCTAGTACCTTCCCAGTGCCTTGTCTATTTCTGTAAAAGCTTTTATCTAGTGAATTGTAAAGGGCTTTGTTATGGGAAGGATTACTGGAGTAAATGCCTTCAGCATTTGAGGCAAGCTTTTATCATTGATGTAAGATGCACAAATAGACTTTGCTCATCCCACTACACAATTTCACTCTGATCCTGATACGTGAAGGAGTTTTCAACGTAGATTATAGTTTGGTTCATCTGCATAGACCAGCGTATTCCAGCAGGCAAGAGCAATGCCCTGTAACACAATAGGCAGCATTTCACAATTTTAGAGCCTAAAATATATACAGTTGCTGCTTATTTCTTTGGGGAAATCCTCACATATAACTTAAGTAACATCTAACCATATTTCTGAACTTGATCCAACTTTCATTTCAGCTTTGGAATTCACCTTTGAAAGAGATCCAGTTTTTTAATTTTCTAACTTTTAAAATGGACGTAGATGTATTTCTCAGGGAAGATCAGAATTGAAGTGCAGCATGAATGCGCCCCACATTGCAGTGTTTGATTTCTTAGGATTCATGCCTATGTCTACCAGAATAATGGTGAACACTTGGACTGCAAAGGGTTTGGTAACCATTTTTTGAGAAATAAATTTAAGTAGTAATGAAAATGCGGTGAGTGGTTTATCCACGTCTTTTCTGGTTCTGTCACTGTTTTATTTTCAGTTGGCTGGGAGCTGCTCAGAATTCTCAGTAAGTTCCTGACTTGCCTTCTCTAGCATAAAGCTCCTGGTAGATGTTCTCAGCTCCCCCTCCCCATCTATCCAAAGCACTTAGCATTAGCCGTGCCACCTGCTCACACTAGTGAATCCTAACTGCACAGGAGGATTTTGCACTCTGTCCTCAACAAACCTGCATCAATGAGGTTCTGAAGTCAATAAATTAATGAATTTCACTGCAAGTGGGATAGAGACTTTCACAAATCTGTTAAAAATGTTGCTATTTTGAAGAAGGAAAGGAACATCTATACTGAATTCTGTCCTGCAGTTCATTTTTCTAATTTCTTTGGGTTGTTTGTAGTTGTAAGGGATTTTTGTGTCTTTTTTTAGTGTAGTGAAACTGCTTTTGCAGACATACCCAGATTTCTCAGGTGGAAGGCTCCCTGAAGTTAAAACACGTTCAAACAAAACTCTTGTGTTATTGTCCTCTTTAAAAACAGAAAGAAAAAAGAAAAATCAAACTGAGTAAAAGGTATTAAAGACAATTTAAAATAATTTCCATTCAATGAAATGTGTACATTAAATTCAATATAAGGCTGACATTCTGATCCCTGGATTTGAATTTCAGCAAGCAGAATTAAAATCTGAACGGCTACACAAAACTTAACCGATGTCAAATTCCACTGTGAACTTATTTGAAAGTCTGTTTTTGTTGATAGAAACAAACTTATTCAGGTTTTTTTTATAACAGCACAGCTATTGCTTGGCATCCCTTGGGGATCTCTGTTTTTTTCTGTTTCCTCCAATTATCACAATGGCATATCTCGGTAGTTTTAAATTTGACCTTTTAATTCATTACTTGCCTATTAAATTAGGGCAATGTAAATATACTCGTTTATTCCTCAGAATTCCTCCCAAAAATATTAGACCTGGTTCCCAATGAGCAGTTGGCCTTCGCATGCTGCCAGCTGCGTCAAGGAGTGGTTGGTGGGTTTGTTCTTAAAACCACTAACTTCTCTCCTGTCTCTCATTGTGTATTTTACCATATCTTATATTCATAGAAGTTCAGTGATCAGTGTTTTCCAGTAAAATCTGCTGTGTTGCTAAGAGAAATACACTGGGCAAGTTCTGAGATGTTTCTTCTGAGGGCAACCTATGGAAAATTGTAAATATTCACATACACCTAAGATAATTTCTTGCAAATTAAAAATACTTTGACTTGAAAAAAAAAGTCTCTGTTTACAGCTTACAGGAGAAAAAAAAGCTCTAAATCTGTTCAAACATTCAGGGCCTGTAAAAAAGTATTGTGGTCTGACAGGAGAGATTCACATGCCTACAGAGTGCACTGGGTATTCAGAAGAACCAGCAGCAGTGCTACTAGCAGCCACCACTCACACTAGCAGCATGGACGCTGTTTGCAAAACAGAGCTGGCAATTTGTAATAAAAGCCAGATTGTTTTTCACCTTAGTGTTGCTACACTACAAACACTGAGCTAGAGTACCGAACATGTGAAGAAATACCTGAAGGAATCTGAAAATCTAATGGGTACATGGCAAAGAGGATTGTGCAGAGCAAGAGCCTGGGATGAACCACTCTTCTTCTGCTCTAATTCCCCATGAAACACAAACCAGGGAAGTTCCACACAAAGGTCTCTGTCAGGGCCTGCTCCCCACAGCAGCTGGGGTTTCTTTTAACATATTAACTCCAGCACCAGGGAACCCCACACAGAGACTTTGTGCCACCACCACCTCCTCCCTGGAGCTCCCCAGTCCCTGTGTCCCTGCACAGGCAGGGAGCTGGATGCCTTGCCCTTGCTATGCTCTTTGAATCACAAACTAGCTCCCTGGCAACTTCCAAGCAGAACCAATTTTCACAATATTGCTTTTATGTCTTGCTCATCTCATCTGTTTGGGGAGAATGAGTTTAAATTAATTCTAGGAGGGACCAACTAATCCATCACTCTTGTCATGCCGATTTCAGCCTCCTGTAGATCTATTTCCCTCAGATTTAAATTTCTCAGAGTACTTTCCACTGTTCACAACAGATGCTGTAAAACTGCTGCAATGCAAGTCAGTTGCAATTTGGCAAGTTCACTATCCTCTGTTCAGCAGAATCAAGATCTAACGTCACTGTCCTCCCCGAACTTCAGCAAGGACAAACCAGCAGGTTTTGGTTTCAAATCGACTGCTGAGTTTCATGAAGAGGTTTCATTTCTCTTCAAAAAGAATTAAACCTAAAATACAAAGAACTTGGCCTGAACCTAAACTCATAGAGAAGGCAGATTAATGCCTCATTAGACCTCTGAAAGCTGAAAACTTACCATTAAGATGAGAAAGGTAGTCGATATATGCCAGCACATATTCTGGAATGTCTCCATATTTTTTCAGCCCTAGCTCAAAAATCTTAAAGGCCACAGACTTATCCTGCAAACATTAGAAAAAAATGTTATTAGCTTCAGTGAGCTACGTGCCCTCCTGACACTTCTTTAATATCAAATGGAGCCTCCATGATTACCTTACTACAATAATACTCCATTAAAGCTGCTGTAACATAGACGTGATGGCGGGTCCGAGTATCCTCTCTGGCTTTTTTAAATATCATTCTTCCAGATTTTATGCCTTCTGCTCGCCTTGCAAATTTCATATATTGGATATAAACCTAAGGCGCATATTAATATTTATATAGTATCAGTGTTAGCAAAGAATATGAGGATGTAATAAAATTTTTTACTATATCTGAAATAATCTTAACAACATACAGTTAGTTAGTCGTAATAGAAACAAGACTGTGCTGTTTTGCTATAAATACTAAGGCAAAGCTTTTTATATACTTTTACTAAAGAAAATATGTAATATCCATAAGACTGATCCCCTGAAATGACAATAGTTAATACACAGATTTTTCAAGGAAGGGGAGGTAAGTAGGTGAATTTAATTTACATAACCTGATGCCTTCAGAGAACTAGAGACTTATTGTAAAAATGGTAACTTTCCAATAGAGTTAAGACATCCGTAAGGCCAAAAAAAACCATTCAAAAGGGATGATGAAGCATTTTACTGTACATTATACAATCCAAGATACAAATCATCCCGTCTCCAAATATTTATACCCGATCAAGGAAATAATGAACGTGCTATTTAATTCAGTGGCCAATTCGTGATTTGCCCTTCTTTGGGATTTAACTTTCCTTCACTCTGAATTAAATCACAAATAACAGCGTTACTCAAATAGAAGGAACTGGCACATGGTTTTTGGCAAATGTATATTTGGGAAGCATTATGATTTCTCTTTAATGAGCAGAAAATGTCAATAAATGGCTACATTTCCTCTGACACTGACCTTTTATCTAATTTTAGACTTCTGACATTTTTCCTTCCCATGCTTTTGTCGCATCTATTTATAAAGTACAAAACTTCTTGCAAGTGAGTTACTGCTCGCATTTGTTCAGTGCCAGCACAGCTTATAGCACAGCTGGCACTACAGACAACGTCACTTACTGTATAACTTAAGCAGGTGTACAGCAATACCCTTCGATAGTGACAGGGTGCATTACTAATTTATTTGCAAACTATGCATACACAGGTTGGTGTATTTCCATGTAGGGAGGACAATGGGTGAAAGCAACATGCTTTTAATCAGTTAAGAGGAGGCAAAGTGAAATTTTAGTTGAGCTAACAAAACATAACACCAATTTGCATGAGCTGTATCATGAAATCTTTAATATCTTGTATCTTCATTGCTTGTTTTAAAGAATTTTCCAAAACAATCAGAGGAGAAAAGTGCACATGACTAAGTGTTTCTAAGTGGATTAAAGGCTATAATTATGAACCTTGCTGAAATTTTAATCTGTCATCTCAGTACTCCACCTGTTCAATCATCCTCGTGACCCAATGACTCCTGTAAGTACTTCCCTGTTCTTTGCGTGTACTCAGGTGACTATCCATGCACGTGTGGAAAAACTCAATACTAAGGATCATCTTACCAGAGTGGGATCGATGTCTTCAATAGCCAGCAGTCGGTTATATATGCTGTGTACTTTCTCATACTTCATTCGACTCTAAGTAAATAAAAAAGAAATACAGGCTGCTTAGTAATGCTATTACAAATCACCCGCGAGAATGAAAAAATTAATTTGAAGAAAACACCTAAATTTTTCTGTTTCCTCTTTTCCCCAGTTGAACACCACGTATGTCAGTTCCTCTACTCAGATACGTTTTTTTGTCTCGTGCAATCATTTTTTTACTTCCCACACTAGTTTCTCACTACTGCTTATGTACTTTTTAAGATTCTCTGAAGTCTTTCTAACTTAGTGCTGCTGCATAAGACCTGCCACTGCAGGTGTTTGAGATAAGATAATCGTTTTCTTTACCTCCATCTAAAAGCAATGTGCAGACAGCTAGGAAAACCACCTTCTCCACTTCCCAATCCACACATTTCAAATAATCCATTCTGTTCCCTACCAGGTGCAGCCCTTCAGATTATATCGTGTATCTTTAAAGAATTTAAATAGTCATTATGCTTAGGATAAAAAAGGCTGCACCAAAAGCCAAGAACGGCATTTTCTTTTAAGGACAAAGGGGTGGTTTTTCCATTGTCCCAAGGATCCTCCTGCAAAGACTTTTCCATATTATGATATGTGAGCAAAATACATCCCACAGAGGACTCCATAGCCCTCATGTGATCAGTGGGAAACAGCCTTTATGCCTGATGGTTCATGTGCAAAACTAACTATTGTCAGGGCATTACTCAAGAAGGCTGTGCAATAAAGTGGTAGCCTGGGTAAAGAAATTTCTCAGGAAAGCTGCAGAGCAGGGTGCCTTCCATCTTCTGTCACAGCCATGCAAACACAAACACTAAACTGCCGAGAATTATATAGGAAAGGTGTTCTTTATCCCCTTTTTAAAAGAGAAGAAGTTGATGTACAAGTAAATGTAAATCTATAAGCCTTTCAACTTCATAGTAATTTGGAAAACACAGTCAATGTTTAAGTGGAAAGACAGTAGGTTTTCAAAAATTTGTAACTCCTACTATGGGCTTATCCTCCCCATTTTGTCAGCTTGGTCTCAGAAACACTGAATGAAGTTAAGGCTAGAAGAATCAGTAAATTTATTCTATGGAATTCTGAGTATACAGGATGTTTCAAATATACTACGTTATTGCTGAGAGATGTCTCTGGGTTTTAACATCAGTATAATCACTATTTTTGCTCACCTCTTCATAATCTGCATATGCAAAATAAAGAAGCATATTCTTCTTTAATAAAGTGCTGATCGCTCTTTCATAAATATTAGCAGCCTCATCACTGAAAAGTTTAGCATTGTTCATGTCCTGTTATAAAATAAGTATGATAATGTAATTCTTCAGCATCTGTGACAATGAAGGCCAATCTATGGAATATCTTCTGCGTGTGAAAAGTCCCAGTGAACTGTCATGCAGTGCTCCAACAAAGAGATAATCATCTCCACAGTACTTAGGAATCACAGTCAGGCCAAACACTCCCCCTACCCCCAGACCTAAAACTGAGCAATAATGAAATAGTTTTTCACACTTATCAGGAAGGTAAATATTTTTATTTCCAAAAATAACACCAATTTTAAAATTTTGAACACGACACAACTCATGATGCTAAGTATTTTTCACCCCCCTTGTTTTAAAATGTTTGAGGAAAAATTAACAGTATACCATGTGAAAGTAATGAAATAAAAAAGAAAACCAATGGCAATCTACTTACCCCTTTTTCAGCTAGCAGTTTACTAGATTGCTCAAGGTACTGTGCAGCTTCATACCAGATATCTGGGTGATGTCCCAGAACCAAAAGGCATTGCTCATAGGCAAACATAACTAGGGAGGAGGAAAAAGAAAAATTCTTTGTGTGTTATCATAGAAACGGTACCGTCTTGCACAATGGAAATACGATATACAAACCCCAGCAAATAAATTGGGCCATATTAACACTGATTGGCTTTGAATACAACAATCACAACAGCTTTTCTTTTTTATTGCCAAGAACTTTATGAATCATAACCATCAGCTAAAACCTGCCTCTCCACAGAGGATGAAGCAGAATTCATTCAAGAACATTAGCCATAAAATCAGGCTGTGACCCATCGTTTCTAGACCTCCAATCAAAGTTCAGTGGCAGATGACTCTAGCCCTACAGTACCCAAATCGACATATTGCTTTCAGCTCGGTTTGAACAAAACTTAAACAGTAGTTTAAAAAAAAAAAACACCACACAATTCAAGAAACTGGATCAAGTTCTACCCCAGCATGATCCCTGCATGCTGTATCACATCATACTTAACACCGGAGATTGTTAACAGAGTTAAGGAATGCAATTCTACACACCCTAAAGTAGTACCTAAAGTAGTACCTAATTACCTCTTTTTGTTATGAGAGTTTGATCTTCTGTACGCAGAGGATTGCTCTTTTCCCACTGGATGTATTTCTTCCACATGTCTACCTGCTGAGCCTCTTGTGGGGTATTTTGTGGAGGGACAGAGGGTGCATTGCGGTCCAGACCTTTCATCACTGTCTCATACTCCTGAAACAGATGCAGTGTTTTTAACAGCAAATTTAAACATATTAGACACTCATTTTAGATTATGTTTTGCAAAATTGATATAAATATTTCAGCATATCAGCAGTATTAATCTAAAACACACTTTTATTTGAAAATATGAACCAAGTTTAATGCTAGTTTGTAGAACTAAACAGACCAAAGAAAAGCCAACACAGAAGTTTGTACCTTTGCTACACGTCGTGCATTCATATAATCTCTACTCCTGTCTTCAATCATCTTCTTAGCTAAATGAATATTGATGCCCTGGAGAAGGGTGAAAAAAAGGAATTGGGAATGTACAATTTCACTCTGGAATTGCAGAATCTCATTTCATACAGAAAAGAGCTTGAAAGGTGATGCAAAAGTGAGCAAGAAGGGCAGTTATTTTAAAATACTGATCTCAAAAGGTACTGCATTTCTCCTAATAAACATATCACAAAATGGACAAGACACTATTCAGGAAATAAACTCATTACTAAAAATCAGCTGAAGAACCTTGTTATATTTGTGATCATTTACAGCTTTCAAAGATGCAATGAACCTAACTAAAACCCTGCTAGGGGAGAAAGCGGAAGGAATATTTGTGATTTCCATTTTCCCTTTTAAGCCCTAGTCAGTGCCTGGTCAGAATCACAGCTCCCTGCCTTGCTGCTGGCTGCTGTTCACCAGGTGAAGACTGAGACACAATAAGAGCAGTTCAGTTTTCTTGGACAATCACTAATAGAGATTAACCTCAGTCAATCTGAGGTTCCTTCTCTGTTCCTGAATTAACACCCTGCCATACATACACCTTTTTCAGTTGAGAGAGACTTGAGACCTGTCACCACAGAGCGTGACAACCCTCCAGGGCCACATACATGTGCAGAGGGCCCAGCCGTGCTGCTGAGCAGGAGCAGCAGGGGATTTGGGGCAGCTGGGCTCCCAAGCACGTCCCACATCTGAACATTAGCAACACAGGCCTGGTCGCAGGGTCTCAGGCATGAGCAAAACTTGGAAGAACCTGCTTTTATGGCAGGGTAAGCAACTGCTCCTTTGTTCACACCCATGTCAAGGTGGATTTTGTGGGAGTGGCTTGCCAGGACTGAGAAAGGTGAACATGGCTTTCAGTCCTATTCCAAGCAGGTACACAAACTGGGCATCAACGCACTACAGAAGCAAGGTCCATCTGGACTCTGCGAAGAGGGCTGTGTGGGATAGCAACCCGGGCCAGTTATCATGTAAAACCAGCAATGCCACACCAAGGATCACGTTGACAATGCAGCGATGTTCTCCCAGGGTGCACTCCCAGCCTCGTGAGATACAGTTGTGTGGTTTTGTAAGCCATAGATTGTCCCTTCTCTGTCTCACTAGGGGTGTTACGACTTTTGACTATTTAATTAAAGATGCTGGTGACTGACAAGCTGATACTGCTACCCAGTGGCTACTGAGCTAAAGGGAAACTTGAGAGTATTTTAATTGCAGCAAATAGCCAGTAAACTTCCATGCAGAGATCTGCACATTATCTCTGTGCTGTTAGGCTACTCATGGGGAATCACTTGCCCCTCAAAGAGCTCTTCTGGTGAGAAGCATTTCTTTCCGCGTGCCAGGACAGTCACACACAGCAGACCTTTCCCTCAAGGCCACTCTAGCCAGGACAGGCAGAAACCTGTGTCCAAGCAGAGTAACACCCTCAGCTTCCAGCAACTCTGAACAGCCCAAGGTACTGGATTGTATTACAGCTGTTGGCCAGAGCTGCCTCAACTAGAAGCTACAAAATGAACATAGGACAGGTTTCGGCTATTGTTTTGACAGTCTCCCTATGTATTAATGAAAGTAGTAGGAACCACCAGCGTCAGCCTTCATTTGCTGTGTGGAAGGGGAAGAGGAAATTTACAGAGAAGTTGCACAGGGGATTTTCCTGTGTAGGAGAAGGCATGCTGCTGGGTATCTTTCCTGGTGGTCAGGCTACCTGTGGTATCTATGAATACCAACAGGGTGATGAGCTGCTACAGTACATGCTTGTGGCTGTTGGTACCAGGAGGTACCCTCACTGGTTAAGCACAGTGGCCCCTATTAGTGTCAGGTCACCAATTCTACAACTTGTATAATTAGCAACACGGAAAGAAGAGCTGTCCGTTCTTCCCTGGTTGATGCACAGCTGACTCTGCAGCATGCCAACACCTGTAACCCTGGGCATGCTGTATGAGCAACCCTTCTTGACAATGCTGAGCATGTGGCATCTACCCTCATATCTGCAATCTCACCTCTGCTGATCGGGCTGGGTTCAGAAGCTGTTATCGAATGTGTTTGCAAATACACCATGAAGGTTCAGCTACAAATTAGCCTGCAAGGTCAGCGAGTTGAGGTTATGCATGAGGTCAGCATGGCAGCAGACTCACTTGAACTGATGGTTCAGGTAAAGGACAGTGAGGAGCATTTTATATGTACTTGAGATCATACAACTTAATCATAGAATCACCAGGTTGGAAAAGACCCATCGGATCATTGAGTCCAACCATTCCTATCAAACACTAGACCATGCCCCTCAGCACCTCGTCCATCCGTGCCTTAAACACCTTCAGGAAAGGTGATTCAACCACCTCCCTGGACATTCTGTTCCAGGGCCCAATGACCCTTTCTGTGAAATTTTTTTTCCTAATGTTTAGTCTAAACCTCCCCTGGCAGAGCTTGAGGCCATTCCCTCTTGTCCTGTCCCCTGTCACTTGAGAGAAGAGCCCAGCACCCTCCTCTCCACAACTTCCTTTTAGGTAGTTGTAGAGAACAATGAGGTCTCACCTCAGCCTCCTCTTCTCCAGGCTAAACAACCCCAGCTCTCTCAGCTGTTCCTCTTAAGGCCTTAATACTGTGAAGGATGTCCAAACCATCACAGCTAAATGCTATTTTACCCTGTTCAACTATAACTGAAAAGTGGGGAGTACCTCCCCGGGCCAGCATGGCTTCACTGCCAGATGATCTGCTCTGGCTTCCACTAGGTATATTCTCCCATCACTGAGGACAGTGATTTCTAATTCACTAGCAGTTCCATTCCAATGGAATCCTATAGAAAGTCTTTAAAATAGTTAAAAAATTCACTCAGGTACCTGCACAGTCTTGCTGCAGGCCTTGGTACACACTGTCCATGTGAAACGTGTTTATACTGCCAGCCATCTCTTTTATAAATAACTACTTAGTGGATACAGTCTGGGCACCATAATTGATTATATGATTATGATTTCTTAATGTCACAAAAAAATTTAATGTTCTTGATTACCTCTTCGTATTTGTTATAATCTCTCCAGAGCTGTTCTATGTTTATCATTGGATTCACACAACCACGCTGGTAAACCCTACGGACAGCTGTTATCCTCTGGTTTTCTGCATAAGATCCTACTGCTTCTCTAAATAGTGGAGAGAGAGATTAATGTCAGCTATTACAGATTATAACAAGTAGGGAATTCAACATTACATTAACTGAGCTTAAACAAAAATTCTTTTAAGGTACTTACACGCCCTTCAAAAAATTGATGTAATCCACCCAGATCTATGTGAGAAAAAATATTACATAATGAAACCAATGTGTAGTTGTACTTGTTATAAAGTTAGAAATAAAACTTGTTTTGATAAAAAACCATACCTGGTATGACATGATTTCCATGCCAATCTTATCCAGAGCAAAATCATATGCCTGAGCCATTTTTTCTCTGGGGAAAAAAAAAACCACAAAGACCATGGAGCAAGTTTTCAGTATATAAAAAATTCTTTATTTAAAGAGCATTCTTTTGTGCAGTAAATTCTAACCAAACATTGAGGTATGAAAAGTATTGTGCAACAGCTGATAGTAAAAATTTGGCTTCAGATAGCTTTAAATTCTGCATTTAGGGATTTTGTTTGTTCTATTTAAGAAAATAATTTTTTAAAATCTATTGCTGGCAATCTAGCACACTAACAGTTCCTGAGTGATCCCATCCCTTAAGTGGAAACTATCTACTATGAGGCTGAGAAGACAGAAAACAACTACTGTCTTCATCCGCTTAGCTGACAGGTGAACCTGTGGTTTCCTTTTTTCTTAGAATTCCCCATACCTTGTGGTAATTCTCCAGGAACACCCAAAGGCTGAGACAATTAGGAATAGCTCCCCTGTGTGGACGCCACCTAAAATCTTTCACATAATATCTTATATTCGAAGTGTATTCCCCCAAATTGAACATGTTCACAGAATACTTCCTGGGTCAAGTTTCTTGAAAACAGCTTTTTCCTCTTTCCCACTTTTAACTTCATTTACTTTACTCAAATATCCTTCAATCCTTTACTACCTCATTGACCACATTAACAGGAAAAATACAGGAAAGTTAAATTAGGTAAAAAGATGGAGGTGGGATGTATGCTGATACTTTTAAAATTGTTTCAAAACAATCTTGTAAAAATAAATTTTAAAAAACTATTTTGATTTTGGTTACTGCATTAGTTACTTTGTCAACTATAGAGCAAAGAAATTATGGTGGGCTGGGAAAGAAAGAGTTTATGGATAGGTACTGATATTTTCTGAAACCTCAGACAGGAAGAAAAAGCATTAAACACGGCCCACAGGATTATAAACAAGCAAAATGTAGTAACTGAAAAGGGATGAAAACCATTATACCCCAATATTTTGACACCCTTATTTTTTCATGCCGTTTTATGCATTCTGAAACATTCTCTAATTACTGAACTATTTACTATTACTAGTCAAATATAGTCCTCAACTGAACTCAGCATTGAATTTTGTGGAGACTCTAATTAATTTTAGACACTCAGGGGGAGGACAGCAAAGGTCTCAACTGAGAAAGAAGCGTGTTTCAGATTGGCTAAAGCACCAATCTCATCCGGCATGGATGTGCTAGCTATTCCCCAGCTATTTTCCCACCCTGTTATATGGATCCAGACTAAGGAAGCAATTTAACCCAGCCAGCTCAATTATTGAAACTTTAATGAAAACACAGATTATATATTATCCCCCCGCAATACTCCACCAGAATATCCCCAGGCAGGTTTGCCACGCAGGTTCCTCCCTATCCCCTACTCAAAAATCGAGATCCTCACCACAAAACTAAAATAATTCAGAGCATCTCTGATAACTTACTTGTAACTAGGTAGCTTCCCCTTGGTTTCTCGTACATAGGAAAGGTAACATTTCCATAAATCAATGTGTAAAACCTTCATAAGGCATCGCTGAAATAACTGTTTAATACATTGAGAAGATGTGATCAGGATTCTTGATACAGAAATTAGGTTTCTACTTTTAAAGACATACAGTAAGAACTAAAATAATCTTTTTAAATTATGACTGAGATTTATAACAATATGTAAAAGCACTCTTCTTTTTCATTTAAAGCATCTCTGTGCTATGCAAGGGATGCAGACAGAATTAAACAGAGAAATTCCTCCGTGCGCTTCACTGATTACAACTTGGTTGCAATAATAAATCAACTTTAGTGATACTTTTTATCTGTGTTTTTGAATATTGCATTCAAAGACAGCTACAGCTCTTTCCAATTTGCTTTGGCCTAATCACAAGATACTTGTTCTTGCTATAGAGATAAATTACATATATTGATATGACTCACCTTTTCCACTTTGTCATAATTTTTTGCTTTAATCTATAGGGAAGCAGAAAAAAACAAATCACTTAGGAAAATATTTTAGAATAGGAATATATTTGTCATATACTACTATAGCATTCCAGTTTGTACTTTGGCTGCCTAAACTAATTGCACTGTAACACCACATAATGTTGAAAAATTATACTTAAATACATAAAAATCATGTACTTGGATTAGCTTTGTCAAAATTATAATTTTTTCAAAAATTTTTTTTTTACTTCCACCAAGGCCAAAATTTTGGTATCAGTAGGTAAAGTTGTCTTCCTGTATACCAGTCTGAACATCTGGACTCAGTTTCTTATTTCAAGGTACTCTACTGCCTTAAGTGCATATATTGACTAATGTACCAAAGCCTCTAGATCATGTTTTAGTAAATTAAGGGTAAAATACCATATTTACAAAACTAATAAGCTAATAAATGTATGGTATTTGAATATTTATTTCTCAGTGTACACTTTGCTATAATACGCTGGTGCTGGATAAGGGAATAACCCATGGAGAAACCCTTTTCTTGACAGATGCCCCCAGCCCTGGTGCTCCTTTCCAGGAGGGATCAAACCACACTCACATCTCAGCACTCATTTCATTCAGACAGCACATGCCACAAGGGTGGAGGGTGAAATCTAGTCTTGAAGTAACAGGTTGCCTTTCAGACAGACAAAGAAAAGCATGAGTTGGATGTAGAGGCAGACTGGCACCCTTCATGCATTTATTAGCTCTGGTGACATTAACATACTGGATAATCGGTAGAGACACACCCTGAAGAAAGAAGGAAAATTGATACCACCTTTAGAAGATTCTAAATTGATACCACCTTTAGAAGATTCTTCTGTGCTGAAATAAAGAGCCTTTACTGAAATAAGAAATTGTTATGCTGCATTGTGCTTTTAAAGCATCAAACTCCCTTTTAAATTTCATTTACAGCTTTTGTTGGGTTCAAAGCATGAGAACGACAGAAGCAACTCTGAAAGTCTTTCCTCTTCACCAGGCAGCTCAGCAGTAGGCAGCAAACAGCACCCTTTCTTACCAGGTATTAATTATATCATTTTTATATCATTCCCATTCTAAAGCAGCACAGAATGGAGGCATTTGGAAACACCAATTCATTTGCAGGTGTAAAATAAATACATACCCTGCTGCACTATGCACTGCCTTTCCTGTTTGTTCACTCCTCTACCTCCCTGGCCTCAGAGAACCCTAACAAAGCACTCCCATTTCTCTCACTTCTGAACAAGATCAATTAATGAGAGGAGTCAAACAAGTTTTGTGCAAAACTTTTAATGACACACACGGCAGACCGGTCCCCTGTGTCCATAGCGCTTTCAAACTGGAGCAATATCCCGCCCAGGTGGAAAGGATTTCACAAAATCCACATTTGCAGAAAGTTAAGCCTAACTATGTCTTGCACACATGATTTTCATACAGTCTTTCTGCAAACTATTAAATTAAAAGGTAGCTGACCAGAGAAATTACTGGTTCCAGAAATAACAATGATCTGAAATGACTAAAATCAGGAGGTGGCACGTCTGTGCCTCGGAGAACACCTCTCACCCCTGTGCTAACACTGATCCAACACACCCTCAAGTACGGGTAACGTATCCTACTGCCACTTTCTCATTTCAACCTTTAAAAGGCATTTAGAATAATTGTAAGGTTCTTTGACAGAAATCTCTTGTGAAGACAAACCAAGGAGTCTGATGCTGCCCTATTTCTAGTTGAAGGGAAGTAAATTCTCATAAATTTCTCCTCCACTATAAAGTTCAGAAAAAAGGTATCTCCTATCTTTTACTTCATCCTTTTCTTATAGTAACTGTTCAGGTTTCTTAGCACCTCTTAGGATATGACAAAAAAGATTCAGTTCTCACTAAAGAGCCAGAGCTCTGAGTCTACACCTCCCACCTGCTGCAAACTCTTCTATCCTTCATCACCAAGTGGAAAAGAACAAATCAGTCTTGGTTTGTATGTCTAGCACAGAGCACAGTTGCCTGTAGGGTTTTTTTGTGTTGTACTTACGCCAGTAAAAATCTTCAATAAGATGAGCAGAAACTTTTTTTTTGAAAAAAAAGAGTGACTCCCCAGGAGATGGTATAAATACTTTTTTTGGTTAAAATTAAATATCATTAATCCATGTCTTTGCCACAGGCAAAAGGCCTTGTAGTTACTGAAGAACAAGATCAAAATTAATTTTGAAAACTTCAGAATGAAAACTGTAAGTAGGCAGGGCAAAGATTAGTGTGCCTTCCAGGTGTAGCCACATAAAAAGTGTTTTACATGTCTGCCTTGAGTTATTATGCTAAAGACAATTCCTAGGCTCAGGTGCTAGGGCTCTGAACACGCTCTGCCTGCTCAGCACATCCCCTGCCCCTTGTCACCCAAAAGCCCAGTGACAACTATTACTCAGCAGGAGTGACCCAGACTGACCCCTCTGGTTGTATACAGCACAAGATCCGTTCACAGCAATCCCATTTAATTGTTTACTGAAGGAACTTCACTAGCGCCTCGCAGTGCCATCAGCAAGCAACGCCAACAGACAGAGCACAAGGAGACTTGCATCCACTTCCAATAACCAAAAACCTTCAAAAGTAAAATTTTTGCTACGAAAAAGCCCCAACTATACTCTTTATTCACATTATTCAAGAACAAAATACCCTCTGCATAAATGATCAGATACATGAAAAGCTGCTGACCACTTCTGTACTCTAAGTCAGTGCTATACATTTGTTAAATCCACCCAAGTGATTTGATATTGATACCTGAAAATTCAGACATCTTGCTACTGATGAAGTTATAGGACACTAGAGATTGGCAGGATCTGTTAAAAATAAAGGAAAAACACCCCCAAACAATACTGCCGTGAGTCCCTGTCAATGGAAAGTTTTTACCAAGCCCTCAGAGCCAGAAGGAAGAGCAGCTCGCTCTTCTGTGGGAATCTGCTCGCATTTCTTGGCTCACAGCTCCCAAGCAAACATCCTGGCAGTGCTGGCTCAGGGACACCACAGGGATAAGGAAAGCCTATCACCTGAGAGGGCATGTGCTGCCTCCAATACCCTCCATCACACGCTGCTGTTACATGGTTTGTTTTTCATATCAGTGGCACAGGCAGTGATCAGAAATAGAAAAGCATTAGATTGACATTTATACTGTATTTTTGTCCTTACAGACAAAGATACAGTGAACCACAGACCTTTATAGCAGATTATCCATTGACTTCTAACACCGATTGTATTCTTATTGCAATCGCTTTAATTCAAGAGGCGGGTGTTACCCTTATGGAGGCTAACATACAGGAGTGTCTCCACCACGAATCCATCATTTGCAAAAGGAGCTTAGGCTTACTGTCATTCTAAGGCATGCTGGTGTGTATGAGTATTTCCCCTGTATCCTTGAGGATGACAAAAAGACCACCTAGTCAGCTATATTTGAAAACTCCTGTAGTAAAACACATCTGACCTTGCTTTCCCCTACCTGTGACAATGAGAAATTCCACCTGTTTTGCTGAAAGAGTAACTTTAAGTTCAATGTTCCAAGAGGAAATTTAAGTCACTGCTGTATTAGCTTTGTACATGACAAATTCGTAACCACAGGGTCAGTTTTCGTCCCAGAATACACAGCGTGCTCCTCTATAACAAGCTTCACAAACATTTAAGGGCAAAATTTAATCTGTAAATTACACTGCATTTCATCCCTTTTTAATAGAGTTATTAAAAGATGTATGTGCAATTTATGATTGTGTCATTTATGATTATGCAAAGCGAGTGATTTTATTAATCTAGAGACTTAAGACTACTTGTACACAACACAAGCCTAAAAAGTGCCCAAGTTTTCTTTTAACCTTTTCAGCACTTCTTGGTTTCAATCAAGCTCTGAAGGAAGCACTTAATGCATGGTATGTAAAGATCCGCACAGGTTCTTCAGCCATCTGTTTCTCTAGCCCAATTCCATCTTCTTTTTCAGTGGTTATTTTCCAAGGAGAGTCTCCACCTCTTCCCTTGGTGAGGTATATCCTCTTACCCACCATCCCTGCACTGCTCTCCAACACTTTTTGGAACTGTTTTGGAAGAGGGACCTGAAGAGAAACTGGGCATCATTGGGAGACCACCAGGTGAGGAGGGACAGGCTGGGAGGGGAGAAAACTCCACAGCAGCACCAGCGTTAACTTTCCAAGGATTTAGCTTATAGTGGCTGGTAATTTTATAACTACTACTTCCTAAAGTCTTGTTTCATTATAAATACTACTATGTATGTGATATCGTTAATGTTTTTTTAAAAACACAGACAACATATGTTTCAGAGCACAAAATCACAACGAATTTGAAAGTATTGCTTTTGTTTATTAACTGAAGGGAGCTCACTGTGAAAGACCCGTGTACATTCATGGTTAGATGACTATGTATTAGATAATGAAAAAGCTGATATTTTAAACAAAATCCGACTCCCCAAAATTTATTACCACTGAATCCATTTGTGTTGACCATTGACCACTTGCCTTTTTATTTCATTTGGGTTTTACACCTTATTGTTAAGGTAAATTATCAATTGCCCACTGTCGAGCCCAGCTGGGTGTAATATGAGTCTCTACTAATATAGAACTGTACATATAATAAAATACATTCACACTCCTCTACGCATTTCTAAAATACAGGCCAGGGCTGGCTGGAGATGTTTGCACTTTCACTTGCAGAACAGACTGCTTGGACCAGAGCAGTTCAAACTTTTCAGACTGCCTCAAAGAAACGAAGTCTTGGAAAGGACAAAGACAGAAGAATTAATTAGATTGCACTATCTGTAGCACATCCAGCCTTTCGCCATTTACTGAGGGCTTCCAGTCAGTGACTAATTGTGTGAGCTCTTAACATGACAAACTTATTTTCCTACAGGTCAAATAACCACAATTACCTTTGCAAATAGCAAACCAGGATCTGTTCAAGTACATGAAATGCAAGTGAAATGCAGGACTAAGATTGCACTTGCAAGTGGTCATTAACCCAGGGAGTCTGGATTATAACTGCATAGACACCTGGATGAAAAATTCATCTTATGTATGCTGAACAAAGCATATATTTCATTTCTGCAAGGTAGTCCAAGGCTTAACCACTGAAATCCTTTATTTAAAAATAATTGCAGATGTCCTTTCTGTAATATATAATTTTACTACAATTTGCATCAGATAAGGATTGAATGATTCTGCAGTCTTCGTTCGGAGTTGTAATATTCCTTGTGAAAATACAGCTTTTATCTTGCTATCAGTAAAGACTGCAAGGAAGAGATACAGTACACCAAGTCCAGGAAAACTCATTTTCTCAGAACGTAGTAAGATGAGATTCTAAGTATTCTCCTTCAGTATGGTGTAATTTTTCGCAGTGATATGGTCTCAATTTCAAAGTCTGCCACAAAATGGGGTTTGAAAAGTTCCTTAAAATTATTCTAAATTAAATGCCTCCAGCTACTATTATATGTATTATTCCTAAAGCTTCCAGAACCAGGACATTGAATCAAACTTTAAAAGTTATGTTGTTTCTATTAGACAGATCATCCCTTGAAAAACAGTGTCCGTACAGCATGCAGTCACAGCTGCCATATAAGAAGCTATAATGTAGAGCAAAAAGCAGCATCATTTTGCAGTCTGCTGTCTGACCAGTTCAGGGCTGACCAAAAGCTAAACTATGCAGTTAAGGGCATTGTCCAAATGACAGGCTTGGGGCATCAACCACCTTCTAGGAAGCCTGTTCCAGTGTTTAACCAATCATGCTTCCTGATCACAACCACCTTTTAGGTTTCAGAGTTGTTTTGTGATTAACAAAATACTAGTCTATCATGTACACTATCATGCATCTCTATTTATATTTAAATATACTTTGAATTTCCTCATAGTATTTTAAGAATATATAAACTTTTCAGTAACTAAGAATATTGTTTAATCCAATAAAGAGGACCTGTGACTCTGCAAATCCAATTACCAATTAATATTCTGCATACATACTTATATGAGCAGATGTTACTGAGCACCTAGTGAAAATGTTACTTTTCTATAGCAAAATTCTGGGCTACATGACCTTATTTTTTAGATTAAAGAAAAAAAAAAAACAGTAAAAGGCAGTCACATCTACAGAAAAAGTGATCACTAGTAAATGAAGGTCAGCATTTTTCCTAAGGCACTAAGTCATAGTGGGAGATAAGGACAGAGATAAAGCACGTTGCTGCACAAGTAGACAGTAATATGCAAGGTTGCTTTTCACTCTCTAACTTCTTGAAAATTGCCATGACTGCCTCATGATTCCAAGCCTTTAAATGCCTTCAGGAACAATTAACCAAAACACACCAGATTAATGCACTACCAAGCCTTTTCTCGGAGACAGCAGCCAAGAGATCTCTCTACGCAAACATCTCCATCATCTGACTAACTGTAAAAAAATAATAGGTACGACTGAAGACTTGAAAAGGTTATTTCCAAAACTGTAAACATACAACTAGATGTATCCAGAAGTTTGTGAAAGGGAGAAATCCAGCTGCGCCTCACCAGCAGCAGGGAAGGAGCAGCTCAGAGCAGAAGTCTTTTCAATAAAAGATTGCAAACGAAATTGTGAAGTGCTGCTCTGAAGACAGAGTAACATGTTCCCCAGCTGAAGGAGTTAAATCATTCTTAATTAAAAAAAAAAATATGTAAGCAAGTAATTACCAATTAAAAAGTAATCTGCAAATGGAAGATGCCTTTTTGTTTAATCTATTAGATAGAAAAATCCAATACCTTTAATTTTCGGATGCATCAGGAAAGAAATTAATCCAGAAGAAAACACGAAGATAATATCCTTAGGTATCAGCAAACTGTCTGTATAAGTGCAGCAACAGGATTCACAATCTGTACAACCTTGCTGAACAAACTTACAGTAAACAGATTGATCTAGAAGTGAAGAGAGATTAATGCATTGTAGGAAAGAAACAACTTTGATACTAGAGTTTGGAATATTAAAGAACTATCCACCACACCCACTTCCTAAGTACCTACTCTAGTGTGAAGAGCAAGGACTTGACTAAGATGCAAGAGAGCTCAGAGAGAGTTACCAACAAAACAGCTATTGTGCTTGAGTTTACACTTTAATGCAATTTGACTTAACTTCCACATACAGATAAATCTTTAGGACTAGCATCTGCCTCCCTTTCCATCTATGGCTTTCTACTGCTATTTCTTCTCATTTAGCTTGTGTATTTTACTTCAAGAACACACTGTCAGAAAAAAATAACATTTCAGATTAGCAGTTATGTTTAAACACCAAACCCACCTCATGTTATTACTTGCATTGCTACTTTTCTTCCTGACAAATTGAGTCCCACTACAGCTAATCTCTCTTGTGAATTAGTATTATTTGGATAAAGCTGTAGAAACAGTCCTTGTCAAGTCATGATGGAAAGCACACCCCATGCTCTTCACTGCCGTACAGTCTGACATTTAAAAATTACCTAGAAATTGTGAGTGAAGAGAGCTGCTTCATCTCCAAGTTCTGTTTATCTAGGAGTACTGCCTCAGCTGACTGAACTGACTGTTGCTGCTGAGCTGGGTAAAGCTCACACACGTATACATAGCTCATACAAAGCACCAGCATTGCCAGCTTTCCTTCCTTATTCCGTTTCCTCAAACACTTCCGTTTGTAGTCCTATCATGATTAGTAGATGATAACAAGTATTCCCTGGTTAGAGAAAAATAGGACTAGATTATTGCTAGAATATTTTTTATAACAATTTTAAACCATTCCTTCCCATTTAGTAAACTTTGCTCCTATATTACCTTTTGCTCACTTTTTGCATCTAAGAGCTTCACACAGTCATTTTGAGATACCATTCCTCACCCACGGATTTCATCTGGCTGAACTGCACCATCCACTTCATTCCCCGTGTTTTAAGATGTGCCTGTACAATTCCAGCAGCTGATTAAAAGCACCAACACCTCCTAATTAATATCAGAAAGATGCCTTTCATACTCAGCGCTATTCAAGAAAACAAGAACTTGCCTCAGGTGTTTAGGTCTTGCCATACACCAGCATGATTTTTGAACTTAATTCTAGATTCTCAAATTGTCTGTAAATCTCATTTTAATAAAAAGTCCATTTTCACCATGCTCTATGGCTTGTAATTTTCTCTTCCATTTCACACTCACTTTAAGCCACAGCCAAAATCAACACCTTGCATTCACACTCCTGCAAACTACTGCACCTCCTTCCTGACTTAGGCATTTTGGTTCTTCCCAAGTATTTCAGTTCACGATGCTTTTCCTATTTCTCAATGCCTTCTGTATTTTACATCTGCAGCCGTGAAGTTTTAAAATGTGTTTTCAGGGGGCTAACATTAACAGATCTATTGATAACCTTTGCCATTTCACAAAATAGCAGCGTTTTTTCACTTAGAATTAATTTTATATTGGTTTAACTCTCAGAAGAACACATTTATAGGACTCAAAAACACCCATAGCACCCATGGATTGCAAAATAATCTGTTAACATGAAAAATTCAACGAGTGAAATTAAAGACTCGCCTATCTTACCTACTGGCCAGATCACTCAAGTTAAAAAGTTAAATTAAAAGGAAAGCCTAGAAGCAAGGTATATGGACCACCTCACTGGGTTAGAGAACCCTGATTTGTAAACTCAGATAAATTACACCGGTTGTCAACCTCAATCACATATGGTAAGCGAACTGTCTCTCAGCAAGGGCAATGGAATTGGACTATGCACTCCTCTAATGCCTTTATTATCTGATTTAGTAAGATGCCTGTATGTTTAGTATACTTAGTAAGGTGCCTGTATATTACACAAACTTGCCAAACTGAGCAGCATAGATATATTGCAGCCTGTCACCACCACCAGTGAGGCAGCAACCCTGTAATCTAAGCTAAAAACTCCCTGCAATACTACAACTTCAAAAATAAGGCAGGGATCAGACCACTGCACAGATTACACATCATAAGGGGTGAGGCATCACTACATTAAAAAAAAAAAAAAAAAAAAAAAGCTGTTTCATTACACAGATCTCACACAGAACAATGCTCTAACTTAAACTCCTTAATTTAAAATAGTCTAGTTGGTTTTCACTTCTATCAGAAATTAGGTGTTCATTACAGTAACATACAACTCATTAAAAATTCAGTCTTCCTTTGATTTTGGTATCCTTAAAATATCTTAGAAAACACAAGAAAACAAAACTTGTAAGAATGTGGTGTATTACCATGTATTTTGATGATATAGCTGGGGAAAATGGGACATTTCAGAGGGCATTAAATTCCCCATTAGTTTTATAGTTTGATGATTTATGACTACAGTCAACATATCTACAGCTTTGATATATTATTTTCAAAGATGCTTGCATAAAAGTGCAGAAAAGTACATTTGATAATCATAATTGTTGTACACTGAATTATATTTAAAAATGCAGAAATGTAGAAATTCTCTATTCATTCACCAAGATGATGTGGATTATACACATGAACAAGCTAGAATTTCAAAGATCTTACTATTTAAAACAAAAAAGCAACATATTTAGAAGGCTGCAAATGTCCCTTAAAACAGTCTTCATGCTGACTTAGCAAACAGGGCTAATATTCCAAATGAAGACATCACAGGACCAGAAAGAACTGCTGTCCTTTAGAGCAGTCAAATCCATTCAGAATTCATACATTAATTCCTCTCATTTTCTAGTACGGAACTGGTCTAGTAAAGGCTGTCCCCAAAATGAAGACATAAAAACAAGCAACTCTCCTAAGGGAGAGGGGCACAAATTGCTCAGAGAGTAAAAAACTGTACTGGAATATGTAATTGTAGCATACAGCATAATCTTCTTACTCCTACAATATTAGCATATGACAAGCTTAGCCTGTTAGCAAAATTATTCTTAATGTTTTGTCTCCATACCTGGAATTTAAAGAGTAATTTTTCCAATAAATTGTTGCAAAAAAGGCCCAAAGCACCATTCTCAAAACCATTAGATTGGTCCTCCGTCTCCAAAAGTGACTAAGGGCTCTAATGTTTCCCCCCCAGAAAACAGCAGTCTCATCATAGGAAAATAAGAATCAGAAGTCTAAAAGCTAACGCTGCAGAATAATGCTCAGGCACAAGTAATTCACTGCAAATGTATCACTACATCAATTTACAGTTGACAGAATATATACTGCATTACTAAATAAACTTCACTAAACCCAAACCAAATGCACTTGAACTGCAATGCTACAAAATCAAGCTTGTAAGGAAGGAATGTGGGTGCTAGTTTTGCCATGGATTTCCAATGAAATCATGAAGATATATTTATTATATCAGTCATTTACTAAACTTGTAAAATAACCTGCATCAGAAATGCAAGACTAACCTAATCACTGTGCTGGTTTTGTTCTACAGCAATAAGATATTCCAAATGAAGTTCAGGGAACTAGCTTATTTTTTTTAACAGGCAGCTGCCTTAATAAAAAATTCTTCATATGTCTGTCAGAAATCATGGAAATTCTCTACTAGTGGTTTCCTTTCTGAGAATGCATATTCTTAATCACAGTTACTGAAAAATCTCATCTCTGATGTTTAAAAAAATAATTTAAATTAAAGATTGTATTTAAAAGTCAATTACAGAGTTAAATACCTAGATTTCTGTCTTCCAGCAACAAAGATGAAACAAAGTTCACTATAAAAGACACATTCAGTGGTAAGCATTAATAGCTTCCTTCAACACATGATTTTTACTGCCAGGTCTTCTCAATATCTAGTTACCAAGTCTGGACTGAGCACAAACAGCCTAATCTGAAACCACGTGAACAATGCAGATCCCTGGTCCAATACTTGATCCAAAAACATTTAACTGGATAGATTCTGCATGATTATTCCGGAACATTTGAATTAGAGTGTAACTACTATCCCAGCTAATCAGCCTCCTTAGTACATAAAAAAACTAGGTTTCTAGAATATTTAAATGTTATACTGCTTTCCTCACTTTTCAAGCAGTTTTTGAAGTTGTTTCCCTTTATTCTTTCCTTTTAAACTTCAGCTTGATGCCTCTGAAGATTACAGCTAAGCGTGGTGGGCTCTCATCTATGGGAATAGTCCCACTATTCATAAAACAGGATAAAGACAAAAATATATGTACAGTTACTTTTAAATCTATATGATTTGATCTGACCAGGTTGAGATGAGAGTTGGAAAAGGAAAATACAGATTACAATCCCATAGTTCAATTCAAAATAACTTACACCTTATGTACTTATGTGTTGTAAGGTTGGTTTGTAGGGTTTTTTGGTGGTGTTTATACACTCGATGCAATTAGAATTCTAATATTAAAAGCCATTTAAGTCAGCTGTACTTTTTGTAACACAAAAGACTTCTAAATTCATTACTCTGCTTGTATTTGAAATTCATCTGTGACAGATTAGCAGACAGAACTGCTCTGAATTCAGGTTTCAATATAACAAAAATCTCACGTGCTAACATTCATTTCACATGCAGCTAGGTCAGTGCATTAACAGCTTATTTCACATTTTATGAGAAATATGCAATGTGGAAATCCATCACAAGAGCAGTACAGATATCCATGCCCATGTAGCCTAACTAAAAACAAAAATGGAATACAACTGACATCCCAGTTTCCTCCCACCTCTCCCCAGCTCAGTATATAAAGAAATACCATCAACTGGGGTCAAGTATTTAAGCTAGAGACTCTGATTTTGGAGTCATGAAAGAACATTGACGAAAGGTAAACCCCTAAAAGTGCCAAAGAAAGGTCTGCCTGACCCATAATCTAGAAAGAAAACCCTATTTAGTCTCCAGAAATGGAAGTGCTACTTTTACGTACGCCTGTACAGAAGTACAGCTTGTAGTTTTGCCCCCATCCTGCTAGAGAGCACTCTAAATCACAGGCTCTTTTCAGTAAAGTTCTGTTTGATACCAATCATCTCATTTCTTTGTTGTTTTTCCCAGTGAAAAATGTGTTGGCTTCTACAGCCTGACAGCAACAAGCAGTGCCCAGGTAGAATGAGACACAACCCAGCAAATTGCAGCTAGTTTGATACTAGTTCTTCTTTTGATACTTCTACTCCTCATACTGAGCATTTTACAGCTTTTCTGCTGTAACTGTTGATTCAGAGTAAAAAGTGTTCTAAACCTTTTGGTAAAAAAGACCCTCTTCAATAGACATACAGCAGGTAATTGCTTTATTTGGACCATAAGGACTTTAACTGCTATCATAGATGCGTTGTTATGTAGACAGACTGGACAAAAAACCCACAATTTCTTCCACTGTATTTAAGAACATTGCAAAAA
The DNA here is from genome assembly GCA_033459285.1 of Clamator glandarius. NCBI lineage: Eukaryota > Metazoa > Chordata > Aves > Cuculiformes > Cuculidae > Clamator > Clamator glandarius. Next base: position 2,621,913 of record JAUNZM010000540.1, on the reverse strand, counting down.
GCCTGCCAGTTTCAAGCTCTGCATTAAAAAAATAGTACGTAGGCTCTCAGTCGATTTCTTGCATCTAATCTGCACAGAAACATTCGAGGGACCTCAGAAATAATAACAGTTCTCTTTTGTTTTATTTGTCTACTTTAAGCTAAGGATGCCAAGACGGGCACTTGGTCTGATGTAAAGGCACCAAGCACACAACAACAGCAAACCAACATCACCAGTAAAAGTGACATGTAACTAATGCTGTAGCTTAACTGGTAACCTCTATCACAAGTAAAAAATGTTTGATTAATTATAAAAGAGAACTGCTACTTAAACAATGTAAATGACATAAATTGAGCAGATGCAGCTCACAGGAAGGCAGACAAGGTTCTCAAGAAAAGATGCGTTTCCCAGCATTCAAACTTTAGCCTAGCATTGGGATATGACAGTGCTTGACTCGTATTAAGTGCACATCATCATAACACAACACGCTTAAAAAATCCAGTCTGAAGATTTAGCAACAGAATCAGCCAGCGCTTTAGCAGAGTACTGACCTCAAAATATAGATTGTACTGAAAACCTCTGCTCACACAGGTGAAAAGCATTGTAGTCTAGACAGTTTTTAGCAACTCTGCCAGCCTGGGAAAAAGGCAAAACACAGATAATACTACTGTGTATCAAGCAGTTAGTGCAGCATAACACTTGGTCAAGATCTCTGTGTGTGGGAGGTACAAGAAAACCACTCTAAGAGCAATGAAAAAATGTTTCACTATGAAGCTTTTGCAGGAATGACAGACTGCTGCTAAGTCTGCTATGCTGGCTAATGATGACACCTCAGCAGCACTGTTTTCATCTCATTCAGACCAAAGATCAAGAAGAACTATCAAACTTAATTATTTAGAAAGATTCATATTTTTTGCGTTAGTAAATTAAAAAAACCCCTGCAAATGGGAAAGAAAAAACCCAGAACTTTTCTGGGGGTAAAACTGAATTTTATGAACTAAAATTTTATGAACTAAAATGACAAATAACCACGCAATATCTACCTTTGCACCTTTTTTGTAAATAGGTTAGATTTCTTGTGCAATAGTAACTTTTTAACAGCTAAGGTTAGTAGGAAGAACCACAGAAACTTTTGGCATTATGAAAAGAAAAACTTACCTCCATCTGCTTAGTGCCAGAAAAACATTTGTGCTGAATTAAAGTCAGCTAATTTTAAAGTTCTATAGGATTTCCCTTTTAATACCCATCTTTAAGAAACACACACAAAAAGCATGTGGGATATATTTTTAAGTATCAATCTTAAATTGAGAAAAAGGAAGCAGGTTTCCTGCTCAGGCTTACCAGCACTGAGATTTTAGCAAAGGCGAATACTGTAGGATATTCTGAGGTTTTAAACTACTCTTACTGCCCATCCTGTTCAAGTACCCCTGTAAATGGAACTTCAGCTGACAAATATATCAGTAACATTTCCCTGAGGAATGCCAGCTAGGGAATTCACAATCATGGGCCAGTAACATATACTTACCAGGGCATCAATTCCTTTTTTTAGAGGGTGAAGCAGTGATGGGGACTCTGCTCAGTATTAAACACTTAATCTTACATTCACAGCATTTTTTCGGGTAACTTGGAACCAAAGACATGCATTGGGGATTATTATAGAGTGAATTTTTACTAACAAACCCTTGAATAGATAGTACGTTTGTCAGGGACACCTGTTTGTTCTTTTAACATTTATCTCAGTCTATTAATGACCAGTTGATTTTTCAAATTTTACATTTTTCATTATACATGAATTGTACTTTCTTTCAGTTACTTTTTATATCACGGTCAGTCACCATCACCCTGGTATAAGCATTTTTGGCACAATCTTACAATTAGACAGTATTTATAATTCCCAAAGCTACTGTCCGTCAGTACTAGAATGATGAAATTCTCTCAGTGAAATTAACACAAAGAGCCTTAGACTAGCGGTTTTAACGCTTGCCATTGTAATTCAGTATGGAGGAGATGTTTCTTCATGTATGAACTTGTCAGCACTATCAGGTTAAGCAGCCAGACTTTCAAAGTACACTACTTGTACTCTAACTATTAATTACTGCAATGTCTATTGAAAATCTGGGGGGAGGGGTCAATTGACACAGCCAAGTGAAGGAAAGCTACAAGCTAAACTTCCACCAGCAAGATGTTACTTAAACAATTTTCTGTCAACTTATTCACTGTCATTCATCTTCAATTTAAGCTAATTGCACATTACTAAAAGTGCATAACATCTTTAAGTAGATGAAAGCCTACAAGTATTAAAGGACCATAATTCTATTCTCCACAATAGTAACATCAATGAGAGGACTTCTTGCACCTCAAGACCCTGCATGATATGACATAATTAAATTTTATCTGTGCTACAATACAGAGGAGTAAATTATAGAGACCAACTGAACCAAGTTTTGGAGAATGTTAAAAGAGAAACTCATTCCAAACTGTTCCTACAACATACTGCATGTCGTAGGCTGCGAAATGTGTTTGTGCTTTACAAATGCAATATCGTTACAATTGCACCAGCAGCCATGCAGCTGCATAAGCATAATTATAAGATGCTAAGAGCACCAGGTTTTGTATGTAGTAATAACCACGTTAAAAGGCTTGTCGTGGGATTCGTTTTAGACTTTTTTTTTTTTTAAACAACATCAGGAAAGTTAGAGAGGTAGAAAAAAGTTACAATTATTTCATTACTAGGGAATCTCTCCCCATTCCCTACTTTCTCCTCCAACAAAAATGGTAAGCAGAATTATGATACATGAATTCAAAGAATACCACTGAACTGTTCAAAGACAACTTCTTGATAAGAAGCCCTAGGATCTCCTTCTCATCCAAAAGATGAATTGAAAGGGCTTGCAAGGGCACACTGAAAGGTACGGCCCACAGCAATACCCAATCGTCCACAATTCTTACAGTAAATAAATTTCTAATTTCACCCTCAAATCAAACAAAAAAAATAACCTTGCAATGGATAGGGAGGAACAGAGAAAAGGCAGGCCAATATTTGGTTCAAGACAACAAAAGTAAAGCAGGAAATTAAGCCCTATTTTTCCCCACATCTTTATGTATTGCATCAAGTCATGCTGAAGCTCTACATAAAAAAATCTATTTATTGTTACCTAAATACATTGTATACCAAGTTTAAGCACAAATTTTTATGAGTACCTATACACTTTTATGTAATCCAAATAAATAGTCCATAGATAATTTGCACTGGTATGCTCATACATTCAGATTTCTATACAGTATGATTTTAAAAGAATATTAATTCTGCTGTGTGACCTTGTTACAGAAACATGTGTATACACATCAATGAACATGAATACATATACATAGCTCTGAGAGATTCCTTAGGAATCCACAGGCATGAAACCAACAGCATGCTTTTGTTTAACCACAAACACTAAGACAACTAGAATTCTGTCCGTGAATTTTAAATGGTGCATTTGATTGTTGATTTACCTTCTTTTCTAACTTTCGAAATACTAAGTATGCTTTTTTGGATTAGCTTCTCATCCATCACTTGGTTAATTTATATATGCATGCATGTATTTGGAAACATGCTCTTAAAGGAAGATGTAGGGATGTGGAATTTGACAGAAATAAAATGCAACATTTGTTTCCTCCCCTTCATAGAGCCTGAAAGCAGATTTAAGATGAACAGTGTCAGTATTAAAACAAGACATGTCATAACTCAAATGCCAATTTGAAACTGTTTTGAAAATAGGCTAAACCAGCTCAGAAATTAAAAGAGAACTTAAGCAGAAGTTGTATCAGCACCCAGACATACACTATAAAGTGCAACCAACTACAGTCAACAGCATTAAACATTTTATTTCTCCAAGCAGTAGAAATAAATTGAAGACTGGGGTGGGGTGGAATACTGGGCACACGAGACAACAAATCCTTACAGCATTTTGTGCTTTGAAAAGGCATCTACCTCTTTCCTTAGGAAAACAAAACAAAACCCCAGCTGCAACCGAGTTGTCCTTTCCCCTATGTGGTCACACTATAAATATTTCAAACATACTTAATGTATAAACATAGTTCCGCTGGGCACGAGGAAGTTAGGTCACATACTAACTTCACCATGTCCATTTTATATGCAGGACAGCACATACATAACTACATAGCTGCCACCTCATTTTTGTAAATCTAACCCATTTTAAAGTCGGAGTTTAGAGTTTATTTTGAAAAATCTATCTTGCAAGAGGGACAATACCTGAAAGAAGCGGATGGCTTTTGTTGAAAGTCTGGACATATAAAACACTAACTCAAACAACTAGGTATCACTTTGCAAGTTATCTTTCTAGTCCAAATGCATGACTTGCGAAGTATTTTCAAAAATGTGTTTGATATTCATTGTTACATAAACCACTATAGAAGTATCAGACTTTATAGTATGAATTTGTTCTGTTATGGTCATGGGTTAACATTTTGAAGAACATACAGTTGTTTTTCTTTCCAGTTTCGCACACTGGTTATTATTCTCCGTTTCACGTACTAATGCAGACCATGGGGAACTGGAGAGAGAGCAGACAGTCTTTATTTTATATAGTCACATTCAGGAATCAAGTAAGACAGTTGACCTACCACCACATTACTAATGGAGCAGGCCCAGAGCCAGCCAAAATGTTTACACTTCAGGTTAGAAGAAGAGTTCTATTTAAGTCTTGCCTCAAGATGCAAGAAGACCCACTCTATAGCAGTTGTTACTGAAAATTTCCCACAAACTAAATTTAAAAATAACATCTTTCTACTTATGATGCCTATCCTGAAAATGAAACATTTCTGATGCCAGTTTCATTGAACTCTGGCTATCTTTCCATGCTTCTACACCATGAATATCTGTCACTACCCTGCTAGTTAAAACCCAGTATGCATCAGTTTCAAATCACCGTGAGATCTTCTCATGCAGTTAACTGCAGGTATACAATGTGCAACAAAAAAAAAAAAAAAATAGAACATGCTGCGTAATCGTGGCATTGCATAGGCAATGCATATAATCTCTTCTTACTTTTGAACTGGTTTTATGTAAGAAAGGAAAAATATAGCTTGGGATTAGATACACAAGACTTCATTGCAGTAGTCCAAAATTGTTATTGTATGTATAGTACCCATCACATTGAAGCCACACCCTAAGAAGGGGAAAAACAGCGCACACTCATAAAAGGAAGAACATTTGTACTAGCAGGACACAGGAGTGCTGGAAACAAATAGCTTGCCTTCACAGAGTTTCTAGCTAAGAGAAGCTACTATATTTCATCACAACAGTGACTCAAAGTCCTTTCATAGACTGAAAAGAGATTATGTGGCAAATCATGTCAAGCATTCTTGTCAGTAGCAGTAGATAAGGCTTAATAGAAAGTGTTCTCTCAGCCAGCAGGCTTCTGAAAATCTGAATAAAGAGCATCAGGTAACTCAACCAGCTGCTGAAAGCTGGAAGAAACAGAAATGAGTAAGAAATTATGATTGTAGCTCCCTCAGCCATGTAGATGAAGATAACCAATCTGTACCTAATATGAAGTACATAAGAAATCTCTTTTTATTACTGGTGCTTTCAGGTTCCAATATGAGGAAGAAGCTCAAGCTTGAGCTGACCTAACACAGGCATTAACCCCTCTCAAAACATCAACAGAAGGATCAGCAAATGACTTCAACAAAAGAAAGCACACCATGAGAAAAGTTTTAACTGTCCTCGTTACATTTGAAAGTGAGACTTCAAAAGTGTCGTGAACAAGAGTTTTGTATTACTAACACTTCTAACAGGGATGTTTGTCACCCCACACAGAAAGAATACAACAGAATGGGAAGCAGTTCATGTTTATTCATGTCAAAAACAGCAACACACTATAGAAGAGGGTTCAAAGCAATCTCTCATTAGGCATCACTTCCACTTAAAAAAATCAAAATTCCTAACACTTTCCCCGTACTTTTTATGATAAAAATCACAGAAAACAAAGAAACCCACTAGTGTTGTACTGCACGTCTTCTGAAACTTCAAATGTCAATTATGTGGACAACCTTCTGATATCATACAACTTGTAGGACCATGGCAACTATGCAAAATGTACATGCCTGGATTACATATTGAGTGGAAGTGACAGGAAAGAAGTTGCATTCACTTTCTAGTGCAAGTCTACAATAATCACACAGACAGAACAACATTTATTAACAGGAATGGAACAAGTCCACACATGAGTAAGAAAAGATCATAAATAATACAGCTGTAAAAGCAATTAAAATTCTCAGACTGAGGTAGCCAAGAATGTGCAATGGGGATATTTGTACAGAGCACCTGTACAGTAGTTTCTCAAAAGGAGAAGTTTACTAAGGGAAATGGCGTAGACTAGCAAAGTGGGCATGGATTATTATGGGCATGTCTTCCATGAAGGAATTAAAGATCAGCTAGTAATAGAGTATTATCAGTTGAAAGTACCACTAAACACAATCTCAGCCAAGAATTCTATACTACTTTGGCTTCTGATCACTCCAAATTCAACCTGACAGAAGTCAGTTCTCATTTTTTTCCCCAAGTGGAAGAATTTTGGTGGTACGAAAACCAACTTTTTTTCTGAACTCGGAACCAGACTAAAAGTAAAAACAGGGGAAGAAAATGCTTTCAAGAAACAAACATTTTAAACAAAAACAATCATTTTTCTAAATGGTTTTATTTACATTTTTCATATACAAGTACGTTAAATTATACATTCTGACTAGTACCCACACCAGTGTGAAATACATGAATTAAAGATACTGATGTATTGCATATGATGAAATGCAAAACAAATCAACCCTAAGCTTTGGTCCCACCCTCTGAATCCTCATACAGCATCTGGTTTGTTACTGAGACATCTAAAATTCAAAATGCTCATATCAAAAGTTATTCGAACAAATATGTAGTTTCATTTCTTTAGAACAAGCAAAAACACAGAAGTCTTACTTGCAAAATTCGCAAGAGGAAAATACATATTAACAGCCAAACACTGTACATGCACATGACTAGCTTTTTATTTATTGTTTCTAGACTTGGGGTATTTGTCACAAGTGTCTTCTGCTTATAATTTTAATTAGGGCAAATTTTCAATGCCTAACAGTGGTTCAAAGCGATCATATATAACGCAACTCAATGACAAAAAAAAGAAAAAAGGTGTGGTGAGAACCAGCGTGAAACATTCACGATAATTACAGACTAATGTTTCCACTTTGGGCAACTGGAACTAAAAATTCTTCAGATCATTAAAAAAATGTTGCAAACACATGAACATAGTATAATAAAGGTGCTTAAGAAGATTTTCAATCTTTTCACTTCTCAAGGCAACTAGCAGAGAACAAGATGACAACTTCAAATGGTTGCTTCAGAACTACTAAAACATTTACAACACTAACAGAAGTTCTTTAAAGTGCATGAAAAGCATTATCAAGTCTTTCTGTAACTAAGAGATGGTTCAGACAGTCAGAGATAAAGGAAATAGTAATAGACTGGGCCTATGGGACCATAGGGTGTTTTACATCAGAATTTATTTTGACATTTCTGTAACACCTTTTAGCTAGATGCCAAAAGCACTTTAATCACTAAAGTGAGCCTCACAACAACCCTGTGAGGTAGGTATCTAATTTAATAATGGTAAAACGTGTTAAATAACTTACCTAAGAAGACACAGCAAACCAGCATAGCAGGCTAGAATCCAGATCATGTGATCTACAAACTTATTATAGCACCTATAGGACTTTTTAGAAATGTGAAAGAAGCACCGACACGTGAACTGATTCAAGCTTTGTGGAAGTAGATTTTTACAGGAAAGTTATCGAGAGAGAAATGTGCTTTAAGCAAACTGAGAAATCAAGAGTCTGAGTAAGAAGAGTGGCATTACTATATCACTTCTGAAATTTTAGTAGATGCAGAATAGCAAGTTAATGATTTTACTTGCTAAAATATCTATCAAATGCATACTACACAGCCTTTCAAATGCATTAAAACTCTGTTCTCACAAGTCTTAAGCATTCAAATGCTATGACTGAGAAACACTGTGACCTTGGAGTTGTTTTATTAAATTATATTATTTCTATGTCTTGCAACTGCTTCTTTGGATGTTACGAGAAATAAGAACCAGTGTGAGAATCATTTTTTTTTACCAAATCAAACTTTAATAGCAGAGTTCCCATTAACAAACTGTCAAAGCATGCTCTTCCCAGTTTATCTCCACATTCTACTGACTACCAAACCAGCCACAATGGAGAGACCAGAGCACATCAATCAGAGCTTGGCACACAAAATGGAAATGTGATGCACTCAGTTATTTCAGCACAGGCTGCATATCAATAGCAATAAGTCAGATGATACACTAGGTGCTGAGCACTGCTTTATGTTGTATTCCACTAGGGAACAAAGTCATACACACAAAAGAAAACAGAGTCAGTGACTTGAACAAACACTGTCATAAAAACTAGAGGTAATCACAGCAGTAATGCCTGCATTTAAGTTTTATGTTACGAAATGAACTGACATGTGCAAAGAAACAGTTTTTGTCCATGTTGATTATAAACAATTATTTCTACTTGAAGATTGAAAGTGACTAAAAAGAACACATTCCTTAAGCTAGGCAAGGGAAAACACAGATATTTCTAACAATTTTACAAAGAGCAGAGCTGTTAAAGGTCTAACTCCATTTTTGTAAGGCCATGGTCATTACCCTCACCCTAGCTCATCTTCCAAAACCAGACCACCACTATGTAATGATATTCAGCTCAGATTTATGTCGTTAGAGGACAAAATATTCTAGTGAAAGACAACCTGCTAGCAAACAAAGCCCGCTTTCCTCTCCCTTTTTTGTCATTGTGATGCAGAGGAAATGTTATGTTGTTAAACAGGAAAGTGATATGTTTGTTTTGACATCCAGAAAAATGCAGCTTAGATAACAAGATCTAGCAATTTCACATTTAAATGCTGAGGCAGTGAAAGTGAATCAAAAGTAATGCTAAACAAATATTTACCACAGATTTACTGTGGTAAATCAAGATTGGGAAGATCTTCCAAACTATCCAAGAGAAACTTTCTAGCAGAAGGACACTACTAAGATTTCCAAGGTAAAAAAGCTTTTGGAAAACATCTTCCTCATATTCCTTGTACATCTGAAGGCTGCAATACAAGACGCCTCAAAACAATTCCTTTATCTGAGGTAGCCTTAAAAAAATAATTGAAATGTTACATTCAAGCATGCTGTTAGAAGAACATTTAAGGAAGCATTTCACTTGAATTTATTCTCAGACAGAACCGTACATATGACACGCAACTTAAAACAACACTGACAGCAGTGCCCAGTTGTGTGAATTTTTTTTAAGAGGAATTTGGAAATAAAAAGTTATTCGGCTTATAGATATAACTGGTTACATATACTAAAAAAGGTAAGGAGAAACATGTTGCTCTTTAGCCAAATCAGTCACTTGTGAGTTTTGAAAGAATATAACGGAATCAGGAAAGAAAAGTTGAAAGCTTAAGAAATAATTGGGATTTTAAAAATTTGCCTGTAAGCTGAAAGATAAATTTCTAAAAAGTAACCTCCTACATTTCTTTCACGTATAACCCTTTTCAAGGGGCTGTCCAAGTTTCTCTACTGCTTTGAATAGCAGAACTGTATATTCCATTTTGCTTATATCTGAAATGTAGTTACAGACAGACGCATACGCACTCACTCACACTCACAAACACACGTGAGCTAGTGATCTTTATGTCAAGTCTTTCCCTCTCAAATTTAACTTGTGTTACTGGGTTACCATTCCTGCTGGTGAGATGATGATCTTCCTTTCTTGAGGCAGCATTTAAAAAAATTGTACTCTACACTCTTTTAAGCTTTGCCACCATTTATAAATATCTGTCATCTCTGAACACAGCTCAAAGACAAGAAGCTTCACACCAAACCAGTAATTTCTGCTGAAAGATCTACAATGCATTACAGGCTACCTGAAGTGGTCTTTTTGTCCCATAAAATTTGAGGCATGGGAAAGATAAAGGTTTTAAACAATCACAGAAACTGGATAACTTAACGTAATCCAACTAAATTAGGTTCTAAAGACTAGATCCTGTAGGAAGTGTTGCAGGTTACAAGAGGCTAAGGGATTTGGCTACAGGGTCCCAAAAGGAAAAACACATCTGTATGTGTCAGGGCATTCGCCATCTCCCAGATATGTCCAATTACCAACATTCCAACTACAGATACAAACTACTGAAAGCAAAACAGTGAAAGTTCTATGGTATTTAATTAGGAAATATTAAATTTAGGTTCCACTGTTTTGCATTATAATGTCTTACTATAACCCATGATACAAAAATTTGTTAAGACTCTAATAACCCCATTTTTAGTAAATAATCTTCAAAATTTACTGCCAGAACTCATTTGGATATGCAATTTAATGTAAGATCAGATACAACAGTTACTCAATTCAGTTTTGCCACTCAGACTGCTGCTTAGCAATTTTCACATAAAACAGAAAAGAAAAATTTAGCTAGTTCATTTCTTACACCCTTGCAGTTTAGCATGTAGAAGCTCTGCCTCTTAAGGAAACTGTGCAGCTAAAAGATGTCCACAAAAAAAATGTGTATTGGTATTAAAAATCAGCAGCAGAAAAAAAATACTCAGACTATACAGCACATTTCATGGCATGTCATTAAAGACTGCTTAAATAATCAATGCACTTAGTGGGAAATTGTATATAGTTATGTAAGCAATCACAATTTTGTTGAGGTTTTTAGAAATTCATCAGTTGCTCTAATGCATTTCCCCAGTATTTTCATTCCAGAAATCATCTTCCATCCCACACCCTCCCTGATAACAGAAACACTCAACTCCCCAAGAAAACAAAAAAAAAGAAAGGTCCAAACATTCACAGGAGGTCATTCAAATAAACTTGTATGTATAAATAAAAAAAAAGTCCTCTAAATAAATGACACAGGAGGCAATAAATTGACACGACAAGTAAATAAAAGGCTAAAGCACTCCAATACCATTGAAACTGTTTTAATGTTGTTGCAATTCCATAATGCAACAATCATCAACTTATAAAAGACCCAATACTTCAGAATTCATTTTAATCACTCCTTTATACCTATTTTACAAAATAAAGGCAAGGCATATTTAAAATCCCCCTTTCTCTATATTTTATGTGTCTATCTTATTTATACTTATCAAAGTGTAAACTTAATCTCCTATTAAGTATTATATAAGAAAGAATGTAAAAATATTAACCTCTGCTTCAATGTACAGTTTCCAGAATCTGCCAGAACTGGGGAACTGGGCAACAAGGCGTTCATAGGTCTTCCGTGCTTTGTCTATAGGTTGATTCTAAAAATTAAAAATCAAAACAGCATTTACAATATTATGATTTATGTAAATGAATATGTTGATTTTACTCCAGAATCAAATAGTGTGAGTGGACCATAGATAAGGAAATGTAATCCTATGTCACTAAACCTGTGCCTCTCGAATGAGAATGCTCCAAGCGTCAAGGTCATATGGATTTTCTTCTAGTTTCTTTTCAGCTTTCTTCACTTTTTCTGGGACATATTCAGCAGCCTAGAAAAATTAAAAAGACGACATAAGAGATCACAAGCAGAGTTTGAAAGCTGACAACAACATTATGACAATGTAACGTTATGGGTCTCAATTTTTATGCTGGAGGTTGTTGTTCCGGTAAGATGATGCACTCTTACAAATTCTACGTAGTCCGTGATCCAGCAAACGCCAGACTAAATTAACTACATGTTTCTAAAACATCAGAACAAATTTTGAGTTTGCCAGAAAACTGCAGCACTTGAATCTTAAACAGTTTTACCAATATGGAAACTTTTAAGATTCAAAGAGTAAATTCATATTGATTTTTCTATTACACACGTCAGCCAAACCAATCCAGGTTACAGCAAAGGTCATTCTGCATATGCAGAACAGCAAGTATTCTGCATCACAAGTTACAGTTTTAACAAGAAAATTAGATGACAGTTCCAGCAGCCACAGATACATATTATTCAAGAACAATTCTTAATATTGGATCTAAGTCAAAACATAGCTCTGAAGAGGAAAAGGACAGTAAACATGACACAGTGAACTGATAGTCATATTAAAGGTGCCATCACATACTTAGAAAGGGAAACAGAAGGTAACTAGACACTACAGAGATATAGCTTCTAGTAAAATTAACAAGCATCACTATCGTGCATCACTACTGCACATCACTCCTGAGGGAAAGTAGATGTTCCAAGAAGACAAATCCAATGTATTATTAATGGATTTCACTGGAAGACCATTTACAGTGGCATTATATGAAGATAAGTTGCCAGTGAAGAATAGTATAAAACAGTGACTTAAAAGAAAATGATTGGGTTATTAAATGCAATAAGCCTGAGTTGCTTAAGAACATTAACTTTAGTTTTCAGGAGTGCCCTGCCCCTTTGCTTTTGTCAACCTCTGCAAATGCACTACTATACAATAGATGCTTATGTTATGCATTGCAACTGGACTTGATCATCTGAAAAAGGTACCGTATTTTTCAGCACTACCAGCTTGTGTCAGCCTACTAGCAGGATATAATCCAAGACATACACCTTAAACATTTTTTAAGTAAAATGACTTATAAAACAGACAATTGATCAAAAAAATGTTAAACTGACATGCAATAGAAGCCATGCATGAAAGAGAATAGGAAAAATTAAATCAGTAAGTGGGGCTTTATAGGAGTTTAAGGCCATTATTCTTTTTGATTCAGCTTTTGACTAGTTCTTAACATTAATTTCTCGGTTCAAAGTAGTGTAGGTTGGAAGTCAAGTACTGAGTCCCACGGCAAGTGAGATTATAAAATTAATTTGATTTTAAAAAATAAAATTAAAAACTAGTGGCTCAAAGTTATCAGGTCAAAAGTAGTAGATTTGCAAATTGCCATGAGAATATTTTAACATCCCTAAGTCTATCAAAATTCTGACACTGTAATACTGCAAACTATAGTTCCACTGTAACAGGCTTACGATGCAAAACACAATATGCAATGAACTAGTTGGTTTGTTTTCCAAAATGACTCAAAATATATTTCACCTTACCAAAGACAGCACTCAAGTAAAAATTTCCCAAATTTAAAATGTATATAAGTTATCTCTACAGATGACCCAAAGTTGAAACACTATTTTATAAAGGACTAACTCAAATTTGCTCACATCAGTAGCGCTCCTTGTTATATTCTATCTCAGTGAAATTTACCTGTCTCAAGTATGCTATTCTGCATTCAATTAGATAAAAACACCTTTCAGGAGTACTATTAATGTCACTGACAAAAAAAACCCAACAACCCCACTCTACAAAAACTACCGAAGCATTTGTTGAAGCACTGGGTCCTGCACCGTAAGTAGTGACTTTCAGACAGGAAAAAGTATAATGGGCTACCGAAGCACACCTCAACTATGTTAGCAGTTGCTCAACTGCATTATCTCAAACCTTTCCACGTGACACAAAATAATTTGGCTGATACTACACTGAAACAGTTAAGGTTTCCGGGAATTTGATTTCACCTATGCAAATCTAGGGCAACAAACGCAGAAAGGCTGAAATAAATTAAGCTGGTAAAAAATCAGATGCTAATAAGATGCGTAATCACAGCAATCCTACATTAATTTTGTGTCTTTGATACAGGACTCCTAATCTGTGTGAGCAGCACAAGAAAACGTTCATTCTTTTATTGGAAAAAAAAAAAAGGCTAATTTCCTAAATTAGTAAAATATTCACTTAGCAACAACAGATAAAGCTCTCTATGCAGTTATATAAGACAAAAATTATAGACTTCTAAAAACTCTGACCTTATAATTATCTTCAATTGCGTAAACTGGACTGCTCAGAATTGCTTTTACCTTATGACGTATGTAAGAAAACATTCAACTTAGGCCAGAGCACATCATCTCCAGTACACCTCCATCCCAAGGGTGCATGAAAGCCATCCACATCTCAGAGAGGCAAGGCGCACTGCAGACACACAGGTGCCCTGCTTCTATCTGAGTGAAAATAAGGCCACCTCACCTCACACCTTCACAAATAATCCCTCCTAGTGTACTGGAGGAATCAACACTTACAATTTTCAGTCTGGACCATTTTGCCAGAACTAGACCTGTGAGTTTCACATTTGTGAGGGACAGTATCTACTGCAAGCATTGGAAGGGAACAAGAAGCTCAACTACAGCCAGAAAGACATCAGATTCCAGTTTTGTAAATTGCACAGTGACTGCACTCTGCTACAATCGCAATTCAAGTTACGTGGCTTTTGATTATGCATTTTTAATTGTACTGCTTGTACAACGGCCAATATTCAAAACCGTGAATACTTAATTCTTGGGTGTTTGTTCACAGCCACACTCCTGCCCCTAGATTAGCATTTTCACTCTGTTCCCATGATTAACGGAGGCACTTGCATTAATCTCACCCTGTAAAACAAGCCATTTCAAGGGAATTAAATCAGTTGACAAACATATTAAAAAAGTGATCAATTTTCTAATGGTTCACCTCCCCAGTTTCAGGATCAGATGTGATGCAGAATAAAGGATGTAAGCCATATGGAACTTTAACAGTCCCAATTTACACCAGCTTAAACTAGCATAAAACTGTACCTAGTCAGAATGGTAATAGCTTTTATTTTTTTCTATACTGTCTGGGAAAAAAATTGCTGCAAAGAATTCTTGTATAGGAACAGGAAAAATACTTCTTTCTTCTGCTTCAGATAACTGTGTTCAGTATGTATGTCTCCCATGTAACTAGACTCTCATCCAACAAGCAACCCTCTGAAGGTTGTGGAATTATTTTAGCACACTTAAGGTTCCATGTCCACAAATATCTGAATGATTATCAGCCAGTTAGATTCACAGCTTCCCTTTTATTATTTACACACAGATAAATAGTAACTGTGAAACTTAAGAATTAATTAAAGAGTGTAAAATGCTCTTCATGATCAGTTTCCAAAATCTGAAAACATCTAAAACAAAACTATTTATCTAACAAGAAGTCTATGAGATCCTTCCTAAATATATCAACAACACAAAACCCAAATTTGAGGTCATAAAGGATGTCTGAGGCAACAAGAACAGAAGAAACAAAGTTGACTTCTAGCACTTGGTAAAAATTATCTATCAATCGCCTTGAAGGAAAAAAATCTTGGTTTATAACTTCCTGCTAAAAGCAACAAGTCAACAGTTTCTCCAGCCATTTGAGAATAAACCTTTATGACTCAAAAGTGTGTATCAATACATATCTTTCAACTATTGCACTACCTAATGCATCTAATTGCTTAAAGCATCCTCCTGTTTTCACAAAAGGATCCCCTGCAATGAAAAGGAAATTTATTTAAACTGCTGTTCCTCCTACAAAGGGGCCAGTTTAAGACTTTCAAAACTACTACTAATTATGAAATGAGAACTTCTACAAATACGACAGGCTACTGTTCAGAAAAAGGTAGGAATTTTAATGGCTAGTTCAGTCAAATTGGTTCAACATGCAAAAGCAGGTTGATGTACATTAAGACAGAAGCCACTGATTGGAGGTTTTGGCTGGGTGTTGCACAGTTTAACATAGGCTGGACTGTAACAGACCCAATAAATATAGTTTCAAATACATTAACATGCAACTTCAGAAGTATTGTTGTCCACTTAGGTTAATTTACAGGTTTGTCTAGCCTAAGTTTTTTTTCTTAAAGCCTAGTTACAGCAGTGTGTGCACAGAAGTTTTAAAATTCTTTCTACTGTAACACATCCCTTCACTACACTATAATTACATCTTATCAATCCTTGCACTTTCTTAAAACTATTTTTAGTACCTTGCCTTCTTCTATTCATCTGTGAACACAATCTTGAAAGAATTTTTGTCCTTTAAGACTGGGTCACTTTTAATAGACATAACCCAGCATATTTGTCTTCAATAATTTAAAAAAGACACAGTGTTAAGTACTGTCCCTCCCAGTCTGGGCTGGTTTATATCTCTGAACAGATCAAGAGTTTTAGATTATTAACAGTTACCATTCTTTCCTCAAGAGCCTATTTCACAAAGGCTGGCCGTTAGACAAATACATTTTCTGCTTTAACAACTCCTTGGTATACCTGGAACTCAATGACTCCCAGAAAGGTAGCTAAAATACAGATTTTTCACAATTGTGTAAAAACTGGAAAAACACACATTATCAACTCAAAAGTATTCCTCCACCAATCCTTGTGTTCATTTTGTTTACAACCCGTTCCAAAAGTAAACAGAGCCAGTAAGCCCAGATTTACACTATAACTTCTAAAACAATATGCTCTCAGGGGAGTTTCTTTCAAATGGCTGTTCCTGCGATGTTAAATCCACACAATCATCCAAGAAAAAAACTCTGCTTTTAGTACCGTGCTCAATAACATCTATTTAAAAAATGTTAGTCTAAATATAACTAAAACAGCATTTACTATTCAGAAACTTATGTGATGTACTACATCAAACTAACACAAGGAAGGGATGAATGAAAGGAAGGTGCAGGAAGAGACAGAAGTATCAGAAAGAAATAGGAAGAGACTGCTTTAGAGGGTGTTTTCCTACAGTCACAGAGACAATACAGAAATATTTTCTTCCATAGCTCAGCCTTGGAATGAGATTCACATTCATGCAAAGTGTCAGGCATCAGAGACTGGGGTATGTATCTTAGAAACAGTTACAAGAGTGAAATACACATTCTAGCCTTAAAAGACTAGAAAGCAACTAATGCAGGGGTAAACCAAATATTGCCTCAAGTCTTCAGATAAAATACATACCTTACAAGTATATGCCTATTAAATGGGTAAGAACAGCAGTTCTGCCATGGTAGAAAGAGGCAGAGAGGATAACAAATTTCGGTTTTGGCAGAGACGTACATGAAACAGCCACCACACAACTGAAATGAAACCAAACTTGCACACCAAAGCACAGAAAAACATATATAGGTGCAAGTACATACTCCATAACCTCAACACACAGAGACTGGGAAGAGCTTACCAGGGAACTTTCCAGCAAAGAGTGGCAGATGCAGCCTTTCAGTCTACAAATGTGGATTTCTATAGTAAGACAGGGCTGAATGTTTAGTATTCCAAAGATGAACCTTGGAAATTCTGATTTGTTAAACATCACGTACACCTTACCCAGAGTCTGGCAGGGACCTAACAGATTTTAAGCCCTGACATCATTCAACTGTTTCTGTAGAAATGAATTTGGGTCCAGCACAGTTAACACAGTGCAAGAATTTAAAATATATTGCAATAGTTGTGGCTACCTCACATTCCTTTGCCTCCCTGCCCCACAGTCTGTGCTATAATAATTAGATGCAAGGAGGAGACCATCTACACAAAATAGCTTAGGCTCCAGCTCTGCACAGTAAAGCCACATGTCAATTGTGTTGCTCCCAGTACAACTAAACCACCCTCACTACATTCAACATTCTGTTCTTCCTTCACACACTTCAACTTTGTACTTTCTGGAGACATCTGGCTGCTTTGGGAAGTCCCCTCCAAACCCTAAGAACTGAGAAGCAAGACACAAGCACCTGTGACAGTGAGTCACAGCTAAGAATTCTAACAATTCTTTACTATCTGCATGATACACTATCACCCATTCATCTTGTGAACAATATAGAGGAAAATGAACTGCAGTCACCCTCTTACACTGCTCTATGTGACTGTCTACAAAAATGGCACCTAAACCCTAAGAAGCTCCTTATGAAGGCAGATGAAAACTGAACCAGAAAGCCAGGCTAAATCCAATCTCTGCCTAGCTTCATCTTCCAACAAACAGGAACATTTCCAGAGGATTAAGTAGAAAAAACTTATACAAAACAATACACCAAAGCTTTAACTCAAACTACAAGAGTTGTGCTTTCTTTTTCAAGTGCAACCACTGTAAAAAAACAGTAACCTCCACTGGGTTAAAAGGATGAACCTTAAAATGGATCAAAAAGACGCAAAAGTGAAGCCATATGTTAAAACACATGCTCTACATAGGCTACAAATAATGATTGCAACTTTTTGAATGCTAGAAATCCTCTATGATATAGCATCAGAATATTAAAGCTGTTACTATCTCTATACTGAAGTAAAAGCTATTCTGGAAAATAATTCAATCTTTGTCATATTAAATTCTTCTTTGTTAAAGAGAATAGAACCTTGTGTCAGCATTGCTTTTCTTTAAGTTAAATAGTAATGTATTCCAAGCTACAGAAATACACAACTACTTGTTTATTAAACAACAGTTTAATAACACAATTAAACATCAATGTAATTTCTTGGAAAAATACACTGGATCAGGTACCTTATATGTGAAACATATCACACATCAGGATTATCAAAGTTCTATGTAGCACCTTCTTACTACTCTGTAGCCATCTACCTTGTGATGAAGTAAACTATTCTGACGACTCTCTTGCTTAAACATACTGCATGCGCATTTATCAACTCTGAGCATCCAGGCTGCTAATTCACAGGGTATTTTCCTAATGAGACAGAAAATGGAGATTTTACCTTCTGAGCACTTTGCTTCCAACTGATGATCTTACAGAGAGTTTACACGCCACCCTTTCAGAATGCAGACCCAGACACACAGAAAAATAACCTGTTTTGTAAAGGGACTGAGATTCTTCAAAGAAAAGCTTCTTAAGGGATCACTATGTCATCAGCTTAATTTCAAGCATTTTTGTATGCTAGACTGGCCACTAACACATGCCAGCATTATCAACAACCCCTCCCTCTCTCAGGAGCTTTCTTCCACACCCCTCCAATTAATTCCCACTTCAAACACAGCCCTAACTATTAAAAAGAATTGTTTAAAGAAATTCTAAATAAAAGATAGTTCACGGTAATACCGCATTTAGAAAGATAACACACAACGCTCTGATGGCACCTGCCAAGAAAATAGGATATTATGATAAATAAATATTTTGTATATTAAAGAAACCCAAGCTAAAATCACCTGAAGCACAACTTATTTCCTGTCCCAAGAGTCAGAATGCTGTACTGTGAAGAAAATGTCTTATGAAATAAGCATGTTATGATTATTGTTTCTAGATCACAGGTGTTTTAATAATTCTTTGTTCTGGAGGAAAAGGGTATCGTTAAAAAAGCACACACTCTTATCTGTTAAACGCAAACGCTCACTTTACAAAATACTGCACAAAAACCAGTGTAAACAGCTTATCCGCGTTTCAGCTTTCTTCCAGACTGCGTGTACTCAGCGACCACGAGTAAAGATCAGGAAAGCGAAGCTCATTAGGGTGTCTATAATCCACCTCCACCAGAACCGGTCTGCTCGCAGCAAACACAAAGGAAGGGAGAGGCAGCTTTCGGAGCGGGACTAGTTTCAGCGTGGGCGGCGGCTGGGAGCGGCCCTCGTTCGCTGCCGGCACCACCTCGAACTCCTCAGCACGAGGAAGAAAAAAAGGGGCCGGGAAGCGCCAAGGGCCGCATTCCCACACCCTCGCTCCGCTGCCCTCGGCCCCACACACTCAGCCCCTTCGCTCAGCCCCGCCGAGGCCTGCACAGCGCGACCATCACCAGGCCGCCCCAGCCCCCCTCAGGCCTACGACCTCATCCTCCCACCCCACTCACCTGGTCGCCGGGGGGACCATCTCCCGACATGGCGCCTCAAAATAGAACTGGGGCTTAGCGAAACCCCACAGATGGATTAATAAAGAAAGCGACACCCTTAGACGGCGCCCGGCGGAGGGCAGCTCCCCCAGCTGCTCGAGCGACGCGGCCCCGAAACCCTGCAGCGATACCCACAAAATGGCGGCACCTCGGACCCAGCGCTGCGCGGGGTCGCGCGCGGGGCACGCTGGGACTGGGCGGGGTGCGAGAGAGGAAGTGCGTCACGGCGCGGGGGAGGGTTTGCGGGACCGCGCGGGGCACGCTGGGAATGCCCGGGGCGGGGCTGAGGAAGCGCGGCGGGGGTTGCGGAGGAGCCGCGCGTGCGCGCGGGGCACGCTGGGAAGGGCTGAGCTGGCGGACCGGTGGCGGCGCGCGGGGTGGCGGAAGTGCGTCACCGTGGCGCGCGCGGCGGCCGGGCGGAAGTGGTCACGGAACGCGTCGCTATGGCGGGGGCAGCGCGGCGGGGCCCGGGCTGGCTCCCCGGCGCTGTCTCCCCAGGGACAGGCCGAGCCGCTAGCGAGGCGCTCCCTGAAGGACGTCGCGTAGGGCCCCGGGGGCTGCGGCGGCCGTCAGGGTGACGGTGTGGGCGATTCCTCCTATCCCTCCCTCCCCCCTCCCTGGCGGGGCCGCTTTTGGTCGAAACTCTTAAGGACGGTGGGTAGAAACCAGGAGGTTGTGGTGATCTCTGTCCCCTGGCGGCTTGTCAAGGGTTGTTTGATTAACGACGTATTGCGTCTTGGACAGTCACTAATTAGCAACAAGTAGGCAAAGAAACGTCAGCAATGTCTACTAGCGGTAGACCCACCTCTTCCACCACACAAGAGCTCATGTTAATCGAGGAGGCAAGCTCAAAAGACAGGCTAAGAGGTCATGGTCTCCAAAGACCTCGAGAAGACAGGAGGCAGCTATTTAATCTTAATTACACAGTAATCACCAGTTTTTCTGTGAAAGAACGGCTTTGAATCAGCCACTGCAGAGAAACTGTCTGCTACTTGATACAAATTCATTGAAGGAGGCATGACAGATGCCGGGGTGCAAGCTGACTTAGCTGCCGTCACAACAGCAGTGTAAGTGTTTTTAAAATTGTTGTATTTATACAGAAATACTTGAAGTAACTTGATCCTGTTATTCTTTGAGTTCCTTTTTGCTTCATCTTCCAGAATTCACCTTAAACTACTGCAGTGGGGAGAAAGAGGACATAAGAAAACCATTATACATAACATTTTCTTATGAAGCTTGACCCAAAATAAAAGGGAGCAGATAGTACACACTTAGTTGACCAGTCTGTGGAGTAATAGTTTTCTTCTCTGCATTGAAGAGCTTTGATTCAATTATTCTTCAGAAATGCAATATAGATATACCTATTAATCTGTCTTGATAAATGAACTCTCTTGTTCTTCAATTTTGTGACACCAGACTAATTTGTTTTTATGTGCTATTTCATCCACGTCACAACGGATTCAATTTTGAAAATATTTGATAAATAAATACAATTTATTTCCCCAAACCTGCATTTTTAGTTCATCAGTGTAATGTTTTTCTATTTCCAATCTAGAAACCAAATCCTTACTAGTAATTGTTCTAAGCAATGTTGGTAAAGCTTCCAGTTAGATAATACCAATGTTGTTCTCAGTCTACAGGATGTCAGCTTGAGTGGCCTGTTTGAAATTTTGTTCTAGTTCTTTGGGGTTTTTTTTGTTCAAGTATGTTTCTACTCTAAATTTAGCTGCTTGTTTTGGGGATTTCCTTGTTCAGTTTCATAAAATGGCAACGGTGTTTTTGAATGATAACACCAATGGCTTCTTGTTTGTCTGAACTATTTACTAAGGTACAAAATGAGTGATGCCTAATGTCATGTAGACTTTTGTTTCTTACCTCCTATACCTTCTCACTCCACATAATAAAATAATGTGTGATCTCTTAATCTGGTGTTGTTCTTAATTTCTGTCATTCCATGTACAGAACAGACTTTGGACAAAACCCCAGCTGTTGTAAATAGAACTGGTGCCTGTTCCCTTTCTGTCAAGTGTTGCTGCGATGGCTTGAATGAACTGCAGCTGTAATCCATGGTCTTAGTTCTAATGGGTTAGTTGAAGAAAATTGAAAGGATCACTAGTGTACAGAAAAAAAAATTAATTTTATATTCGTATTGATACTTTGTACCTTATCACTTCAGCCCTAAGAGCTTGCTTTGCTTTGTAGTTAAATGTGAACAACTATGTGATAATGAAGATGTTTATGTTTTGGTGTGACACTTACAAGAGACAGTATTGCTTACAAAGCCTGCCTGTAGACCATAGGCTGTGTTTCAAAGTAATTTTGAAAATGTTTCCTTGTCTTGAATTTAGCCTTAAGATATAACAGTGTTAGCAAGTTTTGCCTCCCTGTAACCTCAGTTCAGGCTTCATGCATAAGTCTGCTGGCTTGAGCACAGTCGTGTTGTAGTTTTGTTAGTTGACCCATTTGACAGGCTGATGAGCTCTCTTGTTGATGGCATGGGAGCAAATAATGAGTGTGCAGCAGCTAAGCTTACAACTACTTAATGTAGCTGCTAATTCCTTCTGCCGTAGCTCAAACATTGTTTTGGAATATGGCTGTTCCCTCTCCTTTGGAAGCTGTGTCATATTGAGTGGAGTAGCTCGAGGCTTCTAGCCCATGGTAACTGAAGCAAAGAAGATGTAATTACAAGCTTCTCTGCTTGGGAAGGCTGCACTTAAATTTTCAGATGTTTTTTGCTATGAAAGCAACAAGACTTTGCTAATATGTACTATGCTGGAGTGATTCATGCTTAGTTCAGTAATTGACATGAAACTTAATGGCTAGCTCTGAGTTAAGAAGTGAACTCTTGTGGATTATACTGCTCTGTGAGTGAATGTTGTAGAAATTAAAAACAAACCTGAAACTGAACATGAGTTGTACCTACAGTTTAGTGGTACTTAAAATTTCTGCTTAGAAAAAATATACAAAAATTCTGTGTCACTTAGGAAAAACAACTGAAATACTAAACTAAACCAAAAGAAAGTGAGGTCTTAAAACAAATAGGTGTTGAACCTTAAAGTCTGCTAGACCAAGACCCTGGCAAACCATGAAGTGTGGCAAACTTGAAAGGAAACTGCTTTGACAGAGTTGGGACAGTGGTTATCAAGTAGAGTTGACATACCTGTCTTCCAAGTGATTTTAGCTGCCACACCAGATTGTTTTTTAATACTAGTTATGAAATCACAAGCTATGTGCAGCCCTTTCGGTGCAACTCTATAACCACTGAAAATATTGTTCAGAACTTTTCAAAATAATTCACTCACAGATATAATTATGTCTGCTCAATATTAGAGAGAATGTTTACAGTTCTTCGATTTTAACTGCCCTATTAATTTCTAGGTGTTAATGCTGAATCTCAAGCTGCCTGAATGCAGAGGACACTGATTGTTCTCCCCACTCCATCATAATATTGGAGGCTAAGGGCTCTGTCAGCCAACATATGTATAAGGTGGATTTCAACATATACTGAGTAAAGACATGTTGACCTGAAAACTGAGAGAACCCTGTCTTGCTGTTGGCAAGGGTGATGGTAGACATTTCCTCAGCTGATAGTTCTGCAGCACTTGAGTATTTCTATAGAACCCATAGTCTGTCCTTTTGTATTTCTAAATTGACAACACCAAGGGAATTCTGTGAAGTAAAAAAAAAAAAAAAAAAGCTGGAATTAAGAATTAAATTCATCTTTCTGCCAAACCGGCCTTGCCCCCATGTGACATCCACTGGTTTAGAGTGAGGTGTGTCTCACTAATTGGCTGCATCAATGGCAAAGACAAGGAAGGAAGTAAAACTCAAGCTAACAAGCTTTGCTGAATTTGTTTACTTGGGCTTTGCACTGGTACTGCTGGAATTGTAGTGAATATTGAAGGAAGCAGCCGAGGGGATTTGGGTGGTGAGGAGGAGAAGGAAGTGCTGCTGAACTGAAAATGGTATCTTACAAGGACATTTCAGCTGACAGGGGTATCAGTGTGTGAAACTATCTGCATGGGTATGTAACTGGTAGGAACTGTGGCATCAATCTGTTGCCTGAATAATATCCTCTGAAATAGGTTTCTTTCTGGGCATTTTCTCACTCTGATCGCTGTGTCATCTCAATAAATGATTTACAGGTTCTGGAGTAGGAGATTGGAGCAGTGTGCCACTTGTGTATGAGACTCGGTGACTGAGTCACTATGGGGTTTGGTGTATGAAAGACTTTAATATGTCAAGATGATGCAGTAGGGTATTGTCTGGGTTGCTGCTCCTACGCTGACGAATCCAGCAGTGGTCTCATTTGTCATTTGCAGTTGGAGAGGAGATGTCTTATTTCTTTCTAGTTCTGCCTTTTTTTCCAATATGTGCCTTCTGTTGTCATCTTTCCTGTTTGAGTGCTGTAGGCAGTCTACACAAGAAAGGCATGGGAGGCATTACTGTCTGTGCATATTCCAGTTAGTAGTCTCTGAGGTTCTGGTGGTTATCCCAGTAGAGTTTTTCAATATGGGAAGTGCAGAGAGGGTCATGTGTCATGAAAGGTGTCCAGGTTGCAGGAACAGAAACATAAGTTATGTCAGCAATAGCAAAGGATGAAATTCTGTGCCTCCTGTTACCCTGTGAATTGGGCTTTGCCATCATGGTCTGTTATGACATGAAAAAGAAGAGAATCAGTGACACGCAATGGTAAGTTATATGTGTAATGCAGCAGAACAAAGTTTCTTTTCTGGAGAATAGAGAGAAATTTATCAGATTTTGAAATTAGTTTATTTAAGGAGTGAAACTAATTTAGAAATTTAGTATGTAAGCAGGGAACAAAAGTCAGTGGATTAGTGAATGACTCGTGTTGAATGGTAGAAAATAGTTGTAGCAGACTGCGTAGTTGCAGTAATGTATTTCAATTGTGTAATAAGATGTTAAAATCATGGATTGAATTCTAGCCTTGTCAATATCAATTAATTTGCTTGAGTTGGCTATCATTTAATGCTATTTAACACAGTACTGCCCCATTTAGTTTTTGTAAGCAGCTTTTCAGCTTTCCAAGAAAAGTATAAATAATCCACATGTTAACCAAACAAGCTTTTTCTAAATCTTGTTGGTTTTACTCTAGTGTTCCTTCCCAGTATTTTTTTTTGTATAACACTAATTGCTATTGTGGATCAGTATTAGTACTCATCAATGTTTATTTATATTATCTTATGGATTTTTCTGAAAATTGACCATAATGAAATGAAATTTGAAGCTGCATCTCTCTCACTCTCTGTTTAAAACTGTATTGTAATGATGAAACATTAAACAACTTTCAGCGTTATTTTCACTGCTTAATGCAACAGCTGGATATCCTTAGAGGCACAGTGACATTGTTTTTTTCTTAATATTTGTGGGCAGATATTTATGGTTGCACCATTTATAGTCTACAAGCAGTGAATCCAACATGTCCTGAATGCTTTGGGAGTGCAGTATGTGTGCAGATCAGTTCTCCAGCACGTGCACAGTCAGTCTCACGTGTACAGCAGCCGTTGCTGTGGCATTCCTGGATGCCTTCCGCCAGGCTGCAATAGTGTCCAAGGGTCTGAAAGCCAGAGAGAGACACTAACATCCTCCAGTTATGCCTGGACAAAATTTTCAGGCCGAAAACCAGAAGAAACCTAGAAAAACTCAAATGGAGAACAAAGTTTTTTTTAAAAAAAACCCACCCCCCTCACCCCACAACAAACAAAACCCAAACCAACAAAAAAACCCCCAAGTGAATAATGCTGATTGTCTGTATCCTTAATTAAAATTGGAGTCCAAAAGAACCTAGAGGGATAAAGATGATGTAATGTATAAAAATACAGCAGCACGGTTCTCCAATTGCAGTGTTCTCAAATTTTGGAGTGGTTGACTTTGTAAACGAGCTATTTTTGAAGGAGTGAAAATGTGTTTAATGACCACTCCCATGGCTAGATGTCTTCCTGCGGCTTGTCGCGGTTGGTTTGTGACCGCTCCGCGTCCCCGACAGTGTGTCTCACCCGGGAGGTGGCAGACAAACACCGCTCCAGCTGGGCTGGAAGTGGAGCGAGGGGACTAGCAGCACGTACCTGGCAGCCGCCCAGCGGAGAAAATGGCACGGCAGTAACTTCATGTCTTTTTGCGTCTAGATTACAGCACTTTTTCCTGCCACATTACTATTTGGCATCCGAAGTGGCTTTCTATGAATCCTACTATGAGTCACAGCTTGCAACAATGAATCATTTTGAAAGTATTTTAACTTTACCTTATTTTAGAAAAAGCCATGCGCATCCCAATTTTAAGGATATTTGTAATCAAAGGTAATAATAAAGGCAGAAAGTAGGAACATATGGAAGGAAAATAGATGCATGAAAGGATGATTGGATATCAAAGAGGGAGCTTTCCAGTATTTAGCATAGCATAGCGCTCATCATCCAAGAAATAAAAAGGAGAACAAAGTGAGGTGGGGTAGAACATACTTATTTGTGATCGGTATTGCATGCTTTTGCATACCAGCATCCAGCCTCAATTGTTTTCTAGTGTTTGCCTACTCTGGTTGTAAATACATAGACAAAGCCTTTTGAAAACAGTGTTGATTGCAGTAGTTTCTCACTTAATGCGACTGATAGAAAATTTAGTGTTAATTGTGATTATCTGATATAATACTGGAGTGATTCCAAAAATGTAATTAACAGCAAATAAAAATCGATGATCTAAGTATAGTGGTGCCTGCACTCAAATTCCTTCAGCTTAGATGAATAATCCAATCATCATAACACGACAGTGTAAAAACTAAGTTTGTAAGACATTCAGTACTATTAATTTTCATAATATATGTAGAATACCTAAATACAGAACATCACAGGTTTCCACCTCAGGCTGTTTTGGGTAGAACTCTTGTGTTCTTAAACACAAGTTGTCCACAAACAAGGAAATTCACCCTGCTGACATAAATCCTACCTATTCAAGCACTGTGTTTGTGCAGCCTAGAGAAACAGGAAAGGTGGAACTGGCCAACCAATCCACCTGTAATGGGGGTGGGGAGGTTGCTATGCAACTAAAGTATTTGATGTTTTACTTGAAAGCTCAGCTCCAGGAAACAAGAGTTTACATAAGAATCAATCAATCTTTCTTTCTTCTAAGTTAGCTTCCTTCTGTTAGAAAACAAAGCCTGTTTGTGTGATCCAGGTACAACACAAACTCTCCAAGACCTAGAAGCAATGTGAAAGAAAACACAGTTCAGGGTTATTTTAATATCCTTATTTTAGGTAAGCTTAACTTACAAATCTTGGGAATGCCAGTCCCCTCCTGGTGCAGGAATATCCATCACCCTCTCCTTCTACAGTCATGGTGTAGAGCTTGATCCACAACATATTCCTTGCCTCACTTCACCTTCAAAGCCTGTTGTGGCTCTCCTTTGTGTCCTATTTTGATCTACAATTCTGTCTCTAGTGCAGCTGTTGTCAGAGTTTATGGTTATCAAAGTTTATTTTGAAGAAATAACCAATGTTTCTGACCTCTGTGTCAGTCTCCTATACTGATGATGTTACCTTGTCCAAAACCACTGGTGTGCTGCACTTGGAATAACAGCTCCCTTTGAGTTTATCCCTGTGTAAATTTGCCTTGGCAGATTGCATGCTCTTTGAATTAAGGATTATGTTTTCATATTTATCTATTGAGCATCTGGGTACCATGGTGATCAGATCAGACTAGCCGACAGTTAAATTTGCGGTTAATGTTAACTGACTATGCCAGAACTGCCTTCCATAATGACTTGGGCTTGATGTTGAGAGCTGTGTTCTCTAGTAAAAACAGTGATTCCAAGTTAGTGTGTGCTATATTTTAGTAAATTGATAGGGACACAAAGCTAAGGAGGTGCTTTTACATACTCTTTATTAGCTAAGCCTGTAGTTAGCAGTGAAGTTACTGCATTTTGATACCTTAGCTAGATCACCACATGCTTTGCTCTTGTGTTTCTGAAATAACATAGTGCTGCACTTTGAAATCTCAGCAATACACTTTGAATTGTCCCAGCCTAAATATAGGAAAAAAATACCCTCCAGGTCAACTGTCTGGAAAGTATTCTCTCTTCTAGGCAGCTCTAATAACAAAATGATTTTACTTGAATCTTACATTTCATGTTATATTCATGCATTTGTTCCTTTTTTCCTTGTGTTATTTTAATAGGTTTTAAATAATAGTACATGGATGGGTGGAACCATCTTTTCATTTTATTAGCATACAGAGGGCAATGAGGTAGAAAAGGGAATGTCTTGCTTATATATAAGCTCTTGTTCCAAGCAGTAACTTTCCAAAGACTGTCTGGGGACAGTTCCTGTGGAAAATTCCTCCCTGATCATGGTACACATTATCCCATGCTGTTTGTGATTTGCTACTGCTATACAGTGAAACAGTTAAAACTCTCAGTAATGAACTACAAGACAGGCCGTGAAGCAGTTCTTACCATATATTACTATAATTTTAGTTGCATATGTGTGAATGTATATGTAAAATTACCTAGAACATAATAATCTTGTATTGATTTAACAGAAAAATGAACGTGCCATGGATTTTTATTATATTTGTTTGCTCCTTGACCAGAAATTGTCTGCCTTTATTTCTCATCATTCAGTCTTTCTGTTGCCACTGTTCTCACAGTAATTAGTACTGGTCTTGTTCCTCTGTTTGTCAGAATTATGCATCCATTATACTGTATGAAAACCAGGATTTCAGTGCAAATTTGATAAAAAATGAGGAATCCCACAACTTTCCTTTTTGTTTCAGTAATTCATTAGAAATTTTGAGCACAGAAGGATGTATGTATCCCAGCACAGTTTGGGAATGCCATCCACTTGGACAGTAGGTTTGGGAACATTGTCAGTACTAGTGACCTTGTAAATCCAAGCACCCATTGCAATAACTGTAGCTTTCCCAGTTATGAATATATTCCCACCCTATCTGAAACAATTTTGCAGTAGTTGTTTTCACAGAAATGTAGAAGCATGCCTTTGGGCTGTTGTTTGGATGCTAAAAGTACCAGTGGACTTTCTCACAAAGCTGTATGTACATAAAAAGCTCTGAACCTACTGTGGTTAAGCATAAAAATGTGTTTTCTGCAGTATGTGCTCACGTTCCTGAGTGAAATACAGCCTAGGTAAGAATCACTGGTCTGTGAGGACAGAACTCATTCTGTTCATGGATCTGTGTCAATGCAGTCTGACAATGCTGCTAATGCTTTTGTGGACTTGGGACAGTTTCTGAAACCTCTCATTGCTGCCACTTTGCAGAAATGTTGGATGCTTGAAGAGGGAGAGCAGAATCCATTTTTGTGTTGTGTAATGGCCTACCCCTACATTATCTTTGTTACTATTAAGAAATTAGTTTCAGAGTCCTCCTTTATTCTTTGTCCCACAGATGAACAGTGAAGTTATTCCTTACTACTTTGGTTACAAGTGAGAAATAACAATAGTATGCAGTGGTCCTGTATGCCTCTCAATACAGAGCCAGGCAGCTCTGTTTATGTGCTGGTGAGATGGAGGGCACGGCAGCTGCATGGAAGTTGTCAGCAGTGGCTGTGGTACTATGGAAAGATATACAAGTCATGTTGAAAAGCATGTGAGAGGTTGCTGCTTGCTTCTCATACTGAAGACAAATGTTTAGGGAGTATGATAAGCTGACTCATGATAGTGTGCATAGGTAATAGACTGAAGTATGGCACGTAGTAGTGTCTCATAACTTATTTGCTCATCAAAGGATGCAATTGTGTTTAGAAAAGCTGAAAAACAGCAGGTTTGGCTGGTTGCATTACGTGGTTGCTTTACCGTAGTTAAAAGACAATGCATTGTCTATGTTATCTACCTCAATGCACTTTTTTTAGTGATTCTTTTATCCTCCCACTTTGTTTTTTGTTTCTTCCTTTGCCGTGTGACTCATTTTTATAATACTCATTTGTTAGAATAATCTGCTGCTTTTCGTAATGAATCTTGTTCTTTCTGTCTGCTACTGTCCTTTTCAGGTCTGCTGTGATAATTCATATGTTTATAAATTAATTATATTTTCTGCATTTTTCTAGCAGAAGCTAGATCTCTGTACTAGTTACCAATGCTAAATAACTAAAGCTAATCATTATATATATTTTTTCTATACATTGTATGAGAAAATGCTGCTGTATGCAGTACAAAAGCAAGAAATAACTTGTAAATAACTATAGAATATCCTTTACAGGGGCTGCCCAGATTTTGTTTTACTTAGAGTAAAGAGGAGATCTCATTAGTTGGCCCTCTGAGTAACTGAAATAATGTTTTGAATGAAGTGCCAAAATGTGTAAGAATGAAACCTGCCGTAGACAAAAGCAGATGCCAAGTGCTTAGGGAGCATCACCAGTTCTCAAAGTTTTTACTGTAGGAAAGAGTAATCAGCCCTCCCTCTTTCTCTCTATGCAATTTTGTAAATAAAAACTTGTGAATACAAAGCTAAAATCTTTAATGTCTCAAAGCTCATCACTCTGTATGGAAGCAAGTTCCTCCTTTAAGCTATAGGCACTCTTGAAACAGCACTGACATTTACAGTCAAATCCACCTCTAATTAAAAAGTGATAATGCTTGAAATTGGAGTGTAATTTGAAAAATACTGTAAAAATAAACAACAGCCAGACCTAGAGTCACCATTAATAAGGAGGAAAAAGTCCAAACTTTTACCTATGGCTATAATTTCATATTGACTGTTGGAACCTTATTTCTTCTCCTTAGATTGTCCTTGTCTTTAGATTAAATTCTGATCCCAGAAAAGTTAATTGTAAAGCTCACAAAGATCTCACTGGTAGACTGCTTTAAAGAATCACTTGTGGTAATTTGCAGAACTTTGGTTACAAAATGAGGTTATAAGATATTTAAGGTAGTCATCTTGTTCTGAGTGCAATACTGTTTTCTGCACATTGGATCTGTTAGATCCTGTAAGCTGTTGCATTTGTCTCCTAAATTACAAGAATAATGTTTTGTTGTCTCTAACAATTTATATAAAAATGTGAAGACGTGCTGTCATTGTTCCAGACCAAATTGTATTTTTGACACCTATTGACCTTTCAAATCCTTTTAGGAACTGGCTATCTTTGGAAAAAAAATCACAAAACCATTATTGAATTGGCTCTCTGGCCTGCATCCTCTGCCTGTTTCCTGACCAGAAAAGAAAAAAAGAGAGAGAGAAAAAAAAAGGGAAGCTAAAAAAAAAAAAGGCATTCAGTCCAGACTGGTGTGGCACCTGTAGGCTGTTTGAGTAGGGGGAGAAGGAAACAGCTTTTATAAACAGGGTTCTGTTACAAAGACCAGAAAGGTAAAACCAGCAAAAGACGTATTTGCTTGTTTACTTGCTTGCTTCTTAAACTTTCCCTACCAGCTTTTGTGAATCCCATCACATGCATCTCTGGTATTCATAAGGCACCTGTCCTGCTTTTTACATTGCTGTCTTTGCTACTGATGGTGTATTTGCAGCTCACCAGTTCTTCTTTACTCTAGGCTAGCTCTGTTACAACTCAGCATATGAAAACTAGACTGTGGTTTCAGAACTGTAAAACTTTACTAGTCTAGTGGATACTGAGCTGGGATATTGCCCTTCCTCTCCCCTTCCCCTTTTTCCTTCCCCTTTTTCCTTCCCCTTTTTCCTTCCCCTACCCCATTTCATAAAAAAAAAAAAAATGTAGAAGATATTTAGGAAAGATCTCCAGACTCAGTACATGTGCTGTGGTCATGTCTCTGGTATAATTTGTGCCAGTAACTGTGTCACGTTGCTCCGCACAGCACTGGGATTTGCAGATGTGTCATGGGTGACAGAGTCTACTTCACAGTCTCTGTAAATGTCAAGGTAAGAAGTAAACAGCCTCCTCCCAGACACTATTGAAGTAGCTTTAGGACTACAGGGTAAGTGCCATGGTACTCATTAAATTGTGCCCTGGTTTCCTCAAGTATCCTAGTGTAGGAATTGTTACTGAAGCAACACAAGAACTACTGTGTAACTCCCATAAAAACAAGTCACTGAGGTGTGTCAGACATCTACATACACATAGACAATGGCTTGGAATTGAAAATTGTCCCTTATTTTTTTAAATTAACCAACTGCAAAGAGCAAACAAGTCTAGAAATAGGAATGTAAAAAGAATGCTTAAGGTTGCTGGGTTTTTTTTTTATTTTGTTTGTTTGTTTTTAATATTTGGAATATTTTTGTTACTTTTCTGTGTCCTGCTTTGGGTAGAGGAGAACAGAAATGCTGCTCATCAGCTGACCTGAGCCTGCAGGAAGCTGATGGGTGGCTGGCATTTCCAAACGGCAGTCTTCTCACCTCTCGAGTCTAATGCTGAAGGTTGAGCAGAATCATTCCCAGGTTGAACTGGGAGGAGAAATTTCTCCCTATAAAATAGAGAAATTTCTCCATGGAGCACTAGTGTTTTATCCGTGCTAGCTGTGGGAAGGTATGGAACAACCCAATGAAGGATATGGCTGTGTTGTTCTAAAATGGGATTGTGAAGTGGTCTGCTGAAGTCACAGCTTTTACATTTGACTAGAAATAAATAGGAAGCAGAAACCCTTTCGGTTAGCCCCAAATGAAAGCCCAGTTCCTAGAGACAGGCAGCAGACACAGCTCTTTCATATTAAGTCATAAGTTGCATATAGTTGTTTGTCGAACTTTTTTGGCTTTTTATGTCTGTACAACAGATGTCAATGCACCTGAAAATAGAAAGTCTGAAGCTTATATATTCATCCTTGTTTTGTATTTTAAAGCATGTGTATATATTTATATATGTACATGCAAGAATATGTATACACATATGGATGACAGGCCCCTTTAATGATAATCCTGACCCATTTGTTTACATCATGCCCACCATGCTGATTTATCTGCTCTGTCCCCAGAGTCTGTTTTGTACGTTAAGATCCATGTTGCGCTTGCTGGGAGGATGGACAGTGACCGTAACTGGAATTATAAGGCATTGGCAGGCTTCCTGCATAGGCTGTCTCTTGGGAAAAAAAAACCCTATTTGATCATGTCCTTCCTTGAAGTAGGATATGTGTAGATACTGTTACATGGTGGCTTCCATTTGAAAGTCCTCTTGAAAATCCTTCTGAAATTGTTAAAGGCAGGCAGGCCTTGCAAGTTATTGCCTATGCAACACCTCCAGGAGTATTTTCTGCTCAAATCCTGTGTTCTAGAGTTTCTTTGTTTCTAGTAGCTAAATGTTCTGATAATGGCAACCTTGGACAGGTAATGTGAGATCTTTGTGGCAGTGCTTGTTGGGCTAGCTAATTTCAAAATTACTTGTTTTGGAAAATTGCTGTATGTTGCCTAATGCTTGTTCCACAGGTGCCACAAACAGATCCCAGGAATGAAAGGTTCCTTTGAAACGACGCAGGTTTTTGTTAGTAAAATTTGGAGAAGTTTTGGAGTAGCTTAATTTGTTGTGTTAATGAAGTATGAGGGCATATATGAATTTAAGACCCGCTTGCAGGACCTGGGAGGAAGCATATTTCAGGGAGTGTTTTGGCTGTGTTGTCAATACCTGTTAGGAAAGGGCTCCATCCCAGGCTACTCTCCCACTTGCTGCTGGGTTTCCTTGCCAGCTTAGTCAGTCAAATAATTTCAGACTGTAGCCAGATGATAAGATGCCATATAGGCACTCTGAATGCAAAATCAGAATTAAAATATACAAGAAAAATAAAATTTGAAGCACAAAAATGCTAGGAAGAGGACAAATAGCTTAAAAGACATGGAATTACTCATGATCCTAAGACTGATTTGGCTAAAAATCCTCTTAAGGATTGTATGTTAAAAATACTGAAACAAGAAGAGTGTCAGGATACTAACATACATGGTGGCATCCTTGTGCCTAAAATGGTTAAAGGAAAACAAAATGTATTCTACTCAAAACACATGCAAAAGGGATAAAGTGGGTATGAATGAGGATTTCATCTCAGCGGCGTGTCCAAGACAAGCCTCTGGATCTACTGAATTATTTCTGCACGGACTGCTATGTCCATTTACCATGGGTTTTATACCAGCATGTAGGTACTGGAGAAAGAATAGCTCTGAAAACAAGTTTAAAAATAATTGCTTTAGAGCAATTTCAAAATATTTTTTTTTACTAGTCAACCGTGAAATGGAAGTGTCCTGCTGACAACTCCAGCATATATTTTAATTGAATAATTAACATGGATAATAGGCATTCACCAGCATTTTTGTTGGTAATCACTGGATTTACTAATCTCCCAGAAGGTGGGATGATTCAGAATCTTTTAATGCCCCAAAATAGAAGATAATTAAAACCCGACATCCACAACTAGAAACAGAATTGAGAACAAGAGGAAAAATGAGAAAATGAACTTGAGAGAAAAATGGGGAAGAGGAAAGAAAGTAATAGTCCTAAGTACTAATAATAAGAAGAATACTTATGAAATGATATTTAAAGCATTTGAAGTCTTCCCAACTCTACCACACTTTGCAAGTGACCAAGACTTATTTCAGAAAAATCCTCTCCCTGTGCTAGTTCCTTAGCAGGGCTTTGCTGTGTGGCGGCTGGGCTTGGCTGGACTGAGAGCAGAACACTCCAAAAAGCCATGGGGCCACTATGTGATGGGTCCTGGGAAAGGTTCAAAGTGCTCACAAGTTCATATAGAGGGGGAGCTATACTAGTCAGCTGCTGAAAATTATATGTGTGGTAAGTACCTGATGAGCTGTGTCACGATGAGAGGAAACAAAGGGGTTTTGTGAGGAGGGTTAGCTCACATAATCAACTATACTTCATTCCCGAAGAAAGTCTAATGAGCAAATACATATCCTGAGTGTACTGCATCATACATCTGTTGAAGGTGATGAGGAGTTATAGGCTCCAGGGCCACTCTAATGTGCAGGGTTTCACAGTATAGGTTAATCTTCGGCATAATACCTTTTGTTGCAGTAATGCAGTTCTGGATGCAGAGCGCTACTCACGTTCTGTGTATCACTTACTACATATCACTTACAGTCACTTTATAACAGGGGGGCTGCTGCTTGCCATTGCAATGAATTCTCACAGTAATGAAGGACTAACACAAAGCTACTGACTTTCTCTCACAAGTGTAAGAGATTGGGGGTTTTTTTTACGTTAAATTTTCCTCCTCTAGGGTGGATTAAAAAAAAAAAAAAAGGAAAGTTTACAAATGTTAGTGTTATCATTTACTTGACTAGAAGACGGTCATACTGAGGTGACTGGGCACAGGATGGAACTCAGAAAGAATAGGAGATGAGTTCCTAATCTTATTTCCAGTGTCCATAAAACAAGGCTATTAGTTAACCTGTATAAGTGCTCTTTTTACAGGGGCATAGTGGACACTTGAGACTTCACTATTGACTTCAAAGAATGAGTGATCAAGTTCACATTGGCACAAGCAGGGCAGGGCTGGATTTCTTTACACTGTGCTTCTCTGCCAAATTCTATATACCGAAATACATGAGTATGTTTGAAACATTATTTGCAGGCTTTGAAAAAAGATGTACAAAGGCAAACATTATTTGCCAATCTGGAGCGGCCCTTTTGTTTGTGGCAAAAATCTGTCATGATATCGGAAATTTCTAGAGATTGTCTGCTCCTATAGAAATTTGTACAGTCCAAAATACTGACAAATGGGTCCTAGAGAGATACTGTACAGCCATGGGCAGGGTGTTCCTACCAGTGTAACCTTAAATTGCTCTTACTCTTCTTAGGCAGCGATGTCTTCCAAGTAAAGACTGAACGTAGACCAATTGTTGCTCACCCAAGGAGTGATGAAGGCCGAAATACCTCACTGCCACTAAACAACTCCAGGTTACATAAGACAATGGCTTTCATTAAATAATCCCAACACAGTAAAAGAATACTTATTTTGTTATGCAATCTAGCAAATCAGCACGCATGGGAGCTGGTTTGGACCGTTTCCATGTCACTGTCATGACAGCTTGGCAGCCTCTCTTTGTGAGACTCAGTAATGCTGTACGTTGGCAGAACCTTGAGGAAAAGTTGGGCAGGGTATTTTGGTATCATGCTTGCCTCTAGCAAGTAGTATTGTTTTCTATCCTGTATCTGTACTCTGCTGCAGACAAATCAACTGCAAAATAAAGCAGAAGTAGCTTAAGAGAAAAAAAAATGGATTTGGAACTCTCTTTTCTGTGAGAGGCTAGACTTTGCTCAGCTTTTGTGCATCAGGTGGTAGACAAGCTGGCAAGAGCATCGTGTACCTTTCACACAACAAGTGGGCAAGAAAAAAAACATTAATTTCTCCTGCTGTGCACACCTGAGGATAAGCACTGCCAGAAAAAAAGGATGGGCAGGTAGACCAAGATGACTCTATCCCCCATTTAAATCTCCACAAGACATAGGAGGGAAAGGCTGTCATGCCTTGTGAGCAAAAGTGGCAAGATTCTCTTCCAAGTTTTGTAGCAGCTGGTGTTTTTTTCTAAATCTTGCTGCTATTGAAAAACACATATTAAGTTTAGTTTAATTCTTTCTTTCTGAGCAACTGTTCCTGAAGAGAGAACAAAGAAGCGAGCTTTAAAAACACAAAGCCTAAAATTTAAACTAACCTTTAATTTATTATAATTTCATAGAATCATAGAATCATTAGGTTGGAAAGGACCCACAGGAGTCCAACCATTCCCATCAGCACCTCATCCACACGTCCCTTAAACGCCTCCAGGGAAGGTGACTCAACCACCTCCCTGGGCAGCCTGTTCCAGTGCCCAATAACCCTTTCCGTGAAATATTTTTTCCTGATGTCCAGCCTGAACCTTCCCTGGCAGAGCTTGAGGCCATTCCCGCTCGTTGTGTCCCGTGTCACTTGGGAGAAGAGGCCAGCTCCCTGCTCTCCACACCCTCCTTTCAGGTAGTTGTAGAGAGCAATGAGGTCTCCCCTCAGCCTCCTCATCTCCAGGCTAAACAACCCCAGCTCTCTCAGCTGCTCCTCGTAAGACTTTTTCACCAGCTTCGTTGCTCTTCTCTGGACTCGCTCCAGAGTGTCAACATCCTTCTTGTGGTGAGGGGCCCAGAACTTAACATGGCATTCGAGATCTTTTGCATGTCTGGCTAACTGTTCTAGTTTCCAGGTCTATACATGGTAGCTTTACCAGGTCTTTTGGGAAACGGGTGCATTAATAAAAGCACTGCTTTTTCCTCAGAACTCCATGGAGTGGTGTAGTACTTTGCCACTGCAATGCTATGGCTGTTGGCTTTTTTGTTTTTTTTTTTTGTTTTGAGATAAATTAGCATCATGCATAATAAATATATAACAAAGGGCTGATTCTGCAAATTTTTGTTCCCAGAAGATTAGTCTGGGAATTCTTAGGCAGTGACTATTCATGTGACTAAGAATTGTTCATGTAAATACATTTTTACAGGACTAAAATGCTATAGCCTAAATATTCTAAGTTATTTGATATGTAGGGATTTCTGACTCTAAAGCTTTGTTAATAGAATATTATCACTGACTGAGCCTTCCTGCAATCTGTCTGCTGCACATTTTCTGCCCTCATGACTTTGTCTTTTTTTCAAAAATTATAATCCTGGAATAGATGATTTTGAACTTGAGTTTTACATTTCAGATGTGTATAAACTAACTCACAGAGCCATATTACTACTTCAGAAACTTTGGGTTGCTCTCTGTGTTTCAAAAATTACTTCTTCTAGTGCTTTGAATTACAAGCGTGCTCCGATGACACACTGTAAATGTTAATAAAACTGTATTAAGTCAACATTAAAGTAAATTATGAAACAAAAATGTAAAATTCAATATATTCAGTTATAAAATAGAGAATGGATGGTTTCCTGTATTAATAGAGATACTCAAAATTATAGTTGTTTGTTAATAATTAAAATTTCCTTCCACTTATACAAAACTGTGGAACTAGTCATGTTCTATCTGATTTCAAAGATACTTTTAATATACTTAGAGCCTATTGTTAATCCATGTGCCAATAGAATTATTGGAAATTGAAATCTGTGCTGTATACCAGGGCTCACTTTGTTGTAGAGACAAGATGGTTTTTATGGGTGATAATCTGTGCATTTTGTAGCTATCTTGAATAGCTTGGGATTTAAGAAAATATTTTGTTTTAGTGTACATTTAATCTGTTCTAATTTTCATAAGTCTGTACGTCTCTTGCATGGAATATTATAGGATTGATTGATCAAATGACATTGATTTGCTGTCTGAGCTATCTTCTTTGTTCCAACACCTTACTGCTTGAGCATGCAAAATTTTTGAATTAAGGTTGCATTAAAAGGCATGTTATCCTCTCATTTGCATATGCCAAACGTCATGCTTAATTGCTTAAGAGAGAAAACTCTCCAGATGAATCCCAAGTATGAGCATGCCCCAGGCTACAAGAAAGGGAAAGGAAGTCATGCCTTGAATTGCCTCATCTTCCAGCTCTGTTGGCAGAGCGAAAGAAGGCAGGCAGTGGGAAGTTTCCTCTTTTCTTATCCTGCAATTGGAGAAAAATATAGGTTAGCCTTTAAACTTCTGTGGGAGGTATGATACTGAGCAGCATTTCCCCGTGCTTTGTTAAACTGTCCCTGACTTGAAAGAGAAGGGGGAAAACCCCATCCCTGTTACTGGTAGTAAGTGCTTTATAGTAGTGCTGTGTTCTTACTTTGATATTTTTTGCTGTTGAAATATGACTTTTGGCAGTATGCGTTAGTTTGTACTCCTAACAACCACTGGTAAAAATAAATAGCATATAAAAATGAGAAATCACTTATCATCAGCTGCAATTTCAATTGCCTAGGTTATCCAAAGAGACTGAGTACTACGGTGATATGCCGTTAGTTACTTTGCTTGCCATTCACTCTAAATACCTCCTTCCTCTTCCAAATATTAAAATTCAAGCTAATAAAATCAGTATTAAATGTTTTATATTGTTCAGATTCCTTGGTTTATTTGTATATATTATATATAAAGAAAAATCTATTTTAAAAGCTATTTTTAAGAACTCTTTGTCTTCCATCTGGCATGAAGAGCATTTCCAGAGGGGAGGGGAAAGAAACAGAGTACTGTCTGAGGTAAATTTGATAGTAGAAGATGGAGTAAAACAAGAGGCACTTAGACTAATTTAATTAATGCCATGGTGAATTTAAGAATATGCTGTCCTCTATGAGCATAAACATAGATCAGTAGCTGCATTAAGGACTCAGTATTAGACTGCACCTGTTGGGTTTCAAACTGAATTCAGACCTTGTTTCAGTATTGCAGTTGGGACTGGCAGTTGCTGAAGGGATTAAATTATTTAAAGCCTTCAGCTGGCTAGTGTAGGCTAGCAGTAGCTTATAAAACACTTAATCTATTTTTTTAATCTCTTCATATGTTTGCTTTACTTAGACAGTAAAACTATACATGACACACACCTGCCACATTCTGAAGCTTCTTTGTCAGATAT
Organism: Clamator glandarius; assembly: GCA_033459285.1. Taxonomy (NCBI): domain Eukaryota; kingdom Metazoa; phylum Chordata; class Aves; order Cuculiformes; family Cuculidae; genus Clamator; species Clamator glandarius. The sequence goes on along the minus strand of JAUNZM010000540.1, from coordinate 2,582,822 downwards.
TTTACATTTATCAATTAGAGCAGCCTTTAAACTGTAACCATTTGGGTGTCCTTTGACAATACAGTTCTTGTTAGCCTGTATGTTTTCTTTGATGAACTCAAAACCGAGGATGAAGTACGTAGAGATAAAGTTCCTCTTCCACAATTTCTTTTAAAGCGGAGTTTCCCTTTGAAAAGCAAATGCTGCTCTCCAACTTATTACTGTTTACTCTTATGATTTCATTTGTGATTTTAAAAAAGAAACTAATTCCCAACAGTTAGCCCTGGAACTATTTTTGTGGTGCATTAACCAACTGCTTACACAGTAGTACCGTAAACCAGTTCAAAAATAGGTAGTACTGTTTAGCTTGTTACATGCTATGTCTCTTGTTTCTAGAAAGCTAAGAGTAAGTAATGAGTAGTTACAATATGGATTGGATGGAAAAGCAATCTGGATAGCTGTGCAACACAGGATTAATTAGGTAAATCCTCTTAGGTTTGATTAGCCATTGCTTAGATCTACAGTTTATTTTGTCATTGGTTGCTCCTATTAATGTCTTCTTTCTGTCAAAGTTTATTATGTAGGTTTCAAGTTTGCATCATATCTTTTTTGTGTCAAAGTGAAATGCCGCTAAATTAACTTCCAACCTTTCAAATAATAAGCAAGGTAACACCTGGAGTTGATTCAAATCAATGATGCCATTCTCTTAAGAGTCTTTAATAATAATAATAATAATGGATAATTCCTGTTTTATTTAGCAAATGATGTGTCACACCTTTTTAATTTGGCTTTCAGCGTTAAGTTGCAGGACAAGTGGGCATACAGATGTGCTAAAAAGGTTGAGTAAATGCTTGTTCATGGAGATGAGATGGTTCCTGCAGTCTGCCCTTCATAAAAAGCATATGTTGTTGATATTTCTGACCAATGTTTAGTTTATTTCTTTTTTTCATTATATTGAGAAACTGTGGTTTTATTTCTGTCAAATGAGTTTTTCTAGTATCATCAGTACAAAATAACTTAGCTGGTTGATCTACTCTAGACTTTTTTTCATAATGTATAGCATAAACTTGAAAAATTTGGAGTATTTATGTTGAAGTCATACCTTATCTCACATCATCTCAAACTTTTTTTTTTTAAATAGAGAATACATCATTCTTCAGGAATGCAAGAAGAAAAAACAGAGAAGAAATAAAAACTCTTACTAGAAATAAAAATTCTTACCCGCTAAGTGACACAGAAATGAACAGACAGATACTTCAGGACTATAGCTAGATGGCTCAGCCAACTGAGGGGGGAAATATGCAAAAAGGTATGGAGGAATTGGGCATTTCAGTGGTGGCAATCAGAGTTTCATCAGTGCTGGGATTTCATACTATTACACAATGCTGTGCACATGTCAGGGCAAGGCTTCTATTTGATATGATACATGTAGCACAAAATCTGGAAGAGCAGTGTTTCTGTTTTCATTACTCCTTCTGCACTGCAATTTGTTAGAATTTATTGCAAATATTTGTTCTATATTAAGGTATTACATCTGAAATTCTATTTCACCTCAAATGGGCTAGGAAACTTATCATCTTCACCTACAATTCATCTAAATCATCAATAAAAGCAAACAGGGTTAGCCACCGTCACATCCGCAGACCAAACCAAAATAAAACTTGATTATAATATACATTTGAATCTCAAAAAGCAATGATGTTTAATACAAAATCAATTCAATATCATAGTTGTTTCTGAAACCTGTAAGAAAAGACAAACCAGAAGGCTAGTTGGAAGAGAAAAGTGGGGAATGCAGATGATTAAATGATACCTTTCCAGCCTTCCCATTCTGAAAACTAAATCAAGACCTGGGTCAGTGTTTGTGAAAGATGAGCACTGTTCCAGTTTGTTTGTGTCTGACACTCCCCTCAGGGACCATTCCAGCAGCTACATGGGCTCAGAGTGCAGTGCGTGCCCTGGCACACCTCTGTGCTGGAGGCTGTGATGGCAGTGGCACAAAATTGTGCTGTAGAAAACTCAGTTTCCAGAGTCAATCAGAATTACAACACGCAGGGAGAAAGAGAAGGGTCTTAACCTTGGAGTGTGTGGTGGGGAGGTCTCTGAAAATGGAAAAATAATCATGCAGCCCAGGTGAGGTGTGTTCTTAATATGGGATAGGAAATGATCAAATGTGATTAAATTTCATAGAATCATAGACCCATAGAATGGTTTGGGTCAGAAGGGACCTTAAAGATAATGTAGTTTCAAGACTCCTGCCATGGGCAGGGACACCTTCCACTGGATCAGGATGTTCAAAGACTCATCTAGCCTGCCTAGAACACCTCCAGTTATGGAGGAGCCAACGACTTCTCTGGGCAACATGTTCCAGTGCCTCACCACCTTCACAGTAAAAAAATTATTCGTAGTGTCATATTAATCATCTGATTCAGAGAAAATCCAAACTTTGCTGATAGTACATCGGATTTTGTACTTCCTGACAGGCAGCTACAGAGCACTGTGATTTCCCTTAACTAGAAAGTAAATTTACTACAACACTTTCTGCTGGGGGAAAAAATGGTGTGATTTTTCCCTTAATTTTCTTTGATTACTTGGCTGGTTTTCAGTCCTGCCATGTTGCTGGAATGTCAGGGACATAAAGCATCACCACAGCTACTGTGGCCACATCCATGATGATTTTGCCCTGCATTGAAACTACATCAGAGAGAGTAAATTCTGCAGGTGACTGCAAAATCTTTCACCGTATGCTGCTCGTTCCATGACTGATGGGGACAGCTGGAAAAACATTGACTCTTTGGCAAAATGGTGCAGTTACTACCCACCAGCTTGACATTAGAAAGAGAAAGGTGAGCTTAAGCTTCAGGGTGTATCTTCCCTTCCTATCTCTCTTCCAAACGATGGTGGGGTGTAGCTCCCTACATCGACTGTTGTTGGTGTGTGTCATTCCAACCTGCTAAGACGCATTTCAGATAACTAAGCAGTATGATGGAAACATGATTGGCAGCAACCGTGGTTTTCCTGAGCTACTACTTAGTCAGAAACTGATTTTGAGACATTGTCAGTCAGCACTCCCTAAAATGGAATGAGACGTACCTTCTGGTGTAATGAGACAAACTCATTTTAAGAACTTTAGTAATAGGGGAGTGACTATTAAGGGAAGAGATGGAAGAGGGAACAACTTTTTTTTTTCTTACCTCTTTTTTTGAAAAAACCAAACAAACCCAAAAGTATAAACCACACAATTTGTAATACTTGCACATTCCCAATGTCAGGAATGGGAATTTATTTGTAAGGTATTCCTATTAAATAAAATATTAAGAGAGCTTTTATTTTGATTAGCACCTAGATTAGGTTCAGCAAGTTTTGCAATGTTTACCATTCTTTTCTGGGAACTACTGATTAAGCTTGATTTTCTACTAAGGAAGAACTGATTCAACTAAATGCAGGGGATTCATGAAAGTGTAATAATTTTGTAAATATTTGTAATAAATAATGTCAATGTGTTGCAATGCAATCAAACTGTGGCATTTAAAACATGGGTTGTTTTTTTTCCCTAAATATGTCAGCTCAGTCACTCCTGAGGGCTGCCTTGATGTGCCTTAGGTAGAAGGATCTTGCTACAGATGACTAAATCAAACCTATTAGGGGGTGAATTAACTACCTCATTTCTAGATACCCATTAACATCAACTGAGCAAGACCAGTATACAGAGAAGGACCACAGAGAGAGATGAAATTATTTTAACATGTCTGGAAAAAAAAAGTGAACTTCTTATTGTGATTTGTGGAAATAGGAAGTTGTGAGTTTTCTGTGGACTGAAATCAATTATTTTCAAGCAACATTGGATCTATTCCCTGTCACAAATTACTTTTAATGATAAAAATATATGCTCTCTAGCTCAGATAAATAATACTCTAAGCTAATATTGACTTATGGTTAGAGTGAAAAATAAGTTTCACTTTCTCATGTTAAACTAATTCCAAATTAAGTTTTATATTAAAAGGTTAGAAAGAGGTCTTAAAATAAATCACTTTGGAGGCCTCACAGCTTCATTATTTTTTGTCTAATAAACATCAAGCTTTAAAAATTACCCGCTGAAAAGTACTATTCAGAAAGGAACTTTGCCAAAGATGTTTTAATGAATAAGTTTGATTCCACAGCTGCTTAGTGAGTGTAATAAGGTACATAAGACTATGTGAAATCATTGTAAATAATGTAAACGCAACTGATGCTAGAAATGGTAGAACTGAGTCTGCTAGACCAGAAGGCATTTCTGACGCCACTGTTGAAAGATATGCTTACTGGAATGAAAGGGGAAAAGGATAAATGACCAGGTTGCTGCAATCAAGATACTCCATCACTGATCAGAAATACAGCTAATTTTTTTTTCTTAGGTATATAAAGCAAATCAGTTAAGAGACGTGAGTTAACCAGCTCATTTTTTAAGTACCACTTAGTGTAAAGTCTACAGACTGTGATTAATTAGTTTTAAGTGCCTTATACTAAGAAGTGCACTGTTAAAAGAACTAGATAACTAGGCAATTTCCGCTTGTATTTTTAATTAAAGATAATATTTTGAGCTTGGAATTAGAATGTCAGAAAGTTAAAGAAGTAATTATTAAATTAAACTAGTGCTTTTCAGTATGGTCTGCTGAGCAGAATGCTATTCTGTCTTAGAAGCCTTATATAAGCAGCTAAAGCAATCTTTCACACATATAATAGATACAACTATTTAATAAAAATGAATGAAGAGCCTCTCGTACCCTGCTGTGAAATAGTTATTAATTTTAGTGTAATACATGAATTTGCATCCACTACCGAAATGCATTTAAAAGAATGTTCGATGACTGATAGTTACATTTTATGCATTAAAACAAAAATATTTATACTGTTTTTAAATTCACAAGTAAAAAGCTGTCACCATGCTAGACTATAAAAAGCTGATTTCCATGTTTTTATGGCATGTAATGATGAACGGGGCCACACTAACAATCCTGGTTTGGGTTTTTCTTTTTTGTACTTCTCTCAGTGAAACTTGACCTCAGAGTACTGCCTGTTCAGGTTATGTTGATACGTGTGTAATCAGCACTTGAAGAAACAGGAAAATATCAGAGTAAAATCTTGTTCCCACCTGTGTCAATGATGTCCTTTTAGAAGATTTCCATGAGACTGGTATTATATTTCTTGGGCTTTACATGGTGTACATATTTTTATGTCTTTCAGGAGAGGAAAAATATTGTTGGCTGCCCTACAATAATGAATAACACTGGCACTGGCAAATTTTCTTCCGTCAGGAAATAAGGGCTCCTGAGGCAGGCGGGCAGCTGGTGCACTGATATGACTCTGCCTGTAGTGCTGGCCAACATTGTCTCCTTTTTCCTCGTATACCCTCTTTTTCTGTCTGAATCCATCTGTTGTCTCTTGTCTGATACTTAGATAGGGAGCTCTGTAAGACTTAATTCAGAAGCCATCACTTTTTTTATATTTTAGGCGACTCCTGACCATGATGTTCTGGTCCACAATTTGGGATACTGTGCTAGTATTACTGTCTCTATGTCTGTTAAAATTAATACAAATATTCTGTGTATTTCCAATAACTCCTGTTAATTAATAATTCAATTTGAGCATTGTGTGATTTTGATTGAGTTTTGTGTAGTAGTTATAACACACATAGCACCAGGAGTTATTGAATGAAAATGGAACTTTTACAATTATCCCAACATTGATCTTAGTAGCTGTAGACGTAAGGAAATATAACAAAAATAACCACTGTGCAAATTTTCTTTGGTAATCAATAAGCATCTGGAGTCACATTCATCCTAGAAATAATTTTACTGACCATAAGGGTTTTTCAGTAGGAATTCCTTTAGCCAGCACTGCTTGTGTTGTGCATAACTGTCCATTAGCTTCTTTTCTACAGTCAGATGTTAGAAAGTTTATGCTGAGCCCTGGTGCTGCTGATCTCCCTGACCTGTTCCTGAATATATTGTAATTTTGGCTAATAGTGCTGATAGTGATAGTAATCACATTGTGTGGTTAAAAACTACAAAGAGGAAAAATAGGTGTAGAAGGAAACTCTATGAGGTACAGAGAGGAGAAAAAAGGAAGTGGTACCCTGTGTGCGATGCCCACCACTGTTGCCATGGAAACCAAACCGACCACAGACCTGTTTGCCTGAGACCTCTGTCGACTGGGGAAACCTGCAGGATTTCTCTCCAAGTGACGGCTCCACATCCACGGTCTGGGATGCTGCTTCCCAAGAGCTGTGCATAGCCTTTCTCTTTTTGATAATTTCTGTGTAAGTATAAATGATAAACAAGTGAAGAAAAAGAGATATAAGCCTGGCTATACATGTGTACACATAAGAACTTGCCACTCAGAATTAACATACAGTAAGTTAAATAGTATTGCTTTTAATATAGAAAGGTTGGTTCAAAAGTTTTAATACTTGTTGATTAAGTAGTGCTTTTTTCTGCTCTATTTCATGCCTTAATTTTGGGGTATATCAGTCTGTGCCCTAACACTTACCCTTTTAGCTATGACCTTGAGCTGCTTCTAGGTATTTTTCTGAAACATGAGTGATAGTCGATACATTTCCTCACAGGATGCACTTTAATACATTTTGAGGTATTATCCAGAATAAGAATGCTTGTTTAATGTGCTACATGTACTACAGATTACAATACAGTGTTTAACATTTATGAAATTGAATAATAAATTCAGTTGAATTGAGTAACAAAGCATATTTTTAATTTAAAAGTCTAGCTATTCAGATTTGTACTTTTAAAATTGTTTGATAAAACACATATAGAAAAATAATTAAGTCTACAAAGGTGCTTTTTGTCATTGAAGTAGGAAAAGGATAAATGAATCTATATTTATTAAATTGTATTTGTCTAGAATAGCTGTACAACGTTTCCTCTTCAAAATATGGCACAAGATGCATGAATGAAAGTACTTTAATCCCTGGCAGATGTACTGTTTATGTAACGCGTCAATTCATTATCTTGTTCTAGGAGAGATGCAGTTTCTTTAAAAAAAAAAAAACAAACTGAACATGCTCTTGAGGTTCAGTGCGCATATTAGAACTGTAGAAACTGTGTTTCAAGTCAGAAGTAGTGTGTTGACAAAAATTAACCTATTTTTACAAGGATCACCAATTTTCTGTTTTCTTGATGCTGTGGGCCTTTTATTCTGCCCCTGTGTCCTGATGGTAATTGTTCCATTACTTGTGACATCCTCCAAGAGAAGTTGTCATTGTCATTGCAAAACTCTGAGGATAATGTTAAAACTTTTGCACATACACATTCAGTAAAATCTCATTGTCATATAGCAAGACTGTCTTCCTGGTATAGCAGTAACTTTTGAGGCTTTGTAGTCTCTCTCCCTTGATTTTCTCACCTGTTGTATCATCATGTGTTGAACATGACATGATGTCTATGCCGAGGTTTTATTTATAGATACAAATTTGCCATTTTTCTTTCCACTTCTGCTCTTCTTTTAAATGTCAGATCATAGGTGTAGGGCTGTACTGTCTGTTCCATGAACAGTGAGTGGTAATTCTACCAAAAGATGATAAAGGCAGAAAAACAAACTGTTTTCCTGTCTGCCTTCACTCCAAATCTAATAAAAATGTTATATAGGTAGACATGTAATCTTCAAAAGCTGATGCTGTGATGATATTTTAGTGCATGTCACACATTTGTTGCTTAATCAAGTCTCTATAATCCAAACCAGTGAACAATGTGAGCTTGAAGTCTTACTAGCAGCAGTATATTAAAAGGCAAATGAAAATATTTTAAAACCTTTTCCTGTGATTAAAACGCTTCCAAACTTCAAACGTTACAGGCTAAAGCCCCACCACCAACTGCACATGCAGTCAGCTAAGTAGCAATGTTATCTTATCTTCCCCTCCATTGTTTGGAGAGAGATTGCTCGGAGGTTATGGTATTTTGTGGACCATGATGACGGTCTGCTGCTATTGTTCTTGTGATGTGATACTTTCTGCCAAGTGTCTCATTACTAGGAATGGACATGGTTTATTTCACTTGCTCAAAACAGTTCATTAAACTACTGCTGAGCATCACGTTTTCCTTTGGAACACATTTGGACTGATACTGGTTTGGAACAGGAAAAGAAGGAAAAATAAGCACAAGTTAGCTTTTCAACATTGTGAAAAAAATCATTAGAGTATTTGTACATTAGAATAAGCACATTTATAGGAAAATGTGTTCTTTACTAAAGAAGGAAATGTTTCTTTCCTTATAATGGTTTGATCTGGTTTTATGACTCATGTAATTAAAACATGCCTTTTCTGTTGTTCATTCCAAGAGGAGAGGCTCTAATGTAGTAATTTAACTATGTGGAAGATATTCTTAACTGGTGTTTCATTAATGACGTCTCATGGAGAGGAAATAAGGAAGACTTTAAGATACCTGTTTTTTAAAAAGTAGGAAAACATATGGATAAGTTCCTAATAAAGGGGGAAGAGGGTGCCTGTAGGTGAATATTTGCAAGCCATGTGCAAATTAAATCGGGTAAAACTGCTTCTGAGGAAGGATTTGTGCCATAGACGGATTAGCAACAGGGCCTTACACCAGTGCAACAATAGGGGGTTTTAGTTTTATTTGATAGCAAAGCCCTGGCTCAGTCGCAAGTGCTTTCATGATGATGTTGGAAGGACCCAGGTAACGAGGTCTTCTTCCATTTAATTCTAAAATAGGCTTGGATGCAATTCAGTGCCTGCCAGTTAAACTGGGCTTCACTCCTGTCTGCTGCGGTTTGTGGGGGAAGAGTGATATCTTCTCCATTAAGAGAAAACTTCTTTTTACCACAGTAAAACATCAGCCTGAATTAGGAGTCTGTTAATCAGACTATTTACTTTAAAAGGCTTTGGAATTTGTCCCAAAAGCACAACCCCAGGAATCTTTATTCAAGTAAATAGTTTTCCTGGAGTCAGTAGCCCTGCTAATAAGCAGCTACTCACTTGAGTAATGCAGGATTATGTTTTAATTCTGTAATTTGACTGCCTGCTTCTGTTTAGTTATGTTTATTTGTAGGAATGATATATTTTGGAAAGTGAGGTCAGCTGGAACATTTGTGGTGTTCATCTGTCTGCAGCCCTTGATCTTGTAATGTATCAGTCACTAAAAAAAGAAGTGATTGCTCAACTGTAAAAATGAAGTGGTTGATAATATTAGTGGATGGTACCCTATGAATATTCCCAGTGCTGGGTGCGGAAATGATGTTCATTTCAAAACAACAGGAAAAAGTATAGTTTCTATTAAAGATTTTACAAATTAGCACTATATCATTATAATCAGAATTTTAGTGTCAAATATTTTTTTATTTTAAAAAGTCATCTTTCTCCGCTAAGGAGAAAGTGTTTCAGTGTCATTTTAACTTTTTATGTTAAGTAAAAAGTACTTTTTTCCCAGTGTTTTTATATCATTAATTTGGTAATGGATTATTTTTACTACTTAGCTCAATAATCAAGTGTAGCTTTTAATGCCACCAAGTTTAAAACTGCATTTTCTTTTTTAAAAAATCCATCTGTGTGACCCTGTGTTATAATTCTTATTGTTTATTGATGGCCTTGAATTTTATCTTTCTCAGATTATATCAGATTCTCACAGTTTTGTTGTGTAGTATTCTGATACTGTAATGTATTATATTTGTCCTTGCCAAGTGCCTCAAAAAAAGAAACATACAAGGTCTTTGCAGGCATTTAAACATTTGTTAATCCTAACAATCATTTCAGGTTATTTTCCTGCTGGGGACATGAAAAATATGAATATTAAATATACTTCTGTAAAAGACACTCAGACACCATAAAGACTAATACCTACATGAAAACAGGAAGTTAGAAAGCTTTCTGTGAGAAAATTTACAATGTCAAGTTATGAATTTACATTATCATGATACTTCATTTCCTTGTGGATCTGCTAAGGTGCATACATAAAGCATTATCTACTTATGTGGCTCTTACAAAGAGGAAAAATAGAGTGAAAATGAAAATACAGACTGAAAAATACAATATCAAGATACATTATCAATTACATGATCCAGTAAAGATGTTTAAACTATCCTGTAGAATATTACATTACTCTGTTTCTTTACGGTCCTCATAAAAATGACTGAGAACTTAGCATAGTTTAAGACACAGTGATGAAGCATCTGTCAGATCTACACCTATTGATGTAATACAAGCACAAGCAGAAAAAGAAGCATTTCACAGTTCCCCTGAAGAAAATAATTTGCGACAGTTGTCAGGGTGCCATGTTTTTTTTTTAATACAGTTGTCCCAGTTGTTTGTTTGAAGAACTGTGGCTTTTAAAGGAACAATAAAATTGAAAAAAAAAAAAAAGAAACCAAACTAAATTATTTTAAAGCTGTTTTGGTAAAGACAGTAGAATTTTGATGCAAACAGATGAAGTGGAAATGAAAGCCGAAATTTGTGTTTGAATATCCCTACTTATTTTTGCAACAGACTTAGATAATACAAACCACATAAAGAAACCCCTGTGATTTTTTTTTAGGCTTCTCAACTGACCTTCCAGTGGCTGCAAAAAGAGCGAAGTCTATATTTGCTTTCAATTTTTAAAGTAATTTTCCATTTCTACCTAGCAACAGAAGACTGGATTTTGGATAAGTCTAGCAAACAAATCTATAGTGAGGGGACCTGGGCAACTTTTAGCTGTGTTCATCTGAATATGATGTTGATCAGTGGAAAGTGTAAATTGAAATTTGTGTTTTAAACCAGCACGTTTTATCAGTTTAACTCTTAATCCTTTACAGATTTCAGCTGGAATGACACATTGAATGCTTGTTTTTCATAATACAAGTCATACTTCAGTGGCAGTTACATCAATCAAAAAATATTTTAGACAAGAAATTGCAAGGATAGAAAAATAGTTAACTTTGTCCAGTTTTATATTTGTTTTGGGAGGATAATTACTTCAAACATAAAATATTTCAGCCAATGTGAAAAACAGTGAAGTAATACTATAATTTGAAATCTGACCATGAATTAATTCCCTGCTTAACTCCTAGGAAAAACAAGAAAGGCTGTTGGAAAGATTAAAGACCATGGCCTGAAAGTTAAAAAAAAAAAAGGAACTAAAGTGGAACCTTTCCCTGTTCCACCCTCCTTTTGTTGATCTGTACCTGCTGCTCGTGCTCTTCAGGTTAGGTGACTACAGCCTGGATACCTTTGGTGGTCACAACAATGTGTTGCTAACCACCACGTTTCTGTTTTGTTTGGATTTCATATTTCTACCCAGAAAACTAAACTCAGATCCGCACCCGAAAAACTCTGTCTTCGTCTTCGTGTTAGCTCTGACGTTCATTGAGTGTTGACTTGAGCTGATGCAACTCACCCATGAAAACCCTTTTGTGCCGAGCGAGTTCAATCTGCTAAATGGGAGGTTCAACGCCAGCGCCCGTGGAGCATTATCACTGAGAGAATTTAACTGGGTGTGGGGAGAGCAGATGAAGAAAATTGTGACACACCAGTTTTCTCCCCTTTTACTGTGATTAGCTTGCTGTTTCATGCAATTGCACCCTGTGTTATTAGTGGCTGACTGAAGGGCCTGGTGGATGGAATTACAGCCCTATGGTTTTGCCTTCTCCTCATCCTTATCTGTGTGTTTTTGGTCCTCTGGGCAGCTTTAAATAGCACAGCCTTGTTCAGGACTCAAGTTTGCTCAAGAATTAAGAGTCAGCTGATATAAACCAGTTCATACTGGCTGTAGTGTTTCGATGATACAGTTTATAGCAGTTTGATGAGTAAAACAAATTGTTCTAGCCAAAGCGTTTTCTGTCTGTGTCTGCCCTTGGGGTTTTGATAACCAAAAATAGTATAAAATGTCATTGGTAGGTGGGCTGCCAAAAGCTAGCCTGCATTTGTCCTCAGATCATCTCTTTTTGCTGCATAATAGAAATACCTTCTATGGCTTCTGTTTCTTCTTTTGAATCTGACCACTCACACCTAACTGCTGCTTCTCCTCTGCAAAGGTATAGAAACACAGAGAGAGGAACAATGAGCCTATGGAGGTGTGTGTTTCAATGCTGGAGTTTATAAATGAATCTAAGTGACATAGGCCTCCAATACCTTGAAACAGAACACTCCCCTCCCTATGGTATCAGTAGTCCACATTACTTACAGGTGTAACAGAAGTTTCCGTGTTAACCCGTCAGTCGCCTCTCAGCACAAATATACCTGCCAAGAGAAAATTAGGACAAGGAAGTGTTTATTGGGGTTTTTTTTCAGTGAAAAAAAATCATGTAAGGGCTTCTCAGACACAGTCATATTTAACCTCTGATAGAAATATTCACCAGAGCGTTTAAAACTCACTGATACGTTTATGTAGTCATACCACATGTTGTGGTTGGTTAAAAACTCTTCTGTGGTCAAAGTGAGCCTTATGAGTAGTTGAGTGAAGGGGCAGAATCAGCGCTTCAGTTTGCAGTGGCACTGGCTGGGCCTTTCATGCTTTCGGGCCCTTTAATCCTAAGTGTGATGAAATTTGCACTGAATACAAAGAAGCCTTTAATCGAAACATCTCCCAAGTAAGGACAAATAATGAATCTTCAGAGAGATGGCTGTGCCCCACAAAAGCAACTGAAGGAGTTTCAAAGAGATTTGGGAGTTTGATTACATGCTGACGATACTCCTGTTGCAGGCTGAGTAGAATCCTACCTTGATCTAATTAGCGAAAACGGGAACGTGAGGACAAAACTGACAGTGGTGGGATGTTTTGAGAGGGTCTGTTATTTAGCAAACACAACCGCCTCAAAACTCCAGAGAAAGCAATAAAATGGATGGGGCTAATCAGCCTCAAAACAACCCCTTCTTCTCTAAACCTAAATGAAAATATTTCTGAAAGTTAATGAAAATTGTGTGACTGTATCATTGGAGCATTGGATTAATTTGAGAGGATCATTCAAGTTTACAACCATATTTGGATCATTTTGATTGTCAAACTGTAGGAAGTTGCATGGTAAAACCAATAAAATAGCTAGAAATAGTTCCTAAAAAACATCTGTAAAAATATGTTGAGATGAGTTAGTAGACAAGATGGAGGATTTTTCTTTTTCAGTAGACCACAAGTGTTCAATTTGGGGCAGCATGGGTGCCAATTTATGTTTTCTAGTATCTGATCTATTTTGCAGATGAAATAAACTCACATATCAAATCAGAGTATACTTAATGCTTTGTTTTGCTAAATCATTTTAGAATTTGTGTGGTAAGGTAGTCAACAAGAATATTTATCAACATTTAAAGTCTTTTAAAATAGACTACATGTTCATAAAATATGTATCTGAATAATTCAGATGTAGGACATTATTTTTTAGGAAATGTGTAAAGAGAAGCTTGATTCATATTTATAAAATTAGTAAGCAGAATATGTGATGAGCGGCTCTTAAGAGGTATAATTTACTAACATTGACACTCTCCTACTTTTCCCCACCCCTAAATTGTATGTCTCATTTACTTACAAGAGTGAATGTTCGTTGTGTGTGTAGTAACTTGTTGGGGTTTAGTACTTCCATAGGATAACTGTCTTCTCAAATTAATTTGAATTCCAACTTAGCATCCTACCAGTCTTTATTACAAAGATTGGACCTAACTAAAGGTTAAAATCAAACAGACGTGTTGAAAATACTGAGAGCAAAATAGGAGAGTACATCCAGTTGTGCATGTAAATAAAGAAATCGTTGGTTAATTTTGGCGAGAGTTGGAGAAGCATGTGATGTCCAGTTGTAGCTGTAGCCAGGAATTTATCTTGGGGCTAAGGGTGTTACAGGCAAACAGTAATTCCTTTTTTGCCCCACATCAGCTGAATACTATTTTGGGTCAAGAATGCTGTTTGCAGAAGTTGACCAGTCCTGCCACCAACCACTAACATGTAAGCCATGTGTAGTATTAAGTATATGTGTCATTCCTGAGGGTGTATCCCGTTATTTGGTTGAGAGCTGAGCGAGGCAAAATGCTGAACTCTAACACGGGGCACAAGACCATCATGACATTCACTCCTTCCTGTAACTTGTACGGCACACAGTGCATTTGATTGCATCTGGCTAAGGTTTGATGGCATCGGGCTTAAGTTTGATGGCATTAGGTTAACGTTTGATGGCATCGGGCTGTTTGATGGCATAGGCTAAGGTTTGATGGCACTGAGCTAAGGTTTGATGGCATCTGGCTGAGGTTTGATGGCATCTGGCTAAAGTTTGATGGCACCTGGCTAAGGTTTGATGGCATCTGGCTGAGGTTTGATGGCATCTGGCTAACGTGGCAGGGGCTGCTCTTCGGGGAAGGATGGAAACCCGCACGGTTTGGGGCTGCCTCTATTGTCTTATAAAGCCATCCGGTCCTTTGAGGTTCCCGTGCGCATTCTCACACCGCCACCTCCACCACCCGCAGCTCCAGCGAGCCGGGCGCCGCCCGTTCCCTCACGCTGCCCCTTTCCCCGCTGAGAACGCGACTGGCGCTCGCAGCTGCCGGGACGGGGCCGGCCCGCCCCCCGCGGCGGCCAGAGCGCGGCGGGAGCCTCCCGCGTCCTCCCGCCGAGCCGGGGGCGGGTCCGGGGCGGGGGGCGATGGGCGGCGGCGGGCGCCGCTAGGGCCGCCGCGGGGAGGCGGGAGGCGGGCGGGGGCGGGCCGGGTCGGGTCCCTCCCCGGGAGGATGAGGCGGAGGCCGCGGCGGCCGGGCGGGCCGCGCCGGGACAAGATGGCAGCGGCGGCGCTGAGCGGCTGAGCGGCGCTCCCGGACATGCCCGCGGCGGCGGCTCCGGCCCGGACGCCAGCGCGGCCCGACCCGTGAAGGTGAGCGGCGGCGGGACCCGCAACCCCCGACGACTTCCCCCGGCTCCGGGCGAGGCCGCCGACCGCGCGGGGCCCCGGGCCCGCCGCCGCCGCCCCTCGCGAGGGGACAGGGGTCCCGCGGGGGAGGCGGCTCTGCCCGGTGTCCCCCCGGCGGCCCCTCGGTGTCCCACCCGGTAGCCCTTAGGTGTGTCCTTCCCCCACCGGTGTCCCCCCCGTACTCCCTCGGTGTCCCCCTCGGCGGCTTTCGGCGTCATCCCGTGTCGCCCCCGGTGACCCCTCCCCGCGGTTCATGGTATATCCCCCGATAGCCCCCCAGTGTCCTTTTCGGGGTGTCCCTTCGGCGTGTCCCTTCGGTGTTCGTCCCCTCCACACCCCTCCCCCGGTGTCCCCCCGGTAGCCCTTTGGTGTTCCTACTCTGTCCCCCGGTAGCCCTTTGGTGTCTGCCCCCCCAGTGTCCCCCCAGTAATCCTTCGGTGTCGCCCCCCTCGGTGTATGTGTGTCGTGTGTCCCCCCCCCCCCCCCCCGATATACCCGCCGATGTCCCCTTCGCTGTGTCAGCCCCTCGATAGCCTTTCGGGGTGTCCCTTCGCGGTGTGTGTGTCCCGATGTCCCCTCGCGGTGTCCCTTGGGCGCGTCCCCTCGGTGCGTGTCCCCGGGGCGGCTCCCGGTGTCCCCCCGGCCCGCGGGGGGGCCGAGCGGCGCGGAGGGGCCGGGATAAATAAAAACAACCGGGGAGGAAGCTGACGCTCTGGGCTTTGGTCGGTTCCCAAGAACTCGCTCTGTAAACACAGCGGGGTCACCGCCGGTGGCTCTAGCGGAGCGACCGCAGCGGGGATCGTGCTGCCGCTTCTCGATCCGTCGCCGTATCGCTTAGAAAAGTGGCAGATGCGTTTGCGTGTGTTTGACGCGGTAGGAAATAGCGATTTATCTTTCCTTTTTAATTCTTACTTGTATTGAGCTCTCGATCGTCCGTGCTGTGTGCTTGCAGATCTGTGTTTTTCGTTTGAGGCTGTGCTTTTGTTACCAACTGTTGCCTCCGACTTAAAACGTCAGTGCCAAAAGCTGCGCTGGTTTCCTTTTTTGTTAACTTGGTGGGTTGTTTTGAGACTCCCAGCCTTGCCTTACCAGAAATTATGAGGCGCTCTGTTTCTGTGTCTTTCTGCTTGCGTATGAGCTTTGTTCATTTCAGTTACTTTAATATTTTTAAATCGTGGGAAAACATATTGTTAACATGAGACAATTGCCTTAAGTGAAGCTGCGGTTGCTGATAACAATACATTTTTCTGTGATTATACATCCCCCCCTGTGTTACCTCCCATTACATCATTTCCAAACAGTTTATACTTTGATCGATTTCACACAAAGTGAAAGAAAAGCTCGGCTGTGCTCAGAGGAACTTACTTTCTGACATAACAATAATTCCATAACACGGTTAATTTGCTAAAGGTTTCTATAAGCTAAGTCTAGAATACATACAGTAACTATCTAATAAGCGCGGCAGCTAGCAAAGAGATTAATTAAGCATCTGGAAAATAGGTCAAGACTGTATTACTAAGTGGCATGGTGAGATCGCAAATAAATAGAGCAAAGTGTTAACAAGGACTTACCGGGGGAAAGCCGATACTGATATAACAGCGGTGGCTGCTTTATCTGTGCTCCTGCGAGCCATTTATGGTAGCGCATGGTGGGATGGTGTTTAGAATCACGTAAAACAGGAATTCGAGTTTTCATTTACTGTGCTTGTTGCTGGGGACTTCTGTTGTAATGCGAGTTCTGCTGCTTGCTCAGGGTGTGGCGTCGGTTGTGCTTGTAAATAAATTTTTTCGTAGATACGTTTGGCTAGATGCTTTAATTTGGGTTGTGGTGGTGGTGTGTGGCTCCCTGGCTTTGAGGACACTTTGTAATCGGAGAGATTCCATCAGCTGGAACAAAGATCCATTAAAAAATTGCTCGGGGACCTGCTTCTGACCTAGGGTCTCTGCTGGTGCCTGGGATTTTTCTTTGTTGGAGGTTTTTAGTGTTTGCATATTTACTCCCTCCTATCTTTCAACCAACTATCTACGGAAACAGGGAAAATGAGACCGGCTCCTGCATAACGAGATGCCAGAGACAAAGGCAGGGTGTGGGGAGGAAGAACGAGCTTTCGACTCATCGAGCTTTCGACTCATCGCGCAGAAGTTGATGCAACTGCTAGAAATACTAGAATTCGTGTGTGCTGCTTTTCTTGTCGTGTGCTTCAATTTATAGCAGTTCCTTCAAAATGAATGTTGTTCTGGAGGTGATGTTTTTCAAAAAGCATTTATTGGGTTGATTGTGTGGGTTAAAAGGGATGGGAGGTTGCGCAGCACTTCTAGAGGCAGAGTGTTAGCTTACCAGCTCCTTTAATTCTTGTGAAAATCCCAACCTGAACATGTAGAATGTCAGGCCGTGCTTCTCCAAGCTTGTGTGTTTAGGGATGTACCGCTCTGTACTGTTTTTAAGAGGTTGCACTTTTCCTGGTTTTAGAATGTTTTTCTCTTCAGTAGTATAAATTCTCTTTCTTGTATTTTCCATTCTGCCAGTGTGCTGATTATAGCAACAAAGATCCTTTTGACAAGCGGTGTGTTTTGAAACAGGAATTTTGTAGTTGGCTCTTGTTGGGGGGGGGGGGAGGGAGAAAAGCGTTTGTAATGGGCACAGCCACTGTCATTTGAGACTGAACGTGTATTTTAGAGGAATGTTAAATACAGAAGAAAAACTTCTATTAGTTGAGCTAAATTTCACTATTGCAGTGTGAAGTATTGTGGCTTATGACTGCTGTGCACATACAGAATGGTTACCATAGGCAGTATTGCTTTCTGCACAGAACTTTGTGAAAAAAGCAGAAAATACCTATGCTTTTTTTAGTTTAGTGGATTCTTTTTTTTTATTAGAGAAGCCTTAGCTTCACTGAATATATAATTATTTCATTCTATACTCAGAAGCATTGTAGCTAAGGTAAACTGCTGCATCAGTTAACAGAAGTGTGAATCCAGTAGAGCAGGCCTGATAATCAACTGGTGATTCTAGATCCAGGGAAGAACAAACAGGGAAGTCTGACGTCCTAGTGGTGATACCAGTGCTACTCGGTTACTTGTTCGCTGTTGAATCTTGTGAAATATTATCCACCTTTCATACTTTGAGAAAGGTCATTTGTACCTTTTAATGTTTTCTTCGATTCCCTAATGATATTACAGTGCAGTTACAGGAGAATTTTGGAAGTCTTGGCATAGGATTCATTTGATGAAGAAAACACTCTTAGCATGTCTTCATCGGAACTATAAAGCTCTTGTAGATGGATAATGTAAATTCACAGCTGGTCAAGTGCTTGTTTTCAGCTGGTCTTACTATTAAAGTTTGTTGCCTTTGGAAATGAGGATTGGGCTTGATGCTGAGGAGCTTTTACTAAGTTAATGTCTCTATTCCTAAGTCACCAAAATATTTTTCGTCAGATCTCTTGAATGAAAACTGAGATGGAGTGGAAAATAATGTGTTACTTTTAATCCAGATCCTGGAAGAGAAGCACATTCTTTGAGTGAAGTATGAGATGGGTCTCTGGGTATCTGAAACTGTATTTTGTAACTCTTGGGTTCTGTGTGAAACCAAGCTGGAAATTGGCAAGGACAAGCACTAAGTGTTAGAGATGACTGGTAAGTGTGCAGTGCACCTTAAATGATGATATTAACTATGTGTCAAGCAACTTTCAGCAGCTAGTGCTGTGAAATAAGTTAACAACATGCTACCTTTTCTGACTTCCATGGGCAGTGTTCAACCTGACATAACCTATAAAGCCTGGAAAATCCTGTTACCTGTTCTTGGCTTTCCTCTCTAACGACCATTTTAATTTAGAACTTCTATCTTTTTTTCAGATTTCTAGAGAAATTTAAGCTATTTTCTTTGAGATGCTAACTTCTGAGTGAGAGATGAGCAGCAGAACGACATGTAACTATGAAGGTGGATTTTAGTCTGTGACTTTATTTGATAGCATAGTATTTCCTACAGGGTAGGTCTTCTACCCCTCCCCCCCTTATTCTCCAGTTCTATTTCAATATAATGAATTTTGGGAAAGATAGCAAGAATTGGTGTGATTCTTGTTTTTGAATGCAGTTTGAGGACAATCTTTGTACAGTCTTGTAGTATTTTTTTCACATTGTCACTATTTATTTTCCAAATATTGTGTCTTAATAGTCCACTTCAATTTTGAGAATGAGTAGCTTTCTGACAAACTAGGGTTAACTTCTAGCTTAGCAGTTTTGCTTGAAAATGGAAGAAGTGCCACATAAGGAATTTTTTTTAAGCAAATCAATTCAAGTAGTTCTGGTTTGTTGGTTTTTTTTTTTTTTTCTCTCTTAATTCAGTGACTTGGAGTCAGTTTTATTTCAAAATATCTCTTCCTGTGTTATTAACTATACATATTTAATGGTCTCAGCATTATGTAAACTTTTCTTACTGTCTTTTTCACCTTGTTTTCAGGAAAAATTAGAAAACATTCCCTTTTGGAAGTATGGCTTTTTCTTCAGCACTGTTTTGCCCTGCAGTATTTGGGTATAACAGGTTGAAGTCTAGAAAAACGTAAAGGTTGAGCTCCAAAGACAAACCAATATTTTCGTATATTTTTAGTATAATCCAAGCTGCAACAGCTATCTCAGTGTTGAAGTAATTGGATTCTTTTGTAGAGGGGATTATTATTGCATGTTACAAGTGACAGTGCTATTAAAACTCCCTCTTATTAAAATCGGTAGTCTTAAACTCATGTGACTCTTTCCATTCTTGCTGAAATAATTTAATAGTTATGGAAAACTATTTTAGTCCTTTTGTTTAAAAGCATGTTACAAAATAAATGTTTAATGCTTTTCATCTAAAAAGTCAGCAATGATCAAATGGAAATCCCCTCATATTTGTATAAACGTTACTTGTTGAGTATGTGTGGCACCACAGTAACCACTGATTACGAATAAGTGATGGAAAATTTAGGGACAGGAAAGCTCAGGTCCTAATACCTGTGAGGAGTCCCATTAACATCGTTGTCGAGAGGAGCGTGTGGTTGCAGGTTAGAGATGCTCACAGGCACTTGCCATGACCGTTGGAAAAAACTGTAACCCACTGACTGGAGCATTTCTTGCCCTTCTTTGTCCTGGAGGCTGATGTCACTGCCGTATTGTCCTACGGCTGGTTTTATGTGACCAGGACTCTTAAATTCTAAGACATGAGACTGGTGAGAATTTAAATTGCTGGATGATACAAGGTTTTTATTATTATTGGCTGTTGCCTTGCCTTTGAGGCTAGTGATGTCTTGCTTTGGGTTATCTGACTCTTGGATAGAAGGCAGTGGATCTCCTCACCTTATCTTGAAGTGCAATAATGGGTGATAACAAACCTGATCCCTGAGCAGGAAAACTGAGGGTTAAAGAAACTTCAGCTAGGACTGAGGTAACTGGTGGAGCTGTGTTTTGTGTGGGGCTTAAGTGTCTTCATTGTGAAGGTGTTTGCTGCTTTTATTAGTGTGACGGAGTCTCTCCAGAGCGGCTCCACAGAGTTTTTGGATGTGAACTGACTTCTGAAGTTTCCCCAGTCCACTTGTATTGGCTGCAGCAAGGCACTAGCATAGGCTGAAGGTCTTAAGGAAACGTGAATGCTACAGCACAGACAGAAAAGCAGCTGTAATGCTAATAATTGATACAAAGTTTATTGTAAGGGAAGCAAAGAAACTGTTGATGGTTTGGGGTTTTTTTTATTAGTGGGGATTCAAGTTTGTTCTGGAAGTTAGGAGTAAGCAAAAGCATCAGTTATTCATAAAAATCATCTATACGCACAATTTTATCTGAAACCTTAGTAAATTACTTCTAGAGAAGTAAATTACTTTTTCATATGTAGATAAGAAAATACATTTTTCCTCTTGTGTTTTCACAGTCTTTGTTGTTTACTACTTTGTTTGGGTCCTTTGTTAGTGTTTACAAAAAAGCATTAATTTTTACCTTGTTCCACTAGTTTGAGTAAAATGTACTAATTTTTTCTCTTTTCCATATGGTGCAGGCTTTGCCTGTGTCAGTACACAATTGGTGGAACTTGCACAATTTCCAGAAGGTTTTTTATTTGTTTCTTTTATCTTTCTGTCTTTTTGACTGAAAAGCTGTTAATGTGCATCGTTGCCTTGTAAACCTCTTCCTTCCTGTGTTTTCCTAGAAACTTAGGTCATCTGCTACTTCCTACCCCTTTCCTTTCAATTATTCTGTGTTTTCTATTTTATAAATGATTAGAATTACTTGTTTATCTGAAATCTGCCTGTTCTAGCTGGCAAGTTTTTTCCAGAGCTTATTTTTGAAAATTTAAGCTGTTCACAGGGATAGAGGAAGTCCTCAAAAGATCTTTATTTTTCACCTCTAGAATCTGTTTAATATGGGAATTTTGGTGTTTAGGATCTTACTTGGGAAGCCTTTTGGAAGGAACAGGCTTTGTTCCGAAGAGAAGGAAAAAGTTCTTTGTCTCTCCTTTACTTATCTGTTAATATAAATATATTTCATGATTCAGGAAATTAATTGGTATTCAGCCTAATAGGAATGGATTGCTTTCATGAGGTTCCAAAGAGTTTTTTAATACCTTTTCTTTATGGCTTTTGAAATGCTGCCATGGGCAAACGTCCTCCTTTGCTTGTGTAAACTCTGAGCCTTGCAAGAGGACCTTGTGGGAGTTTTTCTCAAGAAATATTTTGGGAGCTCTTTGTGACAAGCGCTCTTTAAGACTAAATGTGTTTTTAAAACTTGGTTGAAGAAATACCTAAACCTTATTCTAAAGATTAAAACAGGAGTGAATGCTAAAAGTTCGTTTATTCTACAGATTATTAAATACAGAAGGGACCACAAAAGAGGAAAAACTTATATACATCTGTATGTATGATGCTGTAGTTATCTGGGTCATATGCTGCATGTAATGTTGCCTTTCTTTCCTTTTGCTCATCTTTCTGTATAGTTAAATCAGTAAGTTCCTTTATGTAGAGGAAAGGGAGAAATTTCTTGCACTGGTGGCTTTGGGAAACATTATAATATGGGGTTTTGCAGTTACCAGTTTGTTAGGAGGACAGAGGTTGAGCCTTCTTGAGAGAATATGCATTTTTAACGCACTGATTTTTTTTTTTCCCTGTAGGAAAAGCCACTTCCCCCTTGCCTTTAGAAATCTGAAAGAAGTGGTAAACACCTATTTTTCTCTCTGTTAATTCTTTATATTTTTACATATCCTACGTCTAATTTATACAGCTGTTTTCAGTAAGCAGTTAATCCTATCTTTGTGGTAGTGTTGCTTACAATGAAAGAAAAATACACATTATATAAAGGCAAAATACTAGAGCCACAGTTTTAAGGAATTTGTATTCTGGAAAAAAAATAAAATAAGACTTTGAGGAGTTTTCATTCTGTGTGTGTATATAGTAGACAAACCTCTCAAATGTATACTTACTGTGATGTGCATGTGTGTGTATGTATATCTATACACACATATATGTTTATGTGTACATATACTTCACAAAGTATGTTTGAATGTTGTTACTGAGTGGAGCTCAAGTGACTGACCTGAAAACTGTAGCAGAAAAAGACACATCAAGAGGAGTATGTTGGGTTTGATATCTTGATTCTTTTACAGTTAAGTCAGATTTAAACCAAAAAGGCTAAGGTTTTTATTTACTGTAGAATTTTTGTTGCAGAGGGAATTTGAATGTGATCTGGGTATGCTGTATTAGAAACTCAGTGACTGCTTGACTGCATTGGTTCTATTGGAAGAGTGATTGTGTGGTTTTTTTCATATATTTAGGGATAGTTTCAACTCCAGTGTTACTTACTGCTGGTTTATTCTCAATGGGTAGGGAACAGTTTCGTACATCTTCTAAACAGTACATACACTGCTTTTGGTACTGTAGACCCTGATTTGCAAATTGTATTATCATATCAGAGTTGGTGAGCTTAACAGGTTATTCGTGTATGCGCTGTTGCAAACCTAATTTGCAAGTCCTGTGGGGAGAACCGTAATTTTGCATTGCTGTTCTGGTGAATGCTTTTTCCGGCTGAAAATATTTTATAGTAAGATGGTGAAAGATGATTTTGGATGAACGTCCTTCATCTTGAGTAATTTAGAGGATTTGATAAGGAATCGATGTTATGCAAGTAGGATCCCTTCATGGGCAGGCAGATGTTCTGGTATAGCAGTCATTCTTTGAAGGTGAGGCAGTGATAAGCAAAATAGCCATCTAGATTTATATTCTTACAGGAGCTGCATTTGGTATTGTCTAGAGCTCTTCTGAAATGAGATTTGTGAAGAATAAATTTCTTTGAGTTGATCCACTTCTGATTCCAACAAAAGCCCCACAAACTATGAATGCAAAATGGAATCAAAATAAAATAGCTGGAAATAAGAAGGAAAAATGGCATGCATATTTGTTTTGGGTTTTTTATTTATTTATATTTTAAGGGAAAGCAGCGTTTGGACAGCTTGGTGACCAGCATGTAGTTTGATCTAAACTCTCCTATCAGATTTTATTCCTACTTTAGGAAAGGTGGCAAAATCTTTTGGAAGTACTTGCAACAATGGAAAAAGCAGTGTGTTATGTCCTACCTCTCTGCTCACCTTGATCCCTCTTACTAGGCTGAAAAGCGACATACAGCAGCAGTAGTTTGAGTACATCCTTGGGTGCTGTACTGTCATACAGACCCTGAAGGCGTGGCTTCTAAACACTCTTAGGGACTTTATTTTCAGTGTACTTGCTGTTTTCAAGGTAAAAAAGAGTTAGTTTTGTGAAAGAAGAGATTAGCTGGTGAAGCCCTAGCTAGTTGAAATGCACCGTTTGCGTTGATGGTGGCATGTTCTGTTTGGGAAGCATGCTGTCTTTTGAGACTGGTACCTATACTGCACTGCTTCTGCCTTCTGTTCAGTTCCATAACAGCTTCGGGCCCTGCGGAAAAATAAATGCTTTAAGTATTGTTTGATTTGTCTTTTCAACTAGGATTGCAGTCATGCTGGCATCACAAGATTTAGCTTCTGGTATTTATTGGATATATGAATACAGTGATTGTATTCTTCAGTGCTGCTATGGTCAAATGGCAGTGTTAAGTCTTAGGAGTTCACTCTAATATTTTGTGTAAAATATGTTTGTGTTCAGTGTATGGCATTAGGTTTTTTCCCAAGTGTTGAAACAATGATGCAATTGAAACTAGTTTGCATCACACTTGGATGGACTTGTTTTCATTTTCTGATGCCAATACAACATTGGGAGTGCATGATTAAAAAAAAAAAAAAAATCTCAAATGTTGCACAGATCTGAAGTCAGCCATCTAACTTTTTTCTTGGGCAGGTAGTAACTGCATTTTACAAATTCAGAATTGGATCATTTTACTGTTTGTTTCTCACTAAGAGTGTCCCCGAAGCTTGGAATCAGCCTCTGGCCTTCCTGCCTCCACCTTCACTGCTGATCTGTGTGGGGCTGAGGTTTTTTGTCAGGCAAAGGCTACCCTTAGCTCAGCTTAATGTTGTTGGTGTATGATGGGCCAAAATTCCCGAGCTCTGAAATATCTTATGTGTTTTAATCAAAGAATGTAATAATAGCTTTTCTCATTAAACTTGTGGGTCTCTAGTTGCTGCCCCTGGAACTGGGTGTGAGCTGCCATCAGACTGTCTCTGCACCAGTGCCGCTGTCCTCTGTGGAGGAGCGTGGGTGCCTTTGCAGTTCATGTCCAATATTGCCACTGTGGCTGTGCAAGAAAACAATTCATATGGCATGTGTTACTGAATGCGTCAATGCTTTCTCCTTTGGTCTTCTCCCTCCCTTCCATGGGTCAGAGATCTGTTTGCTGAGCTGGTTTTGAGGTGGCTGGGGGTGGAGTTTCCTGGGCTTCTATCTCTTGATGCTTTGCACTGTCTGTGGATGTTTTTCTGTATAAATTGCGAGAAATCTCAATTACTAGTGCTTTGTTTTGAATTGTACAGCTGGCGTAAGGGAATTCCTCAGGGTGAACAGTTCACGGGTACGGAAGCACTCGCATCAGTACAGCTTGTTCTGCTACATATCCAAAATAAACAATAACGTAGAGGTGCTGCTGCTACCAGTAATAAGGCTTCTTCTGAGGGGAAAGAGAGGGCAATACCTTGAAAAGTTGGGCAGCACCTGATATAAAAAGAACATTTTTTTTTTTCTTTCATGTGGGAAAAATGACAGTATCCTTATGGTGTTTGCTAAGTGATACATAAATAAAACACTTTCTAAGTGCTGTTGCTCAAATAGTGCATTTGCTGGAAGTGGCTGAGCTTTTAGAATGTCTCCCTTGATGCCCAGCTGCTCTGCGAGAAATGTGCAAGTGCAT
Source organism: Clamator glandarius (assembly GCA_033459285.1). Classification (NCBI taxonomy): domain Eukaryota; kingdom Metazoa; phylum Chordata; class Aves; order Cuculiformes; family Cuculidae; genus Clamator; species Clamator glandarius. The sequence continues at coordinate 2,557,659 of JAUNZM010000540.1, read as the reverse complement.
GGGAACCGGCTCTTACTGTTGGAGGCTTGAAAGAAGTTGGAAAACAAGTTTTCTTGAGTTAAATTGTAACCATGATATTGGTGGCTGCTACTGGCTAGGCTTTGTCTGCCCAGGATTTTACTGCAATACAACAGCAGCAACGTAGTGATTGCACTTCTTGGGATATTTAAAGGGGACTGTTTCTTTTGCAGAAGAACTAAGGGTGTAGTGTGGCTGTTTCTTGTCCACTCTTTTACACTGGTCTTACTAACTAATTACTCAGCTATACTCCCCCTTTGCCCCTGCCTTTACTCTGTCATGAGGAAATGTCAGTTTATAGTTAATTATTAATGGTGGTCAGGCCTGGAACAACCTGTGCTTCTTGAGGTTGTTAGTGTGCCAAATTAGTCAGTCATGTTTATGGATTTGTCTAGAACCATTTGAGAAGGCTGGAGACATAATTTGAAGTTTGTTGCAGTGTTCTTTATTAATCAAGTGAGCCTTACCAAGATGTTACCAGAGGTGCTCTTTTTCACTAAAGCAACCTCTGTGTGGTTCTGCATTCAATTCCTGTAGAGAAGCTTGACTGAGGTGGGGGGAATTGTGAAGCACCTCCAGTTTATTGCCATTGCTTTGAAAACAGGTGTATTTAAATAAAAGAGTAAATTCATTATTTAGGCAGAATGTTATCACTTCATTACTTGTTCGTACTTTCTTCAAAAGCACAGAATTCAGACTTAACTCTGATCAAAATTGTACACTTGGTGTAATTTTTAAACCAAGTGCAGAATTCCCAGTTCTCTCTGCTTCAAACTTAGAGCCAAGGCAACTAATTTCCTTTAAAGGGACCCTATCCAGAAGTAATAATGGTTGGTGTCTAGACACAGCCTTTCTTTTCTGCATCCACATACTGTAGCAGCTGGGGGCTGCCTGCATACATCACCTGGAGATTGTGTTTTTCAGTATATTTTCTGTGGCTTTGTTTATTCTGCTTTGGTTTGCATCCTGGAGTGGGTTTGTAGCACACATATCTGGTTTTAATTTTGAATGAAACTTAACTGGAAGATGTAAATCAGCTCCTCATGAATGTTCAATCTCAAGTACCCTCCTCAAAATGATACAGAATTGATGTTTTCTTTCCTTTAGTACTAGCTGCTTTGCTCTACACATCCCTTTTTCATTGTGCTGCTGGACTTGTTAACGTAGATATAAACTGAAGCTTGTCAGACTGAATGAAGAAGCAGGAGTAGTCTTGATAAGAAGCGTGCAGAAAGATGTATGGACTCAGTGAAGTGATTTCTGACAAGGCAGGGAAAAGAAAGATCCACTCTGGTAGGGGAAAATATGCAGTATGTTATTTGGTTTAACCAAAAGATCTAGGGAAAAAACTAAACCAATCAACCAATTGGAAAAAAAGACCCCAAACACCAAAACCCCATGCCAGGCAAACCTGGAACACAGTAACTCTTTTCCTTTTTCTGGAGTAGCTGTCCTAGCTATCCATAGGATTATATTGTATCCTGACTCTCCCTAAATAGTAAAAAACCAAAACAAAACCCCAAACTCCACCTTCCACCAACCACAAAAAACCCCAAACCAACAAAAAAGCCTCCACAACATGGCAGTGCTGTTACAGTAGTGGTGATCATGCTGTTTTTCCCTTTCTCTTTAAGGCTTGTGCAGCTCTGATGTGTGTGTGTGGGGCTGGATTGTCAGCTGGGCGGGAGGAAAAATCAGTTATATTGTTAAACTTGGCTTCTTAAGGCACAGACCTCAAGCATCTGGCTCTGTTGGATAATTACATGCTGTACTAGTGTATTTTGTTGCATAAACGTTAATATATGTAATGTAAGAGTGCTTTGGTCTGAAATGCCTTCTGAGCGTTGGGTATGAGTGCATGGCGGAGGCCTTCAAGTAGTCTTAGGTGTAGGATGCTGCAGGATTTTTATGGTGTCTCTTTCATAAGACCTATATAAGTGTTTTATTAATTGCTTACATGAAGATACTGTAGCCTCTCCAAACCAGATTGCCTCTGGAAGTACATGTTTAAAGAAAGACAAGCAAAATAATGGGGGTAAGGGAGAAATGTTTAGGGAAAGGTAAGAAATTAGATGCTCATACAAGAACTCTTTAAATAATTTTTGCTCTTGTGCAGTAAAATTTTACTTCTTTTAGTTCAATCTGTTATGATTGCATTAAAAGTTGTTCTTCCAGCATATGTCATCTGTCTTATTTAGTTCTTCTTTTTTCCTTGGAGTTGCTAAAAACGTTTATGTAATAACTCAATTAACAATCCTTATCTGAGAACAGAGCTGTTAGTGTGGTTGGAATTCAGGGTCATGGATTTAAGCTTATAAGAAATGATGAAAGCCTAGTTTCTGTTATCCAACAGAAATTAACGTTAAAGAGGAAGCTGGGACTATGTGCTTCTAGTCCTAGTTTGAATAGTAGGAGCTGTAGAAAACAACTAAGTTTTCAAGTGCTCGTGGTCCTGACAGGCTCAGGTAAGGATTTGAGTGGTCCTCTGGCCATGCTAGAGGATTATGCTCCCCCTGCGCCTGGGTTGTTTTCTTGTCTTCAAAAAATCTTAATTGCAGTGTAGGTTTATTGCTGCTTTTTCAAAATAATCATCTTAATTTCATGCTATCAGCTTTGATGTTATGCTTATGTGGGCAAATACATTTTCGAGAAGTTGAACCAAGCAAGAAGTTTGCTGTTTCATTATAGCAGAACTGGAGTGAATGGACCCACTGGGGCTGCTGCAGCTTGGTGGACTTCTTGCTGGTAAGTCAGGCATCCAGGCGCCTTCGTGTAGGCAGCACAGCTCTGGCTGCTTGCAGGAGACCTGTTCTTGCAAGAAAGGCAGACAGCTTGGCCTCAGCTGTGCAGGTGCCACCAGAAGCTCCAAGGAGGCTTGGATGTGCATGTGCTCCAGGGTGGTCATTGTGGGTTGCATTTGGAGATCTAAGTAATGTAATCAGTGTAAGTGATTTATTTTAATGTAATTATTAGAGCAGGGAGGGTAGGTCCCCTAGTCAGTAACACGATTGTGCTGTGCACCAGGCACTTTGTAATGGGCTCTGTTCTTTATAAGAGGATTCAGGAACTTAGAGAAATTTTGCCTGTGTTCTGAAGTTGAGAGTTAGTCTTGAATCCTTGTTGTGAAGTAGGAGGCCATTGGCAGTCCCATAGTTTTTAGTGGTGGTGAGATAGCGTGACTGCGGGTGATCACCAGCTTTCTACTTTGTCTGGCTCTGGGCAAACAGCTTTGGAACGGAAAGGGCTTGGAAGTTGTCTTCTATTGCTAAGGCAAAAACTGTTACAGGATGCTAAAGTGAGGTGATGATATGATTATTTTAATCGCTCTTAAGATGTTTAAATGCTAATTTCTGTAAGTCATATCACAGCTTCAGAATAATTATGCCATACATTTGGTTACTTTTCATTTGATCAGAGCCATTTCAATGTCTGGCTCAAGTTTTATGTGACTCATCTGCAATTTAAATACCTATTGCCACAATTTTCATGCACGTGGTATGAAAAAGTGATTTAATTAAAGTATTATTGGTATTGAATCCCTGTCTGGGAGCTGATTGGGCTGTTATAAGCCATAACTTCCCTGTAGCCTTTTAGTTGTTTATACTGGGGTCCATCCAGTGTCTTTTTCTTAGTGTTTAGCATTATAAGTAGTGGTGTTTGATGGGTCTGGAAGGGGACACAGCAGGGTCAGTGCTGAGACAAGAGCTGTAAGGTACAGCATCCAAGAGAGGCAGGATCTCTGCGTGCTCAAGAGAAATTGAGATTCTTCACTGTGGGTGTGGGCCATGTTCCTCTGCTGTTGTCCTCCTGTTGGCACGCTTTGCTTCATATCTAGGAAAGGAAGTGTGGAGCATGACCCTGGACCATCTTGTGGTTGTGCTTTCCGAAGAGCTGTTGTCCTGAGTCAGGGAGAGGTTTGTGAGGCAGTGGGACTAATCCTGTACTATCACACAAGCTATGCAGAATGGGCCTGCTGTGCCTGGTGGCTTCCTGGGCTGGAAAACAGCTTCCCCATGTACAAAACTGTTCTTCATTACTGGTTTCTGAGGTGTGAGTGCCCTTTTTGAGAGGCTGTACATGCACAGCTTTTGAAAAATGTGTTGCCCTTGAGGAAGATGGAGTCAGTCAGGTTGAAATTCTGATCTCAGCCTTGCTGGAATTAAGAAGTTGAAGTTGTCCATAGTGTATTATTCTAACTTTCATTTCTCTCTTAGCAAGGAAGTAATAGTGTTGACAGAAAAAAAAATTAAAAAGTATGAAAAATATGTAAAGAAAAATATGTTCTTTTTATTCCCTTCGCATTCACTTGAAAATAAATTTTCTGTGAGAAGTCTGCCCTTTTAAGATCTCTACCTACAATTATCAGCCCAGTTTTCAGAAATGATCTTGATCAGGGACATATTTTGTAGGTCTGTAGAACATTGTACTTAGTTAATTTAACAGGTTACTTTAGAATGCAGGTTTTGTATGGCCCAGCTCATGAAATTGGGGTATCCAAAAGTGTGAGGGTAATATTTAGTTTCCAAACCTGAAATGAAGGGCGAAAGGCATTGATTTCTCTACACCCTACAACTGTCACTGGTATGCAAACTTCTGCAATAGAACAGCATATAACTTCAGGAAAGCACCTGCCTTTTGTGAGTGGATTAGGTTACTGTGCATCTTAACTTACCTGGGAAGTTGCAGTTGTTTATGTGAACATACACGTGTCTCTAAGGTATTTTGGATGCCATTGCACAGATCAATCTCTTCCACTTTAATCACAGTGAAATTTTCAAGCTTTAATAGTTCTCATTTGTCCATTAGTTCTCATAAGCACAAAGGTGCTTATGATAAGTTGGTCGGATACTTCGTGTAACAGGTAGCATTAGCTCACAATTAAGAATTTTCGAAGTAACTTTACATCATCGTTGATAAATATTTGACTTGGTTATTTAACTTATGTTACTGAACATTACGGTACATCTATATGTAGAAATGCTGGAGGCTTTGAAATGAAAGCTGAGTTTTTAATAGCACGGACGTAGTGCCCTGAATTGAAAGAGTATGATGACTAGTGCCTCGCAGGAGGCTATCTCATTCTTGCCCCATGCAACCAGCAGAAGTACTTGCCACTTTGACCTGCTGCTGCCACAGTCCTTGTGTCCTGAAGTGTGTGCACTGGTAAGATGTGAGGACCTTGTGACTGTCCCGAAGGAACTAGAGATGAAATAACGTTAGGCTAGCTTGTTTGGAAAATGTACGTGTGTCCTGATCTTTCTTTAGAAGGGGAAGCTGCTGTGAAGCTTCAAGATGTGAATGCAAGTTTCTCATTTGCTTTGTCTTTTTTTGTTCCTCTGTAGGTATGGCCTCACAAGTCTTGGTCTACCCACCATATGTTTATCAAACCCAGTCAAGTGCCTTTAGTAGTGTGAAGAAACTCAAACTAGAACCAAGCAGTTGTGTGTACCACGAAAGAACCTACTCGCAAATCTATGTGAATGGTAAAAACTTTGGAATTTCTCCCCACAGGGTTAGTACTTTCTTTCAGACAAAAAATCCGTTTGACAGATCTCGAGGACAGAACTTCTTGTTGCAGTCAAATGCTGTTGCTTTAAAAAATATTGCAGGTGCTACGAAAGCGTTAGCAGTGCGGGCGCAGCAAGCTCAGTTAGAGGCACCTCTGACTGGGACGCAAGGAAGCTGTTCAGATATCCTGGAAGGACCCCAGCGATGTGGATTGAAGCGTAAAAGTGAAGAGCTAGATAATCGAAACGGCACGATGCAGATTGTTGATGAGCTATCCATTCTGCCTGCAATGTTGCAAACCAATGTAGGAAACCCAGTGACGGTTGTGACAACAGCTGCAACTTCAAAACCAAATAGTACAAGCGGAGATGGAGATTACCAGTTAGTACAGCATGAGGTTTTGTGCTCTGTGAAAAACAGTTATGAGGTTCTTGATTTCCTTGGGCGAGGGACCTTTGGACAAGTCGTGAAGTGCTGGAAAAGGGGGACAAATGAGATTGTGGCAATCAAAATCTTGAAGAATCATCCTTCGTATGCACGCCAAGGGCAAATAGAAGTTAGCATATTAGCAAGACTGAGTACTGAAAATGCTGATGAATTTAACTTTGTGAGAGCCTACGAATGCTTTCAGCATCGTAACCATACTTGTCTGGTTTTTGAGATGTTGGAACAGAATTTATATGACTTCCTGAAACAAAATAAATTCAGCCCTCTTCAACTGAAAGTAATACGGCCTATTCTGCAACAGGTGGCCACTGCACTGAAAAAACTAAAAAGTCTGGGTTTAATCCATGCTGACCTCAAACCAGAGAACATTATGTTGGTGGATCCTGTTCGTCAGCCTTACCGGGTTAAAGTAATAGACTTTGGGTCTGCCAGCCATGTATCAAAGACTATTTGTTCAACCTACTTACAATCTCGGTATTACAGGTAGGTGTCTCTTACTTTGTTTTGAACTTTGGATAGATTGAGATTTTAGCATTTCTTAATGTTTTAAAAAGAATAAATTGGAAAACATAAGTACCATCTAAGAATGATGGTCCTACTAAGATTAAGTGATGGATTACCATTTAAATTGTGTATACTTGCTTTGAATGTTTTTATAGTGTTGGGTTTTTTTTTTCTCTTTTTGAAGTACATTTTATCTTGCACTCTGAAGTCATCACTTGCTGTTACTTTGAGACCTCTGATGAGACTCTTTAAAAAGAAAACAGAAAGAAAAAATTAGCTTTCAATTTCTTAGGATGGCTTTCCTGCCATCCTAACATGATGTTTTTTCTGTAAGCAGCTGGACGGTGTACTTGAAGTGCAGTACTTTCATATCCTCTTGCCAAAGATTATGTAATTGCCTCTGTGTTTCTCCAGCACTTGTAAATATTTTGCCTAGTTCTTATAAATTCCATTCTGACTGAATGTCTTCAGCAGCTGCAGACTTCAGTGAACTTTGAGAGTTACTGATAGGATACTTAAATGTTTAAGGTGCTACCATGCGGGCTTTTGAAGTGATTTTGGTACATGATTGCATTCTACATTGGCCTCAAAATGGATGTATATTTAGATATTTTTTTGTTTTTAATCCTTTATTCACATAGCTATCCAATCTGTGTGACATTTAAAAGCTATTAATATTTAGCATTTGAAGTTGTTTTGTTTTCTTTCTGAGCTCAGCTTGTCTTGATTGAAGACCTTTTTCAGTTCTGCTTTGCATAGTGTCATGTGTATTACCTGCCTGCCAATTCAGTAAAAAGGTGTTAAACTAGGACAATGAGGAATTTGAAGAAAACTTTAAATATTTTACCCCTGTTTGTTGGAAGTGAAAACCTGCGCAGTGGAATTCTAAGCTTGATGAAATTACTGGTTGGAGTTCATGCCAGAAGAAATCTGACTATTTTTGACTGTAGCTTGTAAACAAGAACACTTCACGTACATTACTCATAATGTATTCTAATTCACCACCTGCATTTCTCTATTACTTAATTACAAACTGCAGCAAAGGGTTTAAAAACTGCACGAAGTTCATCAACTGCAAGCTAAATTGGGAGACCATATAGATTGATGCATTCCCACATTACACAAAAATGCACCTGAGAAGATACAAGAAATTGAGTAACTTCAGAGTTCATTTTGGTGTAATAGCTGTTCACCACTCAAGATACAGGATTTTCTGGCCCCTCAGGACAAAAAAGGGCAAGTCTTGAAAAGGTGGTGTCAGTTCTGCAAGATTCTAGGCAAGTGCAAATGTCTTAATGTCCGCTGCTCTGTACAAATTCGTAGTTCAGCAGATATTCAGAATGTGTGGTCTAAGGATACTTTATTATGTGTTTTGGCTTTTTATTTATTGAAGCAATTACAGATTATTGTGAGCTATTGCCAGTTTTTCCTCTTCCCTCCCAAGAACTGACAAAAGGATAGGCTGTAGACAGCCAGGCTGTGTGGTCCTCTGGTTGTTCTCAACTTAGTTTCAAATTGTTTTCTCTGTTTCAGATGGCTCATCAGACATACCATTGTTGTGCTTATTCAGTTGCCTACATACAAATATTAGCTGTAGTTTTGTTTCACTTGGGTTGATATTCCTTTGACATATACTTTATATAGAATTTTGACGTTTTGAATTTGTTAGGTGGAACAGATCTCTATGCTGACAAGATCAATGTGCAGCTCCTGGCACCTTGTGTGCATTTTGGATTCTTCTGTTGCATTATATGCACTGAAATGTAAGTGGGCTTCACTGTGAATATACATTAAAAACTATTCTCTCCCCTTTCCTGCCCCAAGAATAAGACTCATGAATGCATATTCTTTTCTTAGCTGGATGATGTTGAATGATGTTCATATAAACTCAGTTAATATGCACCTAAAATTCTCTGCTTACTAAGTTGCACTTAAGTGCTTTGTAAATATTCAGGCTGTTCAGTAGAAAATTGTATTTGTTACCTTGTACAGTTTCATAATCCTTCTGTAAAGTAGCACTTAATTTAGTGTTTTTTTAAAAGTAAAAAGAGGCATACAAAAAGAAAAAAAGGTTGGGGCTTTGGTGTTATATTTAAGTTAAATACTGCTTGAGATCACTTTGAAACTGACTTTATTTTGGAAAAAAAATGGTACTGTACTTTTTCAGCAAAAAGTTTACTTCTGAAAAGGTTTTTAGCATGCTGGATTTCGTCGTGGATGCTTGGCATTCAGTTTCTCAGACTTTGCTTTTTATTGCTTTGGAAGCACCTGACTAATGTAAATAATATCAGAAAGTAGGGATTTGGTCTAAAAGGTCTCAAAATAGATGATGCCCAGGAAAATTGAAGAGAAAAGCCTTAAGGAGCAATGGGAAGAACCTTCAGAAAATATATTGCATTGGGATGGCGTTTATTTTGCAAGAGAATGTGCTTTTTGTCAATCAGACAAGGATGTAATTTGTAAAATGTAATTGTACTTAAATGCTTTTTGTATTAGAAAAGGATGGGAGACATAGTGCAAGTTTGACTTATTTGCCTATTGCAAATGGAAATAAACCCTTTAAAAAAATGGAATGGCATTTAGGACATTGAAATCTTTCTTCTCCCACTTAAGCTCAATGGTGCTGTGTATTTATTTAGGTTATTTAGAGGGAAAACATTTGTTTAAATAGATTTTTATTTAAAGCTCCTAGCTAAATTAATCCAATTAGAGTTCAAATTGGAAGTGGTTCTTAAAAAAATGCTTATTCCCTACAGCACTTCTTTTACGGGCGTGAGCCCATCTGTATTCTTGCATGCAATCTTTGAAAATTGTTTCTGTGCAAGCTGTGTGTGTCTTGTCATGGGCTTTACCTCTAATTCTTACCAGTAGAGATCCTGGTCTGTTCAGAGATTTCTGTGCATGGGATTTTGAGCATAGCTCATTACACTTACCTAGGAAATATTCCTAAATTTAGTGAGAAATATCCTATTAATATCAATGGGATGTGAACCTCGCCTCTTCTAATATGCAAAAGCACTCACCCAGGCCCAGGGATTTAAACAAAAAGATATTAAGCAGAAGCATTTTTGTTTTAAATGCCTGTTTTATGACCGGAGATTTTAGAAAAGTATGAAATGAAATGCCCTTAAATGATGATGTGGGATGAGGGCTGCAAGCATCAGGATGCTGCTTCTCAACCCTGCAGTGCTGGTGTCTTCTGGCTCTGGGACTGATCCTCACCCCATCTCTGTCCCTCTTCTCAATTCCTGTCTGCCAGAATGCCCTTGCAGCATGAGCGGAGTGAGGTGGCCTGAAGAGAAGGGAGGAACAGTTATTTCTGTCACCTTATTCTGTAGTTGTTTTCAAGAACAGGGTTTGTGTTTTCTCTGTGGAAAGCGTCTGCCCACCTGTATCTGTAGAGATGTATGTTAAATGTCCAAGACCAAGCCGTAAACAGGTTTTGCAAAAATGAATAGAGAAAGAGTTGGGGTTTGGTGGTTTGGTTTTTCATTTGTTTTTTTTTAATTTTCCCCAGATCTTGTCACCACTTTTTTTTTTCTTGCTCACGGCACTGTCATAAGCCAGTTATTGCGAGAATGGAGACTGCCACAAAGTCTAATGTTATGATGTTCATTTTGAATGGTAGTATCAATTTTTTACATCTGTTAAGGGAAGTGAATAATGAATTGGAAAAATAAGTAATGAAATATTTAGGACTCTTAAGATGGGGGACATATTACAGCCAGGTGAATGGATAAGGGCTCACTTGCCTTACTTTTAGTCTATATTGGAAGAAGAGGTTATGACTGTTGGAGACATGACAGCACTTTGGTGTGAGGAGAGAGTGTAACATCAACTGAATTTTAAAAGGGTGTGGATCAGCAGAAAAATGGGGACAAACTGGATGGAGTGATATCGATTTGATGTTTTTCTTTCAGCTTTGTCAAGCAGAGAGAAAATAAGAAAATGGTTAAAATGAAAATGGTTAAAATGAGTATAAAAGACTTCTTAACATATCATTACATTTTGGAAACTCCTGTCTGTTATGTATTGCTAGAAATTAGAGCATGGATATGAATAGATACTAACCACAGTACACCGTCACAGATTTTTTTTTTGTTTGTTTGTTTTAAAGATGTAATGTTACTCTCAATACTGTTTCCATAAAAGACAGCGTCTGTGCTCACATACTGGTTTTGTGCTGGTCTGGATTTTAATAGCTGTGGGCTACAGTTTTGGTATTTGAAGTCTTTTCTTTGCTGCTGGCCTCACACGTTAATACTGCTGACCTTTTGTGAATGTTCTAAGCAGATAAATAACTAGGCAGTGTATATGTTTTGAAAAGAAAAAAACCCTTACATCCAGTGTAGGTGATCAAGCTTTTGTCATATATGGAATTGGTATGAGAAGTATGTTGCTGTCCTTCCTCTGGGTCAGCTGTGCCCCACATCACAAAATGGAGTGTGTTGCATCCAAAACCAGAAGCTTCTTTCCCACTAGTTTCATATGTGGAGGAGGGGAGTTGACACCTTTCTTTCATTTCTAAGTCTGTTGTCTTGCCGTTATCTGGTGGGGTGGAAAGTTTTCCCAAGCATAGTGTTTTCCTCTGGAAGTTGTGTTCCTTTGCTTTGCCCCTCTCCTGAGGTTACTTATTTAGGGAAGCAGGTGTGAAAAGAGGGACTTTGAAATGTCAGGCTCCAAGAAGCAATAACTTAGCAGAAGAGTCAAGTGACCTGAAATGGTCAAGATTAGGCCTGGCCGTTTCCTTCAGGGAGCTGCATTACTGTCCTTTCTGTTGACGTAAAAAGCAATGGCCTTCTTAGTGTTTTGCATTCAGAAATAACTCTGTAGGTCTGGTTTCACAGCAGACCTCTTATTTCTTTTGCTACTCTTTCCAGGATATTTTTTTTTTTTTTTTAGAGAAGCTTCTGTTGAAACCTGTACATATTTTCCCACTTCTGAAATAGCTGTGTGCAACACTAGTGGTTAAGGAGTTCTGTTTTATTCATTAGCTAATATGCAAGCGACTGTTAACGATGCCTTCTGCATATGTTGTCTGTACCTTCCAGCCATTGTTCACAGCATGTAAAATTGTATTTAAAGGATGCAGAATTCCATCTAATGATAACATCTATGTGGCAGGGTTCAGTAATGATGAAGCCTCTTCTCTGATACTTTTACACTAACTGAACTCATAAAATGCATTGTCATGTAGGCATTGCCTATTGAGCATAGATCACGAAGGGAGTCACGAAGGGAGAGCAGAGCAGTGTGTGTGTGTGCAGCACTTCATTGTTTCTGGCGTTTGCCATTGGTTTGGAGGAGTTATTCCCTAGATGTTTTTCAAGTGGAATCTCTTTGATGTAATTTGGTGTTGTCTACCTAAAAGACAGGATTTTGCAAGTGAGACCAGTAAGCTGTACAAAACTTATAATTCATAAAATCTTTCTGATCTCATGGACTTAGCAGCAGCCATTGCAGGTGTAGGAGTGAGTGCATTACTTGGTGTGCACCTTATGCACAGCCTCCAAAGGGATTTGAACAGTTGCTGCCTCAGTCGTTTGTGTAGCTTTCCCACTGGTTATGCTTCTTATCTTTTGCCTCCTGTCTTCCAAGAAAACATCTGCTTTGTCATACTGTGTAGGTTGTGCAGCTGGAAATTTTACTTTGTGTTGAGAACAAGTGTATAGTTTCCTGATGGAAGGATGCTTCTCTTGGCATTCAGCAGTCTGTACACAAACTGCTGTTTAGCATAATAAGATTCATTGGGAAAATTAAATGAATGGGAAGCAATAGAAGTGATTTCTGTGTAAAACAGGGCACCAGCTGAAGGGTAGGCTGATGGACAGCTTGAGTGATGCTGGCAGAATGGAGAGTGTCTGGTTATTAAGGGGCACTCGTGGCTTCGAAATATTTTTCTGCTCCACTGGTGACAGCAGTAAAATATGATCCTAGTGATTCAGCGATGTGCTCATAAGGAAGAGCAAACGATGTGAGGAGATGCACTCAGTGGAGTCGACTCATTCCTGAATCACACAGTGATATCCTCCCTCCAGCCTCCCAACTAAGGATAGTTTCTAATCAACAGAGTTGTTCCAGACAAAATGCCAAATGTCAGTAGTGTTTGCAGCGAAGCTTAGAGAGGTGGAAAACTTGCTGTTGGATGTGTTCCTGTTGGATGAGAGCAGGCTTTTCCCCCTCTCCTTCTCTGACCCTCCTCTCCCATGAAGGATCAGAGATGATAGAGGATGACGGATAATCATGGTGTCCTGTGGTCCTGGTATTGCTTTTACTCACCCAGTCAGTTCTCCTGCAATGAGGAGTCGTGATTTGAGGCAGTGTGATCTCTTCTGCTTTATGGGGTGTTGGAAAAAGAATAAAGTAGTTGAGTTTTGTGGCTTTATTGCTGCCCATGGGCTGGGCTGCAGCGAGAGCTATGTGCTGCTGGCTCTGAGGCTGTTATACAAGGACAGCTTTTTATTTACAACTTTTTCAGCTTAATATTTAGTTTCAGCATAAGCCACCAACAGCTTATGCTGTTCTTGCCCACCCTCTTGGATTTAAGGAATTTATTTGACCTTTTGTTCTCCTACTTTCTTATGCATATTCTTTAGAAATTAGAAAAAAATTCTTATGGCTGTAAATTTCTGGAGAGGCTTGTTTTCTTACTGGCCTTTGTAAGTTGATTAGATGTAGTCCATGTCACTCTAGAGACTCCAGAGACCAGAGGTTGGAAGTACCTCCCTGGAGGTTTTTGCTAAAGTGAATATTTTTGTAGGTTAGGATTGTTGATGTGGTGGGGTGTTGTGACTCAGTGAGTAATGCATTCATGGTATCCAAGTAACTTAGTGCTTATCTTCTAACATGAGCTCAACACACAACTTAAATATTTTTAAAATATCAGTTAAACCTGTGTACAAATAAAAACCGATTTGAATACAGATTTTCTTTGTAGGGATGACCAAGGGAAGATGTCATGCGAAATGAACGTCTTGGGAGGCAACTGTTTTTTTCAAGTCCACCCATTGCTGTCACATGCTTAAGTTTCTAAATAAGCTTTATCTAGAGTGGGATGACTTGTGGTTTGGTTTTTTTTCCCTCTTCACAATGCCTACAATTCTTGCTCATTTTTTTTTTTTTTAAAATAATTTTGGGTTTTAGATGTTTAAACTGGAAGCAAAGCTCTGTTAACAAAGTAAGTTTTCTGTTGGTTAGGGAAGCACAGTACGAAAACAAGCTAAAAATGCCTCTGTAAACAACTTACATGCTAGCAGATGTTATTCTATCACTTTGAACTGTGCATCTCTGAAGTGTATTGGGATATCTTAAAATAGCTAGGGGTGGTGGCCAGAGACTCCAGACTACTATAGATGGTGAGGCTGTTGCGCTGTTGCAATGAAATAAGCCAGAAGTACACGCTGCTAAGGTCATTTGCTTGCTGAAGGTCAGCGTGTTCAAAGTCAGCTGCTATACTTGTCAGCATGGTTACTCTCAGTAGTATATATGAGAAAAGAGTCCTGATAATGTAAGGAATTGATCTCTCAAGTGAATTGGGACATTTAATAATTTTTCCCCCCCTTTAAAGTTGCAGGGCTGTTACGGTTGACTTATTTTCCTATCTGAGCAAACAGAACTTAATATTAACATAAGCTTACGTGGCTTCTGTCTGCAGACAAATTGCTTTATTGATTTGGCAGGACTTCCTTTTTTTTTTTTTGCACATTTTTCTTAGTGTTCATTGTTTAATTGACTTCCTATTATAAACTTCTGTTTCATAATTAGTAAGACCCAAGCAAAGCTATTATTCTCTCCAGGAGAGGCAATCTTAGCTCATCATGACTTCATATCTATTGCTATCTGATAACAAATGTAGTGTCAATACTCTTATTATTTTCTAGTTAACATAATGTGGTTTCTAATACCTTATTACTTTCTGTTCATAGGAGCACAAAATAAGAGTAAAGGTTTTGGTAATGGTGTGGTTTTTTGTTTTTTTTCAGTTGGGTTTTTTGGATGCTATGGGAAACAATGGCAGGGTTACCGTAAAGTTGCAACGCTCAGAAGATCCGGAGGAGTATCATGGGGATAGGAGTGGATGAAATGGTGGCCAGCCTTTGGGTTAGTCTTTTTTTCTGAGCTAGAAATTTTCCAAGGAATGTAGGGTGGGTTAACACATGGAGCATTTGAAGGCATCATGTACCTGCTGGGGATTCTGGTTATGCCAGCCCAGATTTCAAATTAATAGCAATGGTAGAAGCGGCAACTTAAATCAGAGTTCAGATGATGGTTCTCTTGCTCCTCAGATTGATTCAATTTGAACAGGAGGGTGATTCTTCTGTAATCTTTGCATGAAAATAGATCTAATTAAGTGTGCTCCCTTTTTTTCACCACACTTATTTATGTCCCAGAGATTTGTTCATCATATATCTGTGTGTACATGAGTGTGGCTATATCAGATATCTTAACTGCAGAAAATATCAGTCGTAGTGCTGTGTTTGTAGTACTGTGTCTAACTGTTGCGACTGTGCCTCTTTTGAAAATACCGCTCTGTATTTTTGTTGTAAGAGCAGATAGTACTAGATCTGAATCACCATAGTTGAAGCCAAAGCCTATACGCTAGCCTCTCTCTTCCATCTGGCATCCATGTCTTCGAAGGAGAGCTGTTTTGTGGTTGAAGGCCATGTTCTGCATCAGCTCCCAGCACCCAGTGTGAGTGAAGAGGATGAAGCAGACGTGTGGGGAATGTCTTCTGCATGGCTGAGTACCCAAAGATTGGCCAAGTCACTGCTCGACTGACTGACGGAGCCTGTGGAAGGGAGAGGATATCCTGCGGCTGGGGGCTCATCCTGTTAGTCAAAGAAGGCAAACTGCCTCAGTTGATGTGCAAATCAAGCAGGCTGAACATGTGAAAATACATAATGTAGACATAGAGAGCATTTAATGCTTGTGTGGGTTCATACCAAAGTCAGCAATAAAATACTATGATGATTAAAAAACAGGACACTGTCAAGAAAATACCCTTTGTGAATTCTGGCGTTAATTGGAAAGTGGCAGAGGTGTCTGACATAAGTATTTAGGATGTAATTAAGTAAAATTAGTATGAAAATAAGTTGCTTGAAATGTCTGTATTGTCACATTTTATACTCTGTGCTTTGAATATCCTTAGTCCTACAGTGCTAGCTAATATTTTAGAGGGATTTTTGTTTGGACTGTTAATAAAATACCTTCTAAAAAGTGCAATTGGATTAGGGGCCTGGGGGGGAAGCAAGACAAAAGCATTTCACGGATAAGGTTTCCAAGCAGTTGCCTTTTGAAACTGTGATGTTACCTTAAGAACATGTGAAGTGTCATTGTGCTTAATCTTGGTTTGTTGATAATTGGGCAGCAACAGTTGACTGAGGGGCAGACATAATGTAATTTAAACCAGTAATACTTGTGTGTGAGTAAATGACTATTTATGCAGACTAGGTTGTGCTGGTGAGGCGAAAAGTAAAATTGTTTTTATCTATGAAGCATTTAATAAACTTTGAATCTCCTTACAGCTGTAGGTACAAGGTCATGTTATGGCCTTCTGTCCCACATGTTGCTTGTTGAAGTGAGCAGAAGCACTAAACTTCCACAGAAGATGGGTAGTGGAAAGCATAATTTTCCATTCGTGTGGAAGCCACGCCTCGTGGTGAAAATCCATTTGAGCAACAGTAAAATTTGAATACATTGGGATGATTTTACAGAATCACTAGATTGGAAAAGACCTCAAGGATCATCGAGTCCAACCGTTATTTAATTCCGTTGTGCTTCCAAAAGTCTAATCTTTGTGTACTAGCCCTGAAGATAAAGTCAGAATTATGAACAGAATATCTTTCTCAGTGTACAATATGTACTTCAAGGATAAATTATTAAAAATAGCTTATTTGGAGATGCATGGTATGTGGAATTTTATATCAGTAATAAATTCTTGCTTATTCTGTAAAATGCACTACGTTATTTGGGTTGCAGCAGTGTAGGAGCCTGCCTATGAATTCCTTAATCTTTGAGAGGGGAAAAAAGAGTAGTCATAATGCATCTTCAGAGTAAACTAGTCCAGCCTGCTCTTAGTTCTTTGTTAAACTTCTGTTAATTGCTCCATAGGGTTCACAATTTATTATTTTTACTTTTGTGATGTATGCTGTGCTGGGCCAGGTGTATTTAAAACTATAATTTCTAAAGCTGGGAAGCAGAACAGTTTGCCAGTTGTGCTGTTTGTGTGCAACTGAGATGTAGGCAGTGAAGTTTGCTTGCATAGGAAGCTTGGTGCTAAAAAGATTGTGGAATTTTGTTCTGAGCTCTAAGGACTATAGTAAATGTTGCAATTTTCCCCTGTGTAAATGCTAAGGATGTTTCTGTTGCCCTGAGGTAGCACAGCACAGTATCATCTCATTTTGTGGTTCCTTAATTCAGAATTGCATTAATGCATTGTTGAATTTTTATCAATATTTTGAATGGCTTATTGGGTATTTTTAAGAATAATAGATACATTGCATCTCTTGTGTACAAGGGTTTTATGTGTAACACTATACTAAGTTTTTAAACTGCATATTATTGTAACTCTACTAACTGAAAAACTTCATTATTTTAAAAATTGATTTGAGTTGTTTGGTTGCAAATTGTTAGTAGCACTTAATGATACTTGCCAAAAAGGTCTGGTGTTAAAAATGTTGTTCACACTAAAAGCACTGGATGCTGTGCTGAGTACTTTTTTTTTGAACCTCAGTAATGTTTAAAATAAAAAGCTATGAATTAATCTCTCACTTCTTTCCTTACAGTACTGTTTTCACTCAAGATCTGTTGTGCGTTTCTCAATATTAATAGGCTATGCCTATTTCATAGAGTGTTTTTAACACCTTGAAATTTTCAACACTTTCCACGCACCTGTTCCCCCTCCCCCCTATAAGAATAGTCTGAGTTCAGGGAAGTGGCTTTAGTAAATGGGGTTTGGGCTTTATCTTTTAGTACCATAAGTCTTTCTAGAATTATAGTATCATTAAGGTTGGAGAAGACCTCCAGGATCCATCCAGTGCAAACTATCAGCCCCACACAACCATGCCTACTGAACCATGTCACGAAGTGTCACCTCTCTACACTTTTTTGAACACCTCTGGGGAAGGAGAGTCCACTACATTTCTGGGCAGTCTCTTCCAATGCTTCACCACTTTTGGTTAAAAATTTTTTTCTAATGTCCAATCTAAACATTCCCTGGGGCAACTTGAGGCTGTTTGCTCTAGTCCTATCACATGTTATTTGGGAGAGGAGCACCATTTAATGAATGAACGCATTCTGCATTGGCTGCTCCCAGGGGTGCTATAGCAGGGCTGGAGCCATCTCCATCTGCTCCTCTGTTTCTGGCAGCAGCACAAGGGGTTGCAGGATAGAGTCTGTGCACTGATGCACTTGCTATTCTCATAGTGAGACAATTTCACAGTGTTGTGTGGAGATGCAATCAAATTTTTGGACACTTTACTTCTCTGCAAGAGTAGCTACAAGTGGAGCAAAGAGTCTCAGCATTTTTAGTAACAAGGCCTTAGAAAGTAGAATAGGAGAGTATACTTTTTAAATTATATGATGCAACTTCTGTCTGTGCTTTGGTTTTCATCTAGCCTCAAATTATTTTAACAACTTCCACTGAGAAAGTATTCTTAAATCAAAAGCTTTCCTGTACATGGAATGTACCTGGGAAACCTCTGTAAATACAGTCAGTGTCTGCCTGAATATGTGGAGTAATTCCTGTAGAGACTGGCATTGCCAAGAGTTGTGTTTAACTGATTCTGCAGTTTATTTCTTGCTGTTTTGTTACTGGTCTCTCTGCCTTACTAGTTGATGAGTTGACTGAGTTTCTTCTCTCACTGAGTTGACTCAGTCTTGGTTTTTTTCCATAAGTAACATCACTTATGTCCCTGGTGTTGTCTTGCTTAGCGTAATATTAGTGTAGTGTTTAATATAAACTGCAGTTGCTTGATTCTTTAAAAAAATACCAAAGAATGTAGGAAACTGACAGATATATAACTAGGGAAATAACTGCCACACTGTAGGGTATTACATGTACGAATAATCAAGAATAGTGTGTGTTATTAGTGTGCAAATATTCCACTCTGCCCTCTGAATGACTTCTGCAGGGGTGGTTGCTCATGGAGTGGTGCCATGTGCAGTTTGGGAAAGCCAGTTTGTAGCCATGCAGATGCCTTCCTGAAAGAACAATATCACGATTGCCTGAACCTAATTAGCGCTAACTTTGTTTGACTTCAACTCTGGTGCTTCTGAGGTTACTATGATTGTTAAGCACTTACGTGTATGAGAAGTGCTTTAGTCTTTATTAAAGACATCATTATTAGCCTGCGTACAAGTGGTGCCAAAGGACTTCCCAACCCCCTTTCCTTCTAACGTAGAGATATCGTGTAAATCTAAAAGAAGACCCAGAACTTTGTCTGCTATTTAATTCAGGTTTGCTAGATTGGATGGAGGTGATGCCCTATGTGGTTTCCTGTTTTGTAGCTGATTTTTGGCACTTCAGCTCTTGCATTCTGTGTGTATGGAGGATTGAGCTTACATGAGACCACTGGTGGACTCTTGCAGGCTTGTAAGAAATAACATCGGTGTAATACCTATCAGATCATTTAACTAACCTGTCTATATAGGTCATACTCTGTCAAGGCAAATAATCTGAATCAACTTTAACTATTTAACAGAATACAGTGTTACATGCATTAGGAATATCAAATGTGAAACAGCAACCACAGCCCTTCCTCTTCCTCATGGACAGAACTGAACTGCTACTAAAGGTTATTTACTTTGTCATTAGTGCCCTTCCCCCTTCTAACCCAGGAGACCTGCAATTTCTTGTTTGTATGGTGCTTGTTTTGGATTTCTGTGTGTTTCTGATGGTGGATACTAGGCTGGCACATCAGGAGAGGCACGTAAATTGCCGCAGGGGCAAGTGCTGGGAAGGAGCAGCATGGCTGGCAGCTGCATTTCGGGAAGTAGGTGACGCAGCCTGCCAGCAGCACGCTCAAACCTGTGCCAGTGAACAGCCTGTCAGGCATCTTCAGGATGAATTTCAAAGAGCAAAATCCCTGTGCTTGATGCAGAAGTGAGTGGAAACTGGTGCTGTGCTAGAGCGGGACAAGGAATTGGAACCAGAAACCTGCCTGTCTGCTGGAGCAGGTGACGGGTGCAGAGCTCGACCCCCCTGGTTGCTTCCAGTGCCTTTCTGCAGCATTGGCACTTATGCCTGCTAATTAGGAAGCCAGGGACTACAGTGTGCCTTTTAGAAAACAAATATGTTAATTTCTAGTTGCAGAAATAACATGAAAGGCTGCTGTGGTATTGGTTTCTTTATACACCCCTCCTTCCCATGTATTACACATGTGCATGCCCTGAGTCTGTTCTTCATGAATTGCATTGCTTATGTGTCTTAAGCATAAATAAAGTCAGATGCAGCTTGTTCCCTCTTGCTGCTGTGCTTTGATTTCAGCTTTCCTTCAGATGCTTGAAAATATCTTTAGAAACAGCTTCTGCTATCTTAGATTTTTCTGGGGCTGTGCCTTAAGAAAGAACTTAATGTTTTGTCAAGCAGCTGATTTGTGGGCTTTGAGGTGAAAGCGAAAATACAAGGCAGCATATACAGACTAATGTGTGTTAGTAATTCAAAAAGTGCAAGTATTTTGTAGATTAATGGCAGTCATCTGAGTCATCTGATTTATTCTTCAGTTCTTAAGTTAGAGTGATGTAGCTTAATTTTTGTTCTACAGGAGACTGTGTCAGTGTAGCTCCTCTTAAAGCTTCATTGAAGATTTTCTTTGACTTTTTCATTACTTTTTAGAATATGGTTGCAGAGGCTGAGGGGAGACCTTATTACTCTCTACAACTACCTGAAGGGAGGTTGTGGAGAGGAGGGAGCTGGCCTCTTCTCCCAAGTGACAGGGGACAGGACGAGAGGGAATGGCCTCAAGCTCCGCCAGGGGAGATTTAGGCTTGAGATTAGGAAAAAATTCCTCACGGGGAGGGTGGTTAGGCATTGGAACGGTCTGCCAAGGGAGGTGGTTGAGTCGCCGTCCCTGGAGGTGTTTAAGGTTAGGGTGGATGAGGTACTTAGGAGCATGATTTAGGGATTGGTGGGAATGGTTGGACTCGACGATCCAGTGGGTCTCTTCCAACCTGGTTATTCTGTGATTCTGTGATAAATCTCTGAAGTTTCTCTGTATATATTGCATCTGTGACTTTCCAGGGGTGAGCTGTGAGGGCAAGTGAAAGCAACGTTTTGAAGATAGACTATGACCAGCTTTTCAAAGGGGACATTTGGTTGCCTGCAGTTGCAGTTCTGAAGTGGGTAATGCAGAAAACTCCTGTAATAAGGAGAAAGATGGTTGCTAGGTGGGCCTAATCTGATGGGGATTTTTGGAAGAACTTTAGGGTTGATCTATTTTTTGGCTGACTTCTTAATATGCATTAGGGTGCATTTGTCCCAATTCCACTGACATCTTCGTGTACTTCCAACCAAATCTGACAGCACATGAAAGTCATGGAAGTGCCTCCACAAGCAGTGTGAGCAGCAGCTGCAGAGCAGAAGGGAAGATTCAACCTAGTGATTCCTACAAGGTGAAAAGGAAGAATTTAGTTATCCTTGCTGTTTTGCAGTAGCCATCTAGCTAGGCAGTGTGTACATAGCTCTGGACTACCTACCTAATAGGTTTGTTGCTCTTGTGTGTTACAGAAGGCATAATAGAGGTCTGGGGTTGTTCATTCTTGCCTGTGGAGAGAATTGGCATAAGTCTGAAAAAGCAGCAACAAAATATAATTAAGTCCAGTGATAGACTTGTTCACATTTGTTTGGCATGACGGCAGTTCTCTTCTTTGGCAGAATCTGGCACAAAATCCTGTAGAGAAATGTGTGAAAAGCTTCCTGACTTCTAATGTGGAAATGGTTCCCTGATGTTTACTAAGAGTCTGTGTTCTCAGTTCCCTCTCCAACTTGTTGCTCAATACTCACTTCTTGTGGCTGGCACTGCCACTGCAAGAAGAATAGAAAAACATACAGGCAGGGCAGGGAACTTTATTTAAAACAAACCAAAACATCCATAACCCTCACCACCCCCAACAAACAAAAATTAAAACAAAAAAACCTCCACCCAAAAACCATAACAAGCAAACAAACAAAAAGCCCCAAACCCCCAAGAGCAAAAGACATCCTTCCCCCAAAAATGTGCTGAAGATTGGGAAGAGACTGCATGCTTAGAATCTCATCAAGATAACTGTAGCTGTATATATCTGTACTTACACGACTGATCTCTCAGACCAGCACAGTGCTTTATTTAGTTTTTCTCCTGTTATGTGCATTTGATGGGGTTTTTTTGTTCTGTTTCATAATGTCTTACTTGCTTTAACTATTATATTATTTTGTGCCAAATTCTGTAGATCCCAGCTTATGAGAAAGTATCTGAAAAATGAAAATTGGCCCAGATTGTTCTAAAATACACACCAGTGTTTGACATCTGGAGGACTGCCTTGTGGGATTCTTCACATATTTTTGCTTGGCACTGTCCTTTAACCTCAGCATCTCAAGCAGATGCCTTTTTAGGGATATGAGTACTTCTAGGTATCCTCGGGAGTTCGAGTCCCTGCTGTTCTGCTCTGAAGTAAAAATACTTGATGTTTGTAAATTAGCTTTTTTGGAGGGGCATATTTATCCTTCTGTCACTTGGAAGTGTGTGTGTATACCAGAAATAGTGCCTTGCAGTAGACACACAAGGCTCAGCATCTCCTACCGTTGGCCCTCCAGGCACAGATGCCTAGCTCAGAATGCATGTGGGGAGGGTGTGTTTGAATAACTCCTTGTTACGTTACAGGTAGGTGGCTTTCTGGTCAGAGAGTCCCTGGCTAATCTGTGTAATTATTTTGAGTATTTAAGTATCTTCAGTTAAGTAGCCAGCTTTGCTTGCTGCCTTAATAACATCTTACGCAATTGGGCTCTTCCCACGCTCTTTGCTGGCTTGAGGCAATATGGCATTGTAGAATGGTTAGTGTGCAAAAGAGGCAGGAATGCAAAGGGAGTAGCTGGAAAGGTTTTATTCCTCCTGAATGTGTTGTATGTCAGTTATTCTATTTACAGCTTTCTTTTTTTTTTTTTCTTGCATTTAATGGACTGTTACATGTTATTAAAGAATTATTAGCTGAAAGGGATTAATACCCATTAATTTGGCCTCTTGTGTCTAGTAGCGCATTAGATGTTGTTTTCTTTTATGGGGTTTGGGTTTTTTTAAGGGTTTTGTTTTGGTTTTTGACAGACATACTTCTAGCATGGCCAAATCCAGCAGCAGAGCTCCACAGTCGGGTTATGTTTTATGGAATAGATTTTTTATTTGTTGTACAGAGAGGTCCTGATCAGGAGCTTCTCTGTGATGCAACAGACATTTTTATTGCCTGAGTGACCAATGCTTTGAAATGCGATTGCTGGCAGCTGGTGTTGCTGAGCCAGGCAAGAGCCCAGGAAAACAGGATAAATTGTGTCAGAAAGATGGTTTCATGAAATCTTCTAAGCAGCTCTATTCCGCTATAGTAGGGCAGTACTTTTTGCTGGTACGGAATCAGGGAACTGTAACTTGTTTTCTGAGTCCTTTGCAGCTAGCACATTAGCCTGTCCTGTCCCTAATGAAAGTATGTTTTTTGGATTGTATTCCTTGGGTACTTTAACCTTTTTGATTATTTCCCTTTGGCCCTTCATAAGGACATTTGGGGCTCTTCATTAGAAACGTCTGTGTTCTGTCTCCCACCTGGCGTTACTAACATCAGGAAACAGGGTGTTGTTGGGAGAGTAGGAAGGAAATAGACTTCGAAATTCCCCAGTTTTAAAGAAGTTGGGTTATGGGTTTTTTTATGTTGTTGTTGCTTTGTTTTATTCCTATCTTTAAACCTGATTTCTTTTTTGTGTGTGTGAAACATAGGAGGAACAGAATATGAATCCCCTTTAAGTGTGAGTCTTCATGATTTTAGTTGGATGTTACAAATGGGACTGAGATAACAAACAAAAGAGGTGTTAACGTGGCTCTTGGTGATGGCATAAAAATGGAGGAGGGCTCAGGAGTTCCTCTTCCTTGCTCTACTTCTGCATTACCATCTCGCAGGAGTGGTGAGGGAGGGCTCTGCAAAGGTGAGCAGCGCAATACAGGGTGTGTTTTCCAGTAGGGTTACCCTGAATGCATATTTGTGCAAGGAGTGTTATTTTGAGGTAGGTTACTTCTGTCCTAGCCAACTTCTCTGTTTATTAATAATATCTCCTACGTGTTACATGTGCATTGAGTGGGTGGAGACAGTGAGTGTACATAGCTGGGAGTGTTGCTTTTGACATGAGAAATGTTTGCTGAGAATGCAGAGCTGGATTTGCTTTCCCTGGAAAACGTCTGGGAATTGAGTTCTTGGTGAAAGTCAGTTTTCACAGTGTCAACATTGAATTATCTTTTTTTTATAAAAAAAACCAATATTGAAAAATTAGATGTTAATTTCTTGGTTGGCTGCAAAATGTATTTAGCCTTCCAACCTGTGACTGATGTACGGTCAGATTTCATTAGAACAGGTAATCCTGTGTCATGCATCTCTTGATTGTTCTCTGCAGCAAGTTTTTTTTAGAGCACTTTGGAAGCAAATTCATGATGAGCTTGTTGTAATAGTCCCACACAGGATAAAGAAGTAGCTTATAGGTTTGTTCTGGAAATGATGACTTGACAGTAGCCTCGACAGTGGAATTCAGCTATCAATAGCGTGTTAATCCAGTTAAGTAGAGAGCCTTTCATAGGGAAATACGAGTCATGTGTTCCAGCTAAATAATTACCTTTAAAGTAATCATCCAACTTATAAACATTGCCTCGATATTTTTGTCATTCTTTTTTTGACACAGTTATGACACAGCAATAACTCCTTATTGAAGCGATGGCACATGCAGTAGCTTTGGGTGATACTTATTTCAGAACATTCTCATCTAAAGCTGTGTTGACACATGTGAGTGTTAACTTTGTCAGCTATTTTTTGCCCATTCCTGTTTACCATTTAGAAAATTCCAAATGTTATGACAATTGTAATTACACTTGCATTTAAACACCGCTTTTTAAATCATAGGAAGCTTGCACTGAAGCACACGGATGGGTTGCAGAAGTTTATGAAGCCAGTGCTCTGTACAATACTCACTTCAGTGTCCCCAGGGGTCAGTTTTCACCATCAGGTTCCCCTGGATGCAGTTCAGCTCCCATCCTCTTCCTCTCCTGGGGGTATGGGCAGTAGTTCCACAGTTAAGCAGTGCCTAAAATCGACCAGAAGGAAGAAGATAGCTTGTTAAATCCATGATGATTTACTTCATTTAACTCCTATTGTAACTTCAATCTGTCAGTTCATCCATGTTTAACATAGGTTATTTTTTTTTTTCTACACTGAACAGTGAAACAAAGAAACCCTTTCCCTTTTCTCTCATTTCAGTGGGTATACTGGTACCAGTGGGGGATAGGAAATGCACAACACAGGGAGGTGTGTGCTTATTCTGTAGAACAAAGCCTGGTTTTGGTAGCGCTCTTGGAAGTTGGTACAGCTGGCAACAGTGCGCCTTGTTAAGATTGCCATGCCATTCTTTATTAAAAGATGCTGCAATAGAGTCCTTAAACCTTCCAGATGTAAAGCATTTGAGCACAGTGTTTTCGTTTCAGATATTTGAGGCTGACTGTAGGATTATGGGGTTATTTTCTCCTTTTTCTCCTGATGAAACTAATCAACAATGGTTGAATGCCCCCTCCCCCTGATCTTGGTAGATAAAGTCTGAAGATGCTTGATTGGTTGATTGATTGGTTTGTGTTCCTTAGAGCTTGCCATGCTGCTTTGACATTGGAAAGGTAGTGGAAGCAAGGGAGTGGCAACTGGTCATCTGTCACAGTTTATATGGACTGTATGTGAACTTAAAGTGAAATTAGGAATATGTTATTGATAGTAAGTCTATTGCTGTCATGTTTAAAATAATAAAAAAAGATTTAGAAGCAGATCTGGCATCTTTGAAAAACCTTCACACTTGTAGTTTTATAAATCACATAAATCTATTTACATCAAGTTTAGCTGCAGCAGGTCCATAAATATGCTCCATTGTTACGGTTATAACTTGCAGAAGTGTATGTGGTCACGTGTTCTAGGGAGTTGTAGCCACATTTGGGAGAAAACTCAGTAATTGTTGTGCATTTTATTACAAAGTGATGCTTGATAAACCTTAAAGCATACGCTGTAACATTACCTTGACTATCCTTGGAGAACATAAAATGGTAGCAGGATGTAATGATTCCTGTGTTGGAACAGGACCGTGTTGCCTCTTATTTCTGAAGACAGTTCCTTGAAGTGCCTTAAGTGTAGGTAAAGACTTCTTTCCTTGGTAGTTCACCAAAGGAGATTTTTGTCTTTAGATGCTCACAGTACCATACCGAGACTTCATGTCATTGACATACTTTTTGTAGACTATCGTGGGTTTTTTTACTCAGACTAAAATTTCTTTCAAAAAGTGCAGCTTTGGGGATTTTTTGGTTGCCTGCTGGGTTTTATGTCTTTCCCAGTTGGTTATTTTTAGTTACTTCTTTTTTAAAAAAAACTGTAATCTTGAATGGTTGTACAAGTTGATTTGCCAAAGGGCATTTGCAATGTCAGAGTCAGAAAATAAGAATAAGAGAAAGTTTGTCACTGTCGTTTATTCTAGTTCTCCAATGGCTAATGAAAATATTCTTATTTATCATTATGCTCTAATGGACTTTTTCCCTCATAAGTTTATGTTATTAGCCTCTAGGTCTCTTCGGCTTTGATTTTGATGTAGATCTGGTGCTGTTCTTGTTTCTAGCTATTTGTTCTCAAGAGTTTATTTCTGTAGAAGGCTTCAGGTATTCCAGCATCTTGGCAATTGTTTGATTCTGTGTGAATTTTGCTGCTCATGACCCAGCAGCTTCATTAACATATATGTTGCTTATAGAGCCTTTTCAAGGCTGGTTGACAGCAACAGTTCTTCCTGGGTAATTCTAGGCAAATTTTTAAGTCTGTCTTTGCAGTGGGATTGTTCATGCTACATTATTAATGAATAATATAATCTCTTGCTCCTGTCTAGCCAACAAAAAAGTTGAATCCTTACTGCTGCCAATCTTAAAATCAAGATTTCAGAAGGAAAGCATTTAGAAAACTGACTTTTGGGGAAATTCATGTTGTGCAAAAATCCCACTGAGGTGATTATAGTGATCTTGTCTGATTTCACCAATGTCGGTTAACAAAAAGAATTCCCATGTGGAGCTGTGGCATCAGTATTTGACACCAAAAAGAACTATAGGAACTTCATGGATATGGAAGAAAACCACCAAAGATTCCCCCCACCCTTGCCTAATAGAAGCGTGCGTCTATGTTTTCCCCTTCCACTTTTAACACGCACAAGTTACACTTATATTTTTAGATTGATATCTTCCTAAAAGTGAAAAATACAATGTAAAAATGCCAGAAAACTTAATGAACTTGACTCAAGAGGAAATATTATCTCAGTTAGTGAAGGCACAGCAAAGCCAATGTTGGAATCCTTACTCAAAAGTGATGACATGATGCAAACTTTGAAAGTTTGCCCTATCAATGTGTGGTATGACAGCATAATCAAAAAGTACTTCCTGGGACTAAAAAAAGGAAACACTTTGATTTGTGTGTGGTTTTTTTTTTTTTTTTTTGGAAGATATATATATGCTGGAAACAAAACAAGTGTTAATTCCCTGCATCTCCAAGGAAATAACAAGTACCTTTTTAGAAGAGATTTGTTAACTGTACTTTAGCTTTCACCTTTTTAAAGAGCGGGAGTTCCCAGTAAATACTCCTGCTAGCCTTTAGGGCAGTGTTCAGGGCTTGGCCAAAGGTTATATTACAAGCAAAATAGATTTCCCAATGGTTTTATTTTTTATTGCAATTTTTGTTAGTGATAGGCATTTTGAATAAATTTTTAGTCAGCATGTCTTGGTTTTGTGTTTTGGTGCAAGTCATTTGCAAGTTTAAATGACATAGTGTGGTAGTTGGATTATGGATTTTGTGGCATATGTGTCAATTCTCAGTTTAGATCAGATTTGAGAGTGGTTCATAATCTTTATTGGTATCATATTAATGCTTTTTTAGTAGTTCAAATGAGAGGGTGGCTGTGTTCTTGAAATACTGTTATTTTATAAAGTTCAGGGAAAGTTTATTGCTCCTCACACTTGGTGAGCCAAGTTTATTGCAATTTCTTGGGCAATTCTGTGCAGTATTTTCTCTGTACAATGAGAAGAGCAGGCAGTGAAGACAATGTAATGTTTTTTTTTTCCTCTTGGAGACAAAAAGTGGTGTACCATACTAGCTCAAGGTACTGAGCAGTTGGCATATAACAGCGCTGTTTTAACAGCAGCAGTTCTGTACATGAGGGGAAAGCTCCCTGTCTATGTGATCCTCGAGGCTTCTGTTAATATTGACAAGTGTCTCTTTTGCTAATGTCTGTGGCTGTCTATATTGGGAGCAGGGTGAAATTTTTAGCCGTGAATAAGAACTTCTTACAATTATTAGTGTCCTGGACTGGACTCCAAGGGTTTACATGGATGAAAGGCTTCTGTAGTGATGCAATCATAGAATAACCAGGTTGGAAGAGACCCACTAGATCATCGAGTCCAGAACCCATTATTATCATTATTATTTAAGATACACTACCTATTTTTATTTTTGCTGACAGCAGAATTATAACATTCTGCTTGATGAATAAGAATTCCCAGAGTCCTGGTTGCTCTGATTTCCTCCTCTAGTGTGGTGGTAGAGGGTCTGGTTTTTAGTATTGGATACCAGGCAAGAACTGCTTTAACAAGGATATCAACATTTATTTAGTGAGAAGAATAAATGATGTTTTAATGTTTCAGTAGAATGTGTTAGATTGTTATATGTAAAGTTACTTTAAAAATCTTCTCAAAGTGGAGCTTGCAGAAATGCCAAGGTTCTTTGCTGTAGTCACATTCCTGTTGCAGCATGTTGTCAGGATCTGATGTGACATCAATCTCGATGTAACAGATACATAGTCAAGCAGTTTATTTTAGGCTCTGAAACTCTTCTAAGAATAGAGTGGCTCTCCTTTCAAAAGGAAAGGACAAATAATTTAAAATGGCATACCAGGGAAAGAAAAATGGGAACAAACAGAGGAAGAAGTGTCTAAAGAGAACAAAAAAGGGGAAAACCCAGAAAATTGGTACTGTGGTGGAATTCAAGGCTGGGATGAAACACATGGAAGGACTTTTGCATACGGATTCTTTAAGCAGACCGCAGTGCAGTGGCAAGCAGGTGATGTGACATACTGGAAGGCTGAGGTCTTACGGTCTAGCCTACCAAAATAGAGTTGTGTCATGTTCCTCGCTTGCAGTCTGTAGTTCTAATTCACTAGGGAGGAAAAAAAAAACAACTTTGTAAATTTTCTAATGCAGTTTCTTAGCGTTGACAGATGATTTTCTGTTGTGCCCCAGAAGTTATACTTTTCAGTATTTGCCCATGGTTATTTTAGTGGGATCACTAAACCATGGGTAAGGACTTGTTCTGGTGGTGTCGTGTTTTACACCAGGGATTGAATCATAGAAATCCCTATGGGAAAAACTCACCAGATCAGCCAGTCAGTTCTTGTAACTTACTACAGCAGTGTACAAATTAAAATTATGGTTGTTGAATGTCAGTGTATACTGTACCTATGGTATATTTTTCTGCAATGTTGTGTGGAAGCAACAGATCCCAGTAAAACGTCATGGCAGACATGTTGGGTATGGATCTATCAGTAGATTTAGAACCTAGAGGTGTTTAAAGATATGTTTATTCATCAAAAGGTCTCTACTGGTATAACTTTAGGAGAAAGCACATTCAATTTCATATATGTTGGCCTGCCTGCCCCAGTTGCTGCTCAGCAGGTTTTCTGTCACAACTTTCTTGTAATATTTCTGTTAATTTTTTGTTTTCTGTTCAACAGTTGACATAGCTAGTAAGTGGCCAGATAATACTTCGTCTAGGGGAATATCCAGAGTGAAGTGGATTCTGATGTTACATTTATTTAGTGAATAGGACGTGATCTCTTATGTGGAGCTGTGGCATTAGTACTTGACTTTTTACAGGACACTATGCTTTTTTTAAATTGTATATGCTTTGAATATTTCAACTTTAAGTGATAAAATGTCGCTATTAATCTGATACCATTCTCTTTCAATGTTAATTTCTGCTATGAGTCTTTTGCCTATTTCTCTTTTAAAATAAAACAACTTTAACAAGCCTACTGTATTTGTTTATCCTGATGTCACATTGTCAGTTTTTAAATCTTAATTTGACAATGTTTTTACAATCTAATACCACTGTGTAAATTTTCTGTAATGAAAATATTGACATTTTTCTAAAATTACAACATTTTTTTTCTTTTGGCAATTATTTTTCTTTGAGGGCAGGATTGTGTAATGGGCAACAACCTTCCACAGGTCAGAATAATAGACTGTGAAAGCTTTATCCCAATATGAATACAGAATGATCTGGAGGTTTGAGAGAGATGAATGACATCGCTCTGCCTGTTCGGGAACATTTGTGGTCATTTTTGGTGAGCCTACTGTAATTCAAACAATGTAATTTTAAGTCAGTTTATAAGCCTGAGTTGGAAAATTTCATCAGCATATCATGATCCAGATGGGACACATCAGCAAAGAAAAAAAATAATCTTTTCATGATGGATGAGAATGTGAGCAGATTTTCTTACCTTCCCAGGTACCTCTATGGCCTGTTCATTTCCAGTGCAGTACCCCTGCCATAAGAACTGTTGTGCCACAGATGTATGATAGAAAATGATTTCAAAGAGTCTCAGGGTTTATTGAGCTCTTGGGGCTGAGC
This sequence comes from Clamator glandarius, assembly GCA_033459285.1. Classification (NCBI taxonomy): domain Eukaryota; kingdom Metazoa; phylum Chordata; class Aves; order Cuculiformes; family Cuculidae; genus Clamator; species Clamator glandarius. The sequence goes on along the minus strand of JAUNZM010000540.1, from coordinate 2,527,278 downwards.
TGCAGATCTGCAGCAAGCAGGCATGTCTTTGCCCTGTGGTGGAGGGCAAACTCTTCTGCAAGTGTTGCTGCCGAATGAAAGGAATTTTCCTTTGTATTTTAAGGCTAGATTTTCTTTGATCTTGTTTGTTTTTTTCTTTTCTAGCTAGTTGATGTAAAGTAACAGTGTGATTCACATGATTCTTGACAAAACAGCCGTATCCTCTGGTATTTTACCTGTACTATGCCAAAGTGAGGACCCAATTAAATATAAATAAATGAAACCCTCATGTTTATCAGTCATATCAGAAACTGATAACTTTTTCTGTTCCCTTATGTCTGGTGGGAGTCCCGTGGTAGGGTTTTTATGGTGGGATCAGGCTGCTTCCTTCTTTAGGACTTGCTCTTTTAGGTCGTTATCAGGTGTGAAAGCAAGAGAAGCCTTCACACAGAAATGACTTACAAGTTATTCATGCTATTCTTGATAAAGTTGCTACAAGCAACTACTGCAGTGCTTTTGCAGAAACTGCTCCCTGTTCATCAGCCGGTGTGTTTGGGCACTGTGAGTCTATGCAGAACCTTGTAGAATTAGGAGTTGATATTCCCATAAAATCGACACTTACAAAGCAAAGGATGGTGGAATTTATATCTGGCATCTCTCGTTTGTGAGGGCTTGAAATCTCCTGCACTTTGCTGTTGGCATTTTTTCTCATATGCCTGCTCAAAGCTGGAAATCGTTAGTGTTTGATCTGAGTGGAGGCCAGTTTGTGGTTGTCAACTGCCCCACCATGTGTTCTTGTGCAGTTGCCTGTGCTTGCCCTAACTTCCATCTGGATTTCAGGCAAGTTAATTTCAAGTTAGATTTTCTTCAAGAATAATCTGAACAATCCACCAGCTCATCTTGGGGTTTTGTTTTGACACAAGATTTTGGATGTTTTCATTTTCCAGGTATTGCTTCTTTTCCCCTCCCATCCTTCCTTTCCCCACTGCCCCGATTAAGAAATAAAAAAAGGGAGGAGCAGCGCTTTCCCCCTCACCCAGGTGTTTGTAGCACATGGAAGCATGTCAGGAAGAACACACTATACCATAGAGATAGTGTCCTTAAATTAGGTGTGTAGGCTGTTATTGTAACTTGGGAACTTGATATGACTGCCTGTGAAACTACAGAAGAAACGGTGTCTAGGTCTTTCTAGAAAGAGACACGTAAACCGAGAATTTAGACAGCTGTGCAGATATCCATATGAACATACATATGCACCTGTAACAGTCCCTAATCCCCTGTACTCTGGGGCAGGATTTAGGAGGCTGCACACACAACTGTGTACTCCATAGAAGGCAGGAGGTGGGGAGACTCCCCTGTTAGAGAAGAAGGGAGCTACTTGTCATGGGTGAATTCAATGTGCTATCTGACCCGTGTGCCTCATTCCACATGTTGACGTTATCGGTAGGAGCGGAGCATGGCGGAGTACGCTCTTCACTGCAGGTGAGGGCAGAGGCAGTGTCTGTGCAACCGTCTTTCGCAGCTGCTGACTCTTTCAAGGATAAAGCGCTGCAAAGTGGTTTCGCAGTTCAGAGTAAAGTGTACAAGCACAAATATGTGAAGGATATTGTCAAAATTCTGTTATCGGTAAGTAACCTCATTTGATGCTTTGAGTATTGACACTTCGCTATCCAAAATGTAAATAAAATGTATTAAATTGCAAGCTTTATTTACCAATAAAGCATCTGAAGAGTTTCTCTAGGTGTCTTTCTTCATTATATTGCTACATTCGTATCTACTTTGCTTAATTTTCATGTAATTCAAAACCTGCTTAGCATATCAAGTGCATAAATAAATCACTTTCTGAGGAAAATCAAAATCATGAAAGCAGAAGCATAAACATCATCTGGTTTTAATAAAATCAACATTTCGTTTCACTAGAAAATATTCACTAGCGAATAAGTGGGAAAGAATCTGTTGAAATCACTTCTTATTTTATTATTCTCAGTTGAAAAATTAAAAAAGGAATACCTAAATTGTTATTATCTTTAGTACTTCTGGTAAGTGATAAGAGGAGATGTAGTAGGCTAAAATTTAGTAATGCTCTTTCAAAGCAAAATTATTTTTCAGTATTGGGAAAGAGCACTAGGTTAGTTTGCTTGTCATTTGGGGTTTTTTTTTCCATGAAATTACCAAAGAATTATTTGTTATTTGTCTGATTTTATTTCCGGTTGTCTTTTTTCCTCCTCCTCCAGTTATGAGCCCTATGTTCAAATGAACTTTTCTTGCAGTGGCTGCTTGTTTTTGTAATTAGTTATGTATTTGGACCACTCTCTACATAAGGTTTTAAAATCTCCTTTTGAAGGTCAGGTCGGGGTTCAAAGTTAAACTGGCAGTTGTGTGCCAGTCCTATATTATATGTAACAGTGAAAGGCTGTGATGCTGAGCTCTTTTCTAGCTGTCGAACGTTCCATAGTTCTATAAAAATTTTTATTTTGCTAAAATTAAGTTTTTTCTACCAGGAAATTAGAATTCCTTTTGCATAGCACTGTAGACGCCACCACAGCAATACCGCAGCCTTAGAAGTTCACAGGAGATACAGTGACTCATTTCCTCCTGTCTTCACTGTCACCTGCCATGTGAGGGTCTGGTAGTGCACAGAACTCCTTCAAAGGAGGAATGAAATTACGAATGAGGGAATAACTTCTTGTATCTTCTTGAACATATTTGTTCTCCCTATGTTTTGTGATCTATGGTGACATAGCCCTAGATTGCAAAATGTTATTTTTGATTCTTTTCTGTCACCTCAGTCCAGCTTAAGTAACTTTCACAGGGTCAGTTTGAATCCTCTTACCTTCTTAGCATTTAAAAAAATTGGTAATTCTGATGCCCAATCATGGCAGAGTTAAAAGAACACTGGAAAACTGTACAAGAAAAGCCAGGATTGTGAATAGAAATCTAGAATGCAGTTTTGCATGATGGATTTACAGCAACAATCCTTTCAAAGTTCAGGGAGGAAGTCTTCTTGTCTGGCATAGTGTACCATGCTTGTATTTCAAAGACCAGATGTACATAAACATGTGACCCTGCTGATCTGTTCTAACATCTCAGTGGGCTTAAAAGCAAGAGATGGTTCAATGATGAAAGTGTTCTTAAAAAAAACCCTCTCATGTGAACATCTTATCTTTAACACAACTTTTTAAAAGACTTTTATAAATTTTATTGTCATAATTCTTACTGTAATGACATGGCTCTACAAATAGAAAGTATTCTGAGCATGGACAAGGCTGAAGAGGCTTTTGATTTGGATCAGTGGATTTGGTTGAGCTGCTCTTGTCTTTGTGCAACAGTACCGATTTTAATATGTTGAGAAATGAGAGATAAATATGTTATCAGATCCATGATCTATTATAGTCTAGTATTCTGTTTCTGGAGAAAACTTATATCACAGCAAAACATTGCACTTCAGTGTCTTCTGATGCAAGTTTCTTCCACCCTACGCAGCTGGTGGCTGTTTTTATTGTACATGAATATGAATGTTACTGTTTAATCTAGAGCTGTTGTGGAAATTTTTTCTGTTGAGTCATTCTTAAAGAGTACTTAATATTTTTTTATGTCAACAGTGGCCTGTGATTTGAGGGCTAATTGTATTGTGGCTTTAGGAAAAAATACTTTTACATATAAATTTACATCAGTCTTTAATCTCAAAGAGGGTAGGGGATTTCTTGGCCTTCCATAGTGAAGCAGGGTTTTAGAAACACCTGGGTGCTTCTCTTTCATTGTTTTATATGTAATTTGAATAATGTTATTGATCATTTATTCTTTCTGGAAGCTTTGTAGTTCTAACCAGGATTTCTTCTTGTATCCAAGTCTCTTCAAGTCTTTAATTTATATTGTCCTTTTCTGCGTCTTTTCTATTTGATGTATCCTTTTTCAGATGGGGGTGACCAAAACTGAACACAGAATTCAAAAGTGAACACACACAATTCAAGGTGAGGGAATATCACTAGTTTTCTATAAGACACAATGATTTTTGATATGTCTTTGTCCTTTAAAAATAAGTACTGATATCTTGATTATTTTTGCTTCCAGTTGTAAGATATTTTTCTCAAGTAATACATGAAGTTGTCTAGTTTTTTTTTTCCATTGGAAAGCTGGTTAATTTATAATATATTAATTCTTATAGGTAATGAATGATTGAATTAATAACGTGCATTAATTTCCACTATGGTTTATTATACACCACATATACTCTACTGCCTGTCATTGTATTGATCTAATTGCATATTTGAAATTTCTTCTGCAGTCTATCACAAACGCACTAGAGAGCCAACTGTTGTTCTTTATATCCTTCATCACCCAGATTTTGTCATTACATCATTTGTTCCCATTACATCCTTCAGATGGTCGAAGTGTTCTTGCCTGTGTTTTTTTTCCAAAATGTTGCCACCTTGATGTGGATCCCTCAAGCCTAGACTCTTTCCTGTGTTCTTGCAGATCTCTTAAAAAAAGTTTACACTCTTCCACATTCGTGATGAAGACTGATAGCTGAAGAAAATTAGCTGTACATGAGGAACACTTGTTAGAATGCCCATTGCCATCTCATTAACTTATTTGCTGTATCTGATCTTTCTCTTAGACTTCCTTTGTTTAGAAGATTTACACATCTTTCAACCCATATCTGATTATTTCTTTCATAAAGTATATGCTTGTGTTATGCTAGTAGTGGTGGTGGTGGGTAAAGTGTTATTCTGAGGTTTGTAATCCATTCTTACTATAATTATTGTGAATTGGATTCATTGACATGAGTTTTTTTGATCCATTGGATGGCTTCGAACAAGTCAAAGATAAACATCCTACCCTTTTGATGGCTTCTTTGCAGAAGTATTTGTTATATTGCTGACAGTGTGCTTTATTAGGCACCTTCCACCTGGTCAGGCTGCCCAAGGCCCCATCCAACCTGGCCGTGAACACTTACAGGGATGGGATATCCACAACTTCCCTGGGCAACCTGTTCCAGTGCCTCACCACCCACATTGTGAAGAAATTCCTCCTTCTGTCTAGTCTAAATTTTTCCCTCTCAAATTTATAGCTATTCCTCCTAGTCTTATCACTACGTGACTTTAAAAACAGTCCCTCCTCAGCTTTCTTGTAGCCCCCTTCAGGTTCAGGGATGTTGCTTCTCGTCTCCAGGCTGAACAACCCCAAATTTCTCAGCCTGTCCTCACATGGGAAGTGCTCCAGCCCTCTGATCATCCTTGTAGCCCTCCTCTGGACCCATTCCAACAGTTCCATCTCCTTCTTATGTTGAGGATTCCAGAACTGGACACAATACTCCAGGTGAGGTCTCACAAGAGAGGAATAGAGGGGCAGAATCAACTCCCTTGACCTACTGGCAGCGCTTCTTTTGATGCAGCCCAGGATAGGGTTGGACTTCTGAACTGCAAGTGCAGCTCAGAAGAAACACTGTCTGCATTTACTGTCAACTCTATGAATATACAGAAGCCAAAAATAATGGAGAGGCAGTATTAAATTTCTTATTCAGTGTGTTTTAAATTGCAAAGTCAAATTGACTTCATAATGCTTATATGGCTCTTTGGAAGGAATTTAACTGAAAAACCTGTAATGAAGTGGTAAAACTGCTAAGGATATACCGGCACTCCTGATGTCCAGCATCTTCCGAGTAGGCAGTAGCACCTGGGGAGAGAAAGCAGTTCCTTGTACAGCACTGTTACCTTCAGCTTCTAGTGTTGAAGTTGGTATGAGTGGCTGCTACAGGTTTTGATCCTGGAAAGAAATCACATAGATGTGTTGTGAAAGGAGTGAGAGACTGAGGGGAGGGAGGCTATTTATATGTTCTTCACCCATCTGGAGAGTGACAACCTGGTGGTCAATAAATAAAGCAGTGGCACATTGTAGACAATATACTGTCTCTTTCATACTACCAGAAGTGAAACAGAAATAAAAATTGTTCCATCTTTAATCTCATTTCTTTGATATGCGAGGGGGTATGTAAAATTCTTATAGGACCTTCAGTGGGAACGTATTTGAGAAATTGATTGTGCATTTAGCAGAATTTTTCATAAAGTTGGCAGCTCCAGGAAGCTGCTGATTTTATTGTTTTATGCTGTTGTTCAGTTGTTGTTGTGTACATTGACTGTTGGGGTTTAGTATTTTTATTTGACTTTTATTCTGAATTGGTTTTTTGACCGAAGTCTTGTAGTACGGATCATTTGAAATGGCTTGACTTCTTACAGGTTTTGTCGTGACTTATTTTTTTAATATGGATAATTGTTGTTCTTTATTCTTTGTTCCCACAGTGTAAAGATCAGAAGAATTTTCCTGTTACTGTGCTAAGGTTTAGGGCTTGCTTGCTTGCTTGCTTGCTTGCTTGCTTGGTTTTTAGTCCTCCCTCAAGAAATTATTTTACTTTTCTTCAGAGTTTTTTATTTTGTTGCTTCCTTCTAAGCTGGCTGACATGCTGAAGCTGATTTATTTCATGAAATGTTCTGGTCTTTCAGCACGTTAATGGAGCAAATCGTGTGGTTTCTTTCCTCATAAGCTTACAAAAAGCTGTGGAATAGGTGTAATATAATAATGATAAATAATGATGTAATAAATAGAAATGTGACTATCCAAACAAGCAGCTGAAGCAAACTTTCATTTGCATTTTCTTTCATCTTTTAAAATATTTCCAATTAAAAAGTCTGCTTCAAGGGAGCTGATTTGAGCTGTGCTGTGTCAAGTGAGAGAGGATTTCAGATGTGTTAATCTAGGAATTGTTGCTTATTAAACTGAATCTCCCCAGAGTAGTGATACTGCTTTTAAAATTCTAAATAAAGTTTTCAGTTAATATTTTTAATTAGTGCTTCATTACGATTGGTAAGAAATTAACATTTATAAGAGGGAAATACATGCTTACTCTGTAAAACCTTGCTTTTAGTTTCATTTAAGTACATTTAAGTTGAGTTTTGGTATCCTTAAGAAGTTTAGAAAATTCTATTGTTCTCGCTATGACTTGATATGGGAAAACAGATGCTATTTACTAAGTTGAGGACGAAGTTGGGGACTACAGTAGCTTCTGGTGTATTGAGTACCTTGTCATATGTCAGTATAGATACCAAGCAGTAGTGTATGTGGTGGTGTTTTGAGAGAGAGAAGTACTAAATTACAGTCTTTTTTTAGTAGTCTGCTGTTAAAGTGACTGTGTGGGGACATTTGGAGTTCCTACCACTTAATATCTACGGCTATAGATAGAGAACGTAATACCTTCCTTCTATGCTGCATGTAAAAATATTTCTTATATGTAAAAAGAGTTGCAGATCATCTTAAAAATATAAAGATTGAAGAGTAACTTCCTCTTAAACTCTTTTCCTCTCCAGTTGTCCAGATAGATTTTTAACTGGAAGTTTAAAAGAAGGAGAGAGAGAGAAGAATGTGCTTTTGAACATGACATTAACAATTTTCCTTTATCAAAAATGTTTGAGCTGGTTAAGACCAATCTAAACATAATCAAACCCAGTACAAGTTCTCCTGTAACTTTTTCTGCTGTGAGAGAGTTGGTCCATTTTAAGGACCAGCATGCTGCCATGGCAAGAGGCACTGAGCCTGAAAACCACAGGTGACGTGTCTGTGGAGCAGCAGCTATTCATCTTCCTCATTTCAAGCTCGCCCCAAAATTATTTCTGTTCCCTGTACTGTGGTAAGGTGCGGGTAGCCTTGTGTTTGTACAATGTATTTGGACATGTGTTTCCTCTTCCTTTCTGGATGCTAGGTTAGGTTTTGGAAATTGAGGAGCACTGGTCTTGCCTCTCTTTAAGTACACCTTTTTTCTTTGATCTTATAGCATTTCTATTTTTATTGCATAACTATTTGGAAGCCATGAAAAACTTAACAGATTACTGTATTGTGAAATACAGTAACTATTTGGAAGCCATGAAAAACTTAACAGATTACTGTATTGCAAAATACAGTAAATGGCTTTTTTTTTTTGTCCTGCTTTTATTTACAATCCTAACCCTCAAAAGAGACGAGCGACAGACTGACGGACTGTGGCTATTTTTATACAGTGCACATATTAACTGTTGAGTAAATGTAAGAGGTTTTAAAGAGCTTATTTTAGCAGAAGCATTTGTTAAAGCCCCTATATCTATAGGCTGTGTGTATATTCATTAACTATTCAGGGCTGTAATATAATACAACAAAAGGATTCATATTTTAACAGAGATCTGTAACAACCCTATGCAGGCGGGCACCCAGCCAGTGACTGAAGGCAGATGTTTCTTATGGCTATTTCTAGCCTTGCAGCATATAGATGTATTAAATTTATTTCTCAGATAACGAAACCAGCTAATACTTAGTGCAGTGTCATGATCCTGCTTTACAGAAATATGTTATGCGTGATCCCTAGAAGTTTACTGTAATCAAATCATTGGAGGCAGTGGAAAACTGAGCCTCTCCGCTTTCACTGCCAATGTGACAAGATTTATCATATAATTGCATCCGAAACAGTTTGTGACAAGGATAGGAAGAACTGAAGCGCTGGCATGAATGGAAAGTACATAAATTTTTAACAGCATATCCTGTCCTGTAGACTTCCTTATCTGTGGAAAGTCTCAGATTTTCCTCATAGCAGGAGCCCAGGTGGTTTCACAGGTCAGGGATGTGGCAGAGCCTTGGGAGCCCTTACCTGGTGGTGAATATGCATCCTTGGAGCCTGGAGCATGTCTGCATACAGCTTCTGTCAGCTACTCTTTGTGAAAAGGGATGGAGATGCTTCAGTTCTTGGTCTACTTCCAAAACAGCTTCTCTGTCCCATGGTAGCATGAAAATAGGAATTTGTTCCCAATCCAGTACATTTTGGTGAATTAAAGAATATTTTGATAAAGGGAAATGTCAGAGGAGAAGATAAATGAGAATGCAGCAATTTGCTGTGGTCAAAGTTTCTGCTTTGTATGTGGAATGTCAATATGATGCGCCAGCGTGTCCTGAAATGTAAGATTTTCAAGTTTCTGCACAGGTGAGAAAACACAATTTTCCCCAACAGCGTATTACCTGCTCAGTTGAATGCTACTGTTCTGCCCAGCTGCAATGGGAACTACCCTGTTAGTTTCAATGCCTTTCCTGCTGTTTTGTGGTGCATTAAGCTGATGACAGATTATCTATTTTAAAAGTAAATCACTTTATAGTGTGATACTTTAAATAATACTTGATGTCTCCAGGCCTCTTTCTTTATTAGCATGCAGATACATTTTGATTCTTTTTCCTTTTGTTAATAGCTTGAATGAACTAGGAAGAAGAGTTTAAGAAGAACAAATGCAATTAAAATGGCTATCTGTGAAATACTTCTGAAGAGAAATGTTAAATGCCGCTTTAGCAGCTGTGTCAGTACTAATTTTTCTGGTTCTTGAGTACAGAAATAAATTCAAATACCATTGGTTAAATAATTCACATTTGTTTTATGTAAAAAATAAGACCTGGTCTCTTTAGCAAAGGCAGTGGTTTAATTTAAGTGATTTTAAAATTGATCACACTGAACTGATTTGAGTGCATTAAGGGATTTACAGTTATGTAATTAAATTGATATTTTAAATAGCTTTAAGTGTCCTGTCCAGTTGGGAAGTGTGCAAGTATATTTTCAGATAAAACTTTTTGTTTGTTTTTGAGATAAATGACTGTTGTCTTTAGAATAGTTACAGGCATGTGACATGATGTGGATGAAACATTGGAGACATACTGGAGGAATGGCAAAAATGTTGAATCACTGACATTCTGTTTTTCAGCCATATCAATTATTTTGATGCATGTAGCAAACTGATACTTGTAGGAAAAAAACATCTTAGAGCTGCAAAATTTTACCGTGGATTATCTAGGTTAGAAAAAAATTATATTTCTGATGTTATGATTTTATTGAAATAATTAGCCTGTGTTTTCAAATAACAGATTATGGTGGGTTTTTTTTGTCATGTTGGATTGTTGAATTACCTTTTTTTCCCTATGGAAGAAATTCAGTAACCATGTTTAATTTACAGAGCACCAGAGATCATACTGGGATTGCCGTTTTGTGAAGCCATAGACATGTGGTCGTTAGGGTGTGTGATTGCAGAGCTGTTTCTTGGATGGCCACTGTACCCAGGAGCACTGGAATATGACCAGGTAGTAGAATCAATTTCACAAGCGTATGCACACTTTTTGAAACTAAGAATTTTAGATTATTAAATCCAGCATTTCAGATGTTAATAACATCCCCTGTTAAAGTAGTATTTCTTCAAGTCTGTTCAATACTCTTAATTTAGTTTTATTGATTGTCCTAGAAACATAAATCCTGTTTCTAGACCAGACTGTATATTGTGCTCCTTTTCTGAACTGGAGTTAAATTTGTCTTTTTTTTTTTTCCTGTCTTGCATAATAAATATTAGTATTGCAGCTCCTTTTTCTGATGGAAGCCAAAGTTTGTGGCTGCTGTCATTGCACTGTAATCTCTCTTTCTCTTCCCATGAGTGGGGTTGGTTCTAGAATGTCTGTTCAGATGTCAGGATCAGTTGCCTTCTGCATACTCCCTGAAGCTTTCTCAGAGATTTGAGAGCCTGTACCTCACGATGAATGAGAATCAACTGTTGCCATAATGTTGTATATATGCAGTGGTAGAGCTTAAAGTGATTGAAGCTGTGTTTTTTGTTGTTGGATTTTTCAGCTGCTGACACCGTTGGCATTAGTGAGCTAATTTTTTTTTTTTAAAAAGGGATTTTTCTAATGGGAGATGTAGAACATTTTCTAGTTAAAACATTTAAGAGAGAGAAGTCATTAATGTTCTAGCATAATGTGAAATTTGAAAAGAATGTAATCAGCATTCTGACTTAACTTGACTGGTTTTGAACATTGAAAGTGAAGAAAACTCATGAAAATCCCAGATGTAGCAGTACTGGCTTGTTACTTACTTCTACATCTTTGATTCAACATTCACTTTAGGGGCAGTTCCTCCAGCATGTTGTTCAGGTTATTCAAATCCTAATCTTAATGTAGTGAGCTTTTGGCTTCCTGTGCTTAGAAATCAGACCTACTTGTCTAAAAAGTCCTTTAATTAAAACCACTATCAGGGAATATATTGATTTTTTTTGTGTTGGCTTTGGTAAAATTTCATATTTCAACTTCCTTCATTTATGTAAAATTCAGTGTTTCATGGGTAGGAAGTAGGCTGTGAGAGGAACAAGGCTTAAGCCCTTGATACATTTAGAAGATGTTTGTGCAGGGTCTTGCTGTTAAGTTGGAGAATGAAAGAGGAAACAACTAACAACCATATAATTCGTTCTTTAGGGAAAAAAGTGAAGTAATTTGTTTTTGGAAAAAATCTGTAATACTGTCTCAAAAATTTCCAAGAACTTGTCAAATTTATTCACCTCTTATTTTGAAAGAAACTGCAGGAAGCGATCTGAACTTTCCAAAAAAGTGCCAAAATATGTGATCTCTAGAAATAATTTCACTTTTGACCCCATACAGCTGTTAAGTAGCTGTTAAAAGTCTGTTAAAAGTCACTTCTGAGTGAAGAAGGACCCGTAAGCCTGGCTCATGTTCTTCTGGTCATAATGTCACATATAGGCAAATGCTGCTTCTGGACGTGAAACATGGCTTTGGACCGCATCTTATGATTCAGTAGGGATTTGAATGGAGGAGAATGCTGCCCGTGTCCCAATTCTTCCCTCAAATTATGTTGTGTTTTGTCACAATGGCAGCAGCCCAGACTGTTAACGTGTGCCGATGGGCTTGCATAGCTGTGAGCTGTTTTGTAGAGAGCTGTAACAGTGTAAAGCTCAATCTCATAAGTGTGACGACTTTTTTCCAGAGTGATACAGAATCTCACTTGAAAAGAAAAGGCCTTCTTTCCCCCACTGCACCACAGCTGTCTTGTCATGTATGAAACCCAGGCAGAGGAAGGCAGTTTAGTACAGTGCACGGAGCCTTCACAGTGCACCCTGGATCATGTTTGGGTCATCAGTGCTGTTCTTTGTGCAAAGGACTACATGGATTAGGGGGTTAATCTTGACACCCATAAGATTTTCTCCTTGCTTTACATGTCAAGACTGACTTTAAAATACATCTAGTTAAAGACAGACACAACGTTCAAGTTTGCTGGAAGCATCAGTAAATAACTTGTCTAGCGACTTGCCTGATCTTCGTGTTGAAGAAGTTGTGGTGGGAGCAAGTCTGAAAAGCTTGTTCCAGAGAAATTTGTTTCAGAGTTTTCCTCAGTGTGTACAAGTACAGCAGTTGCAGGAGGTGGCTCCCAAGGAAATTCCTTTCGTCCTACTGCATGGTGTCTGTCATTGAGTAAACGAACAGACAAGGCCTTTGCATTGCATTTCGCCCTGGCATGTGGCAACCAACAAGCCAACCCCTGAAAGAAAGCTCTTTTATTATATTAATTTGTGATTATATCCAGTAACAGCTGTACTTCTCAGTGGAAAATAGACGTGTCTTCTGAGCTTTAATACTCATTAAAAACAAGCACAGGTGCTTAGCTGCTAAGTTTTTTAACAAATGCATTGTCTCCCCCCCCCCCCCCCTCCAATTTCTTAGACTTGATAATATGCTTAGAAATCTCTAGAATGAGTTCTGGTCAGTGATAGTCTCTTTACTCCCTGATGTAGGGAATTATGGAGACAACCAAATATCAAAAGTTGACAGCATTGCATTACTTTCTTCCGCTTTAGTCTGTCACTTATTTTCCAGCAGAAGCCTCCAGTGTACCTTTCCTCCCTACTGCCCATCAGTTTTCTTCTTGGACGTTCCTAGCTCTCAAGTCCTCTGCCTTCCATTGAACTCACCTTATCTCCTTGTTTCTCTTTTGGTATATTTCTCTGCTCTCTCCTTTTGATTTTTTGCTTTCTTCCATTCTTTCTTATTCCCCAGCCTCTCTGTCTTTTCCAGGCAGCCCTTCTGTGGAGGTGTGGGACTTTAAGCCTCCTCTTCTCCAGACTAAACAACCCCAGTTCCCTCAGCAGCTCCTCATAACAATTGTTTTCCAGACCCTTCACCGGTTAAAGTTTTTGGATCAAGGGAGCTTTGTTCTGCTCTTCTTCCCTGTCTACTAGCTTGTGAAGTTGAGTACTTAGGGAACATCTCACCTTATTACTAAAGACTGAGGTAAAGAAAGCACCTCAGCCTTATCCTCGTACTTTGTCACTATTGTTCCCCTTGCATCCAGTAAAGGATGGAGATTCTCTTTGGTCCTTCTTTTGTTATTGATATATTTGCAAAAGATTTTTTTAATTCTCTTTCACAGAATGGGCCAATCTAAGTTCTAATTGGTCTTTAGCCCTTCTGATTTTCTCTCTACAAGATCTCACTTTATCTTTGTAATCCTCACGAGTTGCCTGCTCCTTCTTCCAGAGTTCATATATTTTCCTTTGTCCTGATTTCCATCCAGAGTCCTTCACTCAGCCAGGCTGTTTTTCTTCCCCTCCGGCTCATTTTCTGGCACATAGGGATGGCTTGCTCTTGTGCCGCCAGGAATTCCTTTTAAAAGACCACCCAGCCCTTGTGAGCTCCTTTGCACTTAAGGACTGTCTCCCATGAAACCTGATCAAGCAGTCTTCTGAACAGACCAAAGTCTGCCCTCTGGAAGTCCAAAGTGGCTGTTCTACTGACCCCCCGCCTTGCTCTTCCTAGAACTGAGAATTCTGTCATCTCATCATCGCTATGCCCCAGGCGTCCTCCAGCCATCACATCTCCCACAAGTCCTTCTAAGTTAACAAACAGCAGGTTCAATGAGGCACCTTCTCAAGTCAGCTCAGCAGTTTTGTTAGGAAGTTGTCTTCCACACACTCCAGAAACCTCCTAGACTATTTTGTCTCTGTTGTATTATACTTCCGGAAGACATCCAGTAGGTTGAAGTCTCCCACAAGGACAAGAGTTATCAGTCATGAGACTTTTCCTAGTTGTTTACAGAATAACTCATCAGCCTCTTCATCCTGGCTGGGTTAAGACTCCCATTCAACCCTATCATCACCGTCAATGAGTCAAAGCTGTTGAAACTCTTAACATAGAGGGCTACTTCACCACCTCTCCTTCCTCACCTATCCTGCCTGAGGAGTCTTCCTCCATCCCAACCTGCAAGAAGCTCTGTTTTCAATTACTGCCAATTATTCTTCAATTCTTCTTTCTTGAAATTTTTTTTTCATTTCTAAAGAAATATTATTCCTGGGGTAGCTCCCCTTGTACAGTGTTTCAACATTGCATGCACAGTAATTAAAAATGCATTATAATGTTTTGTTTCAACAGATTTCTGTTGAAGCTTTGACTCAACTATTTTAGGTAACACTTTGTATCATCAAATATAAGAAAAGTAATGAAAAATGCAGAGTAAATTGTCTTTTAAAATAAATGCATGTTAATTGTTTCAGTGGAAAAGAGCATCTGACCATTTCAGACATAAAGCCAGTCCATTCCCATTGGTTCAGTAGCAGGTTTTCTGAGATGAGAACCATATCTCTTGCTGGGTGCTTAGAGGTTGTACATGTGCACCCTTTCCAAGTGAACATTTGCTCGAGGTGCAGCTGTGTCAGACTTGTAAAAGACTGATACACTGGAAATAGCAAACAGGAAGAACTTTTATAGCATTATATAATGAGAGTATGGCCAAAAAAATGATCAAAGCAAAGCATTCCTACAAATTTTCCTGTTTAGGATGAGAATACTAAGTTTAGGATTGGAATGGGTTGAGTAGGTAGTGAGAGCCACTCTCCCTAGCTTCTCATTTCTGTGACTGAACTTAAAAGCTTGCTTATATAGGTCACCTCAAAGGTTTGTTTATGTATGGCTTTCTCTGAGAGATGGAGAGCGCAGTATCAAGCGCTGAGTGTTAGGTTTATCTCTTCTATTAGATGTAGTTGCCAAACTACAGTGCCCTATGGGTCATTAATTTTGCCATTTTTTTAAATGAAGTGTCAGGTTTTGAACTGTGTGGATCAGATTTTGAAAATCAGAGGTAAATTATTTCCTTTTTTTTTTTATTTTTTGTCCTCAGATACGTTACATTTCACAGACTCAAGGTTTGCCAGGAGAGCAGCTGTTAAGCATGGGAACGAAAACTGCAAGATTTTTCTGTAGAGAAATGGATGCACCATATTCTAGTTGGAGATTAAAGGTAAACAGTATAATATAGTAGAAAACAATATATTATTTTGTTAGCAAAGAGGCCAACGCTCAGTATGACCTTGTTAACTCCCTTCCACATCTCGTGTGATTTTTATCAGTCCAGGTTCTGTATCGCTTCCATTTTTCCCATTCCCCAGAACCAGCACTCTGAGCTCATGTGCCATTTTCGTCCCTGCTGGCTGACCTAGGGGTGACTCTGATACAGCTTCATGGCTGTGTGGTGGCTGTGTGGCCGGTGCGTGGGTGCCGGGTGGAGAGAGAGCATTGAATTCAAATTAAGCTTTGAATCTCCAGAGGTACTAAATTAGGTGGTTTCTTTTTTTTTTTTCTCTTGCTTGGTCACTGCTTTTGTTAGAAGTTGATCTCTGAGGCACAAACTGCTCTGTCAGAATTTGTTCAAAACCGGCTTTGGGATCAGAAGTTCCTCAGAGAAATGGGATTAAGAAACAATACGGCTATATACAGCTCATTTTCCTCAGACCTCATCATAAAACTCTCGTTGACTGAAAGCTGCAATACAGTGAAAGCAGATGAAATATGAAGATCTACTTTTATGGTCTGCACCCCTTCCTTCTCTCTAAGCAACATCATTGCTCATTGGCCATAAGTAGAGCTTTAATTTCCTATGCAGACTTGTTTTTTTAAAATTGTGCTATGTCATGGCACTGCTTCACCAAATTAACGGAGGACTCAGGGAGTCAGGAAACAGTTACAGTTGACATAAAACTTCTGCAGTAATAAACAGCTGAGGAGCTCAAAGCACAAGTTGCGTAACTCCCCACAGTAACTTGGTCAATCCCTGGCGTGCGTTGAGCTGAGCGGCTGGGACTGGTGCTGCCCAGCGTAACACTGCCAGTCACGTTATGTAAGGATTCTCCGATTACACTGTCCTGATTTTTCCAGCTTTCTGTTCTTTTCGGGTGGTTGATCATTAGGTGACAGTTTACATCTGGCTTTGGAGAACCTAAATGAGCTCTTGATGCCAACAGTCCTCCCTGTTTTCAGTAGCTATTGCCTTGCAGAGGTTGATCACAGCAGACTAAACGCTGTGTAGGGGGAAGAAAGTTTTGGTACCGACTGTTGGTTTTTACTCACAGTTTTTTTCGAAGTTAGTTTTGGAAACTTTTCTGTAATCAGTATGTTAATTTTTTTTTCCCCTGCAGTCCTGCCTTGCCTCCTGCAACACAGACAAACAAAACTTGCCTCCTAGTACTGTCTATGTTGGAGGAGGAAATTTGTAACAGAAATTGGTATTCCAGCTTGTAGATCAGTGGCAGGTGATCACATTCATTCTCTAGGATTTAATTGTTTGTTTCATACTTCATCATTTGAATTACTGATATCAACTGCTGTGTATGCAAAGGAGTAAAAGTATAAAAATAACAAAAGAGAAAACAAAGACAGGAGCCTGCCTGGTATTTTTATTTTTACACAGTAATATGATGTTGCTGCTGTTTGAAGTTAACGGTCTGAGTTTGAGGAAATGTGTAAAATACAAGTAATAGAAAGCATGTGATATATAAAAATATATGCACGAATGAGTTTCAGTAAATAACTTTTTGCTTGGCTTTCAGCACTTCCCTTGCAATTTGCGAACCATCTATTGTAATACAGTACTGTGATCACTCAAATGTGAAATTCAGTTGTTTTTATATTTCAATTTAGAAAATCAGTCAGCAAAGTAGCATGCAAATGCACAATTGAAATATTAATTTTGTGTTTAAACCAGTTTTACTAGGCCAATACACATGTAAAGTAGCTATCAATGTCCCTTATTGTCAACTTCTAAAGTCAGCTTTCCTTTTCTTTTTTGAGACATTGGAAGAGCACGAGGCAGAGACAGGTATGAAGTCTAAAGAAGCCAGAAAATATATTTTCAACAGTTTGGATGATATAGTGCATGTGAGTATTAAAGCATTTTTCCTTTGCAAAAGGAATATGTGATTTTAAAACATTTTACTAGTTAGAAATAAACACCTTTTAGTATATTATATATTGTATATCAGTCATATCCGTTCTTCTTAGTATATGTTTCTCTGGGGAAAATGGCTACCTATGTCAGTCCGTTGGGCTTTTAATAGAGATTTCCTTTGTCATTGTTAGTGTTAAACAATGGTATTTGTCCCTGTGGTGGGGAAACCCTTTTATTTTATTTTTTTCTCATTTTGAAACAAACCTGAACTGTTTCCTCACCTTTTTAACTCTCTGGTCAATAACAAAAGGAAAATTGTCACTCTTCCATATGCTGAAAGACAATCAAATCTTTTTACAAGTTTGGCATTAATCCATGTTTGACTTTGGTTTTTGAAGATTAGCTCTGTAATTTAAGTTATACCAGGTACAGATCTTTATCCTAAGTCTTTATTTTTAAATTCCAAGTTGCAGACTGTAATAAAGCACTCAGGGTTTTTTAGCTGGGGAGGGTGCAAGGGGATTAATGTGTATGCAGGAAAAAGTCAGCAATCGCAAACTAACTGTACTGGGATAAGCTAGCAAATTCACTGTGCCTCACATGATAAAATCATTGATTGTAAGTATTTTATAGCAGAAAGGAATAAAACCAATATGCATATCTTCTGTCTGTTTTGTTCAATGGTAGGTGAACATGGTGATGGATTTGGAAGGAAGTGACCTGTTGGCAGAGAAGGCGGATAGGAGGGAATTTGTCAGTCTGTTGAAGAAAATGTTGCTGATCGATGCTGATTTAAGAATCACTCCAGCTGAGACCCTGAACCATTCTTTTGTTACCATGAAGCACCTCCTTGATTTCCCTCATAGCAACCAGTATGTAACACGCAAGACTTGTTTTTTAAATTCTGTGTTGTAGTGATTCATACGTATAATAATGTTGTTTTATCTGCTCTCAAGAAGAAAAATCTTATGTCATTCTTGTAATGTCTTGGAGAATTCTTTTGAATGCTTGCAATATTAGATGCAGCTACTTGGTCAAGAAAACTGTTTGAATAACTTTGTTTTTTTTCTGAAAAGTAAAATTTAGAGCAATAGATTTTTAAATTATCATTTATATGCCTGGTTGATAAAGTTCCAACACTGCAGAAGCTTTGGCTTGATTTTTGGAAGTGTGAAGAGGCTTAGTTCCTGTCATTCCTCGGGAGCTTGGGTAGGCATTTCTGCTTGACATCAGTGTCTCAGATACCTTCTTTTATGCATTGGTTAATGTGGAATATAGTAAAAGTTTTCTTGCAATTCTGGAATTGTGTATTACACTCTGGATTTTCTAAAGTGCAAGCATTTTGGTGAAAGAAAGAGCTTTCCATCTACTTAGCTTAATATCTTCCCTGCTTGTGGGCAGGGAGGGCCTGACATGAACAAAGGAATAGGAATGTTTCTTTCTTTTTTTCTTTGTATGATGCTATTCTGTGAAACTGGGAACTATGGATTTGAACTCTTTTTTTTTTCTTGTTCTGTGAAGTTGTTTTATACTTTGAAGAACACGGAATTCTAATTAAAGCAACTTTTCTGGTTTTATTAGAGTGAAGTCCTGTTTTCATATCATGGATGTTTGCAAATGCAGATCAAGTGTATATGACTTAAGTAATCGCAATAAAGCATCACTTATGAGACCAGTTGCCTCAGGCAGTGCAGCTAATCTGACTGCGAGCTTTACCAAAATTGCTCCAGTAAGAAATCAGGTAAAAACTTTTAATTTTTTTTTTAATTCAGTCAATGCAGTTTATCTAATTAATTTTATAATTGCAAAAAGTACGTCTCATAAGTGACAAAAGTTTTCTGTCTTTTATTTTTTTCCTGCTGTTTGCTTAAACGAAACAAACATGTAGAATTAAGTGCATTTCAAAATTAAGTTACAGACTGGGATTGCTGTAGCAAAGCAGTGCTGTATTATAGTGCCCCCCGGTGGCCAAATGGGAATGCTGCCTGAGAAATGTATTTGAAATTTTAATTTTTATAGATTATTTTAGTTGTTTATTTTAAAAGCTGGTGAGACAAGTGTGTGAGAGATCTATATTGTCAAGTTGTAATGTTACCAATAATGAATCTGTTCCCATAGGCATTAACTGCATCTGCCCATTCAGTTTTGCACCAAGGAATACCACTGCAGGCAGGAACTGCTCAGTTTGGTTGCAACGATGTTTTCCAACAGGCGTTGATTATATGTCCTCCAGCTATTCAAGGTATGTTTAACTGGAGTTGTTACAGTTCCTGGAATATGAGCGTTGCTGTCTGTTAGCAGTATTTGAGTTTTACATTATATCCACTTAAACTATATATTTCCAAGAACTTAATTCTGTCATAAAAATGTTTATTAATGTAAGTCAGATCCAGATACATTGCACCTTTCTGAAAGAAATGGCAAATGAGCATCTGCAGAAAATCCAGAGTCCATTTTAATATACCACACACATACATGCATAAGCACACACATGTACATAATATTGGATAAAATAGAGGGACACAGTGTGAAAGCTGAAGCAAGAAAGGAGAATATTCTGAAATAAAACTTGAGGGGAAACAAGAAAGATGAGGGGATATCAGTGTTGAGGTGGATTTTTTGAAAGAGTGGGGTTTTGTTTCTCTTTTAGTGGTTTTGTGCACTGGGTATTTTTTATTTGTTATTTTGGTTGTGGTGTTGTTTTCTTTTGCTTTATTTTGTTTTGGATTTTCTTCCCTACTCCGTCTACATCCCTAGAGTATACTAGGGATAAGAATTAAAAAAAAATATAACAGTTCTTGTGGTAAATCTGTCTGGATAATAAAGTTACATTTTTTTAATTGGACTTCCAAGTGAATGTTTAAAAAAACATCTGTAACTTGGGTCTTCATTTAAGGATGTAACTGCCTTACATAAACGATGTCACTTTTGCTATCTTATGGTTTTAATGCCAGATAGCACTGCTGCAGCTTTCTGGTGGCTAAAAACCACATAACTGAATCTTTGAGAATGTTGATTGCATTGTGCTGGGTGGAGGAAAAGTCAGCTTGGCTGAACTCTCCTGTATTACAAAGGATAAGATTGTTTTAAGCATACAATTTCGTATTTATGGAAAGAAAGAATTGGCTGAGGGTTCAGTTATCAGAAACACTTAGAAGACTGTGAGCTGAAGATGCTAGCACAGAAGTATTTCCGCAGCGTGGAGAATAATCAGATCTCTAGGACACGCAGTAATGCAGTTGACCTCTGTATTTGCATCATGCAAGTGTAGGTTCTGTTTTTTGGAGAGTTCTTTAAAATTTCAGTTAGATCTCAGAACATATGAAGCAAAACTTGTTTTTTTCTGTGTATAGTGGGCTATTCAGAAATGAGCTGATGAAAACCAGCTTTTCTTATCCTAGTAGCAGTCATTTATGAAGAGGGGAACATAGCTTATATTGTTTGCTTATTAAATTAGCTTGATTACGTCTAAATCTCCAAAGATGCAGTTTATGTCTCTTGGTCATGTTCAGCTTTAATCAGATCTTAAAATGATGGAATTTATAGGAAGTAGGATTTTTTAAGAATGACTTAAACTCTTCCTTAGATCACCCTTTGCAGTTTGAATTTTTACGTATCATACTAAATTCAGTCTGAAAAAAAATGAAACAAGACACTTCTATACTTAGAGCCCAGGAAGTCTTTATCTCTTTAGATAAAGACAGATATAGCAGCCTTTATCAGTAATGTTATTTGTGACTGCTGCATTTATCTTGGGTGGTTTCAGAAGCTCATGAAAGCTCTGGGTATTCACCCTGCAGAGTGTCAGAGGCTGTGTGAGCTAAATGCATAGCTGCATACAGAATTCCTTCTGAGCACTTAGTATGGCTGAGTAATTTCTCATTTAAATTGTATATATGCTGTACACAATGACACACTCTGTAATTAAAAAAACCTACTGTTTTGATTATACCCAGATGAATAAAGTGATTAGAGAAAAGGAAACAGTACAGGCAGATATCTTTATCTGTGACCTGTATGTTGAATTCTCAGTGTGACAATAAATTTCCATATTTAAGTTCTGTTACAGCTTGGATTAAGGCAATAGATTGTTTTCAACACATAGGTGACGAGTTGCTGGCATGGAGGGAAAGGGATATTAATGGTATGAGTCACTGCTTCAAGGTTTCACTGCGTAGAATCATAGAACCATAGAGCTTGGCTGCTCTGCCTGAAATGCTAAAGCTTGCTACTTCTGGCAGAGTTAAGATGTTGCTATTCTAGATGGCTGTGTGGAAAAAATTAGTCAACAGCATTTAAAAATTAAAAGCTTTGGAGGGCATGGTTATAACTTAGTACTGTGTTACAACATCAGAGGATTATATTGGATAAAGATTTTCTTTCATCCTTTACTGTAAAGATTTTTAAAAAAACACCCACTATTAATCTTTAGTTTATTAGTTCTTTAGTAGTTACCTCTGAACAGCTTGGCTTAGTCTTTCTTTCTTGCAGCATCTGTTGGAAAAAATCCTCTTTCATTTTAGTTTTACAATTTTGTCTTAAAAATTATTATTAGTAATAAACATTGCAGTGTTGCTGCACATCTGCTGAGTTTTTTAGGACAACAGTGGAATTTATACAGAGCATGGGAGGCATCTTGTTCCTGTTATGCTCTTCTGGTAATATTCCAACAGTGCTATGGTTTGCGTTATTTTGATGAAGGGAGGAATAGGATTATGGTCTTTAACTGCAAATATTTGATAATGTACACAGAAAATTTTACATTGTTTCCCATAAAAAAGTTGGTAACAAGTAGGGGTGTTATACACATGGCATTGCCAGCTGTAAGAGTGAGAGGAGTGGGTTTCAGCTAGCTGGAAATGCAAAGCATGAGATTTGCAGGAGTCAACTGTGAGAAGCTTTGGAATTCAGTTCTGCCTACTTTTGTCTGCTGCCTTTCAACTACTTTTAATGTAACTTGTGATAGAGTAAAATGCTTAGCTTTGCAGAACTTTCTGCCAAAGTCATTACGCTTTCTAGTAGTCTGTTTCCAAATAAGATCTTTTGGTGGTTCTTTCTGGAAATAACTGCATCAAATATTTGTGCAGACATGTAATGGCACAAAAAATTTTTTTTGTGTTGATTTATTTGACTTTAGAATTTACATTATGGAATTAGGTCATAAACACATCAAGAAAAAAGAGTAAAATGTTAGAAAATTATCCTCTATGTTTGTACTTTGATCAGAAGATAGATGCAAGACGGATGTTTTGCTTAAAGCTTGGATATGTGTTTTTCTCCCTCATAGGAATTCCTACAAACCATAGTAAGCCCACGAGTTTCTCTCTGAGGGTGGATAATGCAGTTCCGTTGGTGGCCCAAGCCCACACAATTCAGCCACTACAGATTCGAGCAGGAATCCTTTCTCAGGTTGGCTTATTTTATAATCTTGTTTATTTTATTATTAGTTAGTAAATATTTTTGCCCTGTAGAGTTCTATTGCAGTCCCTCTTCTGATTTGTGCTGAAGTACAAGCAGCTAATGCAAATTCAGTCATTCCTTGTCTCATGTGTCATGAAATCTTGCTTTGCAACAGACGTGGTCAAATCAGACTCAGCAAATTCTGGTTCCTGCATGGCAGCAAGTAGCACCAATGGCAGCTCCTGCTACGTCTCTGGCCTCTGATCCTGTGGCTGGCCCACAGAGGCTTGGAGACTGGGGGTAAGTCCACTCTTTCTGTGCAATATCTTAATGCCTTTGGTATAAAAAGAGCTACGGATGCAATGCAGATGATTTGTGATTTAAAACTTCCTTTATTTTTCCTCAGGAAGATGATTACCCAGGGAACCCATTACAATTCAATGATACTGCAGCCACTTTTAACACATCAGATAACCTTGTCTGCCCCTCAGCCAATTAGTGTGGGCATTGCACATGTTGTCTGGCCTCAGCCTGCAGTTACCAAGAGGAACAAGCTGTGTCAGAACAGGTTTGTAGAAAGTATTTAGCATTCAGAGATAGTTATTTGCAGTCCAAGAGACAATTGTACTTAAGTGGTCTTTTGAGAAAATTAGTTCTTTCTGTCTATGTTTTCAGTGTTACTTTGGTAATACAGACTAGATGGAAAAATGCGTGTGCTAGTAAGAGGTTTTAGTTCCTGTTGATTAGTGTGTGCCTATCACGGTAACAAAGTTTTCTTTTTGGTCTTTGGGAATGCCTAAGGGTACATTGAGGTAGCTCTAATGAGATCCATCTAACCTTATGTGGGTGAGGTTATATCAGCTTTAGACAACTAAAAATAGATACTGTAAAAACAGGGTTGCAGTATGCCTTACAATGGTCTTAAGAATAGACTGTCTTTCACTGGTAGCCAAAAATACATGAGCTGCTTGATGAAGAAAACATGCCCCGCTGCCATACAAAGTGTTTGCAAAGGTGTGGGATGCTTGATAAAGGGGAAAGAAAGGGTTACAGAGGGCCATTTCAGCAGCCTTGTTTTTAGCAAGGATTTCATCCAAAGGCTACCAGCTTTTATAGAATCTTTGCAGGAAATATGGCCAGGTTTTGTTTGCTTGTTTTTCACTCAGATGGGATTTTAGCTTCATTTTTTTGTTTCTAAGAAAATGGGATTTTCAGTGTATTGTATTCAGTGTTACTACAAGTTGCAGTCTTAGATTTTACTTAGTTTGTATGTGACAACATAGCTTTTTATTAGCATTTTTATGGATTTTTTTGTGTTAATGTCTGGAACAATGTATGCCAAGTATTTATGACTGTATTTATATTTTTCTTTGTATTAGTTTATAACATTCATCTTTTTTGGTCTACAGTGCTTTCTTTGTTTTGTTGAAATTAGTACAATTTTCAGGTCTGGTGTTGTTGACACTAAATGTCAAATGGTGTGTTTTCTTCACAGGAGCAATGTGTTACAAAATACCAATATCCAAAATTCAGAATTTATATCTCCAAAGATACTTAATCTGAAGGCTGTAAAGAGAATTAGTTGTATAGAAGCACAGGACAATCATCATTCAGAAGGACAGGAAAGTAACTGTTGCGAAGCATCAGTCAGGCTGGACCCTGATTCATCTCTCTCAACCAAACAGCGCCAGGCTATCTTCATTTCCAGTTCCCCCAGCCCCGCAGTCAGTGTGATCACCATCAGCAGTGACACAGATGAAGATGACATAGGACAGACACATTCACTGAGAGAGTAAGAATCGATGCTTACTTTTACTAAGGTGTTATCTATATCGAGTTTAGCATAGCTACTGTGTTTAGTGAATCCTAGCTATGAAAAGACAAGCATTGCACTTCTAATCAAATTTCACTAAGAAGTTAACTCCGTAGCTGTTACTATTATTTGAAAGTGAAAAATACTTTCTAAAGTCTGTCTTGTTAATCTACATACGTTGGGCATTTGTAACAGGAAACAAATAGTTAATTATTCTTTTGTAACAGATTTGGTCAAAGCAGAATACTTGTAGTTCCAGCATACTTTTTTCTTAATATTGCCAAACTCTATTTATTAGTTGAATAAATGGCTTTGTATAATCAATATTATAATTCTAGCAGAGGCATCCAGTAGCTAACATTACATACATAGGAGTAAAAATGGGTAATTACATAAATATGGGTAAAAATTACTTCTCTAACAGTATGAAAAGCTGTGCATTTTGGTATAAAGGCAAATGCTGAGTGTGGGCCTTCAAAGAAATTTTCTTTCACAAGGCTATCAAAGAAGCATTTTAAATAATTTATTTTTACTTTTAATGATCCCAAACTAGATGAACTTGTATTTTAAACCTAAACTTCTTCAAGTGTTTCAAGGCTCTGAACTGTGTAGTAAGATCGTTTATCAACTCATTTTAGTATTGATTCAGAAAAAAAATTATTCATTAAGTATGTTTCAAATAATACATATTTAGTATTTTCAAATGTAAAAGGAGCAATATTGACTTACATTTAAGAGATCTTTTCTAACACATGACTCCTTTTTATTCCATGATTACACGTAAGTCAGTGAGAGACGGAAAGAACAAATGCAAGATGGTATGTTTGCTCACTTTCTCTTTGTGTCATAGGTGTAAAGGTAGCCTTGACTGTGAAGCCTGCCAGAACACCCTGAACATTGACCGCGTGTGCTCTCTCAGCAGTCCTGACAGCACTCTGAGTACTAGCTCCTCGGGGCAGTCTAGTCCATCTCCTTGCAAGAGATCCAACAGGTAAAAAGCTGTGCTCCTTTCAGTAAAAAGAAAGATCATGGCATACAGCAGACATGGTTTATAATGAAAAATGCAAAAGTTTTGTTTTGTTGCCATCTGGCGATTCTAAATGGTGTGTTTAAAAATTAATTTATTGGCCTACAGATGCACAGCATAGACTGTTCTTTTATCATGCCTAACAGATCCAGCTTGAGACACTGGAAGTTTTCAGAATACTGAATGAATGGTCTTCACACAGAAAATATAAACACATTACATGCATCTTCCTTTAGAACAAAAAACCTTTAAGGTTGAAAAACTTAAGTAAGCCAAAGTAGGATATGACAGATTTGAAGTTACCAGAAAAACTTGAATTTTTGCACCTTCTAGTTCTCGCATTGTGTATCTTGTATTGTAATCTTTAGTGACATTGATGCCTTTTTTCTTCTACCAAATGTAAGCTTCGCTTATGTGAACACTGCTCATATGAGCAGCTTTTAAGTAGTTTTATCTTCACTGCTTGATGCCTACTTAAGCCTTCATTTTTGCACATTAATCAAAATCAACTCTTAGAGAAGCATTGAATGAAGCTCTGAAAATGAATGGCATTTTTGGTACAGTACCTGAGAGCCTGATGCTAAAGATTCTGTCTGTCTTATAAGACATAGACCTGTGACACAATCAGAAGTTCTGACTGACTTGAGATATTCTGGTTGGGGCTTTTCCTCTTACTCTGATCCTCACCCTTCGGGTGCTAATATGTTGACAAGAAACATGTAGTTGTTAAAATTGGTGAAAAGTTGATTTAATATTATTTACTCAATATCCCGTAGAAATTCTGTGACCTAGGGATACAGTTAATTTCTTTTTCCAAGCAACATGTGGCTACCATAAGCATGACAAATTCTTTAAATTTTACTCTACAGTTAATTTCCTATTTTCTATAGAATAATTTGGTATATAGAAAAGAGTGATTCAAACTCAGAGCACATTGTTTGTGCAGAATAAATAAGATGGATTCCTAATGGAAAAAAAGTTTGTTTAAAGTATTTGAAGATTCTATCACAGCACATATTGGCAAGGAAATGGAACTGCTAGTCTGTACAGGCAGTTTTATTTGTTTTATATTTTGAACAGCCTTACTTATTGTTGCCTTTAATGGACAATTAGTAGATATACGATTCTGTTTATATAAATACAATACTTGCCCATTTAAAAAAAAAAAAACAAAGCTAAGGAAGGGTGCATAAAAGAATTCCCCTGCATGTACAACTTTGACATCCGTTTGGTTCTGTAGGGCCTGAAATCTTGGGATTCAGTGAAAAAACCTCTGCAGTACTGGATGCTGAATACGCTGAAAGTTGTAGTGGGTTGTTACTCTTTGCACTGTCCCGGATTGGGAAGGCATATTCTAAGGAGATGATGTAAATAGTCTGCTGAGTGCTAGGATACAGCTCAGATGCAGCTTCATGTTACACTTAATCCAGTCACATGGGATTTGGGGTGGATTAGTTTTCTATTACGTTCCTAAACTGATCTAACTCATTCTGCAGACCAAACACATGGAAAGATTTTTCTTCTTTTTAAGGGTGGCTTAATCTAGTTGATAATCTCAGACAAATTTCTGCCATTTTTGGGACTTTGGAGATATTAATATAGAAAGTTGCCAGAGTTATATAGATGGACTACACCAGGTATATTTCCCTGGTCCTGCTTTCAAGCGTTTGCCACTTCTGATTGTAAAACAAATGCATAACTAGAAGTATTTGACGAATTTCTATTCAAATGATTAAATTTTAGTAAAGTTTTCGGTAACAAGACATGTTTTATACTGGAAGGTGTCAGGTGGTCTTACTGATTGATAGCTAAAATTTTTAGTCCTACTTATAAGATTCTATAATATATAAAAACATTGAAAACTTCAGACAAGTTATTTATAAAGCCCTGCTTGATATTACAGTGTTTTCTTTGTATTGCAACAAACGCTCTGTAATTCAACTTTATATCAGTAGCAATGGAGAGCATCAGATTCTGGTTTCATTAGCATTCGACTATTCTATGATTCTATGATATAATTAGTAACTTGAATCAGAAGTTAAGAATATAAAAATACAACTAATTGGTCAGTAGTTGTCACAGTATCACTAGTTGTTGCTTAAAGAACTATTCAGAATTACCTACTTCTGTTGACTAAGATTTCAGGGGTTTGTACTGGCCCTCATTGTGTCAAAAAATTAAATTTTATAAATGGTTTTATTTGTATTGGCTTGATTTATTCACTGTGCTTATAAGGACCTGTTCTCTTAGCTATAAAAGTACTGAAGGACATGACTGTATGTTTAGGATTTAGTGAATAAGGCTGCTGTTACTTGCTTGTTCTAAGTTAAACATTTATTCCACGTATTTGTAATATAAGCTTTTATGGTTTTCTAGTTTATAGAACTTTCTTGATTCTCACTCCTGTCCTCTCTAACCAGGAACCTTGTTATCATAAACATTTATTTATTCATCAACCACTTCTGGTTTTTTACCTCCATTAAGTGACTCTTGCTCTCTCTATAATCTATACCTGGAACAGTCCCAGTTGAGAACTAGTTAAATTTATCTTTTGTTGTTGTTAATAATGTGTTCATGATGTTACTTTTGCTTGTGTAATAAATAATACATAAATAAAATCAATTCTTTTCTGGCAGTATACCTCTTCCTAAATTAGCTTCCTTTCCCATGTTTTTTACTACTTGCTGCCTAAAAGGTATTTGGTTCTATTTCCACTGTTCTTGCTTGTGGCAGCTGGCATTTACCATCTTCTTAGCTCTTTCTTCTTCTAATGCAGGCATGGAGCTTCAGTAAGTGTTTACAAAAGTGATTATCATTAGTTGGTTCCTCCACCTGTTTACTCTTCCAGTTGCTTTAGTAGAAGTAATGGTTGAATAATTGACTTCACACCACTTGACCAGCATGGATTTTGTGGACCAGAAGTGCCAAAATAGCTGCTGTGTGAATAGAGGGTTGTATTTGTCTCATTAAACTGAATCTGTGAAAAAGAATTTGCAAGTCATACAGAGGCAGTGCTTTCTGGAGGAGCTTCAGAGAGACCTAATTTTTCAGTAGATAACATCTAAGTGTAGCTGCTGGTGGTTGATATGCAGATGAGAGAGAGCTGCCTGCTTCTGTGCAGATTGCTTCCTCAGCATTCTCTATCTCATCCTGGCTCTCACAGGCCCCAGGGATGGCTTTTCGCAGACTCCAGGATGTGGCTGATTTCTAGAAGGAAATTAGATCAGTATGTTCTAATTTGCTAGTCTAATAACCATCCAGAGATTTTATGTTTTGATTCAGGAAGAAATTAAATAATCTCCTTCAGCCTTTTATTTGACCTGAAAATCTAAATTTCAGGTGGTTTATAAGTACAAGACTATTTAAAAAATAAATTGCTAAGTGGATGCACTTCTCTAGGTCTTTATGCAGAAGTTATCACCTTTCTCTGAGTCTTGCAATTTATGGGTAGGATGAGTTTGCATATTGGACTGCCATCTGAATGTCTGCAGTTAGGTAAATGAAATGTAATGTTTCTGTCCCCCTTTGAATAGTTTCACTTCCATAAATTTTACTTGGTGATTTAATAAAAGGCATCCATATTCTGAAAGTATGTTTGTTTCAATGCAGTACTTTTATTTTTTCATAGTATGTCAGATGATGAACAGGAAAGTGGATGTGATACCGTGGATGGTTCTCCAGCTTCAGACTCTTCGGGACATGACAGTCCATTTGTTGAAAGTGGCTTTGTAGTTAATACCAATAAAAATAAGGAATCGAGAGCAAAGGTTAATCCTGAAACCAAATCAGCTGTTTGCACAGTAGTGGTACCACCAATGAGACTTGAAAATAGGTTACGTCTTAATGGACAGATTGTGAATACAGGTAAGTTAGTTCAGGTGTTTTTTTCTTCTCATGCCAGTAGATAAGAATAGAAATTTCAATATTAGGTAGATATTTAAATATCAATAGCCAATACATACAAAGATTTTTAACTACTCTAACTTTTGTTAGAATAGTGGCAACAGAAACTTAACGTTGTTCATTTGTATCTTGGAAGATGCTACATGCCAGCGACTGAAAAAGGGGCGGTCTGTCCTGGGAAGAATAAACCAGTCTTCTGTTGTAGGAAACCATCAGCAAAAACTGACATCATCATTCCATCAGCAACCTATGAACTTCAGTCAGGTATGTGTGCTTACTCAAATCTAAGAAGTATTTTTTCTGTCACAAAGTTCCAAATATGCTGGATGCTCACAATTTCAGTTGCTGTCAAAAGCAACTGCAGGTTTCCAACAGCTTGATTACAGAAGTATTCAAATCATGGAAAATGGATTTCAGCTTACTGGGCAAGTCATAAGTATCTTTTGCTTTTGGTCATTTTCCTAAAGCAGCTGACTTTATTTTTAAAAATTACAGAAAAGCCACACTGGGAAAATTATCAGTGCTTACACAAAATCAAAGCACAAGACAAAATGAAAAATATTTTTAGCATATTTTTTCCTACATCCAAATGCTAAAATGCTCATAATGTGCAGTTAAAAACTGTGGCTATATTACAGTTTTGTGTAGTTAGAAGCGTGCATGAAAATGCTTGTAGTTTGATTATCCAGAGGTGAGATAGAGCTCAGCAAACCAACTGTTTCTTACCTTTGCTGCCAGGTAGTGAAGCTTGGTGGGGGAGAGGTGATTGTAGTTTAATCCAATGTTGGCAGATACCCAAAGTTAATTTAAAAGCTACTTTTAGCGTTACTCAACAACATAAAATATTTGTCTACTGTAGCTGAGAATTGAATTTGACACATGACATCGAGTTTAAGCCTCTTTTAATTAATTAATTTTGAGCTGTAGCTGCATTGAGCTTTCAGTTAGATATCTGGAGGTGTATTTAATATAAGAGCAGTACCTGTTTGTATATGTGCTGCAGAGTAACTGAACATTAAATTGTAAGTGAAATACTAAATGTAAGCATGCTATAAGTAGCTAAGACGATCTGCCAATAGTGACTCGAATATTTTAGATGGAAAGAGACGTTAGAATGGATGACAATTTCCCCTTCTGTATGATTATGCCGAAGGATTGGTTTAATTAATTCTTAGCAAACCTTAATATGATCAGCATAAGTATTAATTTTTAATCTCTTCAGTGGCTGCAGCTCCTCATCCTCTTGGCAGAAAGTGTAGAAGGTTATTTTCATTTAAAAAAATTATGCTGATCCTTCTTTCTTTGGTAGATGCCCTATGTAGTTTGAAGTCTGCATCTTTTAATGGGAATAATTGATTTTTAGTCTTTCTCTTTATAACTTAATGATTGCCACATCTTCCTGTGATCATAGCCCTAGACTTCTGTTTGCCTAGTTGTCTCAGATATTTTCAATCCGTTTATTATTTTTTCTGCTCTCCTCTAAAATTTCTCTCCTATTTGTCCTCTTTGTGCCTCATTATGGTGCCCAAACTGAATGCAGCACTTCCAATTGATGCCAAGCCAGTGCTGAGTAGAGTGGAATAAGCACCTTGCTCATGTGATACATGGTATTTCTGTTAAAACAGCCCAGCATGGCATTTTATCTTTTTCTTTTCCCTTTTTTTGTTTGCAAAAGCATTAAAATAACTTGTGTTCTGTTTACCATCTCTTATTGTCAGATTTCCTGTCTGTGCTACTATCTAAATAGCTTTTTTTGTTGTTGTTTAAGCATTTAATTATTCCTGTCTCTATATTTCTCTTGATTTTTAAGTTAAATAGTTTTAGAGCATTATTCCATTTTTCAAATTCTCTGTATAATTAAAAATTTTAAGACCTGCTCCTTTCTTTATGTGGACAGGTTCAGCACTTTGGATCTGGGCCACAGGAATGGAACGGAAACTATGCTCATCGCAGGCAGCAGGCTTACATCCCAGCCAGCGTTGCCGGTCCTGCTTTCTCCCTTCTTCAAGGAAGTCCAAATCACACTACCGTGCACGCGGATCTCTCTGGGAGTACCCACCTCGGAGCACAGCCTGCTATTCTTCCGTACCCGTCATCAGCACCTCTCAGTACTGCTGCCCCTGTCGCCCACCTCCTTGCCTCGCCATGTACCTCAAGACCCTTGTTACAACATCCAACATACAGTATATCTCATCCTGGTGGTATAGTACACCAGGTTCCAGTTGGCATAAATCCCCGTCTCTTACCTTCCCCAACCATTCATCAGACTCAATACAAACCAATTTTCCCACCACATTCGTACATTGCAGCATCACCTGCTTACACAGGATTTCCATTGAGTCCAACAAAACTCAGCCAGTATCCATTTATGTGAGAACTCAAATAAAGTATATTGAGGAAGCTCAATGATACGGAAGTTTGATTTAAGAAGAAACATGGTATTTATTAAATATTAGCCATGGCACAACAGGAAAATTATTTTTTTGAATCATGTAGACTTGGGTGCAATTTAAACAACTCTGAGCTTTAAAAAAAACTCACTTTTAATGTGTTTTGCACATTTGGTATAACTTGTCTTTGGTCATGTTATCTTCTTATATAGTAACTTTAGACAGGTGACTTATGGGAGCAGAAATCTGATTTTGCTCCTGCTATTTTTTATAAAATTGCCTTCTAACTAGTGCAAGACACGTCTACATTTGGGAAGCCATTCAGTGTACAGAACTAGAGCAACAGATGCACATATGTCAGCAGTACAGTGTAGAAGTAACTTGTTTGTATTGCGTATCTTGGTGTTTAAATGTTGAGTCACTTATCTAAAAGTTGAGCTGTTGTTCTTCACATTGCATGTGTCTTTTGCATGGGCAAAAAAAAAGCCTAAACATTGCTCTTAAATGTTGTTGTCCTAATAATCTCAGCTGCATTGTAAACTGTTCCCACACATAGTGCCTTAAATATTTGAGGTTGTTAATGTTATTACTTATATATAAATGTTGAGGACTGCAGCACTTAAAAATTCAGATCTGCTGATTTTTTGATAGCGTAATGCTCATTTTGGGTTTTGTGTGGTATGATTTTAGTATTGGGTGTGTTTTCCTTACTGAGAAGGCAGCATGTTTTGCTGTAGCCAAATTTTGCTGTCTTTTTTTACCCCGAATGATTTAGCTTCAAGACAAGACAAGTAGTGCTTAAGAAAAGTTGATTCAGTAGCTATTGAGTAGTGACACAAAACACAGTATTTCATACTGGTAAATTCAACTGCAATACAACCTAAGTAGTTTATTTTAAAAGTGTTTGTCTAATTGGGTATAATCAAATGTTTAGAGGTGTGGTAGGCATGACTGACTAGCTAATGAAAGAAAAAGCCAAGTGCTTATTGATCCATGATGTGGTTTCATCTTAGCTTGAGCAAACCATGCAGTATTTAATAACTAGTAGCAGAATATTTACTATTGAAGCTTGAAAAGATGTGAGTTCTTTGTGTGCAATCTTTCATTTATGCATGGGAGAGATTTTAGTCTTTTTACATGATAGTATTTGTTTTAGCCTGTTGCGGGTGTTTGCTTATTTAATACATTCCGTCAGGGACGTAAATTACATGCTTTTTGCATTATTTTTTTCCTTAGGAAGTGTGTCTTTTTCATTTTTATGTTTTGTTCAAATGAAGTTGCTTTTGCAGCACCAAAGACTTAATCATCCATTTTCTATAAAAGGTAGCTACTTTTTCATAGACCTCAAGTATACTGTAGTGTAGAGATGGGATTTACAGAAGGTATTAAGCTGAGGCTGTGTTTTAGCTTATGGGCAAGTAATAAATTGTATCATTTATCTTGAATGTATCATAGATAAGCTGCTATATAATGATTGCCACTTCAGATAGCTGTGAAATTAGGTGATTAACTAGTTCTTTCTTAGCCTTCTAATTTCTGTACAAGTCTAATTACATGAAATAGAAGCCAGGTTTGGGGTTTGGGTTTTGTTTTTTTTTTTAATTTTGTTTTCATGTTTGAAGTGTCGTAACTACTATACTGTAAATGATGGAAGATGATTACATATGTTTTTTTGGAGTGTGTTATTTGCATCAGTATTTTATCTCCATTAACTTTGAGCTCATCACTGCATATAAGTGGACGTATTGATGTAACTTAATTTTTTTATGTTTTCATATTGGCATTGTGTAGACACTTAAGAAGCTGCATCTTGCAGGCTTGACTTAACTTTTTTTTTAAAACAAAATCTGGAATACAATCTTTGCGATGTTGACTGGAATAAGAGTGCAAATCATTTGAGTTTAACTATGTCAATAAGCTAATAACTGGTAACCTTTTTCTTTTCTCCACTAATGCAAGCAGTGTTTTATTTAATGAATGTCTGAATGAAATTAATGTGCCTACATTTGATTTATTTTTAAGTAATAACTAAAATACAACAGTATTAGATCATAAAGAAAGTATAAAAATACCAGCAGTACATTTTTAATCACACTGAAAATTAAGAAACCTAGCTTTTCCCAAAAGGTTCAGCGTTTTTAGTAATCAACTCTATGCATTTTGTACAAGTGTGTGTATATAAAGAACACATTAGAAACTACGAGTATCCTGAGAATTTGAAATCTTACCAACGCATAGGTAAAGCCTAAATATAGGGAGTCAGGGAAGTGCTCCAATTGGATATCCACCTTACCACTTCAAACTTGTGTGATATGGTCCAGCAGATAGTTTTCTGTTCACTCCCTTGTGTTGGGAAGCGACGCTTTTTTGGTGCTTACTCCATTGCAGGCAATGGACACACCAAGAATCACAGATGCAAATGGAGAAAATGAATTTTGTATTGTGATAACAAAACAATACTGCATTTTTTTCTGGGGCCATGCGATCATTGGTCTAATGTATTTACTGTGCTTTCTTTTTACTGTGCTTAAGGTTTTAAGCTAACATGCTTGTTAAATCGACACAATTATCTGTACATCAAAACAATATCCTGTCGTGTGCAGGAAAAAGTTGCTGTAAATGTGCCCCAATTAGATTTGCTGCTCTTTCTGTGTGTTGTAATTCTAGAAATGTCTGCATTTCAAAGAACGAAATATTTGACATCCTGCCACAGTGTAAATTCAATACAGCGGGTAACTCTTCCCCCATCCTGTCATACACGCTGAGAGATTGGACTCCTGTCACTGCAAGTGTCAGGGACCCATCTGTGGTAAAAAAAGCTTTCAGAGCGAGGGCCTTTTCTGTGAAAAAAGTCATCCTCTGAGAAGCATTTTTATTCGTCACCGTTTTAATGCCTTTTTTAAATAAAACACTGCATGACTACAGAACTGCATATCTGCATATTACTTTAATTTGCAAGATTTTATATGAATTTCTTGTGTTCGGTTTCTAACTTTACTTCAGGGTGTTTTATTGGTCAAATATGCTACTGTATTAACTTTTTCGGGTTTTAATTTTTAAGTTTTCTGTTTTTACTGCTAATTAACTTGGTTTGTGTTAAGTAAAAGTTAAATCACACTGCAAGCTGTAGGAAGACTTGTTCTAGACATACCCAGTGATAGAGACTTGATTAATGAGTTTGAACTGTTACTGTTTAACAATTTGTAGACTTGTGGCTTTTTTTTGCTTTGGATTTCAATGCTACACTAGTTCGCCATGTAGCAATTGCACTGTGCAATATTACAATATGAGGACTGGGAAAATTTTTTATGGATGTAATGTCTCTTACAGTTTGCGATAGTATTTCTTTCTAGTTCTCAGTGATTTAAATGTGACCAAGCCTTCTGTACTTTGTCACAAAAAGCGGGTTTTCCAGGTGACTATTTTGGTGAGTGTCAAAATAAGAATTTATGGTGTATTACTGTCGAGATTCACTTTGAATTAAAATATATATTGCAGCAGATGACTTTTAGTGGCTTTCATTTTTTGTTGTGTTACATCAAGGCTGGATTAAGGTAAAGGCAATGAAAATTCATAGGAAGAGCTATAAAATTCTGATACAATCGTTTGGATAAGCTGCTTTTCTTCCTGAGGTTTTAAGTTTTAACTTTTAAGGTTTACTTTTAGGATGATCTTAAAAATCTGTCTGTAGCCAGACCTCAAAGGTTCTTTGTTCTGGTTGTCCCACTTTTAACAACCTTTGGAAAAGGTTATCTGGCCCAGATACCAGCAGACACATCGCTGCTACTGAAGTTGGTACCAAGCCTGTGGCAACTGCTGCTTGGCCAGCAGGAAGGGGCTCTTGCTGCCGCAGATGGCCCCACACGGTCAGTGGCTCCAGATGGCCAGCCCCGTATGGACCAGACGTCTGTGAAAGGTGCATTTGCCGGGGCTGTTGCCGGCCAACTGTGCTCATTCTGCCATTGGGTTACAGTGCTTATTGAAATCTAGTGCTCTGGAAGCTGTTATGAAGCAGGCTTTTGGGTACACGTATTTATGAAGTAGTGTGGGTTTCTGTGCTTAACATTACATTTAAGGTGCTGTTGTAAGTGAAATGTAAAAGGCTGAAGTGGCAGTGCAATATATTTTTGATGCCAGAATCTTTCAGAATTGAAAGTTTCACTTTGCTAAATATGAGGTGTTGCCGTTACCGATCTTTTACAGTGGTTTGCTCTTCAATGAAAGTTAGTCATACTGTCTGAAAAGCTATTCCTGAGGTACTACACCTCAGGCTACATGAAAACACATCTGTCCAAATTCTACAGACAACTCTTGCTATGAAAGCTGTTTCCCTTCCGTTCTTTACATTTAGGCCTGCATATTATTGACTTTGAAATGTGCATTGGTGTTGGTATCTGTATCCATCATTTCCCATAGCAGATAGGGCCACTGTCTTGCCATCTATTGCACTCTTGATTTTGGAAGCATTTAGCAAAGAAGGAAAGGCTGCTTGAGCCATTCAGAGGGAACAGTCTGTCTCTGAAGTCCTTTCTGTTCTTGCTTTGTGTTAGTGGTAAAGTCCAGCTGTCCCTGTGCTCCTTCGCATCGCGCAGAAGGATAGGACTGGGACACAGTAAGTAATCTTCCTCTTGACTGTCTTTAGGGTGACTAATACTGTTTTAAAATTTGGTGAGTATTTTCCCTGTCGCTAAATGCAAAGGAGAAATTTATACTGCAGTTGTGATAGCAGATTGAGTCAAGGAAAAGCTTTCAGAGTCAATGGAGCTGTGACATGCTGCGATCCGTAGTGGAATAAACTGGTTCAGCATGATGCAGCGTTTTCTCAATGAATTAGCTTAGATTTTCAGCTGGAGGGATGATCGGTCTCTGGGAGACAACAGAGAAGCTACTGTTGGTACCACTCACAAAGCAGTACAGTCCTGACAGGCATGGTGGCTTCGCATTAATCCCTGGGACTTGCACATGCAGTGACTTTGGCTGCTCTAATGAGTGGAGGCAGCGTGAGTCAAAGTTCTGGTAGAGTTGTGAAATACCACTACTCCCTGCTTTAAGAGCTGTAACTTCCTGATAGGCCTTTAGTGCGTATTTTGTGTGGTACAGAGCTCTGGGGAGCACCGGAGAAATGCTGTAGCCTGCCCTGCCTCTTCCCACACTGAACCACACGGTGACTGAAATGGTCAGTCCAAAGCCAAGAAGGTCCTGCTGTGCAGGAAGGCACATTAAGTCATGAATAAGATTTGACACTGATTGATGTTCATTATATCTTCCTTTCTTTCACCTCTAAGAAGGTGCGTTTTATTTCTTAGGAGAGCTGGGTACATGCTTTAAGTAGATTTGGGTAATTTTAGCTGCTCCTGACTATTGTTTGTTTGAACAATGAAGCTTCAATACAAGTTGAAATACACATTTGAAGGCTCCTTAAATCCTGAAGTAGCAGGTTGGAAGCATCTACATGCTGTTGGCAGAGGTGCCTGGAGACGGGACTCCATTCCATGATTGTGTCTGTGGAGAGAGATGTTCATAAATTTGGCAATGTTCATCAGAATGAAAAATGCCAACTGTTC
The DNA here is from genome assembly GCA_033459285.1 of Clamator glandarius. Classification (NCBI taxonomy): domain Eukaryota; kingdom Metazoa; phylum Chordata; class Aves; order Cuculiformes; family Cuculidae; genus Clamator; species Clamator glandarius. The sequence goes on along the minus strand of JAUNZM010000540.1, from coordinate 2,490,158 downwards.
TGTTGCAAAAACAGAGACCATGGCCTGCCACCTGCTTCATGGAGAAGTCCCTGCATGGCCACTAATCTCTCCTCATTTATGGCTGAGATTCTTATCTATGGGTTCCTTCATAAGGATAAGCGAGACTTAAAATTATTGTGGTAGATCTACTGCAAGCGAGGGAATTTTGGATCTGGGTTTTACTCATCTTTTCAACCAAGGTCATACAGGTAACGTCAACTTATTGCTGTGGGGCAGAGTTAGAAGAATTCATGCAAACATAAATTTCAGTCTCAGCATGTGTGGTTTGTTGTTATGTAGTGTGGTTGAGTAGTATTCCTCAGCGAGAGGCTTACTGGTCCTATGGAGAAATAATCAATAAAAAAGTGTCCTTAGCCAACATGAATACATCTTCATTGGCAGAGTGGATCTTGATTCCTTATCCATAATGAGACATCTCTTCCAGAATCTGGACTACTTTTAAGCATTAAGGATTCCATAGCTGAGAGGAAACCAGGTTACAATTACATACACTCCATCTCCCTGTTCCACAATTGTAACCACGGAAGAGAATATATGGGCAACACACATGTGCTGCTTGCAAAAAAACATACCTGAAAATCATGTCTATGGAGCACATACTCTAGGAGAACACACATGTAGGAAAGCAAATCTCAGCACCAAGTATGGATGCACTGAAATTACCTTTCTGGAAAATGAAGACGAATCGGATTGGGAAAAGCTAATTTAGGAAGTAGTTAACTACAGTTACTGGATAACACGTCAGTGATTTTTCACTAGCTGGAAGAGATCCTATCTAGTCATCATTTTGGAAAACAGGAATTCAAAAAATCCTCTGAAATAACTAAATTTTCTAGGAAAAAAGATATTTGTGTCATACACAAAATACACACACACATAAAGGAAAGTTAAGAGATTACTATAATGGTCAGATCAGCAAAAAGCACTGTTAATTTTAAGCTATTGATGGATCTGTCACAAAGTTTGTGTTATGAAAAAACCTAGAAAGCTATGAATATGATGAAATGAGTTTTACTAAGAACTCCCTGAAGACAATGAAAGGTACCACCAGAGGGCCCTGCACTAAACACGTTGGCCCTAAATAAAACGGAGTGATGAGTAAGCTATGAATTTTCCTGTAATAATCCTACAACTGCTGTCTTTTGTCTGTGGATAGTCATTAGTAGTCATCATGTGGAAGCTAATTTTGCATAGACTGAACTAGCGATTTGAGGAAGAAGTGAATAAAACAGCACAAATGGGATGTGTTAGTGGCCAAGTAATTGTATTGGTGACATTCGGAAAGTGCTAATCAGATAAATTTGTAATTATAGGTCACCAGGACCTCGGGGATGCAGCGAGCAGTTGGGCAGCAGGATATAAAGCCGTGGCTAACCCATGCTGGCGCTTGCTCCACCTCAGATGTGGCTTGCAAGAATTTATCAGAAAGATGACTTGTTCCTTTTCTGCTGGAATTGCTGTGAGGCCGGGGCAGCTTTCCTGCACATAAACAACATTGTGGCCTTTCCGAATCAGTTCTCATGGTCCTCAAGCATCTTCTACCTTAATCCCACCCTCCTCCTCACACCGTCCCCATCCACTACCCGTAGACATGATCTGGGACTTAAAAGAACTCAAGGAAGCAGTGCCAGGAAAGAGATGACATTAGAATAAAGAATTCACATTACCGCTGCTGAAAGTGATAATTACAGAAAGCAGCAAATGAACTTCTGTGATGTTTTCTCTGACTGTGACTGAGGCAGCTTCTGCCTCTTGCTGGGCCTCACCTTCTCTGATTTCCATAATTCATTTTATGTACCGGCTGGTCTTCTGGTGTTGCTTTAGGCACTGCAGAGGCAAAGCTCTGTCCTTTGAAGCTCCCGTTTCAGCCTGGACGTCAAGGAGGGGGTGACAGGAGAAGACCTTTCCTGTGTTTGCACGTAGGGTGGCTGAGGACATCGTTGCCCATTTGGTCCAACCCTGCTGTACGCTTCAGGTTCTTTGTTCTCAAAGCTGTTTCAGCACTTGCAGAAACGCAGCCGGCGGTGCTCTGCACTGAGACAGAGTTTGGGCTGCTTCTCATGAAGAGATGCTGACTAGCAGCTCAGGTAATGAGGCCACCTCTGGAGATGTCCTGGCCCGGAGACTCACAGGTGGTAACCAACGGCTCCCAGGGTGAGCAGAGGAGCCTTGCCCGGTCCCAGGAGCGCTGTGAGCAGTCACAGCTTCATTTACACCTGAAAGGCAGAACCATAGCTTGGTTTGGGTCGGAAGGGACCTTAAAGGTCACCCAGTTCCAACCGTCCTGCCGTGGGCAGGGACACCTCCCACCAGGCCAGGCTGCTGGGGGCTCCATCCAGCCTGGCCCCGAACACCTCCAGGGATGGGGCAGCCTGGGCCAGCGCCTCAACCACCCTCAGCGTGAAGAATTTCTTCCTGACGTCTAATCTAAGTCCTCCTCCCCCCACCCCAGTTTCAAAGCCATTTAAAGGTAGCGCTGGCCGCGATTTCTTCACCAAACCAGGGACTCGCCCTTCGCCCTCAGAGCGCCCTGAGGGCACGGCGAGGGGCGGCTTCTCCCCGAGGGTCCCCGGCAGCGCCGCCCCCGCTCCCTCCTCCCCGCGCCGGGAGGGCGGGCGGCGGCGCCAGCTCTTTGTCGGCGGAGCCTTCGCGCTCGGCGGCGCATCCTCCGAGCGCCGTGGGGCCCCCCCGACCCCGCTCCGCCGCCGCCGCTCCGGAGCCCCGCGGGGGCCATGGGCAGCGCTGCCCGCTGAGCGAGGCGCGGGGATGGGGCGGCGGAGCGGGGCGGCCGCGCTGCTGCTGGCGGCGATGCTCGCCCTCCTGCCCGGCGCCCTGGCGGGTAAGGAGCGCGGAGAGGGGGTGCTCGGGGCGGGGGGAGCCGCTGCCACCGCGGGGAGAGCCCCGCTCGGCTGGGAAGGGGCGGCTCGGCGGGGATGCTCGGGGCGGGGGGAGCCGCTGCCACCGCGGGGAGAGCGAGAGGCTCTGCGGAGGAGCCGCTGCCACCGCGCGGAGAGCCCCGCTCGGTCGGTGCGGGGATGCTCGGGGCCGGGGAGCCGCTGTCACAGTGAAGAAAGCCCCGTTCGGTTGGGAAAAGGAGCCTGTGCGGGGATGCTCGGGGCTCGGGAGCCGCTGTGGCCGCGGAGAGCGAGAGGCTCTGCGGGGATGCTCGGGGCCGGGGAGCCGCTGTCACAGTGAAGAAAGTCCCGTTCGGCTGGGAAAAGGAGCCTGTGCGGGGATGCTCGGGGCTCGGGAGCCGCTGTGACCCGCGGAGAAAGCCCGATTCGGCTGGGAAAAGGGGCCTGTGCGGGTCTGCGCGGGGCGGAGAAGCCGCTGTGACCCGCGAAGAGCCAGGGGCTCTGCGGGGAGGCTCTGCAGAAGTTGCCGGCGCCTGCAGAGCAGCCTCACCTGCTGCAATGGCAGAGGGTCTCCTGTGGTGCTTTCGAAGGGGAGAGGTGGAAAACGTGAGAAATGTGTAATACTGTAAGTGGGGGAAAAGCCAGGCTCTTCCTCATTGTCTTCTGCATCCCCTTGCACCCGCTCGCGGTCTGTGAAAATGGGATGCTCGGGTTTTCTGCCTTCTCCCCTGCGCTGCAATCGTCTCCGCGGTCTCCCTGGCCAACGCGCAAATAACAGCTTTTCCGATGGGACAGACTAGTAGGATCAGGTCCTGTTCCTTGCAGAGAAAGAAGGACGGGCAGGGGCTTTTGTTAAACCGAAGGGTCATTTCTAGTGATTCTGTATGTGTGGCGGGGAGGAGGGGAAGATGAGGAGGGGTTAGGAGAGGGCAAGCTCTGCTCGTAGCTGAGCCTTACATCTCAAATGCGCTTGAGAGCAATTTTTGGGTTATATTTTCCTGTTTTCCCTTGACTTTTTGAGTCAGGCAGTATTCTGCACTCTCCTGGCTTCTTACGGCAGTCGGTATCCTCGGTGACCTCAATGCAGAAGTGATTGCTGTTGCTAGCAGTTATTGTATGTGCCGGGTACAGATGTCAAATATAATTCTAAAGCTATGCTAAGATAATAGAGACTAAAACTGATATATGGATAGATTAATCCCATGGATTTAAGAAAAGGGTAGGGATGCGGATTGACATGTCAAAGCTGTTAACGTGAATGGACAGTAATCATATACAATTGATGTCAGTTTTATAGCCACACGATAATAAAGTTTCTCATTTGCTGGTTGTAGGTTGGTGGAACAGTGCCTCGTACTTCATTGCTTGTTCTGAACATGTAAATGCTACGGTTTGTTTTATTTCTGTAAGATAAATTGACCCATAATCAGAGGAATGGCTATTTTGTTACCCGCGCTTGACAATTAAGTCTGGATTTCACATGAACTCTTGCGCCACATCTGAATTATGAAATGTGTCTTCCTTCAGTGGTAGCCAGTCTCTCATAGCTGAATTTTAAAAGCTGGGGTGTTTCTGACAATGCAACAAGGCACCTCTTCTCACTTGATCACTTAATTAAGGAGTAGAATGAAAAGTCTTTATATCACAGGCATCACCTCAATCGTAAGTGATGTAATCTAATAAAATTAAAAAATATTCTTGTAGGTATCTCATATAGCTTGAAAAAAAGAGGTGACAAGCCACAATAGCGCCAAGCCAAAGTACGTTACAATACAAAGCATGTTATGACATAGCACACAGTGAAAAATACTGTCACCAGTAGACATTACCCAGGAATTTTAGGTCATCAGGTAGTTACTTGAAAGTACTTAATGTAACCTGTTGTAGTTAATAGTTTTGAGTATTACAGCTGAAATTGCAGGTAAAACTTCATTAGTCCTATGCAGTGTTTATCAGTGGTTATGATTGCTAAGGTGCATAAATTGGATGTTGATCAGTCTTAAAAGCTCTGTCTTCCATGAGATAGAGCTCATGAAATGCTGTCTGCCATTGAAGTCAGAGGCAAAACACATAGTAGAGCCAGATTTTCGATCAAGAACACGAGTTTTATCTAAGATGATTGACTTATATCTTTACATGGGACAGTCTACATGTAATTCTGGATTTCTATTAAACAAACATGCTTTTACTGATTTCTGTGCTTATTACTGTAATATATATAATTCATAGAGCAGATCTACTGCCATGAAGTCCAAGTGGCATTAGATGAGGCATTGAACAGTGGGAAGAGCATTTGTCATGTACTATTTTTACCACAGCTTTCTCCTCTGGCAAATATATTTGCTTTTATGGGAAGATTGTGTCTGTACACATGTACATAGATAAATGCTTGGTTCTTCTGTTGAGTTCACGTGCAACATGTGGCACCACTGTATGTGAAGACAAAGCAGGGAACTCAGGGCATGGAGGGTAAAGAGAGAAGCTTTATTCCGGTGCTAGTGCTTCAGGAGACAACTGAAAAGTTTCTTGATCGCTGAGATTATTTTAAATAGCTATGATAACAATATATCCTTTGATCTCAATAAAAATTCAACCCAAAGGAAAAAGTTCTCTCTGAAAAGAGATTCTGACAGGATATTGGGCTATCAGGCACTGCAACGAAAGAGGTTGGTTATCACTATTTTACGGGCTAAGAACCAGTGCTGGTCATTGTCCTGGGACACTTTCACCATTGAGTTATCAAAAAGCATATGAAAAGCTTTATTTTTAATTTTAAAAGCATTTTATGCTTCTTTAGCTGGATACATGCAAAATTGCTCAGTGACGTGCAGAATTAATCCCCAATATCCACAATTATGTCATCCCCAAAACCACTGCTTGAATTCAGCTTCTAAAATAATGTTACATTGTCCACCATGATCAGAAATGCATAACTGATTTCTGACGTATTATAGAATGAGTGCTAAAATGCAGTCAAACTGAACATATCTGTTGAGGAAAGGGAAAAATAACAAGATAGAAAATGGATAAGGGAATGTGTAGCTTTGCATTGACTCTTACCATCCTCCAGCCAGATAAAACTCCCTTGGGAGCCATGGGCATGGACCATGAGTAACCATTTTCCTTGAGGGAAGAAGATTCTTTCTGAAATGAATGTAACTTTGAAAGGCAGCTATTGAAAGCTGATCTGGTCTCGGCGAACTGTGCCTTTCCCTGTAGATACACATGCCACTATTGTTGAGTATAACCAAGGAGGAGTCACAATGCTCACTGTTGTGTTGCCCATAAGCTTAATCAACTAATCAGAGGGGCTGCAGTGAGGCTCTGGGGAAATAAAGTTTCATGAAACATTAAAATATACCTTTTACATTTTCCATCATCTTTTATGCTTTTTGTGTAGCCTGTTTGAATGATAAACTTGTCAGGACAAGGTCCGTTTCTTCCCGTGTTTGCTGAACACTGTCACAGTGAGTCTCACCTTAATTAACAACAATTTCAAAAACAATAACAATGCCTCCAGTACAGTGGCTGCTTCTCGCAGCTGGAGCTTTGATTGAACAACTTGAGCTGTCAAATTGCCAGTCCCACCTCCTATAAACTATGGCTGTGGATGGATGGCACCTACCAGAGCATTGACTCAATGTCTTTTGGTTCCTGAAACTCCATGAAAAGAGCCAGGATTGGCACATCTGGAAGCACGCAGGTCAGTGTTTCCATTCCCAAAAGAGCTACCATAGAGTGTATCGGGGCATAAGCTGTTCCCTGGATCCATCTCTGCATTGAGGAAATTGGTGAGGATGTAGAGAAAGGCTCTCTACACTTCCTATGACCACTCTCCAGAACTACCAATCCAGCATTTTAGGAAATCGATTGTTTCAGGTTGGTCATGTTGCTCTTTCAATGTTCTCGTTATCTCAACAGAACAAAACGTATACAGATATCTCAGATACCCTGTGAAAGAACAGTGAAAAGTTCAAACTCTGACTCATTTTATTCAAAATGAAACAAGAATCTACAGCATGAATTGAAAGAATTGTGCCTCCAGGAGCATGAAAAAGGTGCTTCTTTGTGGGGATTTGAAGATTTGATGGGTATGCTTGGTACAGATCCACCAGTCATGAGTTAACTACTGCCACTGCATTCCTGGATTTGAGCTACTCTCTGCAAAATAGTTCTAGGTTTAGTATTCATACAGATACAATACATTTTAAATTAATATAGACTGAAAGAACTTGAATGAAACTCTTCTCTGTAGACTAAGGTAAGAAACTGGTCTCTCAGATGAGGTTGGAGGGTGCCCACATTTTTCCTGTAAGGAATACTGACTGGCTGTTTGAGATCTGTGGTTAGAGAAGAGCCTTTAAATGTTATTTGCAGTCGTGTTCAGTCATCCAGTTGTGCACTGGATACCTTGCATCCTCCTCATCTTCACTGTACTATTTTCTGAAATCTTTTACACTGCTTGAGGTCAGGTTGGTGAGCAAGAGGAAGGGGACTGTGAGTAATTTTCTGTTTATAGTATTTTCTTAGTCGTGTGGGAATGGTTGTTTCTGGTGAAATAAATACTGAAGATATTTGCATGTGAATTTAGGCCTCATTGTCCAAACACATCTATATTTCATGTAAAAAAACTGAGCATTAGAGTGGATATTTACTGTTCTAACTCCCTTCTGCTGAGTCCAAGAAAGGAACTACCGCATTTACTGAACTAATGTGCATTTTAGTGCTAATCCTGAAGGCCATGGGTAGGGTACTGCCTTCCTACTAGCAAGGTGGGACAGCACCACTGGGCTTTGGCCACAGGGCGTTTCTCAGCTTGGCCGCCCCACAGTAAAACATTCCCAATTAGAGTATTTAGTCAGAAGAAGTATAGAATACAGGAAAAACAATTTACATACATCTCACACAGAGTAAGTTGCTGCTGAAATTGTTGTGTTCTTAGGACAGTTGGTCCTTGTACCTGAGGTTGCCCCTCGAATATTACAGGGTAGGTTTGTGAAGAAAAGGCGAACACGTTTTCTAGAAATGAATTTTTAAAAGTTCAAGGAAATAACACTTGTATACTCTAGTTGAGGGTGTGCAGGAGTTTTTCTACCAAAAGAAAGGCACAGAAAAAAAATTCCCAAGTAAAATAGATTAGAACAGAGCACTACAGATAGAGTTTGTTCGGAGACTGCCTTCGGGAAGGTGAAAGCGTAGCTGTCTGTATAAAGGGCCAGAGATGAGGAAGTTCCACACTGTAGTCTGGATGATACATCTCTATTCTCTGCAGCCTCCTCTGAGACTGTGGGGTCCTGCTGCCTCTGGCTTTGTGCTGGGCTAAGTTATTTATCCACCATTCAGGCAAACAGCTTCATTTTGTGGCCCTTGTCACCAGAGCACTTGAGACTTGTGTAGTTGTTGCTTGATCACATATGTATAAGACAGGAAAGAATTATCCTTATTTTTACATGGTCTCACCTTGCGCTCTCATCTTAATTCATGGGTTTAGGCTAGGTTGGCAGCTCCAAGAGGAACTGAGCAGAATGTAGGTAGCTGCTGCCTATTTTCTCTCTTTCAGAAGTCTGAACCCTCACATCTGTAAATTGTTTAGTAATACCTCACTTACTCTCTTCTTTGTCCTGGCTAAAACCAGAGTACACATAAACCAGGGATCCACAGCAAAGATTTTTGTATTCCATAAATAGTTCTTCAGAGTTTGCTAAGGCAGTAATCAAATAACGTTTTGAAAGAAACACCATTGTCTTCCCTTCTCCCTTCTTAAATATAATTTTCAATACTTTTAGATTTGAAAAGGATGATGACAATCTGGAGTTGAAAAAGAAGCAAATAAGGGCAAAGTCCAGGCTTTGAACTGATATTTTAGTGGCAGTCCTGCATACATACAGAAGGAAATAAAGGGAATATCTGCATTTCATAATTGTTACAAGAAGAAAGACCAATAATGTTCTCACACAGCTGGTGAGCGAACCAACAAGGGACGGCACCCTCCTGCACCTGCTGTTTGTGAACAGAGAAGGACTGGTGGGGGATGTGAAGGTTGGAGGACGCTTGGGGCAAAGCGATCATGAGATGATAGAGTTCTCCGTGCAGGGTGAGATGAAGAAGGTGGAGGCTAGCAGAACAGTCACCCTCAACTTTCAGAGAGCAGACTTTGGACTGTTCAGAAAGCTGGTCAGAAAAGTCCCATGGGAGGTGCTCCTTGAGGGCAAAGGTGTCCATGAGAGCTGGGCGCTCTTCAAGTAGGAACTCCTAGCAGCTCAGCAGAAAGCCGTCCCCAAGTTCCGGAAAAGTTAGGCGGCAGAGTAAGAAACCAGCATGGTTAAGTAGGGAGGTCCTAAGAGACATCAATAGGAAGAGGAGGGTCTACGACCTCTGCAGGAAGGGGCAGGCGTCCTGGGTGGACTATAGGGAGGAAGTGAGAATGTGCAGGGAAAAAGTCAGGAGGGCTAAGGCCCAACTAGAAATGCGACTGGCCAAGACTGTGAAAGACAACAAAAAGTCTTTCTACAAATACATCAACAGCAAAAGAAGGGCTAGGGAGAATCTCCAGTCCCTAGAAGATGCAGAGGGAACAACAGTAACAGGGGATGAAGACAAGGTTGAAGTGCTCAATGCCTACTTCGCCTCAGTCTTTAACAGTAAGGAAAATTGTCTTCACTGTGTACAACCCCAGGGGTTGGAAGAGAAGTATGAGGTTCCCACGGTCGAAGAGGAGGTGGTTAGAGACTTGCTTGCCCAGCTAGATGCCCACAAGTCTATGGGGCCAGATGGAGTCCACCCAAGAGTTTTGAGGGAACTGGTGGATGTGCTGGCCAAACCCCTTTCCATCATCTTCCAACAGTCCTGGATGACTGGGGAGGTTCCACTGGACTGGAGGCTGGCTGATGTCGTGCCCATCTATAAGAAGGGGTGCAGGGAGGATCTGGGGAACTACAGGCCTGTCAGCCTGACCTCAGTACCGGGGAAAGTCATGGAGCGGGTGATCTTGAGTGCTATCAAGAAGCACTTGCAAGAGAACCGGGTGATCAGGCCCAGTCAACATGGGTTCATGAAAGGCAGGTCTTGCCAGAGTAATCTAATCACCTTCTATGACCAAGTGACTAAACTCTTGGACGATGGAAAGGCTGTGGATGTGGTCTTCCTGGACTTCAGTAAAGCCTTTGATACAGTTTCTCACAGCATTCTGCTTCGGAAACTGTCGGCCTCTGGCCTGGACGGGCGCACACTCTCCTGGATGAACAGCTGGTTGAATGACCGGGCCCAGAGGGTGGTGGTAAATGGAGTTATATCCAGCTGGAGGCCAGTTACAAGTGGGGTTCCCCAGGGCTCAGTCCTGGGTCCAGTCCTGTTTAATATCTTTATCAACGACCTGGATGAAGGCATTGAGTCCTCCCTTAGCAAGTTTGCAGATGACACCAAGCTGGGTGGAAGTGTCGATCTGCTGGATGGTCGGGAGGCTCTGCAAAGGGACCTGAACAGGCTGGACTGCTGGGCAGAGTCCAATGGCATGAGGTTTAACAAGGCCAAATGCCGGGTCCTGCACTTGGGGCACAACAACCCTAAGCAGAGGTACAAACTAGGAGAAGCCTGGCTGGAAAGCTGCCTGGAGGAGAGGGACCTGGGGGTGTTGGTTGACAGCCGACTGAATATGAGCCAGCAGTGTGCCCAGGTGGCCAAGAAGGACAATGGCATCCTGGCTTGTATCAGAAACGGCGTGACCAGCAGGTCCAGGGAGGTTATTCTCCCTCTGTACTTGGCACTGGTGAGACCGCTCCTCAAATCCTGTGTTCAGTTCTGGGCCCCTCACCACAAGAAGGATGTTGAGGCTCTGGAGCGAGTCCAGAGAAGAGCAACAAAGCTGGTGAAGGGGCTGGAGAACAAATCTTACGAGGAGCGACTGAGAGATCTGGGGTTGTTTAGCCTGGAGAAGAGGAGGCTGAGGGGAGACCTTATTACTCTCTCCACCTACCTGAAGGGAGGTTGTGGAGAGGAGGGTGCTGGCCTCTTCTCCCAAGTGACAGAGGACAGGATGAGAGGGAATGGCCTCAAGCTCCACCAGGGGAGATTTAGGCTTGAGATTAGGAAAAAATTCTTCACCGAGAGGGTGGTTAGGCATTGGAACGGTCTGCCAAGGGAGGTGGTTGAGTCACCTTCCTTGGAGGTGTTTAAGGTGAGGGTAGATGAGGTCCTTAGGGGCATGATTTAGGGATTGGTGGGAATGGTTGGACTCGACAATCCTGTGGGTCTCTTCCAACCTGGTTATTCTGTGATTCTCTGATTCTGTAAATTCTGAAATGGAGTTATGAATCCGATAGGTGTTTGAAGTGCATCTTGGAACACAGATGATATTTATAAGGGCCTCTTACAGCTGCTGTGACTCAGTTTGAGTACTCCCATTTAAAAAGAGGAGGTGTTGCAGAAAATGGGAAGTCTAAAGATATAATACCATGGGCCCCTTTTGGGTGAAAAGAAATCGTTGTTATTAATGTCTAAATAACAATTACTTTTGCAGATATGGGGTATATACAGTGTGTATAGCAAAATGTAGCACACACACAATACTTCTATTTGACCTTGAGGTTATTCAGAGTAAATTCCTTTTGGAATTCTGGGAGCAGGAGAAGGGAAAGAAAAATGAAGGAACATTCAAAGATGGAAAAACATAAAAATCCAGACTTAGAAGACGGTGCCTGTTTCCACATTTTCTCCACCACATGTTCCTGTAGGTTTGAGAGTACTTACAATACCTTGTCTATCATTTGTCACCTGTTAGCAATATACTCATGTTGCTCTTTTGAGGTAAATACCTTGACTGATTCCTTTTGACTTTGAATAGGAAAAATATGTGGGGGAAAATGGAGGAAAGCTATGCAAGACTGCAAATGCGGAATTTAAATGTTCTGGGCATGTTCTCCACTTTTCAGTTATTATCATTGGGTTTGATGCATCATCTGGGGAAGCAGCAGTAGCTCTTGTTTTGAAATTTTTCTTGAATTGCCATCACGTGCATGCATTTTCCTTATTATGACTAAAAAGCCTGTATGGTGAATGACGTAATTTTGGTTGCTCTCTAGGAAAGTGTCTGTACATGATACACCTACTGATCATGTATTTTCCTAAGTGCTCATGCAGATGGGTGGTGACAAAAAATTCCTAAAGCAAGCCAATACAAATTAAAATCTAGCTGTATAGCAGTTAATAAAAAAAGCAGCAGAACTATCCTTCATTACTCTGCTGTTTAGTGATACGGTGAACTCACTGTGGTGTCTTTAGCTGAAATATATTAGAAGTCTTTAATTCAATTGTTGCCCTCTGTTTGAGAGTTATGAATTTTATAAATAAAAAGTAGTTACTAGCTAGGATAATACAACAAAATTGTTTCATAAATATGTGTAACTCACAATGCTCAATTAGTTTTTTTTAAGTGTTAGTAAGTCAGAAGAAAGGCTAAACATTTAAATGCATTGAAATAAAAATGTTGAAAAACACATTCCAAAGGAATGTGAAACAAAGATACATTGGTTTTTCTGATATCTATTTAACAATGAAATAACTGATGCCAGTAAAATATGTTGACAACCAGTGTAAAAATGGTAAGGAAAGAGTTGAATAACTAAAGGTTATTCTTGGGAACAGTTTGTCACTGAATAGTTGTTCTTTGTTTTGAAAAGAATAAGAATTACTTAATTATGTTATGTTATTTGCCATGGGAGTTCTGAAAAACTGATTTTGAAGAAGCCATTACAGATTTGTTTAGTTCTTTCTTTGTGTAGTTTTCTTTAATCTGATGAATAGCTTGGGCAGATGAATGTATAAGTGATGGAAAAACCCTGCATTTTATAAGGGTCATGGCTGGTTAAGAAAGGGAAAGTATTCTTGCAGTTTTCTGTTATTGTAGTATGTCTTCTGTGTGAGGCCTTTAAGCTGAAATTTTTAGGGGGAGTTTTAAGAAATCCATAAAACTGCTGAATGATTTTAAGACCATATGGGCTTGGTTCTTATAGCAGTTCAGTGTTATCAGTTAGGTTTGTCTGAAGTTCTTGATGTTCACCAGTTCTAAAAGTCTCAAACCCTTGGGGTTTTTTGGTACCAAGTGTAGCTGGACTGTAGGTCCATAAACATCCTTGAAATTACTCAGCTTTTGCTCTGAGTAGTTAGTAATGGAGATGTTTTTATAGCTGCAGCCTGCTGAATTTGTCAATATATTTCCCTATGGAAGGTTTGATTTCCAAAATTCATTGCCATTTAAAAGCTAAAGTTTGACTTGTTGGAGGATTAGAGCTTGGGCTCTAAAATGGGTACAGGCAACAACCTTCTATTAGGCAAATCAGGTAGGAGTATTGATTACACATTTTATAAGTCACTGTATACAGCTCTACGGCTATTTGAAAAGTATTATTTTATTTTTGTTTTCTTCTTTTTATTTTCTTTGGTTAATGAAATGCCTGTAAAAAGGTTATGGAGTCCTGTCACATAATTTATATGAAAATACCGAGCTATTTTCAAAACTAATTTTACCAGATTGTCACTTAACAAGAGCTGAGGCACTTTTATGTATTACTGAGAAGCCATAAACAAAAATTCTGTTGACCAACTTGGGTCATTCCTGAACCCGTGCAGAATTTTGTCTTATCATCTCACATCTAAAAGAATAGTGAAAGTGGAGAAGGGTAGTGAACGGCCATAAGAAAGAGCACAGAACATGGAAAAAAATGTATTAGTAGAAGATTTGTAGATATTGTAGGTCACAAACGAATCACTCACGTCAAATTCATCTTATGTGTAAGGTGGACCATAAGCTTTCACTTTTTAGTAACCAATACAAACGTGGCAGGTCTGGATAGAGAATAATATTTTAAAACTATGTGATCCTAATTAAAATCTTTTAGGGGCTGGGCAGTTCAACACTATTATTGGTGAAGAGTGTTACTGTCATGTTTAGAAATTTATATAATTTCAAAACTGGATTTGTCCCACTGTGTTTTCTGGCCATCGTATCTGCCAGACTGAAGAGCTCTGAAACGTCTTTTCCATGCACAGCTACTGGTACACTGTGATCAAGTCATGCCTTTTGCTCTGAATTCTTAGATAGTTCAATGAAAGGCATTTTTTTTGACATCTTTCATCATTCTGTGAGTCTTCTTTGAAGTCCTTCCCATCTGATATCCCTCTGGAACTGCAGTCTCCAGAGCTGGGCTGGTATTCCTGGTTCATCAGGAATGTGCATCATCATCAGTTTCAAATGTAGTTTGAAATCTTTGCTGTAGAATTGCAGACTTCTGTATAATCAAGAGAAGCAAAATTAACAACCCTTGAAGCTACAGTTCAGCCTGGAGAAGAGAAGGGTTTGAGGAGATCTTATAACAACCTTCCAGTACGTGAAAGGGGCCTACAAGAAAGCTGGAGAGAGGCTGTTTACAAAGGCTTGTAGTGGTAGGACTAGAGGCAATGGACATAAACTGGAGAGGGGCAGATTTAGACTAGACATAAAGAAGAATTTCTTCACGATGAGAGTGGTGAGGCACTGGAACAGGTTGTCCAGGGATCTTGTGGATGCCCCATCCCTGGAGGTCACAGAATCACAGAATCACAGAATAACCAGGTTGGAAGACACCCACTGGATCGTTGAGTCCAACCATTCCCACCAGTCCCTAAATCATGCCCCTAAGGACCTCATCCACCCTCATCTTAAACACCTCCAGGGACAGTGACTCAACCACCAATGCCTAACCACCCTCTCGGTGAAGAATTTTTTCCTAATCTCAAGCCTAAATCTCCCCTGGCGGAGCTTGAGGCCATTCCCTCTCGTCCTGTCCCCTGTCACTTGGGAGAAGAGGCCAGCACCCTCCTCTCCACAATCTCCCTTCAGGTAGTTATAGAGAGTAATAAGGTCTCCCTTCAGCCTCCTCTTCTCCAGGCTAAACAACCCCCAGCTCTCTCAGTCGCTCCTCGTAAGACTTGTTCTCCAGCCCCTTCACCAGCTTTGTTGCTCTTCTCTGGACTCGCTCCAGAGCCTCAACATCCTTCTTGTGGTGAGGGGCCCAGAACTGAACACAGTACTCGAGGAGCGGTCTCACCAGTGCTGAGTACAGAGGGAGAATAACCTCCCTGGACCTGCTGGTCACACCGTTCCTGATGCAGGCCAAGATGCCATTGGCCTTCTTGGCCACCTGGGCACACTGCTGGCTCATGGCTGTCAACCAACACCCCCAGGTCCTTCTCCTCCAGGCAGCTTTCCAGCCAGGCTTCTCCTAGTTTGTACCTCTGCTTAGGGTTCTTGTGCCCCAGGTGCAGGACCCGGCATTTGGCCTTGTTAAACCTCATGCCGTTGGTCTCAGCCCAGCGGTCCAGCCTGTTCAGATCCCTTTGCAGAGCCTCCCGACCCTCCAGCAGATCGACATTTCCTCCCAGCTTGGTGTCATCGCAAACTTGCTAAGGGAGGACTCAATGCCTTCATCCAGGTCGTTGATAAAGACATTAAACAGGACTGGACCCAGGACTGAGCCCTGGGGAACCCCACTTGTAACTGGCCTCCAGCTGGATATAACTCCATTTACCATCACCCTCTGGGCCCAGTCATTCAACCAGTTTTTCACCCAGGAGAGTGTGCGCCCGTCCAGGCCAGAGGCCGACAGTTTCCGAAGCAGAATGCTGTGAGAAACTGTATCAAAGGCTTTACTGAAGTCCAGGAAAACCACATCCACAGCCTTTCCCTCGTCCAAGAGTTTAGTCACTTGGTCATAGAAGGTGATCAGATTACTCTGGCAAGACCTGCCTTTCATGAACCCATGTTGACTGGGCCTGATCACCCGGTTCTTTTGCAAGTGCTTCATGATCGCACTCAAGATCACCTGCTCCATGACTTTCCCCGGTACCGAGGTCAGACTGACAGGCCTGTAGTTCCCCAGATCCTCCCTGCACCCCTTCTTATAGATGGGCACGACATCAGCCTCCAGTCCAGCGGAACCTCCCCAGTCATCCAGGACTGCTGGAAGATGATGGAAAGAGGTTTGGCCAGCACATCCACCAGTTCCCTCAAAACTCTTGGGTGGACTCCATCCGGCCCCATAGACTTGTGGGCGTCTAGCTGGGCAAGCAAGTCTCTAACCACCTCCTCTTGGACCTTGGGAATCTCATGCTTCTCTTCCAACCCCTGGGGTTGTACACAGAGAAGACAATTTTCCTTACTGTTAAAGACTGAGGCGAAGTAGGCATTGAGTACTTCATCCTTGTCTTCATCCCCTGTTACTGTTGTTCCCTCTGCATCTACTAGGGACTGGAGATTCTCCCTAGCCCTCCTTTTGCTGTTGATGTATTTGTAGAAAGACTTTTTGTTGTGTTCAAGGCCGGGCTGGATGGGGCCTTGGGCAGCCTGGTCTGGTGGGAGGTGTCCCTGCCCATCGCAGAGGGGTTGGAACTAGATCATCTTTATGGTCCCTTCCAATCCAAACAATTCCATGAGTCTATCATTCTATGATTCTACAGTTCTTCTTCTATTTGGGGAAGCTGCAATACAGTCAACTGAGTTGACATTACCCTTAATCATCGTTCCCCTCTGTAGTACCTTATACCATGAAATTGGTCTGTAGACTTTATTTCTGGACCTGGTACTTAACTGCATCTGCCTGCCTGCTTCTTTGTTCATCACCTTCCCAGTTGCCATCTGAGAACTTTTATCAGAGATAGTTTTGACTTCCTCCAGGTTACTGATAAAAAATGAGTGCAAGGCTGAGAATCTGCCCTCGTGGGAGTCTTTTAGAAACATTGCTACTCAATTTAATACTTTAAAATTTAACACATGCGCACCATATTCATTTTATGTTTTATTAATCAAAATTTGAGATATAAAATAAAATGTTTGATTGAAATCTAAGAATATTAGATTAAATTTGAAGTCTGATAGATATGTAAAATTGATGTAGTGATACATTATCCGTAAAAAAAATTGTTCCTGGACATTAATTATTCCATCATCTTTTTTTTCTGTCATTCATCAAATCCTTTCTCTACCAGACCAGTCCATCATCAGCAGCAATATCAAAATCTCTATTTGACAGTTCCCATTTACCCTGTTTAAATGTCACAATATTATAGAACAAAGATAAACACTGTTCTTTGTTTGCTTTGTCTCCTAGCACTGAGAATAAAGGGACAACCAGCAATTGATGTAAAAAAACCCCCACAGTCTAATTCAAAATGACTTGATGTTTCTTCACACTTCCTTTAGCTTGCTGCCACAAAAGTGAGTGCTTTTAAGCACCCCAAAAATGTAGATCTGGTGCACTTTTTGGTAGTGCCTGACTACACCAACTGATGGAGACTGAACAAATCCTGTTTGATTCAGGATGGCATTTCCTATCACAGAATCATAGAATCACCAGGTTGGAAGAGACCCACTGGATCGTCAAGTCCAACCATTCCCACCAATCTCTAAACCATGCCCCTCAGTATCTCATCCACCTGCACGTCCCTTAAACACCTCCAAGGAAGGCGAGTCAACCACCTCCCTGGGCAGACCTTTCCATTGCCTAATAACCCTTTCAGTGAAGAATTTTTTCCTTATGTTGAGCCTGAACCTCCCCTGGTGGAGCTTGAGGCCATTCCCTCTTGTCCTGTTCCCTGTCACTTGGGAGAAGAGGCCAGCACCCTCCTCTCCAACACCCTCCTTTCAGGCAGTTGTAGAGAGCAATAAAGTCTCCCATCAGCCTCCTCTTCTCCAGGCTAAACACCCCCAGCTCTCTCAGTCGCTCCTCATAAGGCCTGTTCTCCGGTCCCTTCACCAGCTTTGTTGCTCTTCTCTGGACTCGCTCCAGAGCCACAACATCCTTCTTGTGGTGAGGGGCCCAGAACTGAACACAGGATTCAAGGAGCGGTCTCACCAGTGCCAAGTACAGAGGGAGAATAACCTCCCTGGACCTGCTGGCCAAGCCGTTTCTGATACAAGCCAGGATGCCATTGTCCTTCTTGGCCACCTGGGCACACTGCTGGCTCATGTTCAGTTGGCTATCGACCAGCACCCCCAGGTCCTTCCCCTCCTGGCAGCTTTCCAGCCAGCCTTCTCCTAGTCTGTAGCTCTGCTTAGGGTTGTTGTGCCCCAAGTGCAGGACCCGGCATTTGGCCTTGTTAAACCTCATGCCATTGGTCTCAGCCCAGCAGTCCAGCCTGTTCAGATCCCTTTGCAGAGCCTCCCGACCCTCCAGCAGATCGACACTTCCACCCAGCTTAGTGTCATCTGCAAACTTGCTAAGGGAGCACTCAATGCCTTCATCCAGGTCATTGATGAAGACATTGAACAGGACTGGTTCCTGTATGAACAAACAGAATATCCAAAATTCGAATAATTAGCACTAAAAGAATTTGAACTGTAAGAAGAGGTGTGGAAATTAAGGTCCTGGAAAACCAAACACTACTTGAGCATAGTGACTCTTCTCCCAAGGGCTATGTGCCTTACTTCTGTTTTGTGAACCATCGTGGAGACACCTGGAAGTCAATGAATGTCCACGTGTCTCTGGTGTCTCTGTACACACCAGCGCTTAGGGCTGTGCTGCCTTCCAGCAGTGCCAATGAGGTTGATATTCTCAGCCAAGTGCTGAGAACTGTGCATAGGAATGAGTTCAAGAGGGGTGGATATTAGGGGCTAGGTAAAGAGAAGGGAACAAGCATACTGAGTTGAATAATCTTTCCAGCTGCAAACTAATATTCTTCTCTTTGTAGATATTTCAGGAAGAGATAAAGGGATGCTACATGAACGCCGTTAAGACTTCATTCCTCAAATGCATCTAAAGAGTCAGGGTTATTAGGGCTGCATTAGATAGAGCTTGACCTCTTGTGCTTCTTTCAATAATTTATTTAGAAGTTGGAAATATACTTGTGAAAATCCTGGCCTGGGTGGAGCCCACAGAAACTCATGTGGGTGAGATTTCGGTTGGTTTGTTTTCCTTTCATGATGACTTGGGCTTCCTTCTTTTTGCAGCATGAGTCTTGGTGTCCTAGGTGGGAGAGTGGAATGGCATTTCAATGTTAATCTCTTTTTTGTCCTCTAAAAGGCCCCATGTCAGCCACTGCAATTAATTAAACTCTTGGAATGCTCGTGGGGAAGCACATATAATGCTCATCTGATAAGAGACAATAGTCTTTCACCACGCTGCAGTGCACTGATCCCTGTTAGATGAACAAGCCGTGCAGTGTGTATTTTGTTGGAAATGCAACAGCTCATTTGAAAAATCAGTGATGAATTAGAAGTAATAGATAGTGAGGACTGAGATAGCCAAGTATGGAATATTCAAAGTTTATCAGATATTTTAAGATATCTAATATTTTCAGTGTAGTGCAGATAATTAAAATCACCTCAAAGAGATAATCATACAGAATGTATTCTGGGAAAACAATTTGTTTTCAGCAATAGTAATTGCAGGCTACAATAATGTAGGATATTGTGCAGAGTATATGTAGGATAGATTTCTGTAGCTATTATTACAACTGTCCAATCAAAGAAATCTTTCTGTATAATCTCTACAATTATTTAACTGCTAATTTGATTCTAAAATTGTCTTTCTAGGCAATTATTGCTGAAATCAATGCTATCTTCTTGTGTACTTGGAGAATTTCTTAACATCACTGTAATGAACCTACATTCACTGTATTGGCGTTAAATTGTTTCATTTGTTTGGATATTTCCATGACTAATTAGGCCTAGCCATGGGTATCTTAGCTCTCCGATCCAATTTGGTCTTGCTCACATTGGAAGCAAAAGGAGGAATCGCAGGGACCTCAGTGGGTGTGGACTAAGTCTCTGATCTGTGAGTCAAGTCTGAAGTACGGACTGTTTCTCCTGTGCACTAAGTTTATACAGATACCCACATGAGAGGTATTTTCAGAAGGGGGAATGTTTTCCTGTTTGTACAACAGTAATGACCAAAGAAACAGGCAAAACTCTTATGGAGAGCATTAAAGATACGAGATGGCACTGACGCTCTCCTGAAGTTTGTGCTTATGCAAATTAGAGTTGCCATTTTAAGGTGCCCAAGAAGTTGTACCACTAATCTGTTAGCCCTTCAGTGACTAGGACAATGTCAATAAAATATGGTAAGTGATAATCTGGAAGCTAAATAACTGTAGCGTGATATTTATGCCTTCCTAAAATAAACAGTGGGTTATTTCAGTAGATCTGCTCATTAGCCAGAGAGCAGAGTACAAACCTTACCTGTATTAGTTAAACTGATGAAGTATTGAGATATCTGTGCCTCTGCTCCATGTGACTATGACATTTTCAGGAATACTGTGAACTTTTTTTCAGTTTGGAGTGGCACGTTATTGTTGCTTTGATACTATTGACGTGTCTTTCTAGAATAAAGAGGAAATACAGCGCTCAGTGTATTTTAAGTCTTCTCATACATGCTTTTGTTTGTTTTAAATCCATACACTTTGGTTGCGAGTGAAGATGATAAAATATGTTGATTTGTGAATCCCTTATTATAAAAGTTTCGATTCTGTGGTTTCTTTTGTTTCCTTTGCTTTTGTAGAAAAATAGTTTGTGGGTAAAATACTTCAAAAATGCGTAGTCCTTACTTCACATCCTCCACTAGTAAACTAATGAGTTCTTAAAACAATAAATCACTTTGTGTGTGTGAAAGCTGCTGTGAGCAGCAAATTCCTCTTTTGCACTATCTGTGCATATATCTGGGTGTTCCAGCTTATCTTGGTAGAAATGACATGGGTTTGCCTTTTAAGCACCGAATGAGTACTTCTGCAAACAAAGATTTATTAACTGCAGAGCACCTTCCTCTTTTTAATATTGGAAGAATGTCATTCTTTCTCTTCAGTACTGTTTAAACATATGAAAAGTTTTTTTAAAAAAATTGCTCTTCTATTACTCTGTTCCTCTATGAAGTGAGACTTATTCCCGTTAGAGTAACACTTATAACCCTTTTGTTAAGTCAGTACTCCTCTCAGTGAGAATATTGGCATTTATTCTTGTAAATAATTGAAGGATTGCCATTTTAGCTGATGCCATAGTCTCCTTAGGGAAACTACATTTTATAAATATTACCATCGCACCTTTGATACTTTCCATGTCTGAAACGGAAACATAATCTCACTTCAGAGCAAAGAATGTACTTTATTTGCTTTCTGTTCAATACAAATGGAGTCTTAAGACTGAGATGGCAATATGATTTAGAAAACTTAGATTAAATGGAGTTTTATGCATGATTTTTTTTTCTTTAAATGTATACTGACAATGTTGATAGATTGGCATTTAAATAAGGTTTCTGATGCATGGTTTTTTCAATGGACTATAATAAGGATTATTTTTAGGTACTTGCCAATGTTTATGTATCCCATTGTGTGGTAGGAGTATTTTTAGGCTCACTGGTTAAGCTATTTTTGCTAAAGAAAACTGTAATATTTGAGAAAAGAGATAGTGAAGTAACTTGAATATTCTGGTGTGGCTTTACAAGCATCTGCTGTGGTTCCCTAGCACTTGGAGGGGGTTTGTATTGTCTTGTCTGGGAAACCAGGGAAGTTCTTTAGCTTCTTGAAGGCATAGTAAACATTCTATCAAATATTTTTCCAGAAAATAGATTTATATAGGCAGAATTTACAGGATACTATCTCCTTTTTATACTGGGCCTCATGTTTGAACCTGTAGTTCACACTTCCATTCTCTAACTGTCTTTGTGTGCAATTGTGTTGAGCCTTCCTGCTGAGACAGCAGGACCCTGGGGGGAAGGCTGAGGTGAAGAAGCTAGTCCCAGGTGAAGCCCCATCAGAGGCAGACACTGCCTGCAGAAGGGTTCATGTCCTCTCGTCTACGCTGTGTCCTGTGGTCGCAGTGGCAGTGGGCAGAGCTGGGCTGCCACCCAGAAACGGAATCATAGAATCATCATAGAATCATAGAATAGTTTTGGTTGGAAGGGACCTTAAAGATCATCCAGTTCCAACGCCCCCTGCCATGGGCAGGGTCACCTCCCACTAGATCAGGCTGCTCCAGGCCCCATCCAGCCTGGCCTTGAGCATCTCCAGGGACTGGGCAGCCACAACCTCCCTGGGCAGCCTGTGCCAGAGCCTCACTACCTTCATTGTGAAGAATTTCCTCCTCATGTCTAATCTAAATCTTCCTCTCTCCAATTTAAAGCCATACCCCTTAGTCCCGTCACTACAAGCCTTTGTAAACAGGCCCTCCCCAGCTTTCTTGTAGCCCCTTCAGGTACTGGAAGGTCACTATAAGGTCTCCTTGGAGACTTCTGTTCTCCAGGCTGAACAACGTGGAGACAGGCTCTAGCAGCCTGTCCTCGTATGGGAGATTCTCCAGCCCTCTGAACTTCTTTGTAGCACTTCTTTGGATCCGTTCCAACAGTTCCGTCTCCTTCTTATGTTGAGGATTCCAGAACTGGACGCAATACTACAGGTGAGTCCTCACAAGAGCTGAATAGAGGAACAGAATCACCTCCCTTGACCTGCTGGCCACACATCTTTTGATGTATCTCACGATACTCTTGGCAGTGTCTGTGATCCAGTGATTTGTTGATTTGTGTGGAGTTTTTGAAGTCTCCTGCAATGTTTCCCTGTTGGATATTGTGCCACATGTGCTGTGCATCTAGTGTTGTGGGGCTTCTGTAGAGTATGTACTTAGTGTATTGACCTCTTGCTTACTGCTCCTCAAATACTGAATCAGCATATGTCAAATACTTTATGGTCTTTACTGGAGTGTGCAAGTGTCTGCAGTGTATTATCTATGCAGCTTCTGGTGTCTGCTTAGGATTTGACACACAGTTCCTGATTATAAAGGCTCTAAGAGATAAAATTATGTACACTTATTTATATCATCAGCCTTAAGGAATTAATTAACTTTAACTACCTTTTGTATTCATTGCACTGACAGCAGTTATTTACATTCATAGAATCATAGAATAGTTAGGATTGGAAAGGACCTTAAAGATCATCTATTTCCAACCCCCTTGCCGTGGGCAGGAACAAAATTCAATGAACTCATGCTTTTAAAACCCATCTTATTGCACATTTTGCTTTCAAAATTTCATGAAGTGTAGGAGCACCATCAGTGGTGAGTTAGCAATACATTCGTAGATGTTGCTGTAATGAAAAACATTTATTTTCTTTATGTATTTGATGCAAAAGAGTTATCCTGGGATAGATTCCTCTGTATAAATCCAGAGGAGAGGAGGCACCTATCCATTTTACTGTGACTTATTTCTCTACTCACAGTTGCTTTTGCTGAGTTAATCTCAGTTGAAACCATCCATTTTTCATCTCCACTTTATGTTAACTTTGGTTGAGTCAGTTTAGACCATCTGTGTCGTCCCAGCACTACAATCCCCACTACAAGTTTACATTGTTAGCTGTCTCAGTGCAACAGCACTTTTGGGGAGGTTTTGCAGAAAAGATGCAATCTAGATCTCAATTATTTCTCCCCAGTGCCACCTGCAAGCAGTGATGCTCTGTGAAGACAGCAAGCCATGGAAATATGGCCACCAGCATGGTAATATCAAACACTGTCCTAAGATCCAGAGAGGATTCTTATTATTTGGGATCATGGGTCTCCGTTTTGGCTTTGTGTTTGTACACTCACTCAGGCAGAATCACGTTACACGTGTTAATTGGCATATTTACTTAATTGTTTTTAATTTTTTTCAGACCAGCTGATTTGTGCGCTTTCCTGAGCATTTAGTTTGATTTCTACATTAATTCTGTATCAGGGAGTAATTAGAATAGGCAAAGAAGAATAAGTAGGACTTAGGTTATGAAACAAAACTGCCACGTGAAATTATTGCCTGTGGTTCTTTGGGAACCAGTCATCTGCTACAACTTCTTTTAATAGCTCCTTCACAATTTAATGTGTTCAAAACAAATGTAGCATTTTGTTCTTGAGTTACATTTGGATTCTGCTTCCTAGTTGTTGACACAAAAACCACCGCAAAGTGGTGGGAGCACTGACCCTGAAGTCTGGTATACCCAGACCACTGGGGATGTGTTGCAGAGCCTGCCTGAAGCCCTCCCGTACACTGTTATCTGCCCTTAGTCAGTTCTCTAAGTGATGGTGCTGGCAGAAAACTTTAATGAAAATATTGAGTTCTACAGGATTTTGTAAGTGCATCAATTTACAATACAATTTGGAAGGTAATGTACAAGAAACACTAGCAGATATTTTGGAATAATTTGTATGCTTTCCTAGAGAAACAAAGTTAAAATAATGGATTTTACCTTCCTTTTTCTCAGTCCACTTGAAAGACTGACAAATGTACAGCCCTCCTTGGTAAGTTCTTCATCCTTTAGCTGTTTTCCATCAGGTTTCTCAGACATAATATCTGCCGTCTCAGGTTCTTCCTGATTTCATATAACTCTGTGCCTGCAGAGATGGAAAGGAGCTGATAACAAACACTCAGCCGTTATTGGCCATTTCCTGATGCTCCTGATCAGAAGTAGAGTGTATTGGATCCAGCTGCCTTGGAGGGCTGGCGGGGAAGCGACATCTGAACATGGAGTTCTGGGGTGCACTGTGGGGCTCAGAAGCAGGGATAGGGAAGCTGGCACCACAGGAAAGAGGAGTGAGGAGAGGGGATGGTGTGTGTGTGGTCTGGAATTACTGTGCTAGGAGAATGCCTTCCCCAGCAATTTCTGCTTTGCTGTGGCACAAGTGTCCTGGCCTTGACCCTGGCAAACAAACTTGAGTTTTGCCATGGAGCTGTGAAGGGACTCATGAGCCACTTCTGGCCTTAAGGACAGAAAGCAATGACAAACCTCTGCCATCACTTCCATGGAACCAGCTGCTCTAAGTGCAACTTGGAAGACATAAATACAGTTGTTGATTGATTCAGCCAATGGAAGATACCAAGAAATACTAATCAGCTCTTAGAAGATCTGGCCTATTTCTTCCAACCTTTCTAATCTGAAGCAACAATCCTGTCAGCACATGGTCTTGTTCATACAAGCACCTCTACCTACGCAATATTCGTATTGTTCCACACGCATTGTCCTGCTGAGCACTAACTTGCAGCTCTGTGTCCTGTATTTATCACCATGACAGTAAATGAAACTTCTCAACATCTTTCCACAATGCTACTGATGTTCTGTTAAAAGGAGGAAAAATTCCCCACAAACCCCCTCTGTGCACATTTTTAGAGAAGACAAAATTACATTTTGTCTTCCAAGATATCTTGCAGTCAAGATATCAAGTGTGAAACACTCAACATCTTTCTGAAAATCTGCTATTTTTTTTTTCCACTTTCAGGGATTATTCAGAAATTGCTAACTAATATCAAGTTTATGAGTTTATCCTATGAAAACATGATTTAGAACACTGGTGCTCAGCTTCTTATTTGGAGAGAGGAAAAAAAGAGGACACATTCCAGTGGGTAGTTTTCAGATCAGTGATTTACATAAAAGTGTGATTTAATATATTACAGTAAAACAAGATGAAACTAATGCACAATTGGTGCAAAATGTATAATTAAATTAAATATGTAATAATTAATGTATAATTGGTGCAAAAAGAGTGATATGTTGCAGCTGGAACTTGCAGAAATTGCTTAAAAGTAAATAGCAAGTCAGGCTTTTGGGAGATTCTGTCTCTCACTGATCCCAGGTGTTGCTTTTTTAGAATCAAATTAAGACCTGCTTATCATTGCCGGTAACTGTAAAGGTGCTCCTGTGGCTACAAGGGAGAGTGGTGATAAGAAATACCTCCCTTCTTAAATTTGCTGAAATTTCCCTTGGATGTGACAAACTGATGTGGCAACTTGTAGTGTTACTCCCTGTGTCCTGGCATTGGATGTTTTGGATACTGAAGTAATATTAATTAGTGAGTATGATATTGCAACTACAATTTACATTGAGGCTTTCATGGGCTGTAAGCTAAGGTTTTATAATATCCTATTTCTGTTCACAGTTATCCTTTTGCCAACGAAAAAAATACTCAAAAATACCCGAGGGTATCTGAGGCTTAATTTTAAAAGTACTGTAGATACTTCAGACAGCAGCGCTCAGTAATTTTCATTGAGTAGGTGCTAAAGCAGTGGCTACTGGAGTTACAAAGGCACCCAAAAGGTGCCTACAGTTGCATCTGGGAGCCTGTAAGATGACTGGAGGGATCTCAGCACAGGAATTGCACTGCCTTTTCAAGAGACTGGTGGCTTCTCAAGTGAGTAGGTGTTAGGTAGCTCTCATAGCTGGCAGCTCCTGCAAGTCTTAGGAGGCACTTACATGCATCATTTGTAAATCTGCCCCTGAGGCACTCATGATGAATTGTTCCAACTGCCGTATTAGTTTCGTGTTTGTTTTGTCATCCGTGCAGGCACTGGCTTCTCTGATCTTGTTTGTAAGGTTGTGTATTGCAGGTTATTCTTTTAGTAGTTTTTGTTCAGCTCAAAGTGATAAATACAAAAGCAGCAGCCCTTCATGTTGCTAATCCTGAAAAATTAAAAATAGTTGGCACAAAGCAACGTTCATTTTGCAGTAGTTAATATGTGCTGATACAATATGCTTGGGTTATTCAATATTGCCTGTGAGCAAGGACTGCTGTTAACTTCTCTGCCTGACCTGCGGCACTCGAGAGGGTGCACAAATGCCCTTTTATTGGTGAGAAGATTCTTTGCCCTGTGCATGTGCCCATATGTATTTCTTTTTCATATGACAGTTAATATTTTGGTAGCTATGATAGACTGGTGTATTAAGTAAATGTGTATATCTGTTTTGTATGCAAATGTGTATATTTTTCTATGTCCTGTGTTTTCTGTAAGGTCAACATCTGTTTATCTGAAAGTGATAGCTTTAAAGTTGTTGTTTTTGTGAATATTTGTTCTAAGTTGCCAGGCTCTGTGATTTATATGTTAATGGATTAACCATCATCACAATTTTGGAATATATGAAACAAACGGAAACTAGCTCTTTCCTGTCTGTATTTCCTCAAGTTTTTATTCACTCACGATTTGGATTTGACTTCAGAGCCACCCACAGTGCTTCACGCAGGTTGGTTATAATGAGATTGCTACTGCAACTGCGGCTGCTGCAGCAGCTGCTGTACAAAGAGAGCAGCTTTCCTCCTTGCTGGCTGTGCACGGATGTATGTTTGCATTTCACTTTGCAAAGAGAAACAGGTCTGTTCTCCCAGGTTGGCCAGTGGATGCTGAAAGGGTTACAGCTTTGCGAGACACTAATTTGAGGTATTAAACTGAACTGTCTGTAGGACATCTTCATGTTGTCAGGATGTTTAATCTCACAGTACTCCTTTACTTTTCCAGACTTTGTTTTCCTTCCAAACTACTCTTTCTCTATGCACAAACATGTTGGGCATCTGCTTGGTGAGAACTGTGCGGAACACCTGGAAATAATCACCCCACTGCCCTTTCATAAGAGTATTTTGCAAAACTTGAAAGAATGGAGGAATCCTTCCAGCTGCAACCACTGGCTTCCTGCATGCCAGCTTCAGCACACATCACATACACAACCAGAGCTGGTGCTGCTCTGAAGATGAGGTGCTCCTGCATACGGAATACCCAGCAGTGTATGGCAGATGCTGCGGTATTTCATATCAAAGGTGTTGTGCACATTTTGCATGCGTGCTTTAAACGAGTGCATTGCCATACAAGGGAAGTTTGCATCTTACCAATAGTTCCCTGTGGTTCCTAGTGCTTCTTTTGTTGGTACTCAGTAATGGAATTATTGAGACCTGAACATGGGAATGGGAATAGGTTTGTCAGATGAAGTAAAGGAACCAATCAGTTTACACCTGTTTGCTCAACTCTCTGTATGCCTCTGTTCCCATCCTTGTGTGACGGTCTTTGTTTGTGAGGAAGAAATATGTTAGAATCCTTCAGCCTAAAGAAATGTGAGCTAAAGGAGATTTTTGAAGTCATGAATTGTCGTTTATTGAAGTGATCATGATAGTGAATAGAGTCATTACCGACTATATTTTTTTAAAATTTGTATTTATTTATTTTACATCTCTATAAACCTAGGCTCCTTACCACTAACGAGAGCTAGTTGACAGCTGGCTGAACATGTGCTCAGGTGGCCAACAGCATCATGGCTTAGATCAAAAGTTGTGTGGCCAGTGGTACTAGGGAAATGATTGTCACCCTGTACTTGCCAGTACTCAGTACAAAAAAGGTATTGAGCTACTTGAGCCTGTCCAAAGGAGGGCAGCGAGGCTGGTGAAGGGCCTGGAGTATGAGGCTTATGAGGAGTGGCTGAGGGAACTGGATTGTTTAGCCTGGAGGATGCTGAGGGGTGACCCTAGTGTTCTCTACAAATCTCTGAAAGCAGGTTGTACCAAGGTAGGTGCTGGTCTCTTCTGCCAAGTAATGAATTATAGGATGAGAGGAAATGGCCTCAAGTTGTGCCAGGGGAGGTTTAGATTGGATATTAGGAATATTTCTTTACTGAAAGAGGGGTGGAGCATTAGAACAGGCTGCTCAGGTAAGTGGTGGAGTGACTGACCTCGGAGGAGTTCAAAAAACATGTAGATAAGGCATTGATGACTGGACTTGATGATCTAAGAGGTCTTTTCCAATTGACTGATTCTATGATTTTATGGTAGCTGCTGCACACGTACCAGACTAAAAGGTAGTTCTTCCCCAACATAATGCTTGTATCCTGTTCAGTCTGCTGTTGATAGTGCAAAACCGTCTTCGCCACTCTGCATTTAATCTTGAGTGGCTTTCCTCTCCTCTTAAGCTCAAATTCCCCAATGACTCTCTGGGTATTTTGTTTCATCCAGTTAATGTATTTCCTAAATCAGGTGTTCAGGAATAAAATGTAAATACTTACTTTCTGCACCACAAAACTGATTTTTGCTTCATTTTCCCCAGACATGCTTTGTTGATGACGACATTTCAAGTGAGAAGAATACCTGTCTTCCACTTTTCCTATTTTAGGGCACTGCATGAGACATTTTTTTAATAAGTCTTTTCCGTAAACATTGAAATTGCATTACATGATTGAGACCATGGGAGCTAAACATTGTGACTTTCAGTTGTTTTCCAATAGTCATTATGCAAACATAAAGAAGAGATGGTTCAGGAAGGTTCTATAAAAATACCTTATGTTCTGCCAAGCTAATATTTTTTTATCAAACCTCTTCAAATTGATTCTGTAAATTCTGTTTTTCTGGCATTCCTAGTTCTTTGGAGACTCCTGAATTCTGAATAGTCAGTTTAAAGCATGACATGAAGGTAGGCTGCAACTTATCCCCTGGAAACATATTCAATTCTGCTGGATTAGGGCTTCCAGAGCTTTTAAACTGTGTAAGCATAGTTTAAATCTTCATCCTGATAAATGTATATTGCGTGGTGCCTGTCAGTCAGCAGTGAAATGGATTTAGCATTTTACTACTTATAGTACTGAATATAATTCAATTAAATTAGCAGAAAAAAATATATCAAATTGCTCTGACTAGAAGTCCAGTGTAGTAAACTCATTCATACCAAAATGAAAAATCTTATGAGGTGAGCACTAATAATTAATTTTTTTTGCACCTTTAATGAGTTAATTTCTAAATGCAGCTATGAAATCTCTTACTGATTTCCTTGCAATGCTGGTTTTTCTCACCTTCAGTGTACTCAGGGTTATTAGTATCACTTAGGATACAAGCTGTTTAGCCTAACGCCTCTAGGTCTGCATTGATGCTGTCACATTTTTAATCACATTAAACAATCTGAACTTGTTACACACCTAGGAATTTTTTGTCTTAATATCTGAGACTTGGTTTTGCACTGGTTTTTTTGAACCTCCTGAGCATCTTGTTTCTCATAGCATCTGGATGGGCTCAGTGGGTGCAGTGTGGAGGGAGGGTGAGGCATGCGAAACACCTTTTGGCTTCTCACCAGCTCAAGTGTGACCAGTGTGGAGCGTTTCTGCATTGCAAGCAGAATGTAAAGTGATGTATTAATGCTTTACATCTGTGCCATTAATTTTTACCCTGTGTGATTCACCTGCTACTTTATGGCCATATGTTTGGAAACACAAATGCCAGCAACTTAAAGCATAAGATTCAGATTTGAGAACCTGTTGTTGCTGTTTTGTTCTTAGTCTATAACCAGAGTGATGTCACTGACATATCAATGAGGTTGCAGAAGTCTGGAAATAGGTTGCCTTATGAGTGCCTGTACATTACAGAATAGTCTAATTTCATAGTCTTTTCTCGTTTATTTTTTAAGCCTTTGAAGGTTTTTATCCATTTCAGTAAAGAATGGATCAAGCACTAGGAATAAACCAGTTTTTTTTTTATCTGCAAGACTGCTGCCTTAGTTATAGGATTTAAAAGATGTTTTCTGCTGTGGACAATAAATAGCAGAAAGGGAAAGGTTTCTCGGGCCAAGGCAGAAAGATATGCCATGCTTTTGAACGTAAAGAGTGAACACAAGAGTTTGTTTGCAATGCTAATGCAAATAATTTAATCCAAATTTGAGGCTTCTCTTTTTCTGAGTGTCTAGCTTGAGAAATCTAAAGCCTGATTTTGAGATAAGTGTTGAGAAAAGAGATTTTTGTCAATGCTGCCCAATTCTGACAGGTCTTCAGAATAAGTGAGCTGTCATTTTTCAGGGTCTTGCAATGAGCAGAATTGGCTGCATAGTGATAGGGACAGTAAATGACACGTTTCTCACAGTAAGATAACTCCATTTCTGTATTTTGCACCCCTGCTCTAAAGCATCTATAGGCTTAGATTTCTTAAAGAAAAAGCTGCAGTAGTTTTTGAGAGGACAGAATAGCATATTTGCTTCTGAATTGTGTTTTCTTAAAAAAACTGATCAATTTTATTGAAATGCCACATCCCTACATCTCCAGATGAGATTTAATAACCATCTATGTATAAAGGCCTCCTCTTGAATACTCCATTTTATTATGCATACAAGACAGTGAAGATAGGGCACTATGGAAAGAATTCAGCAACCTCAGTGAAAGGAGACCCAACAGTGATGCCTGTGATATGGCACCGATGTCACATTGACAAGTGCTAAGTTCAAAGCTGTAGATGGGATCTGGGAGTTGAACTCACATGTCTTTAGTCCCAGTCCAGTACATCAACTGTGAGGTATTTCCTGCCTTTCCTTCATTTCATCTTTTATTGGTTGTGAGTCTTGATTCCTTATAGAAAGGGCTTCACAGTGCTAGCTTGTCTTAGAAAGGGAAATTTTAATTCGCCTCTGAATGAGCTGCCAAGGAGGCTAGCTGGCAGGATGGAGTGTGGCAAAAGTATTTCAATCTTGAAATGGTAATAAATATTTACAGCAATTTCTCTGGAGCTTTTTAGTATTGTTAAAATGAACAACTCCAATTACAGAATATTTGTTGAGGCTGTGGTGACTCAGCCATTGGTGCAATAAACAGAAGAACAGAAATGCTATCCTTCCCTGCTTGGAAAATGCTCCTCCTGTGTCTTTTGTGGCATGAGTGACTGGAGTTAGCACCACAAACGTAGCTGAGATTTTGGCTGCCCTGATTGATCAGGCTTCCTGGTGCATCAAAAATTTGCACCACTTCTGTATAACTGTAATTTACAGCCACTTCTGTATAACTATTAATAGGTAATAAAAATTAAGTATTCAGCGTTATGTCTACTTGGAATATTTCTAGTTCATAGCGAAAAGTTCTATGGTGGCAGTTTGCTGTGTGCAGATTAGGCTGTTTTGGTTCATTGTTGAAACAAAAATCTGAATACCTCCTGCAGTACTTGCAGTGGTAGCGCTGTTGGCAATGACTGCATCTGTTGAACTGCAAAATGTGCTGTGGAGGAGCGTGTTATTTGCAGACGTTACATAGTACATATTCCAGTTAGTTTTGAGGTTTGAAGTGAATGGTAGATGAACAGCACTTTTTTTACCTGGGTTTCTAGGATAATGAACCCTGGGAGAATAGGCCTGTAGAATTTTAGAAGGGTGGAATTGGTGGGTTTTACTGAAATCAAAGTTTTAAAAAACCTCTGCAGCTTAGCAGAGATCAGTCTGTGGATTTCCACAGGATCATTTAAGAGTTCCCTAGGAAACAGGTCATCCTCTCATAGTATCTTACCATAAAAGAATAGGCTACAACTTCAGCTTATTCATTGTGCAAAATCATCATTATCTTTGGCAGAAAAACTTTTTTTTTTTTTTTTACTGTAAGGGTGATCAAATGCTCCAGTGTGTCCATGGAAGCTATGGAGTCTTCAATCTTGGAGATGTTTAAAACCTGACTGGACATGGCCCTGAGCAACCTGCTGTGGCTGACCCTGCTTTAATGGGGCTGCTGGGCTTGGTGACCTCCAGAGGTGCCTGCCTCCTCCATTCTGTATGACTTTCTCTAAGGTGTTCCCCTGCCAGTTACCCCACAGATACATGACTGGAATCATAGTAATGGAATAAAGCATCAGGGTCTGTAGTAGAGGATCTGCAGAGAACTGTGGGTACTCTCAGACCCAAATGCCTTCATATCAACTCTGTCTATCAGGACAGATCTATTTCATGACCTTATTCTCCTGAACAGTCCCCTCTCTGAAGGGCTCCAAGGAATGCATGTTAGTACTTAAATAGTGACTAAAGATAATCTATGGAATGATTACCATGTTGATGCATAATTCCAGGTCTTGTCTATGCAGAACCAAGGAATTGCCTCTTCCTCTTACCAGCCTACTACTGCAAGGCACTCCAACATGCAGAGCAGGGTCCCACCATATTGTGCTCCACTGCACAAGACCCATGCATGTAATGTGATCTGCTCGTCATAGGTCTCCAGACATGGTCTGGCACAGCATCAGTACTCCAGTTAATGACCAACAGGTAGGGAAGAGTGTCCTCTGCATTATAATTCTTATATGTACAGTGACACAGTTACTACTGTATCTGTGTGACATCAGAGGAGCCCTTCACCATGCTAGCAATGACCTCTTGACACTTCTTTTAAAAGGCACTGAAATAAAAATAAGGTGTACTCGTTCCTATTTCATTCTGGGTCCAGCCCTGTTCAATGTCTTTATCAATGACCTGGATGAAGGCATCGAGTGCACCCTTAGCAAGTTTGGAGATGACACCAAGCTGGGTGGAAGTGTGGATCTGCTGGAGGGTCGGGAGGCTCTGCAAAGGGATCTGAACAGGCTGGACCACTGGGCAGAGTCCAACGACATGAGGTTTAACAAGGCCAAATGCCGCGTCCTGCACTTGGGGCACAACAACCCTAAGCAGAGCTACAGACTAGGAGAAGTCTGTCTAGAAAGCTGCCAAGAGGAGAAGGACCTGGGGGTGTTGGTTGACAGTGACTGAACATGAGCCAGCAGTGGCCAAGAAGGACAATGGCATCCTGGCTTGTATCAGAAACAGCGTGACCAGCAGGTCCGGGGAGGTTATTCTCCCTCTGTACTCGGCACTGGTGAGACCGCTCCTCGAATCCTGTGTTCAGTTCTGGGCCCCTCACCACAAGAAGGATGTTGAGGCTCTGGAGCGAGTCCAGAGAAGAGCAATGAAGCTGGTGAAGGGGCTGGAGAACAGGCCTTATGAGGAGCAACTGAGAGAGCTGGAGGTGTTTAGCCTGGAGAAGAGGAGGCTGAGGGGAGATCTCATTGCTCTCTACAACCACCTGAAAGGAGGTTGTGGAGAGGAGGGAGCTGGCCTCTTCTCCCAAGTGACAGGGGACAGGATGAGAGGGAATGGCCTCAAGCTCCACCAGGGGAGATTTAGGCTGGACAGCAGGAAAAAAAATTTCACGGCAAGGGTCATTGGGCACTTGAACAGGCTGCTTGGGGAAGTGGTTGATTCACCTTCCCAGGGAGGTGTTTAAGGCACGGATGGATGAGGTGCTAAGGGGCATGGTTTAATGATTGACAGGAATGGTTGGACTCGATGATCTGGTGCTGCAATATTGTACAAAGCTTGAAGCAATTGTTTATGAAAACCCTTCAGGAAAGAGAACCTTCGTCTTGCAAACAGTGGTGGTCTCAGCCGTGAACACCAACACAGCGCTCAACCACAACAGCTGTGACTTTTGCTGCCTTGCTTGGAAGAAAGCATTAGTGAAGAAACGGCTTCGGAAAGGCTTAGGGAAACAGTAGATGACAGGAGTCAGAGGTGGCAAAATTAATTAATACAAAAGTAATAACAAAAGCTTTTGTCCAAGATGGTGTCCTCTACTGAAGGTTGTATCTGCCAGCAAAAAAGAATTGAACTAAAGAATGTTCAGAAACATATGGACCGCCTACTCATTTTTCCTTCCGCACCAGAATCTGACCCCTGCGCCATATAAGTGAACATTACGCCTTCTCCTATTGATGCACCAGCCACTGCAGGTGCTACTCTGCAGCAAAACCAAGTCCACTATTTTGTGAAGACCTGAGATTTCCATGTTTCCAAATACACTGTTTCCCCCCAAGGGGACAGACTGAAGAATTTACAGGTAGATATCAGGAAAATAAAACAAGCAAAATTTCTACGAAATGAATAGAACTGTGAGAAATAGGCTTTGTAGATAAGGCCAGATGGTGGGGGTTTTTTTGGGTTTTTGTTTGGTTTTTTTTTTTTTGTAAACAGTGTTATAAATTGAAATTTCTTTTTAGGTGTCTCTTTTTTGTTGCTGTGAGAAATCAGGGTCCTTATACAGGGGAAAAAAAAAAAGAAGCACTAAATTGTTCCATTAAGCTCTATAGACATCCTCATTAAGCAGGTCAGCTCATTTCAGACTTAAATTTATAACAACACACCTAAAAGCCTTTGTAGAATTGGAGGTCACCCACAAAATAAAATGACACAGTTTATGAAACTTAAAATCACAGAATAGGTGCGAAGACAAGAAGTCCTCCTTAGCAGTTTGTGAAATTATTAGCAAAGCTATATTTAAAGTGTCTGTTTATGGTTTGCTTCATTCCCAGAAGGTAATATTAAACTCCCTACATCAGAGAAGAGAATTTAAGATTTGCCTACATGGGGCTTAATCTCAGTGTGCTGAGTTTGAAATCCCTAAATGAGGAGGCTGTAAACAAACCACTGCAATGAAACCAGTCGCCCAGCAAACTTGGCAGCAGCTGCATCACCAAACCTGTCCTGTCACTGCCTGTTCCTGGGAACTGCCTTGAACATGCAGCAAGAAAATGTGTTAGTGTTCACCAGCGTGATCTTCTGCCTGAAATTGTATATGTCAAGGTCCTCTCTCCTTTCACAATCTGAGAGGACACTGTTGAGGCTGAGCTGCCCATGCTGTCCCTCCAGCAGGGCAAGTCACGTTGGTGATGTGGATGGAGGCACAGCTGCAGGCAGGTGGACTCTGTAGTGTGTTTAATGAGGCATTGCAAGCCTGGCTCAGGTGATCTGTGCGCAGGGTTCATGGGTCTGGCAAACTTTTTGAGGAAACATGTGAGCTAGGCAAACCTTTGCTTCTAAATAACTTCAGAAATGCATTTACTTCTCATTATCTGAAAAATAACTATAATAATCACAGTTTCCATCAAGTCAGCCCACTCTCCAGCTAGCAGTTTTGTAGCATGCCATTCCTGTGGTGACTTCTGCTGGGAGGTACAGACAGGTACAACAGTCTATAGCCAAATAGAGGCCATGGATTTTTGCAAAGGTTTATTCCATTTGCAAGACTCCTTGAGGCTAGCAGTCTTCTGCCTTAGTACACAAGTTGGCACCTGAATTTCTAGTTATTAAATACAATGGGAATACTTGAAGTATTAGAGCACTGGCTTGGACAGCTAGCTTTACTGGTGGAGACTCCAAAGCCTCTCTGGGTAAGCTATTCAACCACTCTGGCGTTAAAAACAAAACAAAAAAAACTTGTGTTACAATGGAATTTCCTGGATTTCAGTTTGTGCCCATTGCCTCTTGTTCTGTCACTGGGCACTGCTGGGGAGAGTTTGGCTCCATCATCTTCAGTCCTGCACAAGGTACCACGAGAGAGGATGGATTGCCTCCCTTGCCCTGCTGGCAATGTGCTGCCTAACACAACCCTGGAGTCTGTTGGCTTTTTATTCTGAGTGTTTTGGTTTGGAAGGGATAGTGCTGTCCCTGTGAGTGCTTGATCTCAGCCTTCCTCCTACATGGGTACAAAGGGAAGAGTACAGCATCTGAACTTGAAACTCAGGGTTCCCTGATGGATATTTTGAAGGTGGAGTAGGTTGGAAGTATGTTATTAGGACTGCTAAGAGGTCCGAGACTGGACATATATGATTATATTATTAAGGAATCAGCTGTTATGTGTGATTAGCCTGAAGGAAGTTAGCATTTTATAGGATATCGCCAAAAGCAGTAAGTAGACGCATTAAAATTCAGTCCTTCAACACCAATTCTAATGATTTACATGAAGTTGCTTTGCATCCTGTGCAGGTCCACAGAGGTGAAATTGGACCTTGTACCTTCAATTTCACCATTCATATGCATATCAGAATTATTCCAGCAAATAAATAAGTTGGTTTCTAATTCACACTGGAAGTATCCCTATATGATTTGGCTAAGACCATTATTGATAGTTAAAAATAAAGACACATCTGGAAAGTTACATTTATGAGCTCTGACAATGGAGCAGTTAAGAAAGACACAGTTTGGGTAAGTCATTTTATGTAGAAAAACCTGAACTGGTTCTTAATGGATCATTACATAGAGTGATCCAGTAGCACCTAAAAACTACTATCAGCAAAACAGACGTGAGAGGAGGAAGGTGGGAGTTACTGCTGCCTTGCAGCAAAATGCTTTGCAGTAAATTGGCTCTGCACAGCTCAGGCATTTTGTGATGCTGCTCACAGGATTCAACCCACAGCTGTTTCCAGCCTCCCACTCTGGAAGATCTCCAAAATTTTGGCTTTAAGTACAATGCAGAATTGTATTGGTCATATGAGCAATCTTCTCAGGAGATAAAGCATCTATGCTCTTTTAAATTATTATTTTTACATATGTGTGTATGTGTGTATATACACACACACACTATTATTACCAGGACAGCAGAGAGTGACATCTTATGTGGTTTGTCAGTGCCACAAACTTTTACTCCTGCTTTGGTAGCTTAGTTTTGTTCCAGTGCAGAGAAATGGCCCACTTGGTCAAAACCTGTTCTTTACTGATATGACACACTGCACCTGACTGAAGATCTACATTTTAATTAGCATTTTTCATGGCTTCCAGGTCTTTCTCCTGCTATTGTTCTTAGGATGTCAAGTGATATCAAGAGTTTTGTACCCTGCAGGCCTCCCTGCTTGGGGGCACTGAAGTGATTTCCTTCTGGTACTTGCTTTCAGTTTTGACTTTCCTTAAGAGGCAAATGTGCTTTGACAGGATGAAATGTGTCAGTTGCAATTCTTAAATCGAGTGAAACGTTGAATAAGTTGGCTATACAGGAACAAAATTATAATACGTGGATTATCAGAAGAATTCCCGTAGACAACAGAGAAAACATGATATGATGCTGACCATACATGTGCAATCCTGGCCCTAATCAGGATGTTCTTCTCCAGCTGCATTAAGAATTTCTGCAGCTAGACTTATTTTGAAAGGACAACAAAATAATGTGGACTCCATTAGTACTTAAGATTAATTATGATTTTTAATTGACTGCATCTGAACTGTTCCCATCTCACATTAGAAATAAAATATGGCTATTTGCCAGTGACAGCTGATGGTTTTATTACTGGCCAGGACTGATTATACTGCAGACAGGCACACTGCAGAAATTTTGACATAGCCTTGTCATACTCCCTCTTACAAACATTCTGCTTTGCTGCTACGGTCCTGCTGTGAATTAGCCCTGACAGTGTACCAGTCAATCTGCTGACCGTGTAAACATCCCTAGGACTCTAAGTTGAGACCATCACAGTAACCCTACTTCATCCTGTTCTCCCCCTCAATCTGTCGATAGCTACTGTAATGCTTCAGTTTTAGTTAGAGTTGGCTGAGTCACACCTGTCACTTGCTATTTACTTGTTCCAAGACGGTGTGTTCTTAAATGAACTGCTAGCAGCAGGAAAATTCAGCTAACACAGTTGTGGGGAGAAACAAGGAAACTTTCAATGCGCTCAGCAAAATGTCCTCTGAAGTGACTGGTCAAACTTGTTGACTGTGTCACTCAACTCAGAATTACATTTTTGCCAGGTAGTTTACTTTCCACAATATTTGCTGACTGCTTAGTGTGAGGATGGAGATGTGGGGTATACATTTTATAGCTTACTTAGAGCTTGAGAAATCCTTGACTGTCCTTGTCTGTCCTTCCCTAGTGGTGGAAAATTTTTTTTAAGCGCAGTTGTATTTGAGTTGTTGTCTTCTGAGACAATCAGTATAGAACCTCAAACTTCCTTCTCCAGGCTATGCAAGAAATGATAATTGATGCTTCCTTTGGTTTTGTTAAATGCCCTATAGCCTGATTCAGTATCAGTTACTGTCAGACCATTGTGAGGCATGTAGCAGTTACTACTAGAAAATGCTTATTGACAAAGGAAATCCTAATTTGATCATTTGATGTCCAATTAGTATAGGTATGTATGCTCTGATATGTCAAATGTTTTCATATTTTGTTGTAAATAAACATCAAGAAAATGTGATATGTTTAAGTGAGAAATGAAACAGTATGGCACATAAATGATAGTGCAGTTGTAGAAGAGCTAGAAAATTCTAAGAAATTGTGTGGCAAATGCTTGATGTGAAATGTATGAAGTCCAGTGCTGGAAATGGGACAGGAAAAATATATGAAACTTGGACCTTCACAATTCATGGAATCATAGAATGGTTTGAGTTGGAAGGGGCCTTAATGATCATTTAGTTCCAACCACCCTACTATAATCAGGAACACATTCCACTAGTCCAGATTGCTCAAAGCCTTATCCAACCTGGCCTTATTGTGTTTAGTCATCTCATAAAACCAGACTGTAAGAAGAGTCTGTTATAATTTTAGCGTAAGCTTTTTTGTTTCCAGTGGGGTCATGCTGAGGATGTCTAAATCAGTGTTAAAGTTGAACGTATCCATTCAAAGCACTTGCTGAGTCCTAAGCTTTGACTAGGTAGAAAAAAAAAAATTACTGTCTTGTCTACTGCCATTTGTTTTTTTTTTTTTGCTTGAGTTAACTTTACTAGAAGTCATTTGCCATCTGAAGAAACATCTCCTAGACCAGCTGCTGTAGTATGTTATGAGCTGAGAGAAGCAGTGCATCTCTCAGTGGCTAACCCAGAAGTTATCTGGAAAGCACATCTGACTGTGATAAGCACAGCCCATGAATTCAGTCCTGCAAATGTGTCAAAAAATGAGAAGAATAAAGATTTGTGTATGTGTGTAGGGGGGAGAAATATCAAAAAATTATTTGAATGTAATAGAAAAGAGGCTGAAGGAACTGATGTTTGAAAGCTGAGCTGTAAAGATAAACATAGGATTGCTCATATACTTATGTTTGGATAGCCTGACAAATTCACTGCTCCAGACATAAAAACATTTCAGAGTTTCTCCTGCCTCAAACTTGTGATGGGAAAGATGTGTTATTACGGTGCCTGGGAGGGTATTACCTCATAGTGCTTCTCCATTTGTTGCCTGTAATGGTGATTTTGATGATGTGGGGAGGCTTAGAAGAATAAATTGGGGTTAGGTACCAGAATGACCATTAAATATATTTATTGCTTCTAACTCATGAGTCCTTTCACAACTTACTTTTGTCATTTTCTGTGGTATGACTAGTAGATTTCTCAGTCATGCTGTGAATACATACCAGTGCACCACATGAAGCAGATTTTCTGACTGGATGACAATTATGAAATAGCTTGGGGACAAAAAAGGAACTGTAAGGCCTTTGGGAAATACCGATGAAATGTAACCAATACCTAATCTTTTCACTGTAGAACTGCTGATATACATCTAGTGAAACATCTATGAACTGGCCTCCCATTGCTTTTTCAGGCAACCTCCCACTCGCCAGCTACCCTTGGTCTACATTAGTGCACCTTTTGTCTTTCATGTATTTTATTTCTGTAGATTTTTTTTTTCCTACGCGGAATAGATAAATACGAATTTAATCTATCCATTACCATATGTAGTATTGTTTTGTGATGTACATACAGTCAGTAACTTTCAGACACTATTTACCCATAGTGAGACTTCGTGAGTAGAAGCACAGCCAAAAGAAGTTCTGGATGATCTTTGTAAGGTATTACTGGCATCAATTTTTTTCTTAGCATTTTGAATATAGCACTACTATGAGCATTGTGGCTGAATGGTTGAAGGTACAGATGAATTATGGTTCCTTCTCTGTCCAAATAAGTGAATCCTGCTGCACAACTGAGCTTATGGTTGATGGGGTCCAGACTCATAACTGATTATTTTTAATTGCCATCTGTAAGGCTTCCTTGTGCTGGAAGGGGAGAAGATTCAGAGCTTTTTGCCCCAAAAAAAATTATTTTCTTAGCTGTTTGATTGAAGAATCTTCTTGATCTGGATCTTGACTCCATCTCTGGTCAGTAGAAACAGGAGTTCTCTTTCAGGAATAATTACATTATGGCAAATCCAAAGAATATATGTTTTGGAGTTGGTTTGAAAATGAAATTAAAACCTTGTTTGTTTCTTTAGTTATTCAATATTCAGTTATTTAAGGCCATAAAATAAATTATCACAGTTTTACTTAGAACCTGTGTGCTGTAAAGTAAGTTCTGTGCCTTCCAATAATAAATTATTACTTTCTTTTATTCAGCATAATGAATGTTGTTGTCTCAGTCACAGCATCAAGAGTCCAACTAAACACTGATTTTTTAAATTTTTGTGTGTTGCAGTTTCTGTACCCTTAGGTTAAAAAACAGTGATGTTCATTATAGGAAGACCCCTCCAAAGACCCATTTTACATTTTTTTGACAATACAAATGTACTGAGCACCAAACCCAAACAAAAAGACTTGCATTGTTAATCCCTTCATGACGGACCTTCTGTGGGCTCCTGCACATCCCATATCTTTTGGGCAAATTCTTCTTGGCTGGTGGGAACTTCAACTGTTTAAAATGGATTTACAATATCCGATCTAAAACTGCGTGTGATATGAGTGAAATTCCTACAAGATGTGTTTATCTTGTGCCTTATGTATTACTGTGACTGTTTTGCAGGGAACTGCACAGATGTGTTTGCTCTACTAACTGATCATCTAGGCTGCTCTGGTAAACAGAAACCCTCCAGAATAACTGATTCATGATCTGAGTTTTGTGCTGATAAATTTTTACACATCAGTATTTTCTACACTAATTGGTAGCTATTCTACAGATTTAAGAGATCCTTTTTAATCTCTTTTATTTGGTGTGTTGCACTATTGCAGCCCTCATAGGAAATGTCTCTGATTCACATGGCCTGTAGCCTAGATGGCATGCTCACTATCCTAAAAAAATCCTCCACTCTTATATCTGAAATACCTCATTCTTCTACCTGTTCAGGTAAAGCTTTTTAATGGTGGTGTGTTACTGTTTTCTTAGGAAAGGATAGAGATAGCGTTTCCTATTCCAGTTGTCATCCCTTTATTTAAGAATAAATGTGGAGAGGCTCACACAATGAATTATTGTCAAAAGCGGAGCCCTGGAGTTCTGAATTCGCTTCAGAGTTACAGAAATCTGTCACACAATTCCCTTGCGTGTTGAATATACAGGATATGCAAAATACAAGCATCTTTGATCTCTGATTTAACTACTATGTGCTTAATTAAAAATTACTTGTAGTTTATTCAGAAGATGCCATGTATTTCATTTAGTCTTGGGTTTGTAGGAGCTGACGCAACACTGTAGGAAGTGTTGCAGTACTGAAGCATTCTGTTGACTTTGATGCAGGTAAGTGAATTTCTAAGACATCCATTTATAAAATGCCTTTCCAAGTGGAATGTAGTTCCAGCACATGTATTTTTACTTGGTAACGTGCAGGTAAATGTCCTCTTGCTCTGACTGTCAAAATGGAACCCAAGCTACTGCCATGGAAATCTTTATTTTACAACCACATTTTTAGAGGAAATGCTGAGTTTCTTCACATTCTGATTTAACTCTTTAACTTCTATAATGAATGTTTTAATAGCTTTATTTTATATTTTGTGTATTACGCATGTACCCTTTGTGAAAATGTCTACTTCCATCAAAACCAGACTATGATATTTTGAAAGACTTTCTCACATGCTCCATCAGCCATTTTAAGTTGTGTTTCATTTGATCTTTCCAGTTAATAATAAATTATTGTCTGATGTCAGAAAGCACTACAGTCCTTTTTCACCTTGCCAAATTAAGGCTAAAAATTTATTCATGTTTCATCATAGTCCAACCAGTAAGATGGTTTTTAGAGCACATTGTTAAATAAGTAAGATTGATTTTTAGGGCTTGTAGTCATGTTGCTTATACAAAGCACTTCTTCAGCTTGTACTTGGGAAAAACCATTTGCATAAAATGTGTGGATGCATAATTTTCACTTTTATGATCCCACCATGTCGATTCTTTTCTCGCATTTTTCCTGCTGGCACACACCACCTACGTACTACCCGACTCCTTCTGGCCTGCCTATTTTACCCACTTTCCCATTAAGCTCTGGCTCATGTAAACTCCCTCTGGCTGGGCGCAGTCTCTGCCAGCTCTTTGTGGAAACTCTTCTTCTCCTTTCCATTCTGAGAGCAGAATGGGACCACAACCACACCAGGCACGCTGTGGATGCTGCTCAAGTGCAGTCCGCATGCATTCCTAAGGGATTGTTATCTTTTCCCAACTATTAAAATCTATTCCAAAGAGAAATCACAGAATCTGTCTTACAAATAATACTTTACAAGCAAGCTGATTACAAATAACAAAATCATTAAAATACTAAATAACTGCAAGAGAACATTATGCACTTGTTTCCATTA
Source organism: Clamator glandarius (assembly GCA_033459285.1). Lineage (NCBI taxonomy): Eukaryota > Metazoa > Chordata > Aves > Cuculiformes > Cuculidae > Clamator > Clamator glandarius. The sequence goes on along the minus strand of JAUNZM010000540.1, from coordinate 2,447,492 downwards.
AGAATATGTACTTCTTAAGTTGTTATGGAACAATATTAAAGTGGACAGATCTTTCCTTGCAGTGTGATTTGACTGTTACATCAGTGGATTTGCACTGATTTTAAAATGGATAAAAATCTGACCAGTTTGACTTAATGTAAGTGATTAATGCATATCTCGGTGTTGCATTTACCCTGGTCCTGACTCTTGGTTGCAGTGTGTGAATCAGAGGTGACTATCCACTACAATACTACCAAATATGACGTTGGCTTGATTTATAAGCAAACTACTTGATAAACATTTTGTAGTATTATTTAAATGGAAGTATTGCTTGGAAGCGTTGCAAACCTTTTGAAGAGAAGGATAACAATCATGTCACCTGATTTAATGCTGAATGGTATTAAAAAATGGAGCATCCATATCATGTCAATCTCCACTAGAAAAGCACTGATCTCCCTGTAACTAGGGGTGAGCCAAAACCACAGATAATCAGAGGCACATCAAAACCCACTCTGTAAATTAAAAGCATTTGTTGAAAATATGCCATTTGTCTCATTTTCTTCTGCAGAGAAATCACCTCTTAACCATGAATATTTCTGCTAAATAAGATATTTGTGGCATTCAGCAGGAACAAAGGAAAATACAAATCCTAATGATTTTTATTGACTTGATTCAGCTATTTTTAACCCCTTGCAATGAATGGTTGATTTTTTTTCCCTGAATCCAGCAGAAATGATTACACCTTCCCATCCAGCACCAACTCAACTGGAAACAGCTAGAGAATGTATTGCTCTCCATATTGATAACTTGAATTTACAGATCCAGTGAAAAAAGTCTATGGCTTTGGTGTCTATGCAGGTCTGGCTAAGTAAGTGAGTTCAGATACCACTCCTTGTGTCTTTGGCATATTAAGGTTTAGTGTTTGTGTATGTTCTGCTTATAGTTTGGTAGATACCACATATACAAACCCTCTAATGGGGATGGATGAGAAGATCATCTTGCAGAGAAGGTTATCAGCAGAGAAGTGCATTCAAGATTAATATTTTTCTGTGTAATGAGCTTTGGAATTTTTAGCTCCCCTTGTGAATGGCACTGCTGTAACAGGCATGGTCTAGGGATATAAAGAGGACAACGTTTATAGGAAGAGATGAGATATTTTAACAGGGACAACTCGCAGAATTGCATGTTTTACATACACAAGCCTTTCTTCATCTTTCACATCTGAAATAAAAGTAGCAGCTTTCAAAGCTGAATGCATGAACACAAGGGCTCAGAGTATAATTTGAGAAGGATGAATTAAAATATCTTTGAAGATATTACCATAGAAAAGAAAGAGACAGATTACTTTGTAAGGATGTGAAAAAATGTATGGCTAGTACAGAGTTAGAATCCTTTTAGTTTTCTGGTAGTGTGCTTACAGATATGTTACGTATCTTTCTATTTATGGATTTCTGCCTATCAGAATATATTTGCTTCCTTCAAAAGACAGTATAGGAAATGAAGTCATTAGTACCCACTTTGGACTCTGATAGCCCAAGTACAATATACTTGGAAAAATCAGATTCTTGGGATTTTACGTTTATATCCAAAAGCAGTTAGGAGTTGACAAAATTTGGTGTTAATTCCTGATGTTAAAATGATTTGATGTGAAAACTCATCTTTTTTTATTTGGGGAATGGATAAGACAATTTTCCTAGGGACTGCATCCTCAGTGGTAACCATGAAATGAGCTCATGAATAAGATCTGGTGCGTGCAGCAAATATGGCAGATATATGATATGAAGAGGATGAGCAAAAAAAAAAAAAAGTCATCAGGCATCTTAATTCCTGATTGCTCTGTATTCCCTCCGCTGAATAAGGCAAGAATTTGGAGGAAAGTGTGGCATGTCTGTGTGCAATCAAAGGCTGTTGTAGGGGAACAATTTCTAATTTTGGAATACTTGACTTTCCAATTTAAGTAACATTTATAACATCAGGTTCCTTTTTTTTGATTAAGTGGGATATTCAGCACTGTTGTGCAACATCTTTGTTATGCCAGTAAAAATAATAGGAAGGGGCAATATGGTGTTAAGCTTCTCAAACCCAGAACTCTGAGTGAAGGCTTCTGACTTTGGTGTTGCATGTGTCCTCTGACTTTTTGTGAGATCCTTGAGATGTTAACCTAGCAGCTGTGCCTCAGCTTCCCCAAGGCAGGTGTCTGTAAAACAGGGCAGATAATACATCATTAAGTAACAGGATTTTGTAATGGTAGTTTATATTTTAAAATATCAGTTTATGAAACGATGAGCTTTGTATTGCATATAGATGAATACTTTATTAGATTAACTTCTGCTTCTTTTTACACACAATATAATTATTGCATTCACTATTTCTTCATTTTCTTAGTGAAATATCATTACAGGATATGTAAAATATAGAAGAACACTTGAGTACTAATTATGGAACCGTTTCTATTAGGATAGTGAAGTTTCATTGAATTTTTTGCCTGCCTTAAAAGTCATTATTCATTTTTTTTGTATGAAGGTCATAGTATATTTCCATCAAGTTTATCAAAGAAAAATATTTTTAGAATGTTTAAAATAAGTCTACTACTTTATAATTTTCTATATACTAAAGCTGGGATTAAAAGTTTAGTGTTTGACTGGAAGGGTTATGTTGCCACTGAATTGCTGGTTTAGTCATCTTCAGGCCTCCTATATATTAAAATTATTGTCAAATAATATTAGATGTATCTTTGAGATAAACTAATCAGAGTTACTTTTTTACTTTATATTGCCATTAGTTTTGCTTTAATCAAAATATCCATTTTCTTTTATTTGTCCTGAAGCTGATGGATGAGATTAAAGATCCTTTTTTCTATCAGTGAGAACAAAGCTTCTGTTAAGCTCTCTGTTATTGTGTTGTAGAGCCTCAGGAGATGGGATGGCAGCATCTTCTTGATGGCTAGTTATTCTGTCCAGGAATACTCTTAAGGCCATCTCCAAGGCAGCATCTTTTCACAGTAAACACACCTTTGTGCAGCCTAGAAGTCTGGCAGGCCCTTAAATGAGTGATAGAATCATAGAATCACCAGCTTGGAAAAGACTCACTGGATCTTAGAGTCCAACCGTTCCTATCAAATACTAAACCATGCCCATCAGCACCTTGTCCGCCTGTCCCTTAAACACCTCCAGAGAATCGAGGAAAATTTTTAAAGTCTATTTTGTTTTGACCTAACTGGCAATCCATTTATAAGATTATTTTCATTTTATCATTCTCCAACACATAGTTCACTTGAGTTACGTTTTCAGTCTTCATTCATGGTGATTTTGCTGATGGGGTGATTATTATAGTATGTCACACTATTAGTAAAGATGGTGTATGCATAATGTGTGTGTTCATAGCATGTGGGAGGTAAAGTGAAGTTGATGGATAAATCACTGTTAGGTGAAACGTATACTAGAAAGCTTCCATTTGTTTGATACTTTCTTAGTTTTTACGATTTGTGTTGGAAAATTTAAGTGACCTCAAGCAAATGGAATATTGTGCAATGGATGTCTTAGTCTAACCTGTAAAACATGGAGGATATGTTTCCATGGTACTTTATTGCAGAGAGGTTTGGTGGGAATGGTGAAACTGGTGTGCACAGAGAGTGAGTGGGTTTGTCTGGATGCAGAAGTAATGGAAAGGATGCCGAAAAGGGGAGCAGGACTGAAATGTGTCTTAGGACACCCCAATCAGGACAAGCCTGCACCCAGACTAGAATAAAGGACAAACTGCAAATGGGGAATCTGTGAGCTCTTCATCAAGAGGTAACTGCAAAATGATGAAGAGCGAGGCTGGAGCCCATGGGCAGACAGAAACCATTGCCCTGTGTCATCTCGGTATGGCACAAAAAGCACCCCCAAACCCAGCAACAGTCTGCAAACTTGGGAAGCTTGAGTGACAAAACTGATGAAGGGGCTGGAGAACAAGTCTTATGAGGAGTGGCTGAGGGAACTGGGGTTGTTTAGCCTGGAGAAGAGAAGGCTGAGGGGAGACCTTATTGCTCTCTACAACTACCTGAAAGGAGGTTGTGGAGAGGAGTGAGCTGGTCTCTTTTCCCAAGTGACTGGTGACAGGATGAGAGGGAATGGCATCAAGCTCTGCTAGGGGAGGTTCAGGCTGGGCATCAGAATAAGATTTTTCATGGAAAGGGTCATTGGGTACTGGAACAGGCTGCCCAGGGAGGTGGTTGAGTCACCTTGCCTGGTGGTGTTTAAGAGATGAGTGGATGAGGTGCTGAGGGGCATGGTTTAGTGTTTGATAGGAATGGTTGGACTCGATGATCCTGTGGGTCTTTTCCAACCTAGTGATTCTGTGAAGATACCTTGGGAGTGTGTGTATGTGATGGGGCTTTTCTGCAGCATTGCTGTGGGAAGCCTGGTCCAGGCAACATAGTTGTGGCTGTGTGCCTTGGTACCTGGTTGCAGGGCAGTGTGCCTGGGCACGCTCATTTGGTGTGCTGGAAGGCATGGGTTGGAGGGGGTGAGTGAAATTGGTTTTCGTTTTTCAAGAGAGTCTTAAAATCATCCCATCTCTTCATGTTGAGCTCTATTAAACTGTGGCTACAGCACAGCAAATGTTTTTGCTGTGCTGTAACCTTGCAGTGTCTGTAAGGTGGCAGTGTAGCATGGCCAATAAAGCACAATGTTTTTCACGTTTGGAGCTGTGCCCTGGAGAAGTAGCTGTCTGAAAGGAATTAACAGGAGTGGGTCAGATACACCCTCTCCCCTCACGTATTTAAAATGCTTGGCAGAAGATCAGGGGTGGATATGAATCACACTTGCAGCATGGTATGTTTTTTTAGCACTTACTCCTCAAGCTGTATCTTTTCTTGTTTTATGATAACTACATATGAACCCCATGTGCACCTCAGTGGCACTGGTTGTCTTTTTTGCATTCAGCAAAGATGTTGTGGAGAGTTGTTGGTCTTGGGAGTGGGACTTGCCTGGTCTCAGTGTGAGATGGAGAAGGGCAATGGCTACTTATTGGGCCTACAGATCTTCAGTTTCTCTGTCCTGTTCAGAAAGCCCTTTGTGATTTTTTTCCCTTATCTGTACAATCGTTAAATGGAAATGTGAGATGAAGGTCTGGTTTCTCCAGGCTCCTAAGAGTCAGACTGGAGGTGTGGGCTGGATTGCATGCGAAGAGCTGGTGAGATCCTTATGTCTCCTGTGGCCCTTTAGAAAGGGGAAGAATCACCGCAAACTCCAAGGTTTCATCACTATAGACCCTTCAAGGATTTTAATCCCCTCCTCTCTAGCTGAAGGGGGAGAGACCTGTTCTGTGTGACTAGCAGTTAGAGAATGAAAGGGAACACGTGGTTTTCCTGCAAGTTAAATCACCATCCCATTGCAGATGATATTCCTAAGTTTTTATATATTGATATGACTACTAATTAAAAAGATAAATAATATTTAGAAGTATAAACACGGGTTTGTATATTTAGCCAATTTAGCGTTAAATGTGCCATCACTACATTGAGGTATGTTTAATGCCATGACTGAGGTTAGGTTGTCTCCCTGAAATGCGCATGATATTACGCTTTGAACTAATGACATCTGAGCATCTCTGTGGCTTTGGCCTAAGAATAGCAAAGATTTGATTTTTCTATTGTTTATTTGAATTAGTAGCACTGTTTATAGTGAAAACTCTACCTGGCATAACAAAACAAAAAAACGTGCCCCACTGCAGATTTGAGCTGATGAACTGGTACCAGAAGCAAAAGGCAGAAGGTGTATTCCTGTGATGCTGACAGTTCAGATTTGTATAACCACATCACCTCAGAGTTGTGTGGATTAGTTTGCCCTTAAGTTTCTGCAGATTTTAAGAAAAACAAAAATGTTAAACATCATCAGGGTGCATTTGTGGTTGAGGAATGTGCTTAGGCCTTTGTGTATGCGCAGCAGTCAGTCAGTGTGTCCAAACTGAAACTACTTCTCTCTGGAAAAACACTTACTTAAGTATTTCCTACTTTCTTATATTGTTTTGCCAATACAAATGGTGGGCAATTTTTTAAAAATTATCTCTGATTTGCGAAGGAATCATGCAGATGTGTTAATGATAATGGGAAAACAAGCCTACTTCTGTCTAATGAATCGGCATGTGCTATGCCTGATAAACTGAAAAGAAAGAATAAAAGTTTAATAATTTTTCGAGTCTTTCATTTATTGTGTTGTTCACACTTTCTCCTTCCAGATTATACTATTTATTTATTTATTGAGTAATTTGATGTGTTTTTTCTCAAGCTCTATCAACTACAATTGTCTTGTAGATTCACAGTAACAATACATTCAGGAAATGCATGCATTATATATTCTTTCAAAGTAAGCTACAAAAAAAATGGTATTGAATTTAGAGGAAAATATGGTAAGCATATAGCTTATCACTTTGCTCTTGGACCAGTGAAAGCAACATCTAGCTTTCAGTGAGTAAACATGGGTTGGGAGGTAATAAATATAAGTATGTTTGATCCTCGAAGTGCCTAGAGGTTTAAGCCGAAATTTTTTGTCTTGAATCAGAGCAAAATTGTGCTTCTGTCACTTAAAGTTCTCGTTCATGTCATTTTAGTGTGCTGACTCTATAGGGCTGTGCTGTGGGATGTACTATTGAAGTAGGTGTGTGAGCATAAATGAATCCTTTAATGCATGTTTTTATCTTTCTGTGGCTACTTATGCAGTTTAAAAAATAAAATAATGCTAATTAACTAATTGGAAAAGTGTGTTTTCTGTGTGTCCTGGGATTGTGGATTATAAAGAAAATCACTCACATAGGAAAATCTTTTTAATAATAACCTACTAAACCTATTACTAAGCTTCATCAAGGCAAGAAGGCCAGTTGCCCCCTGAGGATGATTTGCCTCCTCTTTCACTTCTCCTGTAATTAGCTTCCTTGTTGTAAATGTTTGCCATTGAGTAGTTGAGGGCAGGACTATTAATCAGGAGAAGCAGGTGCTGTGGTCTGCAAATGCTTGTTTCAAGGTTACAGCAGCACTGTCCATGGCTGCCTGGTCTCTGGGGCTGTTGCTGTGATGTAAAGGGTGATTTTTTTTTTTTTTTTTTTTTTTTTTTTTGCCAGACTGTAGACAGCAGGTTCTATAGACCAGATCCGTAATAAGGATGAGTATTGGTTTTATTGATGTGACCTGATTTTCTTCCTTTTTTTATTTTAAGGCTTGCAGCTGATTTATGCTTGCTGGAGGTGTCAGACCCATAGATTTTGGCCAATCTGACAGCTTGCTAAAGGGCTTATGTTGGTACTTTGGGAGCATATGTAACATTTCAGGCTGGAAAACTCTCTGTCCTGGAGGAGAAATTTGTTTTACAGCATGAACTAGCGGAAGAAAAATGGTCATTGCAGCGTGAAGTGGATACTGTGAGGAGGCTGGATTGATTAACTAAGGTGGAGAGAAGAATACCAAAATGTTCCTTGCCTGAGCCATGCAAATCAGGTGGCTGTGATGGCACAATATTGGCCATAACGCTAATGAAAATGTGCATGGAAGAGAAGATGGGTGAGACATGCCACAGAAAACCAACGTAAACCCTGTTGAACCTGAGGGCAGAATTTATGGAACTGATGGCCAGGGGGATGTGGCGCTGTGTAAAAAAGCGTGTGAGTCTGATTTCTTCCAAGTCTTTTGTGGGAACCTTTCAGAGGGCTGGGCATGTGTGTAAGACTTTTTTTTGTTATGTAAAGATGACACTTTTTTCTTTATGGGTTTTTTTTTTTTGTAAAATAATCATCTAGTTACATTAGAAAAAAAATGTGCTGAACTAGACAAGCAGGGAAACTGTCACCCCTCCCCTGCTTCATGGTCATCAGGCTTGTCCATGGCTGCTTAATCCAGCTGTGACTTGGTGTAGTCACTAAAACCAAAGCGAAGAGTGAGGCTGATGTAAACTTGTGTGAGCAATTTGAAGAAAGTCTAGCCTGTTTGTCTTGTAACTCTTTTTCACTTGAGTGACATCCTGACAGGCATTTCTTCATCTGCTGGCATTTGAAGAATTTAGGAAAATGTGTATTTTATGCCTTGTCTTTTAATGCTAAGATATTTTAATGAGCAGTCACTGGGAATTAGGGCTGTGACATTAGTTCTGAGTGAATACTTTGTAAAATCTTGCCCCTGTGTGTGCAGGAAAGGTCATTCTTGGTCTCACTGGAAATGCAGTGACTTTGTTCCATTACTGTCAGAAGAAAATATTTATTTTTCTCTCAGCCTAACTCTTTTCTGAGAATGATCTGCTTTTATTTCTGATGTGCAAACACATCTGTTTTGATAGTTCACGGTTTTTTAAATAATTTGTCTCTGAAATGAGCATTCAAGTTGGAGAGAATATATATAGAAACATGTAACTGCCCTTCTGCGAGTCTATTTATGTGTCAACAAGCTACCCATAAACTCCATTTATAACAATTAGGTGATTATGCACATTGTTTGCTATAAGCTGTGGCTGTGAGAGGATCCAGGATTGAACTTGTTTGTGTTGCAGTTAACAGGCATGGCCAAGCATAGTGACTGCCTCCTTCAATGGAGGGGTAGGAGAGTACTTCCATTAACCCAGAGGCTGGGGTTTCAGGAGCAGCTGCTGGAGAGCACGTGGCTGTGGGCAGTGAACGCTGCTGGTAGGCTTGGGGATGTAAAGTGGATGGTCCCAAAGCTGTGCCTTCTGCAGTATGTAATGTGGTAGTTACGGAGTGGTATGCATGTCATGTCTTTGAGTATCCATGGTTTAATTATGGCCCCAGCAGTGGTTGTGGCTCTAGTAATTTGTTTAACTTGGGAGGATGCATTTTGGTGTGTTTTGAAAGGTTGCACTTGAAGCCATCACATTTACTAGGGAGCTAACCTCATTGTCTATCAACTGCATAGCTTCCCCTATTAACAATTTTTAGTACTTTATCTTATTTAATATACACTACCATGTTTAGCATCTGGCAATGTGGTTTAAATTTACTAAGACATGGTCTGGTTTCTTTTAACTATGTTGAGTCCATGGGCTGGCTTGAGAGACCAATTGCAAGCCCTTATTTTCCCTTGCCGTGCCAGACAAATCTTCTGGAAAACAGGACTACACCCACACACACGGAATCACACAGAATCACTAGGTTGGAAAGGACCCACTGGATCATCAAGTCCAACTATTCTTATCAATCATTAAGTCATGCCCCTCAGCACCTCATCCACCTGTCGTTTAAACACCTCCGGGGAAGGTGACTCAACCACCACCCTGGGCAGCCTGTTCTTTGTAAGCCTGACTACTTTGTAAGGTATTGTAGGACAGAATGCTTTGAGGGCCAAGCTCTCAGTGGAGTCATGCATCCCCTTTTAGGGTAGCCATACATCCTCCTGGCTAAGAACAGGAGTGAGAAATCTTCCAGGAGATGTTGATGTGCAGGTTCCTGGACAAGGAAGGTGCTGGGGTCTGATCTGAGGGCAGAACCAGGCTTTGTTTATGAATGTTGAGTGTTTTTAAGGCAGGATGTTTAGAAATCACAGAATCATAGAATAACCAGGTTGGAAAAGACCCACCGGATCATGGAGTCCAACCATTCCTATTCAACACTAAACCATGCCCCCCAGCACCCCGTCCACCTGTGCCCCGAACACCTCCAGGGAAGGTGACTCAACTACCTCCCTGGGCAGCTTGTTCCAGTGCCCAATGACCCTTTCTGTGAAAATTTTTTTCCTAATGTCCAGCCTAAACCTCCCCTGGTGGAGCTTGAGGCTATCCCCCCCAATCCCGTCACCTGGGAGAAGAGGCCAGCACCCTCCTCTCCACACCCCCCACCCCCAACCCCCCCCCCCCGGGCCATTATAGAGAGCAATGAGGTCTCCCCTCAGCCTCCTCCTCTCCAGGCTAAACACCCCCAGCTCTCTCAGCCGTTCCTTATAAGGCCTGTTTTCCAGCCCCTTCACCAGCTTTGTTGCTCTTCTCTGGACTCACTCCAGAGACTCATCATCCTTCTTATGGTGAGAGGCCCAGAACACAGGATTCAAGGAGCGGTCTCACCAGTGCCAAGTACAGAGGGAGAATAACCTCCCTGGACCTGCTGGTCACACCGTTTCTGATACAAGCCAAGATGCATTGGTCTTCTTGGCCACCTGGACACACTGCTGGCTCATGTTCAGTTGCTGTCAACCAACAGCCCCAGGTCTTTCTCTTCCAGGCAGCTTTCTAGACAGACTTCTCCTAGTCTGTAGCTCTGCACAGGGTTGTTGTGCCCCAAGTGCAGGACCCGGCATTTGGCCTTGATAAATCTCATGCCATTGGTCTCAGCCCAGCAGTCCAGCCTGTTCAGGTCCCTTTGCAGAGCCTCCCGACCCTCCAGCAGATTGATAGTTCCACCCAGCTTAGTGTCGTCTCCAAACTTGCTAAGGGTGCACTCGATGCCTTCATCCAGGTCGTTGATAAAGACATTGAACAGGGCTGGACCCAGCACTGAGCTCTGGGGAACCCCACTTGTCACTGGCCTCCAGCTGGATTTAACACCATTTATCACCACTCTCTGGGCCCAGCCATCCAACCAGTTTTCCACCCAGGAGAGTGTGCGCCTGTCCAGGCCAGAGGCTGACAGTTTCTGAAGCAGAATGCTGTGAGAAACTGTATCAAAGGCTTTACTGAAGTCCAGGAAGATACATCCACAGCCTTTCCCTCGTCCAGCGGCCGAGTCACTTTGCCATAGAATGCGATCAGGTTAGTTTGGCAAAACCTGCCTTTCATGAACCCGTGTTGACTGGGCCTAATCACCCGGTTCTCTTGCATGTGCTTCATGATAGTACTTAAGATCCCCTGTTCCATGACTTTCCCTGGCACTGAGGTCAGACTGACAGGCCTGTAGTTCCCTGGATCCTCCCTGCAACCCTTCTTGTAGATGGGCACAACATCAGCCAGCCTCCAGTGCAGTGGAACGTCCCCAGTCTTCCAGGACTCTATAACTACCTGAAAGGAGGTTGTAGAGAGGAGGGTGCTGGCCTCTTCTCCCAAGTGACAGGGGACAGGACAAGAGGGAATGGCCACAAGCTCTGCCAGGGGAGATTTAGCCTGGACATTAGGAAAAAAATTTTCACAGAAAGAGTCATTGGGCACTGGAACAGGCTACCCAGGGAAGTGGTTGATTCACCTTCCCTGGAGGTGTTTAAGGCACGGGTGGATGAGGTGCTGAGGGGCATGGTTTAGTGTTTGATAGGAATGGTTGGACTCGATGATCCGGTAGGTCTCTTCCAACTTGGTGATTCTGTGATTCTATGACTGTTGGAAGATGATGGAAATGGATTTGGCCAGCACATCCGCCAGCTCCTTCAGTACCCTTGGGTGGATCCCATCCAGCCCCATAGACTTGTAGGCAAGCAAGGCTCTGACCACCTCCTCTTGGATCGTGGGAGCCTCATTTTGTTCCTCTGTTTGTACACAGGGGAACAACTTTCTTTACAATTAAAGGCTGAGGCAAAGAAGGCATTAAGTACCTCAGCCTTGTTCCTTCTGTGTCCAATGGGGACTGTATAGTATCCCTAGTCCTCCTTTTATTTATTTATAGAAAGATTTTTTTGTTATCTTTCACAGACTTTGCCAATCTGATTTCTAGTTTGGCCTTAGCCCTTCTGATTTTTTCTGTACACCATCTCACTTCCCTCCTGTAATCCACCCAGGAGTCCTGTCCCCTCTTCCAGAGCTCATAAACATTCCTCCTCTTCTTGATATCACTCAAGATCTCTCTGTCAACCAAGCTGTTTTGTTCCCCTGCTGGCTTTTTTCTGGAACATGGGGATGGCTTTCTCCTGAGCTGCTAGAATTTCCTTTTTGAAGAGCTCCCAGCCCTCATGGGCTCACTTGCCCTTAAGCACTGCCTCCCATGAGACTTTGCCAACAAGCGTTCTGAAGAGTTCAAAGTCTGCCCTCTGGAAATTAAGTGCTACTGTCCTGCTAACCACCCTCTTCACTTCGCCTAGAACAGAAAACCCTATCATCTCATGATCGCTTAGTCCTAGGCGTCCTCCTACTGCCACATCCTCCACAAGGCCTTCTCTGTTCACAAACAGCAGGTCCAGGAGGGCACCTTCCCTTATTGGTTCATTCACCAGCTGTGCAAGGCAGTTGTCTTCCACGCACTCCAGGAACCTCCTAGACTGCTTCCTTTCTGCTCTATTGTACTTCCAGCAGGTATCAGGAAGATTGAAGTCTCCCACAAGAACAAGAGGCATTGATCTAGAGATTAACCCCAGCTGCTTCTAAAGAGCTCATCAGCTGCTTCTCCTTGGCTGGGTGGCCTGTAACATACTCCCATCACAAAATCTACCTTCTTATGGGCTCCTCTGATTTTAACCCACAGGCACTCAATCTCCTCATCGCCACAAACCATTTCAACAGTGTCCAAGTCCTCCCTTACAAAGAGAGCTAGCCCGTCTCCTCTCCTTCCCTTCCTATCCCTCCTGAAGAGTTTGTACCCCACCATATCTGTACATCAGTTATATGAGTCATCCCACGATGTTTTCCATGATGGCAATGACATCATAGGCTCCTTGCCCTACAACAGCTTCCAGCTCTTCCTTCTTATTACCCATGCTGTGTCCATTGGTGTAAATGCACTTCAGCTGAGCTGCCGAGCCTTCAGGCCTCTTAGAAGGAACTGAGTTTGTTCCTAATTGCCTGGTAACTGGAGTAGCTAGTGCCAGAGTGCCCATATCTTCCTTACCACCCCCAGGTGTGTTCTCCCCCACTTTCTGTGTGGTGCTGTACTGGTGGTCCTCACCAGCACACTCACTCCGAATCACTAGTGTCCCATGTCCAGGCTCGCTCCTGTCTAGCCTGGTCTCAACGCCCTCCCCCTTCATATCTAGTTTAAAGCTTGGTTTATGAGCTTATCTAGGTTTTTAGCAAGGGCTTTAGCCCCCATAGGAGACGCACGTGTCCCATCCTTAGTAACAAAGCCTGAGGGTGCGTGAGCCACCTAATGATCAAAGAAGCCAAAGCCCCTTTCCTCACACCAGGCTCGGAGCCAGGCATTAATCGAATTCTTTTTCCTGACTTCCTGCTCCTCTCTGTTTAGCCTTGGGATGGAGCAGAATACTATTTGTGCCTCAGAGCCCTCCATCATTTTCCCAACGGCTCTGAAGTCTTTCTTGATGGCTTTGGTCTTTCTGTTTACTAAATCATCATTACCAGTTTGGAGTATTATCAGAGGATTGCAGTCTGTCTTGTGGACCAGGGAAGGAAGTTTTCTAGCTACCTCCTTCACTGATGCCCCCGGTAAGCAGCAGCCTTCTCTGTGGAGTGGGTCTGGTCTGCAAATGGGTCCCTCCATTCCTTTTAGGAGGGAGTCCCCTACAGCAATCACCCCCCTCTTCCTCTTAACGGAGGATGTCTTTACCTTTTTCTGAGGATGGTGCAGCCTAGGGAAAGATTCTAGGCTGTGGGAGCCATCATACTCATCCTCAGGATTGGATTCCACCTGCAGCACATGGTACTTGTTCACCAGGGGGATCTGGGGCTTTGCTATCTGGTTGAGGGGAGCAGGTTTCCTTCGTCTGGCAGGAACTTGCTGCTTTAGACCAGCATATGCTTGGAAATCAAGTGTATTTATTTTCACGAGGTGGTATTATTTAAGCATTAATTTTCACCTTTCTGAAAGATGTTGTAGGATAAAAAAAAGACAAAGCTTGAAAAGTTTAGCATGATATATAATTAAAAAAATGTTTTAAGTCTAATGTTATTTTTGAAAGGGCAGATCACGGAGGGCTGATGTCCGTACTTGAGAGTGTTGATTGCTGTATGCCTAGCAGCTGGTAAATGCCAAATAATTTTACAAACCAAGTATTTTCAGGCACTTCAGCTGCTGAGAAGCAGCCTCTTTTTTGAAGAACAGATGTGTGTGTAGGTGCTATTCCTCCACTTTCAAAATCAATGAGCTAGGTTTCAAGACATCAAGCTGGTCTTGAGTGAATTGTGAGTTAGTCTAAAACAATTAGCAGAGCTTTCTAGTTTTATGCCTGTTTTATGCCACCAGAAGCCTCCCTGGGCTCTTTGCTCTTTCTTTGGATTATGAGTGTCTGTTGCCTGATGTACTCCATCACTTGCTCATGCCACCGGGTGCTCCTTTTACCATTTCATCACTTTGCTTCTTGTTGCCTTCCAGCTGTTGTCATCTCAACCCTCTTCCACAGATTCTGTATTACATTATTTCTTGCCTGGCCTTTAATTGTGGCCTGGTGGCATCTTCTTTGGGAGTTTGGCTGCTCTCTCCCTCTGAAGCACCAGAGAGCTTCAACCCTCTTGTTAGTAACTGAGCTTTACAGCTTTTCATCTGTCTCTTGTGAGGCTGATGGGAAGGGAAAAAAAGCACACGCTTTCAGTGCCCAGAGAACTATGATAAATCCCTGAGAATCCTTCATACTGTGTTAATGTATTTATGTATTTCAGAAGCTGGAGAACAAGCTATCATATAAATCTTTAATGCTATGTAAATGCATAAAATTTAAAATTACTATTTTTTGACCAAATTTTAGAGAGATGGTGAGAAGAAATCCCACAGGAATGCAATATTATTAATTCTGATTTCCTTCATTTATATTTTTATTTTCTTAGAAATCAACATGTTTGTGTTTAGCAACAAATATCGTTTAGGCACAGTAGCTGAAACGCACATACTTGGGGTCTTAATTTTGGGACTTGAATTCCATATTTAACTATCTTTGTAGGGATGGCTTATCTTTCACGTTCCATGTATCCTCAGGTTACTGCTTATCTTTCATGTTCCGTGTATCCTCAGGTTACTGTGTAGTTCGTGGGTGTTACTAGGGATGAGCAGCTTGGGAAATCAGGTTGTTCCTTCTTTTGGTGACTGAATCTGGAATTTAATCTGCCATGTTTGTAAATGTTCTAACTAAATAAATAATATTGCTGACTTGGCAGGCTTTGGACAGTTTTAGTTTGGCATGCCACACAACACGACACTGTCACTCTGTTTTCCAGACTGGTCCCTACCTGTGTTAGAAAAACAGGGGAGC
The DNA here is from genome assembly GCA_033459285.1 of Clamator glandarius. Lineage (NCBI taxonomy): Eukaryota > Metazoa > Chordata > Aves > Cuculiformes > Cuculidae > Clamator > Clamator glandarius. The sequence continues at coordinate 2,432,488 of JAUNZM010000540.1, read as the reverse complement.
CTGAGCACAGAATATGGTAATACTTTTGTATAAACTTCTTCTTCCCATGGAAAGGATAAATGTCTTCATGGAAAATACTGCATGGGACCGACCTCTGTCTATGCTCACCTTGTTCTTCCTAAGCGAATGTGTTGACAAACCTGTAGTTGTGGAGGAGCATAGAGATGGGATTTGCCCCAGCAGGGAAGTGATTTGCAGCAAAAGTCGAGTTTGGTAAGGGTGGGCAGCCCACTGAGTCCAAATAGCAGCTGCAGACTGGTGCCTCTGAGGTTTGCGGTTAATGGCAGTTTGACTGGGTGGCTGGGATGCAAGGCTGGATCTGACCCCTTCTAGAGACAGCAGAGAAACTAAAGTGGGGAAATCCGCATGCCACAGGGGAAGGTTGGGGACTAACTTAATTTTTTTTTTGTTTTTGATCCCAAAGGGGAGCTAGATTTAAAAAAAAAAATTTAGCAATGAATGTGAACTATCTACCTGAAGATGCAATGGTGTTTGATTATTTTTGCTTAAAAATTATTACTTACGTTTATTTTTTTAAAGAAATGGCTAGCCTGCAGGCAAACTACTTGTTGAGTTGTGAGCTAGTTGGTAGCCAAGCAGCAGGTCATTTACCAGAGGCCATTGTTCACTAAACACAGGTTTCTCCTCTGCCCCTTCTTCTAAGGGAATGGTATTATCCTCAGTTTACTTGTCTAAAGTTTTTTTTTGGCGTTATATCTTGTTAGTAGAGAGCAATGTTATTCTCATTAGTGCAAACCTTACCTGAGCTTTTGTGTGTCTTTGTTTAAAGAGACCACATTTCCCTGATGGACCCATAGATCAGAAAGGTCTGACTTTGCTGAAGTCTGAGAAAAGTTGTGGTTAAATCACCAGGGACTGTTCCTCTAAATCCCCAGTAAATGTGGTCTGGCCACAGGTCAGCTTGATGGTTGACTCAGGACAGAGCAGAATGCATGAACTCTTACGGAAGACTGAATATACCAATTTATTTTTAATCTTAAAGCCCTTCACTACACCGAGAGGACCCATGGAATGATATTTGTTACCTCCCAAATGTTGTTTTCACTTAGCTCCTTGTGATATTTTGTGAATAACCAAAATGCATACCTCTAGGCACATTGTGTGATACCAGGCGCAGTGTGACAGCATGACTAATGTGCATCTACGATTAAATAAGGTTCCTGAAGATTTCTTTTTTTCATAGGATAGTGCCAAGACATTTCAAAGACTTTGATACTGACAGTTACAGTAATTACACTGCCTCTATTATGGTTTTTTTTGGTAAATTAGATTTCTTGAGTTGGCCTGAGCCAAGGTACAGTTCCATTTTAACCCGCTGTCTATAATCTGCTCAAAGCTCTTTCTACATACTATATTTTGATCTATTGAATATCAAATGTAAATTTGGGATATATTTTCTGCCTGGATTACTTGCATATATATAGTACACTTTGTTACTGATTCTTAACGTATCTCTGTATGATGGTGATAAACAAAATAGCTTGCAGGGGAAAAAGCCCCACCCCTATAGCCAGGAGCTTAAAAGATAAATAAAATTAATTTATTGGAGTCAAGAACATGTAACTTGCCTGTGGTGGTATCCTTGTACAGCTTTCTATTGCTTTTACACCTGGCCTGACTGGATGTACTGCTGGGCAATTTCTCAGATTCCTCATTTAGAGTGTTTATAATGAGCCTTAAGTTTCTGGTGACCAGTATTTAAAAAGAAAAAAAGGGGTGGAGGTGGGGTGGGGAGGAAAAGGTAGAAACAATAAAATAAGTAGAAGTGATGAATTTCTGAGGTAATTTTATGGTGTTCTAAAAAACACCACAAATTTTCAAGAGCACGTCCTGCCATTTGCTTGCTGAATTTGAGGTGCAGTGAATGACTGAAGCATGGACAGTTGCAGTGGACCTGATTCATCTCTGCCTTGCTGCTCTTGCAGCTGTTTGCAGGTGCGCAAAAGAAATTCAAAATCCTGTCTGATCAGAAAGATAAATATTTGTCCTTATTTGTATTAAGGATGATTCATATAACTGTTGTAGGAAGCATGGGTTTTAAAACAGAGGTCAAGATATAGTGCTAGCACCTTCATTCCCTTCATGTGATGGAATAATATTAGGAGACCAGAATTTAAATACGCTTTCCAATTACTCTACAAAAATGTGAGTGATACTCAGGGCACTGGGGATTAAGTTTACTATGCTTACAACAGGCTGGCATGCGTTTATGTAATTAATTAAAAAAAAAAGTTGAGTAAGAAGAAAGCAGGCCATATTTCAGTTGAAATAGTTCTCATAAACAATTTGAATTGACAGCTTGTATCAACTCATGGTTTTTTTGCTCCCCTGCTGTGCAAAGTCTTACTCAGATAATTATGCTTCTGTGATAGAACACAACTAGTTGTGCACAGGGAAAGAAGGCTTAAACACATCCTCGCTCACCCTGTAGTATAAACTCCCCTTTTAATCTACTCCTATTCTACTCCTATTTTTTTATTTATCACGGATTGGGATAAATGTGTAGTATTAATTTTTTGGCTTCAAGCTAATTTTTGCACTGCCAACAAACAATCTTATTTCATAGCAATGCAGCCTTATTGTGATAGCTGCAAACTGAGATACTGTGATTGATGCTATTTAGTCATGTAATATACTGTGTTCCGTTGTCAAAATTTATTTTTGTTATTGTCGACACTTCAATATATCTAGGCAGAGCTTTAAGTAATTGCTGCAATAAAAGAAGCTTTGGATGAGAAATATGGTGCCTGGTGGTTTGCAGAAAGGGAATGTGGTTGAAGCATATTTATCAACTAGAAATTACAGTTTCTGAGATGACAGATCTTTAATTCATGCAGAAAATTGTTATAACTTAGATTTTTAATTGGAACTCTGGATCCATTCCTTGTGCTATTTTAGGTATCACCTTTTAATGAAAAAGCAGTAGTCAGTGAAGAATGAAATGAATTTCTAGTCTTTATTTAAGATTCAAATCAGTTTTAGAAAAAAACATGAAGAAATTAATATGAAAGTCAACAAGACAAATCTTTAGACTCTGCCCAGAATTTACAATCTCATTTCTGGTCTCTCCTGCAAGTAAAGCATTTGCCTTCATTTTAAGGTAATTTGAAGTAGCACTTGCCTTTTAGCTCAGACACCAAGGCAGGGATCTCTTTGGTGTCCCTCTCTTCGTGGAGCCAGAGGAGTCTCCAGCAGGATGAGGGAGAGCTTAGGAGTGTTGTTCACCTTGTTGTACCCTCCTTATGCTGTCGCAAAAGAGTATTTGGGGCATTCCTTGGGGATGCATTGCTGTCACTCAGTTCTGAACTGCAGCTGGGCGTAGGTAATTGTAAAGCCAGAACATATCTTGATTTTTATTTTACTTTTTAAAATTTTTATTTTGTTTTTCCCCAGCTGCTTTTCTTTGTTCTTTCAAGGTAGCTTACTTTCTTTTTTCTAAAAAAATAGTCTGTAGTCATAAATTTCCCCCAGTTATCCCTCTCTCATTTGAATTATCTTATTTCAATAGCAGTATGAGTATATGGAGCCAGTTAATGAAAAACTTTATCAAATGCTATGCAGTGCATGTATTTGACAGTGTAGTAGTAATGCTCCTAAAATCCTAGTTAACCTGAGAGCTTTAAAATCCAGATATTCAGTTATACTTATATAAATGCAAAATGTTTGCACAGTGTGCGTACAAAAGAGCCTGTCTGAGCAGTGCATCATCTTTCTTTTTTTGTTCCAAGTGACCATGCACGTCTCTGCAGATTAATGGAATGTCTGGGAAGAAATCAGGGTCTGGTTTGGTTAAAGGCTGTTTTTGGAAATAGCTTCCAGAAATTTTTAGAGAGCAAAATCTCTTGAAACTTTAGCAAGAAGGGCAGCAGTCAAGTGAAAAAAGCATTGTGACTGTACTCAAAGTGGGTCACAGAGCTAGGCATTTTCTGAGTTTAATTCTGAGTTAAATTAGAAGTTACAAAGATGAACTTCGTTTGGGGATTCAGGTGGGAAGCATTTTGAATTCCTTACCTACCAGAGCCGTTTTTACCATTTTGTAGGATGCAACGTGATAGAGCACGTGAGTTTCATGAATTGAACCACAACAAAAGACAGACAAATGAACAAAGCTGCTACAGAGGAGAAAATGTACCTTAGTTGGCTTGGTTATTACTTTTCAGAGGGAATATTATAATCATTTTCTGTCACAGCCCCTAAACCCTTCTATAGGATACTGGAGATTTAATTTAGGAGATAAACTAACTAGTGCAGTGCTGTTCATGCACCACCTGAAAATAACAGCATCTTTTCTTTCTGATACTGCCCTTTCTTCCAGACAGTACATCTTATTTTTGAGAAACCTGCTGCTCATTTTGGTAACCATTAACTATTTCCTGGTTTTACAATTAAAAGTGACTTCAGGAGTTACTAAAAAGTCATTGTGCTTGCAGCGGTGATCCTGCTTTTTTTTTGTATTTTTTTTTTTTTAGGATTCCTGTCAAGTTGCAGGAAAGATGTCTAATTACTTTATGAAAAATGCCAATACCTTTATCTTAGGGAAAAGAATTAACTTTTTAGTGGCACTTCACTGATTAGTATTGACATGTTTAGGCAGCCAATGCAAGGTCAGAGCTACAGTCTGTAAGTACACCTATCTCATTTATCCCTGTGTTTAGGACTTTGTAAGCTTTGGGTTTACCAGATTTGATGCCTGTACTCAAAGATTGACACATGTAAGTTAAATACTGAACTACTGTAGAATATATAACTTGTACCTGAATACATCAAGGAAGTGCAAGGGTACTGTGTGGATAGGACTGAGCTTTCCACATGAGGGAGGGGGCTTCCTCAGTGATGCAGAGAGGTCCCTTGCTTTTGCAGGGAAATAGATGAGGAGCAGGTGCAGGCACCTGCATCCAGGTGGTGGTCTTGGTGGGCATCACTTGGGGGAGCCTGGAGCTGGATTAGGAGCTAAGGTATTTTACCATCATTCTTGGGAGTTCCACAGTCTGCCAATGTTAACATTTATTTTTCAGATTCAAAAGCAGATGTATTTGCATTTGTATAAGATTTCTTCTGGATTTTAAGTCATGACTGAAAAGTTTGGTTTGACTGGGCAGTTATTTAACCTTTATATCACTAAGGACTGGGCTCCCCCTTTGTGCTTTTAGCTCCTTATACTCTGTCAACAGAGTATTGATTTTTTTTTTACTGATGGTAATAATGTCCTGTCAGACAAGTATTTTCAGCGATTTCCAAGAAGTGAGAAAGTAAAATGAGGTGACAGATTGCTTTAAACTTGAGCTGTTGCCACTTTTATGCAGGAAAGAAAAGAGCCTGAAAATAAAGGCTAATGAGCCATGCTACGCACAGTGGAAGTCACAGAGAATGGAAATAATTTGCAAACATTTGTATGATAGTTCCTAGCCTGAGCCAAATCTTCATCTATTGTAAAGCAGACAGGGAGCTTAAGAATTAACTACCTAGTTGATATGCATAGTTCATTAAAAGGTAATTTTATTTGTAATATATATTGCACTTCATGTTCAACGTCCACTGCAGGTCATAGCAAAGTTGCAGATTGACTTGTTACTTAGAAGAATTTGGTTGCTGCTCTGTCGTCCTGACTTGACCTCCAGAAGCTCTCTGACAGCTCACTGGAAGCTGAAAGTGTCTACCATAGGAAAGAGATTTACTCCTCCTTAAGTGAGGGCCCTACCTACATTTGTAAAACGTAGGAATCAAAGGGCAATATTTAACTAAAAACCCCATTTTTTAAAAGGGATTGCCTTTAAATTGATTACTTCTGATAAGTCAGTACATAAAAAAGAACCAATTAAGATGATGTGCATAAGGCTTTCTTCCTGGTTTCTGTCATTTTTTCCTAAGTGGAGAGAAAGGAAAAAACCCCAAAGCCTTAAAAAAAACAGCTCTCTGTGCTATTCTTACTTTCCGTGCTGTCAAGCCATCTCAGGAAAAGAAAAAAGAATTCTTCTAATCTAAGAAAAAAATAGTCCCTTTTACGTGGACTCTTTCCCAGCAAGAGCTTGTATTTGTAGTTTCATTCATTGACATAAAGAGAAGTCCCCCCAGAGAAGGGTGTGCAGCACTTTAGCTCAGTATTTTGTCTATTAACTCATTCATGGTACTGGATCTTATGCATTCACTGATTTAACCTTCATGTGTTCTGGGGCTAAGTAATAGACTGCTCTTTTTGATTCAGAAATTGCATTGAATATACAGTGGTTATTTGGCGCAAATCTTGAAGCGAGAATAGACTTTAGACTGGATTATTATTTTGTAGCATTTTTTTTTATAAAAGGTATGTTATTTTTAAGTATTTTTTTTTCTTTAAGAGCAGTGACTTTCGTACTTTGAAAACATTATCAGTGGAACAGTGCACCATGCTGTGCAGACAGAGAAAGCAGGATGCTTCTCTGCATGACCTACATTTCTTTCGTGGTCTTTACCTCTTTATCCCTCATTACAGTCAGAGGCCACAGGCAGCAGAAAGAGCGAGAGAGCAGCAGAAGATATTGTGGGAACATCTGTCCTTGTACTGAACTTGTACATGTGGCACCTCTGAGACCACAGCTCTCCCTAGAGAGCATTAACTTCTGAAGTTAAGGTCTGCCTGCATGTCCTCTGGGTCAAGCATGGGGGTGCCTGAAATAGTCACTAGTAAACACAGAGAGCTTGTACTCCCCCAGCTTTGGTACTTGTGTGTGTGTTGCATCTAGTAACTAAGTTCAAAGCTGTGAAGTAGATGAAATAAGTAGAAAATATGACATTTTAGTGTTGTCTGGACACAGTGTGAGGCATTTGGGTTGCACGCTACTTAACTACAGCCACATAATGTACCCTTTTGACAGCTGATACCTCTAGTACATATATGTATTGTGTAGGACTAATGCTGTGATAATTGGTAATTCTTGGATTTCACTTTCTTCTCTGAGGCTGTTTCAGTGTATAATATGCAGTAATTCAACTGCTCTCTGCTCCTAGGCTTGCTTGTCTGTAAAATGAGCAGCACTTAGAGTAGTAGTACTCATGCCCTAAATTGACAGTAGCAATGGTTAAAGATGCTCATGCTGCCACTCTGCTTGTTACCATCTCTCTGTTGGAGATACACCTGTAGCATATGTGGAATACACATCTGCATGCTGGCGTTTTGGTGTCCTAGCTTAGACTTCTGCTAAAGACCCGATGTGAATGTTTCCCTGCCAGCTTAGGAGTGGAGTTTCATGCAGGGTGGAAGAAGCTGCCACTGCTGCAGTCGTTATCCAAATGCTGGCAGAGCATAGTCCAGAAGGTCCCCTCTACTCAGAATCACAGAATAACCAGGTTGGAAGAGACACACGGGATCATCAAGTCCAACCATTCCTATCAATCACTAAACCATGCCCCTCAGCACCTTGTCCACCTGTGCCTTAAACACCTCCAGGGAAGATGACTCAACCACTTCCCCGGGCAGCTTGTTCCAGTGCCCAATGACCCTTGCCGTGAAAATTTTTTTTCCTGATGTCCAGGCTGAATCTCCCCTGGTGGAGCTTGAGGCCATTCCCTCTCGTCCTGTCCCCTGTCACTTGGGAGAAGAGGCCAGCTCCCTCCTCCCTACGACCTCCCCTCAGGTAGTTGTAGAGAGCAATGAGGTCTCCCCTCAGCCTCCTCTTCTCCAGGCTAAACACCCCCAGCTCTCTCAGTCGCTTCTCATAAGGCCTGTTCTCCAGCCCCTTCACTGACTTCGTTGCTCTTCTCTAGACTCGCTCCAGAGCCTCAACATCCTTCTTGTGGTGAGGGGCCCAGAACTGAACACAGTACTCGAGGTGCAGTCTCACCAGTGCCGAGTACAGAGGGAGAATAACCTCCCTGGACCTGCTGGTCATGCCATTTCCGATACAGGCCAAGATGCCATTGGCCTTCTTGGCCACCTGGGCACGCTGCTGGCAGCACGCTGCTGGCTCATGTTCAGTTGCTGTCAAGCAACACCCCCAGGTCCCTCTCCTCCAGGCAGCTTTCTAGACAGACTTCTCCTAGTCTGTAGCTCTGCTTAGGGTTGTTGTGCCCCAAATACAGGACCCGGCATTTGGCCGTGTTAAACCTCATGCCATTGGACTCTGCCCAGTGGGTTATGGCCTCAAATGTTACATGCAAAAAAGATTCCCTTGAAGATGTTTGTGGTTTGGTGAGCAGAAAGCTTTTTGGCTCAAGGGAACATTCACAATTACCCAACCAACATGTCAAAATGTATCATATTATGTAATCTGGTGCACAGCTCAACCTTTTCAAAGAACTATAGGTCCTTTTAAAAAGTTCTGGAGACAATATCTTTTTTTTTTTTTTTGTAGAATAAATTACGTTGCTTTTAGCAGGGATTCTCTTCAGTCTCCTCTTGTATTTGATTTTGCGGGGAGAATTAGAACTCTGAAGGCTTTATTAAAGGAGTAGCTTTTAGTGAACAAAATGTTTTTCTTGCACATAATAAGAAAGTTGTACTATTGCTGACTTGTACCTGCTAGTGGAAGAACTAAGCTGAGTCCACATTTTCTGTACTTTGCTGCCTAACTCCCTAAGAGTCTTAAGCAGATGTAAGATCAGAGTTTGATCCTAAAACCTTTCCTTCAGAATCTCATATAATGCTTATAGTCTGTCTTAGCTCTGGAGTTGTTTGGTTTTTTTATTTTTGTGAAAAAGAAAAACCACAAAAACAAAACACCAGTCTGCTAAAAATATGATTTTCTTGAAAATCATGAGATTTTAAAATGCTTCTGTTTTCTTTTATCCCATGATCACAAGAAATCAGAGTTTTCATGTAAAGATTGAAAGATGAAATACCAATACAGTCTGTTTTGCTTAAGGAATGTTTTTGTTTGTTTGGTCCCCCTCTCCCCCTCCATAAAAAAGCCCCTCAAATATCGTAAGACTTGAGGTAAAATCATGAAAACTGGCAGCTTTGGTATCACATGTTCCCAAGTGACCTTGAATTTGTTGCTACATTGTTCATTAAAGCATTTATGCTGATTCTAGCAGTGTCTGTATAAACTACCCTGAATAAACACAATTCCTCTTCAAAAGTTTATATGAATATATGTTTACAAATAAATAAATAGTGTGCTAGTACAGGCTGTCAGGCTTACAAAAGCATTGATCCTAAAAGTATTGCTGACTATTCAATAAACATTAATTAAAATTAAATACATGTGCAATTCATTCATTTAAATTCTGTAAATAATCTGATAAACTCAAGCAGAAATGGTAACAGGTCCATTCAGTAGGAGCAAGGACAAGAGCCCCCATAGCACATTCAGGTTTCTATATGATTATGTGCAATTATCCTGCAGTGTTGCATAGAGATGAAATCCTCCTCTGCCACACTTTCCTGCATTTCCTAATGATCTGGCTGAACATCTGCTCTGTGAATATAACGTGCAGCTGGAATTGCTGGTGGCAGAATTGTTTCCTTGACGAATAGTGTGTGTTATTTTACCCTGGCTAGTCTATTGTCTCTTATATGGCTCTTCACCTCCATCCCTGCTTGCTGGATGCAATTAAATCATCCAGGCAGAGCTGCCTTTGCAGGGAAGGAGACACATTTCACCCCCAGGCAAGGCTGGCACTTGGTACAAGTCACACCAGTCTGTCAATTCCTGAAGCAATATTGACGACAACAGTGAAGAATTTGCAGGGTCTGCTCTGCTGTCCTGAATCCCACTCAGTTTGCATTTGGGCTCAGTAAAAAATGAAGACAGGACATGCTGAAAGGAGGAGAGAAGCATGTTTTCATTGCAGCCCTATATTTTCATTTCGTAGCTAAAAGATTGCCTTCAATGCAAAGCTTTGCTGTTGATGAATTTCCTTTGGTATCCAAAGGCAAATCTCTCTGTGAGAGAGGGAAAGGCGCACAAATGTTCCTAAAGATGATTTTGTTTTGTTTCAACAAATTTTGATGGTTAGGGGGCAAAATACTTCCCTGGTTGAAAAAAAAAAAAAAAAGATAGTTGTTTTATGAGATCACTGGGAAGAGGGGTTTTTTTTTGAGGATAGACAGTGTTTGTTTTTGGTGATTCCCTCTGATTACCTGACTGAGTCTGGCAGTCCCTCTGGGAAGGTTCCTCTTGGGGTTAATCCAAAGCACACTGATCACAGAGTTATGGTGCATGAGCCAGAGTGCAGGACATGTATATGCAAGTAGGCTTATTGGCATAGCTGGAATGACTTATGCAAAAGATGTGAAATTAAGCTGCAAGTGTCTTTGTAGAATGGTGCCAAAGGTGAGAAGTATAGGATGCATAGGTTGTGATGTAATAATTTCATCAATGTGAGGCTGGAATAACAGATATTACAAAGGCATAATTAAGTTCTAACATTCTGCACAGTAAGTAACAGTAAAATTTGATATCCCACTATAGCAATTCTTATAAATGCATTATTGAGTATTTGTGTCTTATTTGCAGCCTATTTCGTTTCATTTGACCCATGAAATCTCCATTCCTTGTGCCATTTTTCCACTTGCAAACTCTTGAGGAATAAAAAAACCCACTCAAACATTTTAGGAAACTCTGAAATGGCTGAGATAACATGCATGTTGAAACTAACATCATACTGTGTATGCTTAATAGTCTTAAGCAGCAGAAATATACTGTATGACCATTGGGCAGGGTGGTGTCTTTTTCCACTGGTGCAGCAGAGTGTTCTTCTGTGTATTTCCCTGTCATTTCCCATATCAGTCACATCCTCACCTTTTGATCACACAGATTTTCATGGTAAACCAATAATAAGCAAGAAACTTTATACTTGTGAGAAAGGAGAACAAAAAAACATTTTTGATATAATAGCAGCATTGTTTTGAAGACGTGATGCAACCCTAGGATAGCGCTATCAATTTACTGATGTAAAAGTAGCAAACGGTTTTCCTCAACTGTACTTTTCTTATAAGCAGACTGATATTTTTATCTATGTTTGCAAGTAATTGTGTTTCTCACAATTTTATTTTTGTGGGGGGTGGGTGTGGAGGAGGAGGATCTTGTGGGTTTTCTTTTTTGTAAGCTATCTTTAAAATTGGTTTACCTTAGGGCTTACTTATTTTAAGGCTGGTATAAAATGCAGATTGCTCATATAATGTAATGTTTGGATTTCTGCTGTGCTTTGAATAGCTATAGTTATTCTTATGTAGATATTATATAGACTTTAGCCTTTACAGAATTTAATAGCAGTTGTGAATTATTTTTAAAATTTTTTTTGTTTCAGAAGTTAATAATTAAAGCAAATTAATTTGAAAATTGGAATCTTGCCTTCAATATGCTGAAGGTTATGGAAAAGATATATACCTGATACATGATGGGAAGGTGTCTTGGTCAGTCATGCAATAAAGTTCTCAACTGTGCTCCCCACTGCTTTCCTTTTCCTTTAGAAAAAGAGAGGTAGAGGGAGATGTTGGTCATCGTCTTTTTCCCCTCTGCTCTTGTTTGGTCCCTGTTACTCTTTAGGTGTGCACAGAAGGGCTCGGAAATGATAAACCTGTGACTTTCTCTAAACTCATTCAGTTTTTAACTTCCAGCTGTGGCGTATTGAAGATGTTTCTCATTACTGCAAATCAATGATGGTTGTTGTGATGAGTTTACTGCTAAATGGCTTTTAGGCTTGTTGGAGGTGGTGGTTAGTCAATAACATGAAGTATTAAAGAATGGCAGGTAATCCTAAAATATGAGAAACAGCTACTATACATATGAGCAATTGCTTGGTGCACAGTGCATGTGGGATATAGTTCTCATTGTGACTTTCACATTGGTTTGAATTGTTTTTCTTCTTTCATCAAGTCTTTTCAAGTGTTGATATAGAAATATTTTCCCCCCTTTTCCCATGATACAGTTGGAGTTTGTACAGTGCTATATTTGACAAGGGTTTGTAGTTGTTGATATTATCCTACCAGTTATCAAGAAGAGTATGTACTTCAATTCAAACTTGATATATTGAGAAGATAATTTTGCTTTTTGCTTGCTGTGTCCAGTCACTACCAGGATGCTGAATTTCTGGCTGAAGTTTGAAATCGATACTGATAGTCAGTATCTTTCCATAAAGTCAGAGTTAAATAAAATTTGTAGCTGTAGGTATCAACATTTTATTTGGGTTGCAAAATATTAAATGTGTTTTATCCTTCAGTTACTCAAGAGTTTTACTTCATTAATGGAAGTAAACAAGAAAAGTTGCCAGTGGGTATTAAAAGGAAGGAACAAGAACTGAAGGACTAGAATCAAGCTGTGGTTAGAGGACAATTTTTATTCAGTCTTTTATCTTCTTTGCATTATTTGAACTTTCCTTTACTTCTAGTCAAAATGTGGTAACATCAATGCTTTTTTCAGGTTTATATTGTCTCCCTGTTAGTAATCATTCTCATTAAACCAAAGTGTGAAGAAATATATGAAGATTGGTGCAGCCTTTGTGTGAATTGATATTAACAGATTTTGCTATTTTAGAAAGCAAGAAAACATTGACTTCTTAAGTTCACCTTTAGGACTTGTGTTTGCTGGGTGCTAGATGAAATCCCACGTGGAGGCTTTGTATTCACTTTTCATTATGACCTGTCAGTTCAGAGGTAACAAGATAGTTTGAGGTGTAACTGATCAGGCAATGACGACTTCATCAGCTGAGCTGACCTCACAAAAATTTAAGCTGCAAGTTGCCTAAGGCCTTTTTTTTGGCAAAGTGCATCATCTACTTCTTAATTTCAAGCATATGTTTGAACCCATTCTAGCTGAGCAAAATACATGTTGCCTTCTTCCCTGCCTTCTGTTAAAAAGCTGCCTGACTGTACCAAGGAAGCAAAAGCCACCAAAACACAGTCTAAGTCATGTTGTGCCTCCCAACACACAGTAGATTATGTAGAAGACTAGAAATAAGGCCAAACCAGTCATTTATGTCTCAGGTACCCCAATAACACATCAGCAGCAATGGCGCAAATATAAAAGCATAATTTTTGTGCTGCAAACTTCTTGTGGGTCATGTTCTTGTCTAGGCTGCTGATCCTGTGATGCAGTTTCATAAAGGCTGATTGAGTTTCCCTTTAGCATGCTTATCTCTTGTTGCTGTAGGTAGCCCTCTACCTGCCTACCTTTGCATTTCTCCAAAATGCTAGTGTTAGCCCATGTTGAATGAAAGGTCTAGGGCCTTTTTTAGCTGCTAGAAGGGCAAAGCTCTGTTCTGTTACTCATCCTGGAACTGGTCCCCTGAAGCACCTTGTTTCTGTGTTCTGTATTCATACTTGCATTTCACTGTGGAGGAAAGCTAATAATGGCCATTATTCAACATGGCTTAATAAAACTGTTAAATAAAAAGATAAAATGGAAGCATTGCAATTTGTTTGGGGTACTTTTGTGTGTTATTTTTGTTTATAGAGTAGAAATACAATGCTGAACGTAATTTCAGCATGTTCCTGTTGAATGCACACAGGAGGCTGAAGGAGCTATCCCATCTACTTTAGCCTGCGCATATGGATGATGGGTGGTGGAGCACAAGGACACCACAAGAAAGAAACTTAGCTTTAAATAGGTGCAGTGTGACCCATTTTCCTCTCTTGCGCTGCATGGTGTTCTGCTGCTGGCTCCTGTTGTGCTTGCTGGTTCCCTTTGGTGCTATTGGCTGTGTTGACACTGAAGTTTGTTAGTGGCTGGAATTAATGTCCAGCCTGGTTTACAATAGAGTATCTCATGGTCTGGCACTGTAGGCTCTTCCATGCCATCCTGGGTATGGAGAAGATTCCATCTTATGTGTCTGATCCAGATATGCTGGAGTTGGAGGGCAAGGAGTGGCTCTGCATTGTGCCTCTGTTTAGCTTTGCAAGGGACAGGGCTTGGTGTGGTAGCAAGTGCCAGTACCGAGTTTTGATCCATTATTTTGGCAGAGGGTGAACCCCTTAAATTTTACTCTTGAGTGAATCTTAATGTTTAAATTGGGAACAATGTGAGATTTCCCATGCTGCAATTTTAGAATGACTGTAATCATTTTAAGAAAACAAAGCCTAGGAACGTTATGGTGTTGAAAGTAGAGTAAGCTGGTATTTTTAATGATGCGTTATACATTCGCACATATCAAAAAAAGAGTTTAATTTCCTAATTTATTTTGCATCTTACCCCCCTTTCTTATGTTCGTCCCTGTTTTATTTTCTTCCTTTTGTGTCTATAATTGCATGTATTATTAGAACTGGCAAGATGAGCATCTCCAGATGCATCCTGCAGGAACCCAGCCAATACCGACTCTATTCCCATGTCAGACTGCATGCCAAGTCAGTGAAGCTTGGTTGTCAAAATCAATTTCCTTTGTACGCTGCTTCAAAACCCATCTTCTAAAATAATATTTTGACACAAGGTGAATGATGATAACCTCAAGAATTGTCCCAAGCTTTAAGTGTCTTTTAGTATGTTAAGCCATCCTACTTAAAAGTAGTATTTTGAAATAATATGGTCTAGGAAGCTTTCCTTATTCTTCTGTCATGTGAAATTACTTGAGAGCTTTATAATCTATCACGTTGTGCCTTTCGCTGTTTTTGAGTGAGTGTGTGTGAAGTGACAGAGCCTCTTCAACAGGCCTAAACCAAAATAGGTGACCCATGGATGATTTGTATTGCCTTGCTATGTGTACTGTTTAATTGTAAATTCTTGCATTATTGTGATCAGTAGAGTGTCAGAAAATGCATCGTAGTTTCATTATTAGTAGGACTGGGCTGTACCATCTTAGTTGTGGTTTCTTTATTGTGCGCTGTAAATGATGGAGAATGTTGTGGACATGTGTGACAGTCCCTCTGCTTATGGCTGGTGTGTCATCACCATTCTGATTGGCCACCAACACCTTGGCTTGTCCAGTCAGTGTAAACATGTGTGAAAAGAGAACTATGGAGCAGTGCTGCATCTCAACAGTCCTCCTAGTTCAAAGATAAGAGATATCTGGCAATTTCCTTCGATATCATTTCTTGGGCTATGACCAGTCTCAGGAGGGGTGCAAATGGGGCAGCTGAGACCGGAGATTCCACCTTTTTAGAATGATCTAAATATTTCATTTAACAATATAAAAGCTGGACTCTCTTGCAGTGACTTTGGAGTCCACCTATGGATGAATGCACTGCTTGAGACCTCCCAGTAGTCTGGGGAAGGCACTCCAAAATCCTCACTACAACGAGGGGTTCCCTAGAGACTTAGGATCTGATGATGATAACAAGGCAATTGATGATGTTTCTTTCTTAATTACTATATTTATTCTCTTGTAGTAATGATTAGATGCAGTGCCTTTAAAGCTGTTACTGTTAACTTGTTAATCACTACTGATTATTTGTTACCTTTCTTCTTTTAGTATGATTTCACATAGTATTTGATAGTTTGGACTTTTTATGCTTATTGCGTTCTGTGGTAAAACCATGTGTGGGGTATTAACTTTGTCTGAAATTGTATGCCCTTTGAATACAAAATGAAATTTCACTAATTTTACTGAATTTAATGCGTATTGTGTTGTGACTTTTTTGCAACAAAGCAACAACTTCTCTTCCCTTTAGGGAAGAATATATTCATTTTGGGTCAGTACTGGGACCAGTGCTGTTTAATATTTTCATCAATGATATAGATAGTGAGGTTGAGTGCACCCTCTGCAAGTTTCCAGCTGATATCAAGCTGATTGGTGTAGCTGTCACACCAGGAGGCTGGGATGTCATCCAGAGGATCCCAGACAAGCGGGAGAAGTGGGCCTGTGTTGAACCTCATGAGGTTCAACAAGGCCAAGCATAAGTTCCTACACCTGGGTGGCGAGTATCTGTGGTTTCAATACAGGATAGGTGATGATGTGATTGAGAGCAGCCCTGCAGAGAAGAACTTGGTGGTACCGATTGATGAGAAGCCCAACATGAACAAACAATGTGTGCTTGCAGCACAAAAGGCCAACCGTATCCTGGGCTGCATCAAAAGAAGTATGGCCAGCAGGTTGAGGGACATGATTCTCTCCCTCAGTGCTCGTAAGACCTTACCTGGTGTATTGTGTCCATTTTTGGAATTCCCAACATAAAAAGGGTATGGAACTGTTGGAATGGGTCTGGAGGAGAGCTACGAAGTTGATCAGAGGGCTGGAGCCCATCTGCTACGAGGACAGACTGTGAGACAGTTGTGGTTGTTCAGCCAGAAGTGAAGGCTCTGGGGAGACCTCAGAGCAGTCTTCCAGTTCCTGAAGGGGACTTAGAGGAAAGTTGGAGAGGGACTTTTTACAGGGACATGTAGTGATAGAACAAGGGGGAATGGCTTTAAGTTGGAAGGGGGGAGATTTAGATTAGACATTAGGAAGAAATTCCTCATGATGAGGGTGGTGAAACCCTGGTTCATGTTGCCCAGGGAACTCCCTGAAAGTGTTCAAGGCCAGGTTGGATGAGGCTTTGGGCAGCGTGGTCTGGTGGAAGGTGTCCCTGCCCATGGCAGGGGTTTGCAACTGGATGGTCTTTAATGTCCCTTCCAACCTAAACCATTCTGTGATTTTACTTATTATACAGGTATTGGACAACAGCGTATCAACGTTGCTCCTTCCACAGGATCTTTTCCTAATTGGAGATCTATACTATCACCAACACGGCCTTCCTCAGAAGCTAAGACTTCCTCAATAGCTGATATTTCTATGGGACAGGCTTTGGAGAATGCAAACTTGCTTCAGATGATAAAAACAACATTGACTGGCACACGTACCAGGACTTTGGATCAGACACATCTGTTGCCCAGCCTTTATCAAGGTAGTGGAAATAGTGCATCCCAGGAACCTGCTGAAGTTTCTGCTGAGTCTCCTCTGAGATCATCATCTCAAGATGCAGATGAAACAGCTGCTGTATCAGGTTTGCTTCAACTTGATATGTTTGCCACATTGTCCACTAGACTGCCAGTGACACATTTGAGTACAGTTGTGCCATTTCAGCTAATGCCATTAGAGACACTCTCCATTTCAAAAGAAAGCACATCAGGATCAGACATGCTTGCTGCTCTTCCATCATCATCATCATCATTCTCCTCACTGGTAATTCAGTCACCTCATACCATTAACTTTTCTAAACCAGCTGTACTGCCCATCAAAGTGTCTTTGTCTGCAGATCCTGAAGGTTTCTTCAACACAAATTCAGCCAGCTCGCAGGTTAGTGAAAGCAGAAATAGTCCTCTAAGCACTGTCACTATAATACCTACCAGTATAGTGAATGACAGAAATGATCCCAGTTTGTTTACAGGTACCTTGCCTTTCAAACTCTTTGGATCAGTAACAAGGTATTTCACAGAAACAGCAGGAAAAGGGGCTCCTTCAGAAAGGATCTCTTTTTTGTCTGCATACTCTGATATTCCTGTGTCAAAAACACATCAGTCTTCCCTGCCAGTAACTTCTAGAAGCCTGTCATGGTTTCCTAATGAGAGTATACATAACGTATCTTCTAGTGAAGTAAATCCAAACAGTCAGCCATTTAAGGCAGCATTGACTAACAAAAATAATTATATTGCTCTTCTGTCATCACCCCTTTCTCAGGATAATGCAGAGGTTCCTACATCAGTTTTCTATCCTGTGGGTACTCCACATTTAGTACCCCAACTAAGTCATCCTCATCCTTCCACAGCACTAAATCCTAAATCCTTGACTAATATCACTACAAGCTCTACCAGTACCCCTTTCATGTCATCTGCTTCCGAGAGCTGGACTGAGGTCTTCCGCTCAACAGAGAGCAAGTTTTCGCTTTCATTGCCAAAATCATTTATCCCAGATGCAAAGCGTGCTCTCACACCAGTGCAAGTATTTAGAAGTGAAACAGATTTTCTCTTTAGAAATGCAACACGCTCCTCTTCAACAAACACAAGGTCTCCCTCGATAACTGAGACAAATGATACTTTTACTGGGATAGCACTCAGAAACAGTCCCAGTGCAGCAGCAGTCGATAAGGATACTTTGCAAATCCCTTTGACTGTTTCCTCTCAGCACTTGATGATGGCTCTGAATCAGACTTCTGCAGGAGACTTGAATGATGGAGTTTATCAGGCTAATAGCAGGCGACTGCCAACTGCTTCTGCACATACTCTCCCTATGTCTGATGGCTTTCCCATGGCAAGAACAACTCAACAGCCTTTCAAAAGAGTGGTGACAGCGAAGATGCCCATGAACTTTAATGTTAATAGTGTTCTGCCTTATGGACCTCAGCTTTCCAAAGTGTCTCCAGATACTCAAACCAGTAAACTCCCTAAAGGATCCAAGATACCAGATAGTGTTTTGGAAACGGGCATGACTAGTCCTGATCTAGCTACTGTACTGTTAATTACTTCCACTACAGACCTTTCAAAATCTGAACCTGCTATCAGAAATACATCTGCTACCAATATCTTCGTGACTGCACGTCTTCTGCCTGGTGCTGGAGAAAGTCCAGATGTAACTGCAAATGAGGACAGAAATATGAGAGTACCCACTGTTGTGACCCCACATACAGAATATTCACCTTCAAGAGCTTTAAATCAGCTTACTTCTGATCAGACTTCTCATTCAGCTGATAGAAAGCCACTTGCCTTTGTTGTGCCTCCAGCATGGGACCCACTGTCATCACTTGTTTCTATGACAACACTGATGGACAGCCACAGTTCTGGCTCTTCCAGGATTTTGAATGCAGACTCTGAAAGCAATTTAGATCCTGTCAGCTCTCCTGAAATCACAACTTCAGCTTCTACCTGGACCAGTACAGCATTGCTGTCTTCAACTGGCATTAGTATTCCTTTGGTAAAACCTTCAGTCAAAATGGCAATAAGAGATGTTCCTCCAAGTATTTCTATCTTGGAAACTGAATATCAAGCACCATACTCAGTGGTTTCCAATCTACAAAAGAAAATTAATACAAATAAGCAATCGGTCACCTCCACCCTTTCAGTAAACTATACATATGGAAACTCTAGCCAAAATGTTTCAAATTCACCCTTTGCTGGAAAGAATTTGAGTAGTTTTCCAGAATCTGATGGAGATGCATTTGCACTGAAAACACCTCCTTTTCAATTTTCATCCCTTACTACTACTTTAACAGTGCCTGGACCCATACAAGAAAAGCATGGAAGCACAGCTGAAAATGTTGATTTCTTTACTGTTGGAGACAGTATACACGATGAAGCACCTCTCCATTTACATGTGCCTTCTCTTAACGCTACAAGTGTTTTCCCTAACTCTCCAGAATCACTAACAATGGATACGGGGAAGATTACTTTACTGACAAACAACTTAGGTACAACACCAATACTGACTTTTCAGCTCACTGACAACTTGAGACTTTCAAACAGCTATGAAAATAGTGTAAACCACAGCATACTGCCAGCTGAGTCCCCCTCTCCTGTAACCAAGCCTTCTAGATCAGCATACTTGCATAGTGTTATTACAGAAGAAGACATCAGTTCTGGAAATTTACCAGAATTTGAAGATGACCAATTAGAGTCCTCTGGTTATTTGGTTATGTCTGATAGAAATCCATCCACATTTAGTGTGGAAGAGTGGGACACAAGTGCTACAAGACATAGTTTAGTCCCCAGTAATATATCTAAAAAAGCTACCACAGGCATCCCATTGCAAACCCCCACCAGTAGTCCTCTGCAGTCAGTCATCATAACTTCTCTCCATGCATCACCAACTCCACTAACTTCTCCTTTGTTGTCAACAACCAACTTTACCCATTCTGTCATTACAGTGTTATCTGGAGTATCTTCCGGTGCAATACCTACACTAGGAACTTCAGAAGCAAAACCACTAACAAGAAAATCATCTCCAGCTTCACCAGTGCCAGCTTCTTCCTTCTTTTCTCTAGGCACTGAAAACACACCTTTGCCATCTGTGATGGCTTTAAGCACGCCAATACTAACAAAAAATTACACTGCCACCAAATCTGCATTGGATCTGAACTCAGTAGAAATACATACAGATTTTCCTTTTGCAAAAAGAAGCACAACTGTGGACATGACAGCTATGGTCATAACCCCTAAAAGCAGCACAGTCACAGCTTTTACACTTGCACCCACAGCACATGTACCAAGGCAGATAGAAACAACAGTAACTGACACCCCGAAATTCCCAAGCTCAGAAATCACCAAAACATCAACCCTGTATCCACTGACAATTACAGCAGCTTTGACATCTATTACAGCATCAGCGAAAACAACTAGGCTTCCCCCTACTCCATTGGAAAACACCTCTGCTCCTCCTGAAACCACAGCAGCAGCCGCTTTCGCTAACATGACAGCTGCTCCTCCCTTGGATTGCCGGCTCTCCAGGAACCTTATGGTTAAAACGGGTATGTGGGACCACTGTATTTATTGATGGGACCTCATCTGTCTATGAGGGGCAGCTAGTAATGAGTGGGAAATACACATATGTCAAAGAATAGGGTGGCATTAGTGATTAATCTGGGGACAAGGCTGCTGCACTGACAAACCAGACAGATAAAAGCAGGATTGCTAGATAAGAGATAGAATTGGCTTTATTTGTAGATTGGATTTTACAATGAATATGTCAACTGAAGTAGCAATACCAGGTGCTCTGAAATTAAGTGAGTTGCTGCAGGAATCTAACAGAGTCGCCTATATGGAGGGACAAACCAGTATGATGTGATGTTTAGGTCTCTGCTTTGCACCAAGGAGTCTCTGACACTGAAGAAGACAGTGCAGTAACCTGCCTCAGTCTTTGGCCCTGTTTACACATGAATACCTAATTCCCTCATCAAAGAATCATTTGAAAACAATGTTTAATATTTAGAGTTGTACATTTCAAATTGAGACTTTATGTCTGAATAGTACCACTTCCAGCTCTCACTGTTTTTTCACAGACAGCTTTGCTTTGACTTTAAGGACTTCAAACTAGAGAGCTCTGGAGAGGTCACTTGGCCAGGCTTCATTTGGGCTCCTTATGGTAGCACAGTGCAGCACCAAAAGGTGTGTGTGTCTTGAAGACCTCAGCAAAGAATAGCTACATAGAAGGGTTTATGACCTTGAATAGACGTGAATGATACTGGAGACAATGAAATAAGCAGCTTTTGGACCTACAGTGTGTTTAGTAGCAGCTAAATATCTACATCAGTAGTATGATGACTACAAGAACTATTTCTAAAGATAGATGTGGCTTGTATACAGTATCTGATGCAAAGCACTTAAGTGCAACTGTAAAATTATTTTGGGAAATTATAAGAGCGAAAGAAAAAGCTAGTGATAATGGTAATGAAGAAAGCACACAGACGCTTCCTAAATCGAAAATAATTGTAGCAGTGGAGTAACACCTTAACTGCAGCTGTGAAGGTATGAAGCACACCTTTATGTAGGTCTGCCTGTGCGGCACCACCTCAGTTCCCTGGAAATGCTGCACATGTCTGTCTGCAGGCAGTTGTGTGGTGTCATACCTCACTCAGAAGGGCAGTATGGCAAAGTCTTGTTGTTGGTAAAGAAATTGCATTTGTTAGACCTCGCAGTGGAAATAATGGGTTAATGACATTGGGTGAATAAGAAACTCTGGGATGCTGCTGGGCCACTGCAGTCCTTGCTCCCATTGGGGCTGCTGCAAATGTTAGCTGCTTTGATGATGTCTGCCTAACATAAAACAACTGAAAAAAAGCTAATTGTAGCGTGGAAATGTCTCAAAATGACATGTGGCTTTCGTTGTTCCGCAGTTCTGTTTCTGAACACAAGGAGGATGATGATCAGCAATTCTTTCAAGGAGAGCGTGAAAAGAGGACTCAACCAAGTGCTGAGACAAGCTTTCAACCAAAATGTCAGTGCTCAGGTAAGCATGCCTGGCTTGCCTGCATTTCTCACGGAAACAGCCCTTCTGCCAAGAGAATCCTGTCTGACTGCAGCTCCAGTGGGGTCTCTGGATGCAGGAAGCCTCTTGGAGGGGAGCACTGAGCTTTACAAAGCAGGCACAGGTGACACTCACTCTGAGCTCTAAAAATATGAGGACTGCTCCAAAGCTTTTGCCTTTTATTTGATGAAGTAGAAGTGAGAAATGCAACTTTGGTTTTGGTATGTTTTGGGAAACAACTACTGGCAGCCATTTTCTCCTCTCCCCGCAGTTCAGAAATGACTCAAGTTCACAGTCAGCTAAGCGCTGCTGCGCTCAGCCTGGATCAGTGGCAAGAGCAGGGCTGGTAAATGGGGTGTCACTGCTGTCGGTCCACTCCCTGGTTTGACAACCCAGTACCTGACAAGTGCAATTTCACAGGGATGAAAATCCTGACCAGGAAGAAAGTACATTTTATTGAAAATAAACGAGGGAGATGTGTTCATCGCTCTGCAGCTAAATTGTGCAAACCTCTGCCTTGCTGTGAATAAGAGCAGTCTTAGATAGGTCAGTGGGGTGTTCTTCTCTGTAACACAGGTCACCGGGCACTTAAGCAGGGCTTTGTGCTGAGTCCAAAGCTGGTGAGAGATATACTCACTTTTTTTTCCTTTCCAGTGGCTTGGTATTTTTGCTCAAAATAGAGGGCATCATGCTGACTTGTCCTGATGCTCTGTTGCTGCAAGTTTCGAAGATGTTAATCACTTTGCAAATTTTATATTCCTGAGTTTCAGGGGCAGCAATGAAAACTGTCAGACCTATTCTCTCACTTTCTTGTAAATCTGAAAGAGGTTGCCTTTTTCCAATGGAGGAAACCAGCTAAAACTTAGTGTGAAGAACAATTTCTAGTGCTTAAACTTTTTTGAAAATACAGAATTCTGATATAAAACTCAATTCATTTTTTGGCTCACAGCGTGTTCATTTTTATGGTTTGTAATTTCTACTCATATGGGTGATAGGTTAACCCTCTGGAACAGTATAGGAAGAACAGTATAGAAGAGACAGCTGCGGTTGAAGAATAAAAATATTGAAACTTTTATCCTTCAAAAATCTGACTCCAAACCTATAATGACAGACACGTGCACAAAGTCAGGGAACTTCACATATGAAGTGGGAGATGGATGTTCTCGGGAATATCTGCGTTTTTACATTGATGAGTAAAACATCTCAGTATATATATATGAATGAAGCCCTAGTCTAAATTAGAGGTACATGACCTATGTTAGTGCTACCGCACTGCTTCAATTTGCAGCACATTTTGCATGGGCTGTGTCTGAAGCTCCCTGAGCAGTCTGCTAATACTGTGTCTGATATGACACTAACTTATGCTGTGTAGGATTTATAGAGGATTACAGGATAAACACCCTGTATGGGAGCTATATTCAGGATGAGAAGTCCCATCAAATAGTGGTTGAACTGCAAACAAAATAATAATAAAAAGATGTTTCTGTGTGTGTTTTAGGTTGAAATCCTGGAGCAATCAACTAATCTAACAGTCGGTTACTACGTTACACAAGGCAGACTGGTTTTTATGCCAGCTGCTGTAATTGAAAGGCTTCTTGCATATGGCATCAGCAATGCCACAGCAGACATAAAGCAGCATGTACCACATCTCCAATCTGTGGCAGCCCTGGCCTTGCCATGGAAGCCCCTTCCCGCATACCACTTCCAGCTGAAAACAGGTGAGTGATGTCCTGCCCATCCATGCCCAGGGTTGCGTGTATCTTAACGGTCAGTGCACAGGAATAATGCCCTTCCCTTCCCTTTGCCATTCTGTCTCAGCCCCTGCTCTCCACCACAGCAACAGGACAAGCTCTGCTTTGGTTTCATATGTTGATGTTCCTGGCTCGAGCAGGACAGCCGGTGTGTACGTCCCTGTTCTGTGCAGTGCTTTGCTGTCACCCTTGTTGATGCTGCTGTGAAATGAAGTGGAATTGTATTGGGGATGAGTCACGCTAATATGCTTGCCTAAGCCTTGGCATTTGATTAAAATGGACATCAATCGATGGATTGTGCAGTAACCTGTGCATTTCCTCTGAGGATGATCAAATGAGGAATGTGGCTATATGATATATGAAATATTATTCTGGCTGAACCTGTTGGATTTGACTTAATTCCCAGTCATCTGATCCAGGGTCACTGTGTAACCCCTCTGTACTGTAACAAGCATCAGTGTAGAGCAGTTGCAGTGCAGCAGAACAGTATAAGCTATGAGAGGGTAAAGAGTACTGTAAAACAATGTATTCAGTTGTAAAAAAGATTTCTTATGTATGTACTTGCATGTTTATATATGCATGCCTATTGCAGTTACCCAGTTAAGTGTATTTTACCTAGTACAAACAGAATGAGAATCAATATTATGATTAATCATGGCTTGAAAGAGCAAATGACCTGCAAGATTTAAGAGTATAATTTGTGCTTTCAAATGATTTTGCTTACTGCCTGGCTCTGAGCAAGTATTTGCAGAATGATCTGGTGTTACCTCATATATCACTGTAGAAACAATCTCCATTTGTCTGTGGAGAGTATCAGCTGTAATAATGCAATTTAGTTCTTACATTTTGTCTTAATTAAAGATAGTTTAGTGAAGTGCTTGAATGGCATAAACGGATCTTACGTGGCACTGTTTTCACCTGATTAATTTGTAAATTGGTGATTTTGCTGTCAGACATTAGAGTTATGCAACCAAAACTATTTTGTCTGCATACAAATACTTTTTTCCTTTTCTAGAGCTGCAGTTTGTGGGTCAAACAGACAATATACAGTCGTGCAAATTTGTTCAGACCATGGAGCAACGGTTACAGAGGGCATTTCAGGATGCTGAAAGAAAGGTCTTAAACACCAGCAACAACTTAACAGTTCAGGTATAACATTGTGTGCTTTGCTAGTGCCATTGCCAAACTCTCTGGGTTATTCTTTCCTATATGTTTGCTTGTATTTCAGCATAATGTCTTTGGTGGCCTCTATGGAAGTAAGCTTGTTTTCAGCTGAGATAAGGTTGCTGTATTTACTGCAGGAAATCATGTAAATGCATGATTTATGGGAGATTGTTAGTGATTTTTTTAAAAATTTGCATTTTACTGTTTAGAGTTAAATAATTTAAGTGAAATTCAAATAAAATTAAGGATATAAAATTTTTCTTCTGAATTTATATTTTTGCTGAATATGTTATTCCAATGCATTATTTGCTTTAAGAGAGGCTATTCAGGTATAAAGATAGTGTCATGTGTAGCTGTTTGTCAGATCTAAGCTAATGGAATATTTAGGGGTTTTGTGCGCATTCCAGTTGTAAACTTGCAGCCCCATTAAATGCATAGATTTTTCTAGAATTTGTATGTTTAGTGGCCCAACACCATTATGCTGTATGCCATACTCATCCTCTGGGTGATATTATGATAGGTGTTTATTATGTGATAAAACTCTCTGTATGGATCTTGTGCTCCTCAGAATAGTCTGCA
This sequence comes from Clamator glandarius, assembly GCA_033459285.1. Lineage (NCBI taxonomy): Eukaryota > Metazoa > Chordata > Aves > Cuculiformes > Cuculidae > Clamator > Clamator glandarius. Next base: position 2,407,196 of record JAUNZM010000540.1, on the reverse strand, counting down.
TGTATAATAGTTTACTAGAAGGAGAAAATTGGTCATCAGAGATCTGCTTTGTTACTTTGACACTCTTGAGCTTGTCTTCAAATTGGAAGTGATCAAAGTGCGCAAAATGCATGGCAAGAGATGATCCACTGCAGTAGGTAAAGTGATTATCAAGCTTTTAGGTAGCTGGACCTGTGACACTGAGGGGACCTTCAGTGACAGAAGAAGCTGTAGATCTTAAAGAGCACTGACTCTATTTTGTAAAGAGGTGGTAGTTATGTTTTTTTGTGGGTATTGCCCACTTAGGAAGTGATAGAATGGAAGTCTTGCAGGCAAGATATAAAATGGCAAGTGAGAGGATCAAGGGTGTGATCTCATAACAAATTTTTCCAAAATCATTCCAGTAGCATGGAAAGGACTAAACCAGAAAAAAGAAACAGAAAATAGTACAAGATTTTTAGATTAATTGCAAACTGAGGAACAGATCTGAAGCAGACAGAGCTAATTCAGAAAAGGCATTGCTGCATCTTGAGTGTTGAGAACTTCCACACAAGGAGAAATTAAATTGGCTGTGTAGCTCCAACCATAGGTGATGTATAATCGGGAGAGGTAATTTATAATTTCCCATAGCAGAACAACTCATTTTTAATTAAAAAGAAAAGTCCTTTCCCATAGTGGCTAATAAAATCTTGAAGGTGGCCAGATGTAACTGGAAAAAAAGCATGGAAGTTACAAAAAACAATTGACCAAACACATAGAAGAAAAAGTCACAAACTCTTTTTAAGCCCAAGCATAAAATTTGTGTCTCAGATCATAGCTGTGGGCTAACCTTACACTGTGTAAAAGAGTCCTCTCCTCTTGCCCCATGCCTGTTCTCCAGCCATCTGCTCCTGGCCATTTCTAAGTGGATGTCAGCTAGGCAGACCTTTAGTTTGATCTCAAACTCTTCTGCAATGCTTCTATTATACCATGTTTTATGTTTTTACTTAGTGATACAAATAATGAAAATGGGGTATTTAAATAACATCCATTAATGCTGAATGCTGTTGGCCTTACCTGCAGTATCAATAGCCAAAAACCATCCCTCTTTGTCTGAAGGCGCTAGTTTTCTGAGAAAATGTTTTTTCCCTTCCTGTCTCACCTTCTCCTCTTTGCTTCCTACGTAAAACTGGTGTTTGAGGATCTGATTTTGTAATCAAGAAATAGTATTAGTCCTTAAATGCAGTCATCAGAGTTGAGTTCAGGAAGAGAGTGACATAGAGCTAATTTAGGGTGGAGGGCTGGTAGTTACGTGATGCTAGGAACAGAGAAGACATCGTATCCATTTATTTCATATGGAAAAGGTGTAGGTCTATACAACTGCACTGGGAAGGCAGCAAAGAAAGCAAAACATACAGGACTAATTCACTAATTCCTCTGCATCAAGTAAACATTTTATTTTCGTTTTTCTGATAAGCATCCTCTCCCTCATCTTACATTTCCAGGGAAAAAGCAGGGAAAATATTTTCAGTCCTCACTGCACCTTTCCCACCTGCTGCTGTCCTCCAGAAACTCTTCATGTGCTAAAGCAGGAATTAAAGTATCACAAACTGTTTTACAACTCACTCAACCTGATCATGTATCTAACCTATTGTTCAAGTTAACTATCTCCCAGATTGTTTGCACTGGTGGTTGTTGTTGTTTGTTTTTTTTCGCCTCAGGTGAGCGGAAACACAGCTATGTTTTTACCTCTGTTTCAGATTTTAAACACCTCCAATGTCTCCCAAGCTGTCACTCTGTTTTATGTAGTGAACAATCAAAGCACAACTTTAAATGGCACTATTTCGAGTAACCTTCTTAATCAGCTGTCAGCTGAGTTGGTAGGTTTCTATCTAACCTACCCGCCACTCACGATTGCAGAATGTAAGTATGCACACAGCTCCTTAAGATTAACCAGCGTTGGGCTCTTGCATTGCCAGCACCATAAGTTTTGTCATCAAGCTCAGATTCTAAATGTTCTTGCTGACTGCTTTTTGAACTTTTTTTTTTAAACAGAAAAATGGAGGGTGGATTAGGCTGGGGGTCATTCTGGATTCACTGTTTACTTCAGTTGCTAGAAGCAGTGGCAGATAATTAAGAAAAACTCATACTGTCATTAAAGAAAAATACTAAAAAAATGCTTGGCTGAGCTCCACCTATGCTTCTCCATTTTTTGTTGGTGTATTTACTGAACTTCATCTTCAGTTGAAAATGTGGTCTAAGCACTTCAACATCCATAATTTGTTTGCATTTTATATAATCATAGAATGATTTGGGTTGGAAGGAACCTTAAAGATCATCTAGTTCCAACCTCCCTGCCATAAGCAGGGACATATTCCATTAGACCAGGTTGCTCAATTGTTATGGAGAGTCAGAGGTTCAGAAAGTGAGAGAAAGCTGTGTGTTTGAGCAGCCTCTGTGGCATATGTGCTCTCTGACTCTGCATGCTAATTTCTCTAAAATGAATTAAGAGACCAAGACATTTGATTATGGGGATTTCTGTTTAATCTGCTTGTTAAACTTGGTATGTGAAATTAAGCTCGCTGTAGAGCCGGATTATCCGTTCACTGGAGGAGATCAGTGTTCACTGGTAGTAAGAGGAGATGGACATGCTATATACGTCTGTGCATGGTCATGGACTCTAGTTAAGGAAGAGCAGATTTCAACTGATGTCACTGTATGTAAATCTTCAAGATGTATCTTAAATTTGGAATATTTGGTCAGAGCTAGTCACTATCAGTCTCGCTGATAAGGCTAAACCAGTGATACAGTAGTTTGTAATTTTTTGTTTCACAAATATTGAAATTATTTGGCACATAAAGACAGAGACAAATATGTCTTTATCATCAAAACAATGTACTGAGTGGATTCATAGCTTTAGGTAAAATTATTAAGGCACTTGTTCATTTTCTGATTCTAAGAAAAAGCAAAACCAAGCTACTGGAAAATGAGCTCTGGGGAAAACACAAGTTACCTTTTTTGTCAGTCCATTTTATTTGCAAGAACCCAACAGCAGAGTAATCATCCAGCGCAATCCTTCAGCATTTACTTGCACAGAGAGCACTCTCTTGTCTACGGGGTAAGTGGTTACTGATGTGAAGCAGTCAGGAATCACAGCTAACTGGTGATTGTGCAAATCCTTGAAAAACAAGGAGCATATGTTATTCCTGAGGCATTGCCCATCTAAATTAGATATTTGCCAACAAATAGGTGAAGCTGCCCAGTGATGAGTTCTTGCACTGCATTGGTTCACTTTTTAATCAGACTTGCCATCACAGTAAATGAGAGAGGATAAGCTTGTGTTTTCATCAAGTGTTCCCATGAGCCAGGGGAGGTGGAGGGAGGTTGTTGACAAAAGGTGTGCTCGGGGACCTAGAAAGCAATGCAGACCATTCATCATGAGACAGGCTCCTTCCTTTTCATGGCTGGCCACTACGCCTGTCTGAAGAGTGTCCTGTGCGCAGGACTTGTCTTCACAGGGCATCTTGGAGCACAGGGAGAAAGGCCAAGGAAATTTTGATGGTGGCTGGACTTAGTTCAAGTGTTCTGTCTCCAAAATAGGCTTGTTGCATGGGAACAGGATTGTGGTGCTTCTTGCAAAGGCAATAGGGGCATATACTTTGTAGTCAGGGGCTGTGAAAGCCTTTAGTCACACACTACGGGTCTTGTGTGGTATTGCAGTACTCTGCTGATACCTGCATATGATGAACTGACTCAATAACTATTTAGCTACTGCTCGTTTAACAACTAGTGGATTATATTTCATTTTGGAATTCTTGGTTTTATTCCCAGTGTAGCAGGTATTCTGCAAACTCATGAACTTAATGCGCACATAGTGTTTATGGCTTCAGACTCGTTATACGTCATGTGAAAATGTTTACTTTGAAAAGCGTTTGATGCTTATTCATGTGGCAGTGCAGTTCTTTCAGTGTATCAAATGAATACTGCTGCTGTTCTCAGAGTGTGTTTTTTCCCAGTAGACTCTGGTGGCTCCTCTTGAGCTTTTGCAGTCTGTCATGGAGATGTACAGCTCAAGACAGGCTGTGAAATCCCTCCTCAAAAGCAGTTACTGTGTATAATCAGGTGTTTTACAACCTTTACTATTTCAAGCCACTTTGGAGTGTAAAAATGGAGGTAACTCAATAGCAGTCTATCAACGTGCAAGGCATGGATATTTTCTGAATTAAATTACGAGTATTAATGCTTTCCACATTGCATAAGTCTACTGAAAATATACTGAGCTGTATAACAAATTAGCAACATATAGAACTTTACAGCCTAATGCACTTTAGAGATGGAAAACCTAACAAAAGGTATCAAAATGGCAAACATCAGTTTCTCACAGATGTAAACACATGCTAATAATAGTAACATGCTAAATAGTGCAAATTGAGAGTACCACACTCTAAGGTGTGTTCACAGTTTCATTAGCCTCACTTGTAATTTTTGTTTGTGGAACTACACTCTGTAATTGGTGGAATCTGATCCTGGTTTATTTTAATGTTATTTTAGGTTAAAATGATGGTTTGTGTTAAGTAAGGATTAAATCACAGAATCGCCACAGAACACCATTTTGTTTTCCCCAAGAGATTAGTCATGGAGAGAAAGCAGCAGAAATATATATAACATAAGCATGTGCACATTGCATATTGTTCTTAGTAATAGGAAAACCTGGGCTTTTTCTCAGTCAACGTACCAGCCAACATTTTGGCAGCAGATGATGTATGTTCTACTTTCTACAGCACCTGTACTGCTTGCACTTGATGTCGTTTTTCAGACAGAAGAGAAATTGCAGTCTTGAAAACTATGCCTCCAGCTCTCCTCCCGGGCCATAGTTCAATTTTATTTATCAGTGTCTCGTTAAACAAATAGTTTTAGGGCGTGTCGTGTGTAGGATGTTGGGCTATTGTGACATAATTTCAACTTTTATTTTAAAGCTTTGGAGTATCCAAACCTTGACGTCTCAGAATCAACTAGAGACTACTGGGTAATAACAGGTACTCTTCAATCTCCTTTCCTCCTCCCTGCACTTCAGATGATAATTTTTAGTGCCTGATGTTATAAATACATCGGTGCAGTAATTTTACACAGAAATAAGTGGCTGTCCACTAAATCTTCCTGTTGCATTCAAGTGGCCAAATGTATTTAACGTTACTCTGGGGCATAACTGTGATTAATCATCTTGAACAAAGACGTGTCCTGTGTCCAACACTCGCCTCAGAGTTCATGCAACTTTTGTTTAAGCACTTCCAAGAACAGAATTATCTTCTCAGAATTTTAAGATGCAGATAGGTGGATTCCCTCCCACTCCCAACTAGGGGAATTTGATGTAAATCTGAAATAAAGAAAGTCTTGTAGACATAACCAAGGAAGAAAGGTGATTTATTAAACTGAAGAAGTTTGTTATGATTTTCTGACTGTGTCTGGGTCCTGGAATTTTTGCATCCTTCATGTGAAGGATTAAGCACATAACTTCCTCTTGGTGGAAAAGAAGGTGCAAAGAATGCTATTGGGCTTCAAAATACTTGCTTTGCCACAGTCATTTCACTGGTATCACATTCTCATTCACAATCAGTTTGACTTTAGAAGTGATAACTGGACAAGAAAGAGACCCTTTTCCCCAGGCATCTTTGAGTGTGTAGATACCAAAGCCTTTCGAATTGATGGGTATGTACCTGGAACTACTTAGTGCTCAGGAGAGCAAGAGAAAAGGCACCTTATATGAAATGGATTAAATTCTATGCTCTACTTCCAAAAGCTTTCCAGCTTTTGGAGAAATTTTGAGGTTAAAAATAAATTTATGTAGAGTTTATGATCCTTTGAAAGGTGTGATATGGCTCCTCTCCTTTTGGACCCTTGGAATGCAATATGCTATTTTTTTGCCTTTGTGCCCTTGCTTTATTGGAGTGTTTTCAAAAAAGATCAAGTTGATTCCTGAAAACCTTTTTTTAAAATAATATTGAAAAAGCATACATTAGTATTAATAAAATTAGCACGCAAGATCACTTATTTGAACTTTATGTAAATTCTTTTTTTTTTTTAATTTAATATTCTTTTTTTACTTAGGGAATGTTTACTCAGTTGTAAATGCTCTCAACCATGAAGTATTTTGTTTCAAACTGAGTTGGACAAAATTCTGACTTCAGAATTCAAAACTGCTGGATGAAAAAATTTGTTTACTTAATAGAAGCATCTGGCGATAAGCATAAAACCTGGCAGCTCTCAAATAGGTTTTCATTTACTTTTTACGTTGAAGATAATAGATTAAGTGCTTACCGGAACCGTCTTGGTAAACTGAAGGAGTCTTAATCTGCCCTGTAGACCACATGTTACTTTATATGTCCATCTTAAATGTGCTGATATGTGATTTTCTCCATCCCCACAGTTATTCAAGGGGTTGATATTGCGTTACTGGGACTGAACAATCAGAGCTTTGCAAGATTAATGGAGCAGCGTTTGGCCCCACTGTTTATGATGTCCCATCAGCAAGGAAGACGATTCAAGCGTGCCACTACCGTGGGCAGCTACACTGTGCAGGTGATCGATGTGACATCCATTATGCCCGGCTGCAAAACACTTACTGCTAGTTTTAAGGGTTTACTTATTAAAAAATTTTGTTAATTGCTGTGAGCATTGGTACAAAGTACATATTTTAATGTGAAGTCTCATAGTTAACATAACAAAGAGTTCCAGGCTTTTGTTCTTCAATTAAAAAAAGTTTCCTAGGTAACTCAATAAAACTAGAACTTTTTTCCTTTTAGTTGAAAAAAGTGTGAAGCAGCTTTCTGCAGTGTTAGTCATCAAATCATGTGGCCACAGATCACATCATGAAGTAGAGATTTCAGTCCCGAGTAATTTATTAATCATCTTTCTCTTATGTAGCAACATTTCCCATTCGATATTTTGAAATAATCACATTGTTTTCTCACTGTTCTAGCCAACTGGTGCTAGTTGTGGCTGATTCAAAGAGGATCTATCCTCAAAAGATGCATCGACATATTGTTGCTTTTTTTTTTTCTTAAGTTACACAATGTTTTTCAAAAATTGCTTGTTGTGAGATATTAAAACAAATCACTACTTTCTCATTTGCCCGCAATTCTGTGTGTTTTCCCACTGGAATAATTCAAAAGGAGGAGCACATTTTTTACTTGCCAGAAGGGTGAACCTTTGTAAAGTTTTCCATGAAAACATGACAAATT